>CAJHZI010000293.1:387500-1015000 GCA_905160935.1 Enchytraeus crypticus | reverse complement strand
TATAAATAAAACTATATTTTATAATACATTCTGAATTTCATATCCTGTATTTTCAACACAGTATTTTGTAATACCCACATGTATATAAAATATTATATATATCTGTGTGTGTGTTTGAGTGTACTACAAAATACCGAATATATTATAAAATACGGTTTCATTCAGATTAGACTTTAAGGAATTCTTATTTGAACGATATTTATATGCATATTGTATATATATATATATATATATATATATATATATATGGTGTATATGCAATAGCAGCATACAGTATACAGATATATATACATATACATGTATATATATATATATATATAACATATTGTATTATATATAGTATATAATTATATATATATAAGTGTGTATATACTGTATATAATAAATATGCATACAGTATATATATGTATATATATATGTATATATATATGTATATATATATATATATATATATATATATATATATATATATATATATATATATATTTACATACACTATGCTGTGTTTGTTTCAGTGAGCAGCACATGTTTCTCAGTGGCTGGTTGACGGAGATGCCGAAGAGACAAAGGAATTCTAACATGGTGGCCGCTTTAACTCTCAGCAACAATAACGACAGTGAGATCAAGGTCAGACTAAACAGCAAGTTCTTCATTTACATTCATCAGTGTATCAGTGTTTAGTTGATGTAGAAATTAGTTAGTTTAGTTTAACCACTTTTGTGAAAGCTATAGCCTGAATTTCATTACTTATGTTTGTGGACAATTATTTGGACTTCCTTAGAATCTTTTAGAGACAAGGTGATGTGCAATTTTTTAAAGCTTTATGTTAACCCATATTTATAATAATAATAATAATAAAGTTTTTTTATCCGTTTTTTCATCCAAAAAAAGATGATGTCAGGGACGTAATTGCAAGGTAGGCTGTCGAGTGTACTTTTCCCTTCAACACCATGGAGGTTTAGCACACAAACTCTTCATTACTTCATTTACATCATGGCTAAACATCATGATGGTTCATTATATAAGTTATTATAAATTATAACTAGTTATATGTTATTAGTAGTGGTTAAATACTTAATATATTTGTACCATGATTAAATATTATGGTGTTTCTTTATATAAATTTTTATTAATCTATTTTACTTTTATTTTAATTTATAATTACTCTACTTTTACTATGGTTAAACATCATGCCGCTTCAATATATATGTATCTTCTTAATTATTCAAGGATGAAAACAGATCGTCCAAACGGAAGAGAAAGGCAGAGGAAAATGACGTCATAGCAGAACTCCTGCAGTCGCCTAAGCAGGTTCGATTGCTATCCCCTCCACTCGTGGGTTTCGTCCCCAACTTTCTACCCCCGACTATGCTCCCTTCCTCCTCTCGCTCCCCCATCACCAGAAGACTTTCTGCTATCAACATGGAAGCTCTAAGAGACGTCAGTCAAAACACGGCCAACTTAGTTAGTAATGACTTCAGAAGCAGACAAGACCACAATACCAACACAAATAGTAATGACGTCAGAGTTTGTTCAGTGACGTCACAACAAGCCGAGTCATCTAACCCAGCTTCTATCAGACGACACCTCTCGCTGCCTGTTCCTGCACAGACATTCTATGGGTCGCCAAATAGGAGACCGCTGACACAGCTAAGAGTAAATGTTCCATCCTTACAGAGAGCTACGACTCCTGCTCAAGGAGCTCCACAGGAGTGTAGCTATACGCTGAGAACTAGAAAGAGGTAGGATTCAGGGTTTATCTTTTTCTTTAATAATTGTGTAATATTTACTGATAATTCTAATATAAATAGAAATATTAATCTTAGCGTGCTTTTCAATAATTAGTCTAATTTAATAATTAATAATTAGGCAGAATTTAATTAAATCAGTGAAACTAATTAGTTTTGTTAAACTGGGGTTCAAGGCAATATAATGATGATGAGATGAATATTTAATAAAACAATACTGTACTTGCTGTGAATATGGATTGATCAATACAACTACTGTTTTTATTATTAGTTGAGTATACTTAAATTTAGAATCACTGAATAATTCTGGTATAATTGAACATGCATATAAATAATTCATGTATAATTAATTTCAATATATAACGAATAATTAAGATATTTTCAATTATGAATAATGACTAACACCAATAGTTATTAGACTGATTTATGATATCTAAATGAATCCAAGAATTAATAACCCTCTCAATAATACTCAAAATTTTGAAAGAAATTATGTAAATTAATAATTTAATAGTTAATATTTTATTTTTTGTAGAACTTATAACTAAACTAGACGTTTATCAATCTTGTTTTTAGTAGTAACTTCAATGTAACAAAGATTAGACCTTATACTACATTAAACAATTTCAAATCATTGTGTCAAATTTAAAAGCAATTAATAATGTGTAATTATGTACTGTTCTTACTGAGTAATGTGCACAAATTGAGCTTACATGAAATGATGGCTACATTGTTTTGTTGTCTTGAATTTAAATTCTCTATTATAGTAATTACGAAATTAAAGTTTATTTTTAAATAAAAATATCGCTGCTAAATTAAATTCAACGTAAAATTAAGAAAAAATTCAACATTTAATTATCAAGCAATAATCACAAGACAATCTTCACTTTCTATTTTATTCATTAAGGATTGAAGGAGTGATTTCGCTAGTATCTGTCTAATCTTTCTTCGTAGTGCTTCAAATTGGTTTCAGATGTCCATTGTACTGTTGCCATCAACTTAGCATCAACTTATTTTTGCTTTATCCAGTCCTATCATAACTAGAGCGGCTCCGTCGCGTGATCCGATGACCTCATCAGGGATGACGTCAGAGACTAGAGTGGCGCCACCACCCTACAGCGAGAGAACAACGAATGAACGACTGAGGTCCTCTCAAGACAACCAGGACAGACAAAATCCTTCCAGCAGAATGTCTCGCTCTCTCTCGCTCGATATGTCACAGGTTGTCATCGATTAATCAATCAGTCAATCAATCTGTCAATCAATCAATCAATTAATCAATCAATCAGTCAATCAGTTTAGCAGCCTATCTGCCAAGCAGTAAACCAATTCTAGTATCACACTTTATTTAATCAGATTGTTTATATATTGATCGGCAAATATGTCTGTAAATCACTCTAAAAATTACAATAAAAATTAGCCAATATACGTCAGTCAATATTCTTCATTAAACTATTACTTAGTTGTCTGTAATTCAAATATTCTTTAATATCTCTTTCTTTCTAAATGCATCATAGGATTTCAGAATGTGTATTCTATAATAAAATGTCCAATTTTCTTAAGCTGTAAGTATTGAGTCGGTAAAATGCTTCTCCAGCTGTATAGCGTGACTATTTAAATGTGTGCCATTCATTTTTCGCTTTGAATTTAAACCAGTTCAGCTCAAGGTGATTGAAGCAGTGGTTTAACATAATTTCCTTCTATACATGTAGTTAATAGACCTCTATAATAAATATAATTGTATATAAGAATATTATATTTCGATGTAATATTTAATATAATGCAAATTAATAGTTACAAGTTTATGATATAATATAATAAATACAATAATTATACTGTATTATTATTTTTTAAAATAAATATATAGTACTTAATAATAATAGATTATATAACATAATCGTGTAATCGTTTTGTATCCGGGATACTGAAGAATAGACCAACCGTGGACAGCACGTGTCTTAAGAGGCGACAAAACGCAAAATCCAAACACACGTCAGAAGTAGCATTCGGTTGATGAGCGCCTGAGCTCCAGGAATTGCTACAAAATTTTCTAATTCCGATACTAGTTGAACTGGGATTCAAGGGATGACGATGATGATGATGACGATGGTGATGATGATGAAATGATGATGATGACAATGATAATGATGATGGTGATGATGATGATGATGATGATATGATGATGATGATATGATGATGATGATGATAATAATAATGTTGATGATTATGACGACGACGACGATGATGATGATGATGAAGACACAATCGTATAATCATTCTATTTTTATAGCAGCAGCCGATGATGACAATACAGAATACATCTAATCTCTCTGGTTTCTCATTTCCACCGTGTCCATACGTGCAGACATCCATAGGTTCAGTGGGAGCTCTGAGAAGAGCTCGTTTTGGAGCAAACATGTTCTCACATTGTCCGGCTTGTTCTCCTTCCTCTTCTTCCATCCTTCCTCAGACCCTTCCACCTCCTCCACCGAGCTACCTCATGTGTCCTTGTCCCTCCTGCCAGACCTCCCAGTCCCAGGTGCGTCCTGTGCTTCCGGTGGATCATTCGTCTGGACAGCAGGAGCATCTTTTCCAGGTAAGTGATGTCCAGAGGATACTTAAGCAATGAGGTACAATTCGGGTATAGTTATAGAATTAGATATTGGTATAATATTGGTATTTAGCTATTTTATAAGATGAATGTATGGGATAGCGCGATGATCGATGAGGTATAATACTTTTGAAATGATTTAGAAGAACACTTTGAAATCATTTAATTTCATCAATATTTCATGAACGTCCCTGACATTGCCTTATGCCGAGGAACCTGGACGTTAAATTCTTATTCATTAACTGATGTGATTGAACTACATCATTATAATTGCTTAAATTTCCAAGTGATAACAGCGCAGTGGTTTTGTTTTGGTGAAATTAGAAGGCCTATTAGACAATAAACTGACTTATTATAGGCTACCAGATAACTTTCAGCCGAGCTGTTGTTTACTTAAGCTAAGGTTTTGCAAACGATCAGCTAATCTGATGGCGTATTATTTTCAGGATTATCATCTGACTGAGCCCCGTCATCGCCGCAGTTATCCAACGATCCTTAGAGATCACAGACAGATACCCAATCATCATGAGTTGTCCATTCAACAACAACGACAACAACAACAACAACAACAACAGCGCATGCAGCAACAGATGATTCAGTTTGATAATATCATGGCTGCGAGAGATCATCGAATATCTATGCAGAATATTGTAGCCCATTATATGGATGACATTTCCATAGATTCCGGATTATTTAGCAGAGATTCTCAGGTATGCCTGGATCTGTAGTCGCCTTCCAAAGCACTTCTTTTGTTTAACTAACCTTTTATATATTTTAGTTTTTCTTAACTTTATTTTAACTCTTCTTTTCCTTTCTCTCTTAGAAATTCTCAGAAATCTATTTGTAGAAATCTTTCTCACGTATAAATATACTCCTATAATTTGCATTTGGCAAATATATTTGCTATCAAATGGTAAATAGTTTTACTTATCACGCTTCTACTTCTTCACTATTGTCAGTCAGGTTCCAAGTCTGTGCTTATTGTGTTTCTGTTACCAGGTAGGCATTTATTTAACAATATTTACTTCTTCTCTTCTTCTCGAAGTGCCGTGCCTGTTCCAAGCCTGGTCGGTCATGGTCATATTCCTCCATATGTCTCTGTTCATTGTTGCTCTGATCATCTCTGTTTCAGTTAACTGCATCCATTTGCTAAGACTCTTAACAAACGTCATTCGTTGTCGACCCTTGCATCTTTTTCCTTCTATTATTCCTGTCACTACGGTATTTTCAACTATTTTGTTCCGCATAATGTGTCCAAAAAATTTCATCTGTTGTCGTCGTATTCGGTTCAAAAGGTCACGACAAGTTGACATTCTTTGTAAAACATCTTCATGTTTAACGTGGTCTTTACAACTTCAATATTTAATATTTGTTCTAAATTACTTTCAGAACTTTGGGTCAGATCCTTTTGGCAGTTACACGGAAAATTTTTCACCTCCAATCGTACAGCAACTGAATCGTAATTCAGCTGGAATGCCATCGAATCAATCCGCTCATCATCAGAGTGCCAATAATGGCAACATAAATTCTTCTGTTGCGCTAAACAACAACGACAACAACAACAACAACGACGTTAACTTCATAAACCTGAATCAAGTCAATATCGATAGAAACAGAAGAACCAACAATAACAACTACTTGACCACTGCTGGTGATACAAATCAGCAAAATCATCATCAGGTAAGTTGTTGTAAACAGCTCTATCACTTTAAAAATAAATTCTGTATAGTAGTAAAGGTTTAACGCTCATTTCCTCTTACAAGAGTGATATCAGGGATGTCAAAGTATCTCTATTTCTTTTTCTGACTATCAACTCTCTTTAGGTTTATATTTGCTTGATACTAATTTACTTCAATTTCATTTTGAAAATCTTAATTAGGTTATCTTTAGCTTTAACTTTATTGCGTCTATGTTTGTGATGTTTTGTAGTTGCCTTCCCTTTTGGGCAGAACTTGAAATATAGGGTTAGTGGTTGCTTTAGGTTCTACATCATTCTGTAACACTGAAGACATTAGTGAAGGAATTTGTTACATTTAATTGCTGATGCTGACTATTAACTCACGGGGTTTAGACTCTTTTTGTGGTGAAACCTGTCTTCTTGCTTATTTTTAATTTATTAAGTATGCTTGTATTTTCTGTTATTTTGATAAACAAATAAAGTTTGAAGTTTGAAAAGGGACTGAGTCCACAATGAATATAACTGGCAAGATATTTATTATGTTAAAAAATCATACAGTCGGTATGCATACTTTTCCTAAGTTACTATGAAATATTTTGCTTGAATATTGTAACATTATATAGTTTGCTTTGAGCCGTAATTTATGTATTATTTGGAATGATGTTATCTAATATTCTTTAAATTTATTCAATAATTTATGATTAAAATACACCTAATCACTATGACCTATAAGTACTTACAACATATTACATTACAACTCTACCATAGTTTTCCTATATCCATCCTATTCCCCCATCTGATTTACGACATCTTTATCTTTCTGCATATCTCTTTATCAGTCGTATTATTATAATGCAAACGAAAGCAAAGTAATATCGGATGATATTATTTTAAGCGAAAAGTTAAATCAAGTATTCGCTTATCATTATCATCATCACATCTAAATAAATAAGTATTTATTTGATAAAAATTTAAGTTTGGCTAAATTTATTGTGCATTTTGTGCAGTTGTTAGCAAGTTCTGTGAGATCAACAAGAGGAGTGACTGGCAGAAGATCTTCCTCTTTGACCGGTCATTCGTCCCGCCTCCAACACCCTAACCTCTCTTCTATGTCGCTTGATCGCTTTCTGTAAGTAGCTCTGTGTCTCAATCAATCAAGCAATCAGTCAACCTCAATCAATCAGTCAATCAATCAATAAGTCATCAATCAATCAATCAGTTATCAATCAATCAATTAATCAGTCATTGATAATGATGATAATGTTGATGATGATGGTGATGACGGTGATGATGATGATGGTGATGATGATGATGATGATGGGGATGATGATGATGATGATGGGTGATGATGATGATGATGATGATTATGATGATGACGATGACGACGATGATGATGACGACGACGACTATGATGATGATGATGATGATGATGATGATGATGATGATTAGATATCTCTACTAATATTTTGTGCACAGGATGATGATGGACGCCAATAGTTTGGCCTACCTGCCAATCCCGGCTCAGCCTGCAGCCTTTAGCAGTCATCAGCTTCAGAACTACGAGGTATTTATTAGCAAACTGAAGTCAAACACATTAACTTCAGCTCTATTCCATTTCTATACTAAAATCAATTTAAATGCAGCAAAGAATTTTAGAAAATAAAAAAACAACTGTAATGTTGCTATTTGTAAAGAAATACAATTGTCTATAGCTCACTTCATCATATACGGGTTAAGCCGGTGACATACAAGGTTAGGCTTCAAAATGCAGATCAATATGTCAAAAGTAAAATTCAGTGATCTCTGATTGATAATATTCTTTCAGAAGAGATACAAACTTGGCTTATTATATTTGTTTATTTGTTTATTTTACAATAAAATGTTCAAATGGCGAAAATTCTAATTTATCTAATTTATTTAAACTACCTATTGTAATGATGCTGACATACTTAATATCCTGACACTTTTTAAACGCCCGTGATTAATTGATTGATTAAAATTCAAGCCAGTAAGTATTAGTATATTAATTACAATCAATTTACAGTTTTTTTAAAGTTTTAATTGTTTAAAAGTTACGAAATTTTTTAAATACAGTTTTAAAAGTTTTTAATAAAGTTTTAAGATATTAATTATAATCATTTTACAGTTTTTAAAAATCATTTTAAAGATTTTTAAGATCTCGTATATTCTGAACTACTCTGTCCTCAGGCTTTGTTGGGACTTGCCCAGCAGTTGTCGGAAAGTAAGCCGAAGGGTTTGAGCAAGATGGAGGTGGATCAGCTGCCGCTTTACCACTACAACGCTGACATCAAGCACTCCACGCTTAACCAGACCTCTTGCGTCATCTGCATGTGCGACTTTGAGAATCGTCAGCGTCTAAGAGTGCTACGCTGTGAGCATGAGTTCCACTCAAAGTGCGTCGATAAATGGCTCAAGGTAAAGTTCTACCTGGGAATCTATTTTCTTATACACATATTTTTCTCTCTCTCTCTCTCAGTGCACTGCCTTCTGGAAAGTTCATGGTATATAACTCTTTCACTCACCTCTATCTTCTAATACCCATTTTTCATTAATTGAAATTAAGCTAAGCTCTTGGTCTTTGCTTTAATAAAAGGAAAGTCTAATTTTTCCCTATATTCTTGAATAAGCTGAGGCTTATGGGTTTAAATCTAATGATGGAAATTTTAATCTCTCTCTCTCTGTCAGTGCACTGCCTTCTGGAAAGTCCATGGTATGCATCGCCTCCACTCATCTCTATCTTCAGTTTTGTTCTTCATCTCCACATACGAGTGGATCTTTAAATCATCTAACATTCCTTTTGATATACAATTTTTCTTGGAGGATTCTGCTAATGACGAGGTGGGCCCCTTCAACCTTTCTCAGCTTTGACTAACATTTACTGGGCAGAGGCGTCATAAATAAAACGCTGTTTATTAATTATTATTAACGTAATTATTAAATCTGATTATTTTTTAATGTGGATAGACTTGTCAAGGTTTTGAACATTTTTCTTACAGTCTTTGTATGTTAGGTATGAAGCTACGAAGATACTGGTCTTACAAGTCGTCATGACTTCCTAAACCAGTATAATTAAGTTAGTTAAATAATTGATAACAGAAGCTAGCTAATCCGTGATTTAAATTACGGTTTACAAACTTTCGTAAATACCGCCATAAAACTATATACGATGCTAAAACAATAAAACTGAAAGAACTTAAGGAGTATTTGAGCGTAATAAATCAACTAATTTAATCTGCCTCATTGTTTGGAAACTGACGGGCGGATATCATTACGAATAGAGGTTAAATATAATAGATAAATAGTGCGACGATTCTATGCTTCCCATTCTTTGATTGCTTTCAAATACTTTTAGTGTTATCGAGAAGTAATCCATTTTTGTCAATAAATTCCTATTATCTGGAGAATGATAACTTCTCCAATTTTTACTATTTAATTTAATGCAAAAAATTCCTTACGAATATTTTAATTTGTTTTTGTTTCTTTCAATGCAGACTAACAGAACCTGTCCTGTCTGTCGAGCAGACGCTCTGGAAATAAAGAATAAGAATAAGAACTGAGAACTCAGATAAGAACTGAGAACTCAGATAAGAACTGAGAACTCAGATAAGAACTGAGAACTCAGATAAGAACTGAGAACTCAGATAAGAACTGAGAACTCAGATTATGACACTTCAGTATTATGCATTTTTCATAGCATTCTATAAATGATTATTTAAACAATTTTGTAATTTGTGTTTTAAGTTATACTCTCTTTAACTTCGTAATTCTTCACGTATTTTATAATAAGGCTATGTTATATGAAGAGAAATGCAGAGGATAGAAATTTGTGGAAGAGTTAAATGCCATGGGGCCCGCTCATAGGCAGTGCACTAAGACAGAGAGAGAGAGAGAGATTATATGCTAAACTAGTGGACGCAACATAGAGGTATCTTACTTAATACCACGACGGTATAGTCAGAGATGTTCTGGCCAGGGTCCGAAACTTTGATCTCATGTTTATCAGCAACTTGTGCTACCAACTTAGTCATTTAACCAGAATAGTGTAGCATTAAATGTACTCTATCGTGTGTATAAACTATATATGTAGCGCTGTTGGCCATTATTTTGTGCTGTTTCTCTTTTAAACGTTCTAATTTTTATCATTTTACATCCTTATCTAATATTTGGTGTTTTTAGGGAAATTTTTTGAGTGCTCTAAAACTCTGAAAATTTGTTAATAAATTTGTCCATGCATAAATTAGTTATTTGTTATGTTTCACTTCATGCAGTACATTTAACTATTGCATTTTTCTTAGGATCTAAATTGAATTTTGCATTGTAGGACTATCTATTTCTTCTTACAATGTATTTAATTTCTACAGCCCTGTTGTATCGAGGAAATGATAGTTATTGAATTCTAGTAATTTGATTGAATTTGATACGGCATTTAATTCAGATTAGTTTAATATGTTCTCCCGTGCTGTGTCTGGGATGTTGAAAAATAGACTAACCGTGGACTGCACGTGTCGTTTAGGGCGACAAAGCACTAAGATTCAAACTAATGTCAGAAAGGGCATTCGGTTGGTGGGAGCCTAAGCTCCAGAAATTGCTACAAAATTTTGTAAAACGAAGGGAAAAGTTAGCCTTGGTTGCGTCTATTCGTATCCCGACAGTAGTTAAATTGAGATTCAAGGGAAGGTTATAAAGATATTACTTTCTTTCATCCTCATACGAGGAGTTATCGTATTACAATTTGTAACTTTTTGTGGTCTCATTATACTAATAAGAGTTTGTATGTTTTATTGAAATTTTCATAGTTTGTATATGTTACGTGATATATTCTATAGGCTGCATTAAAATCGCCTAAGAATTGTGAGAATAATTTATTAAATTACTTTAACGGTAAATAGTTTATTGGTAAAGTAATATATGTATATACTTATATTTAATTACCGATTTTCATTTTTTGCCACATCACATAGAGTTATCTGTAGAAAATGCATTAAAAATCTACGTATGAGATGTGAGAAAAAATTATTAAATTGTTCTAAATAAGGGTAAATTATTTTGAAAGAATGCTTCCGAATTTGCTAAATCTTAAGTGAAATATTTCCAATAGATAGTTAGTTGCGAATATGGATATGAAAAATAATTAGTCTGTTACATTTGATCTCTTTATGACTTTTGCACTTAAATTGAAAGCATTCTGCTAGCAAGAATATGAAGTCTGGACCTGCTAATTTCGAAAACGGTAAAATTGAGAGAAAGAGTCATGCTTAATTAACTAATTAAAAATTCCTAATTTAATAATTTGCTTCGTTATTTAATGTAGGCTACACCTGATTGAAGCTTTCTACAAATTTGTTGTACAAATGAAAAGAGAGATTTGAGATATCCATAAAGTGATATGTAGACAAAGTCTAATTCAATTGAAGAACAAAATCTCATCCTACTATTAATTAACTCAGATTCTTCACATACTGCACTACGTACTGCCATGGATCGTCTAACGTAAAATTAATTAGGTTTCTCCTAAACTTCAAAATAATATTTAAGAAATTTTTTAATTCGATATCAGTGTTGATCTTAGTCATTACAGAGCCCTTTAAAAAGACTCAAATTAGTTCAAACTCAAAGTAATTAAATTAAATTGGCATATTAATGAGTTTGAAACTCAAACTCATTTATTTCGTAGTCGTAAATGTTCAGTCTATCTCTCTCTCTCTCTCTCTCTCTCTCTCTATTTGTTAATGTTTTGCCGGCGACAGGTTCTCGCAGTCTTCTCTCACACACCATATCGAACGTTCCAATCAACTCCAATCACCCAATTAATCCCCCCTCCCATTAAAAGTTCTGCATTATCCAGACTTATAGGCCTAGAGGTTTATAAAACTGGAAAAGCTAAGGTTAACGTCAGTTTCCTCACACGAAAACAAAGTCAGTGACGGACGAGACCAGGATTTGAACTCCGCACATTCTGATCCGCGGTCGAGTATCTTACCGACTTCGCCCCTGCGTATAGCTTGAGAAAGTATGGCCTTCTGAAGTTGTCTCTTTGCCTAAGTTTAAATTTTCAGTGATTTCTGTGATGAAGACCAAAATGTAGCACGCATTCCAGTCTTGGAAAGCTCTACCTTTGACACTGGCTAAGAAATTTTGGCATCATGCTACTTCATTTGGTGTCATTTTGGGGCATCCAGCAGTTCTATAAATTTTACGTAGATTACATAATTGAAGCGCCAGACTTCGCTATTTATCTAATAACTCGTTCTAGACGCTCATAGCAGTCTCAGCCAGGGACCAAATCCTTCTCTTTCCTTCTTCTCCACCGCCTCTCCGATGTGCTGCTTCATTCTTCATCGTCACTCTGGGGTTTGGGTCTCTTCCTTGTCTTCTCAGTACAGACATCAGTTCTTCTGAATTCGCAAATGCTGTTGTTTTCTTTTCTATATATAGCAGATGACCAGATATCTCTTCGCTATTTCCCTGATGACCAG
The DNA here is from genome assembly GCA_905160935.1 of Enchytraeus crypticus. NCBI lineage: Eukaryota > Metazoa > Annelida > Clitellata > Enchytraeida > Enchytraeidae > Enchytraeus > Enchytraeus crypticus. The sequence goes on along the minus strand of CAJHZI010000293.1, from coordinate 1,002,466 downwards.
GCTGTAGACCAGGCTGTTGACCAGGCTGTTGATCAGGCTGTTGACCAGGCTGTTGATCAGGCTGTTGATCAGGCTGTTGACCAGGATGAACTGACCACTGGTCATCTCTAATCGTGACACGCAAGGCTCCTCTAAACGAGTCAGCAGGCTCTGATGACGTCAGCATGTTCTTTGATGACATCGTCACTCTTTTAAAGGAATTATGATCGTTTATGACATCAAAATGTTGCTCTGATGCTGTCGTTGAGGGTGATAAATAAGTGAACGGTGAGATAGGAGTAGTCTTATTATCAACGGCAGGACTTTGATTCTGATTACATGATGATATGAGGTTGACTGAAGTTGAAAGGAAACTTTTGCATTTAAACGCTGCCTTGACATCATGATCTGTTAGCCTACAATTGTAAGTTTTTCTCGAAGTCTCTTCGTCAATATGTCTGTCACTATTGCTACTCGATATATGAGTTCCTGTGGCAGGCTTTGCAAGTAATTTTTTATTAATTTCGCTGCCATTACTTGGATGCAAATGATACCAATTTTCTACCGAACCAGTTTCTGTCATTTCTGAATTATCTTTATTTCTGTTCATTAGACGGCAGCTCATGGCTGTGGCTGTTATGGAATTCCGAAATGAAGGTGAACCTTCTTCAGTTACTTTAGTGGAACGATCGACCAAATTTTCTGAAATAACCATAGTATTTGGTTTAATTTATCAAACAACAGAAACATAAGGGGACATTTTTATAAACTTAGTAAATTTAGAAGTAGACTAGATTTAAGGAAATTTTTCTTTAGTCAGAGAGTTATAAATGCTTGGAATAGTTTGCAAGCGAAGTTGTGGAAGCAGAATCAGTGAATGCTTTTAAAAATAAATATGATAAACATAAGAACATGTAAATTAGATGCTAATTGCATGTTCAGTGTTATACGTAGGCTATGACATGTGTATAAATTTGCTATGTATAAATTTGACATGTTGACATGAAGTCTGTATGATTTGATTAATATTAATTAGTTTTAGTTAAGAGCCTGATGAGTCTTAAACAAGCATATAATTGCTTCCTGACTCTGTAATGTTATGTTATAAATCAAAGAATAAACTCACAAATAATAACATATTAGCATGACTAAATATGTTGTGATAGTGTTGTCATCTTATTTTAACCAGACAACTAATTTTTGCTATTTTTATCCAGTTAATTAGTTATTTTAGTCAGAATTTTTGAAATCAAAATCATAGGATCCAGCGTTTGCTATATCATTTTAGGTGAGTATCAGGAACGTCTCAGTCTTATGAATCTCTAGTAAAGGATTAATCCAAAAATATTTGAAGTCATATATACCAAAGCCGATGTACGATATAGGCCTAGTGCATGCGTTATGATTTTATAGAGTTTGGCGACATCAATAGATGAGTGATTGTGATATATCTGATTTATTCATCTCTCCTGAACATTTGCTGTTCTCGAGAAGCACTAATATTATTTCTTTATCTAATGTTGTGACAACTGACAGGTTCAATGTTTCATACTCACTGTTGGTTTCCATGCTTTCTATTTTGCCAACTTAGAGAGCCCCTGCTTTCAAGACGAGGCCCAAAACATTGGCAAATCTTCAATGTCATAAGAGTAGGGAATTGGGTTTTGCTATGGGATATCAATGCAGAATTGCAATTTCAGCGAGAGAGACTTAATTATATTATCGTATATACGTGTAGTTTTTTATAAAAGAAGACTTTTTACAATATTTTGTCCAGGCCAGAGAATCTATTATCAACCGTAACCTGCGGTAAATAAAGGGTGACTAAGCAAGAATTGATGATAGCAAAGAGAATGCTGGTATTGGCGAATGCAAATATATAACTTGGATACATATTAAATATTTTTCCTCAATCAATGGGTTACATTTCTCTAGGCTACAAAATGTGGATATGGCACAGACTTTTGAGAATGGGCTAACTTGCTGATCGATGTAATACACATTATAAATTGTAGTGTGAAAGTTGACTGTGGATAGGAACCTGGAGTATATGACTTGAACCTGCCACTTGGCAGGATACTAGAGAGAGAGAGAGAGAGAAAGAGAGAGAGAGAGAGAAAGAGAGAGGGAGATGAAGCTTTCAAATTTGGTCAAGTAACCTCTGAATCACTCAAATCATCTTTAGACATTCTCAACCTGAAACGATATGTGCGATATGTAATATAAGAAAGAAATTTTAAATTTCAACACGTAACAGCTTGTCAATACCCCTAGCAGGCGATGAAAATAAGCATTGAGTGCCATAGATTAGAAATAACGCAGAAATGCTTTAAATATTAGACTAGCTAACGCATATGACAACAATTTATCATGCTCAGTATAATTATCATTCGATCTAACTCATGACAGTGTAGTGGACAAATGCTCGAATCTCCGACTACACGCCTATATCAGATTTCTCATTCACACGGTCTAATCATTGTATCATACGTAACGATAGTTGAAGAAACGGACTTTAAATCTCATGATCATAATCTCGTATACGACTGCATTAACTTACCGTCGTCGTATTTATCATCCGCACGTAATCCACTTTGTTTACTTGGTATTTCCTTGCTTTGATCTGCGAGTTCTGTATCCGTTGATTTGTCATCATCATCATCGTCGTCATTTCGTCCACAACCTTGGTGCAGTGCAGTGTCATACTCACTGATGTCATTTCTCGAAGATTCTTCCTCATCTTCAAAATTCCCATCGATCTCCCAACACAGTCTATTTTCCTTTTTGAGACGGCGGCGAGCGTTGGCGAACCACGTGGAGACCTGGGTCAAGGTCATCTTGGTGATGATGGCCAGCATGATCTTCTCGCTCTTGGTGGGGTAGGGGTTCTTGATGTGCTCGTAGAGCCAAGACTTCAACGTCACTGTGCACTCCCGTGTGGCGTTCTTTCTTTTCACATCGAGCGCCGGATAGGATGAACTATACAATATATACAAAGTATATACATAATGTATACATGATGTACACATAATATATATATATATATATATATATATATATATACATGGTATATACATAATATACACACAGTATATACATGGTGTATACATAATATATACGTAAAATATGCTTAATATATACATAATATATACATAATATATACACAGTATACATAATATTTACATAATATATACATAATATACACACAGTAGGCCCGATATCCATAATATATACATAACATACATGTATACAAAATATTTCACAGTAATACATTACTTAAATAAACACGTACTCACTGGTAGATTTCCCTCAAAGTAAGATACATGTAGATAAATACTTAAATTAACGAGTAAAACGTAAAGTAAGCACACAATATAGTGAAAAGATCAATTATGCTGATATCTATCACATTTAATACCACATGTTAGCCTTTTTGGCAACAACTGCAGTATTTAGTTAGCTAAAGTATAGGCTAATAATAGACGATATAAATATTAATAATTGATACTACTTTAATCTATGATGCAGCATAGTTGATGAAGTTGCTTGGCTTGACCAGTAAACGCCGGCTACATGAGGAAGCCTTGACCAGAATTCTGTGTCAGGTTCTGCCTGAGAAATAAATAATAAATAACAAAATCATTGTTGTTTCGTAATTGATGTTTCTTATATTTTGCTATAAATTAAAATTACACAAATTCTGTATATTCCTTTCTTTTTGAAGTGCAGCATGACTTTAGGTTTTCTATTAGACATAACTGTATTGCTAGAAACTTCTTAGATAGGAGAAGAAATTGATTTAGCCGGATTTGTGTTTCATTAGGCTAAGTACCGAATAGTTTAATTAGAATAAGAAATTGAATTTAACAAATTAATTTAATTAAATTAATAATAATCATCTCATCCTACAAAAATTCAGAAAGTTGAAAATTAATTTTGACTTGCGTTACAGAACATGCCTACCAGTGGTCCTCCTGATGAAAGAACCGAGTACGGATTGACTGGATAGACAGCTGAGGCAGACATGTCCAAGCTGCTGGCAGCAGGTTGTAGCAGGAGTCTATCTACTCCAGCTGTTCCAGCAGCATAGAGCAGCTGTTGCTGCTGCAGCCATCTGTGCTGATAGAGTAGAGTCTGCTGACACAGCTGCTGTCGTTGCTGCTGATGAATATTCTGCTGCAACTGCTGCTGCATTTAGCTGCAATACTTGTTAATTGCCGATGGCTGACACAATATCAGCAAAGGTATATAAGTTGGACTGCAAAGTCTTGAACATAAGTAACAAAATACATGCTCGCCTTTTTTTTTGTCTTGTCACTGACATGCTATTCGAGCAGGAAACTGACGTTAAACTCGAATTTAGCCATAGCCTTATACAATGTTTTGGAAATCGTTTAGAAAATTTGAAAAGTTTTAGCTAGGCTATTGCTGCGCTGCGAAATCGACTTCATAAACGTGAGTGGCTGAGACTCGAGCACTGAGCCTCCTACTTAACACGTCTCTGTGCTAACAAATCATCCGCTCAAATGCCACAGTCAATAAAGTGTAAAGTTATGGTAAATGCGTCACTGAAGTTAACCCGGGCTGCTTCCGGACCAATGAAGGATAGATCAAACAGTAAATACTAAACAGTATGCGTTATAAACGACGACTAGGCAAATACAGAGGAGTACAAAGAGATACCATATTGGAAGACTTTAATCAGACACCATAGGCTGCATTAAGGTATGGATAGGACATAGCCTTTGGAGACGAGAAGAACCAATTAATCGATGGAGTTCTCTGTAAGTAGGGTGACAAAAGACAGTAAGTAACATAACATAATAGTATACTGAGCCATGAAGCAACTACATTTTGTTTAAAAAGCTGGTAAAAAGCTAAGGTTAACGTCAGTTTCCTCACTCGAAAGCGATGTCAGTGACGGGCGAGCCCAGGATTTGAACCCCGCACATACTGATCCGCGGTCAAATATCTTACCGACTTCGCCACTGGCTCCGGCCGACAATAGTTTAAGACAATATGAGTAGGCTGATAATCGTTGATCTATCTCACTAACTCGTACCTTAGACTTAACAGAATACGAAATAGAGTTAAATTTTGTGATAATTTGTTAAGTCCCAATTTCAATATATCTCAAAATCCAAAAGCTAATAGGCCGCGACTGGACAGGATGGCAGAATCTTAATGACGTTTCACGACATATGTGTTAAAAGATGATGATGTGTCAGACCCTAATCTGTTGCACATGCTCGATATCATGTCACATGATATGAGTTGCTACTGAAAAATTAGTTCATAATCTCGCTGTTAATAATTATCATGATCCTTTCTCTGTCTATCTGGCTCTCTGTCTCTCTCGCTCTTTGATGCTGAAATAAACATCTCTCTCTCTCTCTCTCGCTCCCTCTCTAGTACTCTGCCAAATGTGAAGTCCAACGTTTGCATTCATTTATTTAGAGTTTGCAATTTTACATTCCCTGTTACATAATAATTATTCAACGGCATTTTACAGTGCAACAAGTTGAATTTGTCACAAAAGTAAAATGGTCATTGTAGAAATTTTATGTAACTTTCGGCTGATGAAATATGGCTTCTTATAATTTTCCTTTGTCTTTATCGGCATCAGTTACTGCTGAGTCGCCTCTTACGACTAGCATAATTTACAGTTGATGTATTTTGGGATGATCATAACAAACTAGATTCAAATTCAATAACTCGGGATGGCTTTCAAAATTAATTTATATTAATGATAAAATATTAGTGCGGTATGTGTAGGTCCACATGCATATTCTTCATATTCTGCATTTAAAAAATCAGCGTAATTTAATCTCATGTACGTACTTAACTGTACTATATCAAAAGGAAAAAGAAGAGGTTATAAGCTAACTTTGCGCAAAAACGAACGCGGCAATTGCTTAAAAATATGAAGAAAATAATTAGTGCGTGAAAAGAAATAACACTCACATAAATGCAGGCAAATGTATATATATATATATATATATATATATATATATATATATATATATATATATATATATATGCAGGACAGTGCAGCGTGTATTAGCAATGGTTAACACATGTAGATTCGTATATCTGACAAGACAATCAGTAATATGATGATTTGACACAAACAACTTGTCACTGAGACACGGCTAACTACTTCAACAGATCTCAGGCATGAAACATAATTATGCAGTAATGTACGTCTTGATGCTGCTATTCCAATCAGAATGAAGAAGTGGAATATGGAGCAAAGTCCAATATTAAAACTTACGAAAGTTCTACAACTGAGCCTCTCATCTGCAATTATTATCTCCTCCATAGCGATGCTATATCTTTTAACCTAAGGCATAGATTTTAGATCAATTGCATTCTTTTAATTATGCTGAAAGCTGCTGTAAAAGAATTGATATTGCTTAATTATATTCTTACCAAAAATATAAAATAATTTCCTATGTAGGCCTAATTGCAAATATTCTTATCAAATCTCTGAATTATTGACTTAGAGAATTCAATGCAGTACGGAGAATTAGAGGCCATTTATAAAAAAACGAACTATATAAATGGCCTCTAATTCTCCGTACTGCATTGAATTCTCTAAGTCAATAATTCAGAGATTTGATAAGAATATTTGCAATTAGGCCTACATAGGAAATTATTTTATATTTTTGGTAAGAATATAATTAAGCAATATCAATTCTTTTACAGCAGCTTTCAGCATAATTAAAAGAATGCAATTGATCTAAAATCATTTTTAAATGTGCAAAATAGATCTATAGTACTTATTCCAAGTAATTTGCTGCTATATGAGTAATGAATTATTTTATTCAATTCTTCTGAATATTTCTGTGCATGTAATCACGGTAATATTAATATTACGCCGGGTATAGCAATAAATTTTGAAATGTTAACTGGAAGTCAGTTTTGGCTGAATTAAACATTGGAAGTTCGTTAAAAATCTCATTTTAATAATTATTTTAAAAGTTTTGTAATGAATGAAATATTGCAAGATTTTTATTTCCTCAATATTATCACAATTGTAGTTTATTTGTATGATTTATATTATGTTGCTACCGACATGATGTACTACAGATTTATTTATACCTTCTTCAGCTTTAGTAGTATAAGGATCTGCTTTAGTTTATGTAAAACGAACTTTATACTAATCGATATCTCAATATTCATTCAATTTTAAAGAGTTTAATATCGCATCTAGTTGACGACTACTGAAGCAATTTGCTGGGAATTAATTAAAATATTGCAACAACTAGAATAATTAAAATATCTTTTCAAATATATCATTAAAATATCCTTTTATTCATGACTACCTTTTAACATTCTTAACAGTAAGACAATTTAATATTTTAAAATCTTTATGTAGACCTTTTAGGCCTGCAATCTTAACGAGACTGAAGTCACAGAATAAATCCTTAATAATACGTAAAAATAGCTTAATGTGTAGAGTATCAAATAATGTAACTAAATGTACTATACGTAACTGACGCAGTAACATCCAGTGTGCTTAATTTTAGGCAATGCGATTAGAAAGTGAAGTCTCAGAAACTCACCATACAAGTAACATTAGTTAAGCTACCTACTGATTTGGGATCACATGAAAAAGGAAACAGTATTTGAAAGATTTGGAAAAAGAAAATTAGATGAGATAGTTTTAGAAAGAAGGCTGAGGTTCTTGGGTCACCTCTTAAAAATGCATGAGGATAGATATGCAAAGACTGCAATTAATTGGAAGCCAAAACAAGGATAAAGGAAATAGGAAGACCTAGGAGCATTTAGTTATGCGATCATCAGAGATTTGAGAGTATTGAACATTTCATGGGAAATTGAGAGGATTGCTAATGATAGAAACGAATGGCGAAATATTGTCGTCCTATGGTCTGTTCAGAACGCAAGGAACTGATGATGATGATGATGATGATGATGATGATGATGATGATGATGATGACCTAGTGATTTAAATAAGTTATTAAAGTGAAAAATATCATCATAGCTGATCATTTCTCCATAATGAAGTTACTTAAACTTACCTTAATTACAATTTTGTTCATTCGTTTCGAATCAGTCTAAGCAAGCAGCCTGAATAATATCTCGCAGTAAGTTCTAAATGATTAAACTAACTCCAGGGTTGTGACTGTGAAACATCAACCAGCAGTTATCCATTATGGCTATCCACTGAATCCGCAAATCCTCGTATCGTACAGCAAAAAGTTTGCGCAGATTAGCAATGTATCTCGTTGAGAGTCACACCCACCTAGCGTAGAGACGATCCGTTACATCCTAAACCACGCCCAATTGACTTGAATTAATGAGATTATCTGCGAAGAGATTTGCCGATAATCTGTTGAACACTGAGAGAGATCTCTTATATTTCTTCTTAGTAAAGTCTAAGAAAAATATTATTTAGAGAACACTACAATCTATAAATTTGCATTTAATTAAATCTCTGTCAGATAGAAGTTCAAATTACTCATCTTAATTATTTACAAGTAATTAGCTATTTCTATTTACAATTTATTTATTGGCTTAATCTTCTACCTGTAGTTTTTGCAGTTCAGTATAATTATATATAGATTCAACAATGTTTCAACAACCATAAAATACATCTCGTTTGAGATAGTAACTCGGTAGCCTTTCAAATTTCAATCCTTTCAATTGCCCATAAAAACTCAAACAATTTAACTTGTTAAACGTTTAACTCTCTTCGCAGAACTTTATTGAGTCTTTTCTTGCATAGCCTGCTCCTAGCCGTGAAATGGCAAGGTGAGAGAAAAGCAAAACAAACTTGTACATTTTAGAACAAATTTTGTGAACATGTACAATGTATGTAAACTATGTTAATTATGTATATGGCATTACTGTTACATGTCTCAGATTTATTTCATATATGCATGTGCATTGTTTGACTACTACTTTTTTGCAGCTATTACTATAAATATCTATTAACTATGACTGTAATCTATAATTACTTATTACTAATTTCAATCTATCTGGAGTGCCTCAATAACGCAGTGGTTAGAGGCGTCAGGTAACGCCCTGAAGCTTTAAATGACATATCCTGAGTTAAATTGAATTCTCGTGGTTCGATTCTCGTCCTTCCTGATCTGAGAGTAAAGTGTTGAAAATTCACAGGACCGGTTTTTATAGAAAATGAATTAATATTATTAATTTTAAATATGTGGTAGTAAACGTTCACCGTGTTGTGTCCGGGTAGTTTGAAGAATTGACCAAACGGTGACTGGACGTGTCGTAGAATTCGACTAAAGCACTAAAATCCATACAAACGTCAGAAAGGGCATTCGGTTTATGAGTTCCTAGTATCCAGAAATGGCAACAAAAATTTAAACGAATGGAAAAGTCTCAAACAGGGGATTTTGGCTGGTGGTGTGGTGTAGGACAGAGAGCATTTGAGACTGTCTATTTATATCCCGACCTTAGTTAAACTGGGATGCAAGGGAGGATGATGATGATGATGATGATGTTGTATTAAAAGTAATAGATATCAACAAAGCTGACTAATTATTTTTCTATATAGCGAGTAATTCCTTACTTTTTATGATTACCATTCCGTTCGAGAAATTAAAATAATAATAAAATTATTTAGAACAGCTCTACTTTTTATGGCACCTCGTTGTACGGATTTATTTGTAGTTGTATATTATGTATGTGTATGGTATATAGTTGACTACATAAAATTTTCATACTTATTAATTTTTATTTTGACTAATAAGCAATGATTGAATTACTACAAAACTATCATTTATTAAATAACTCTAATCTAGTTTAATTACACTAAATTATGTGAGTTTAAGTTAATTATGTAGCCTTCGACTTAAATAGTCTAAATATAGGTCTACAAATATAGGCTATGTTTAGCTATTTCTATGCAGACTATAGCTCACTTCAACTCATATAATTCAAATAAAATACAAAATCTCGAAAAAATCTTGTCGAATAAAACGTCGAGTGAAATTTTTTAACTTAACTATATACCTGATTAACGTGATTCAACTGGTTGACCAATTAACAATTTAATTTAATTTAATTAGCAATTAAAGCAGGCAAACATATATACATATATTCTGTATTCATCACGATAGAAAATTTAACGGCTTGTAACAGTGTTAACATTTATTTTATTGTTCTTTACCAATATTATAAAATAATATTAACTATATTACTAATATGATAATTTTATGATTATAATTAATGAAATTTCACAAACACAATGTAACATCGAGGTCTCCCTGAAGATAAATGTCAAAAATCTGCCATAATATCAGTTGAAATATTCCATGACCTCAAACCTCTGGCTACATTACACGTGGTAGCCGTATATTATTATATGTATAACCAATGAATTCATCGGTACCGGACGGGAAGCAAACCGGAAGTGATTACGTCCTCAAAGTACTTCCGTTGTGAGTCTTATGACGTGTTGACGACGATCTGCATGTTCATGAATATTCAGTAGCCCGTAATGTGGCGCCATCACTCTGTTTGACAAAACTTATACATAATCACTTGTAATAATAACTGGCGCACGATGTGTCCAGAGTTAAGAGGGAGTAGGAAGAATTGTAAATGCTACCAGAAAGGGGGCTATTTGTCATCTTTTTCTGGTTTGTTATAAAAAGGGTATTTATGGATTGGGAGCGAATTATGTATACAGTAATTACTGTACTATTGCAGTGTTAAAATCTGTAGCAACGTGCAACGTGTCAATAATTTTTGAATACTAAATCTAATATAAGATAATAATAATAATAATAATAATAAGAAGAATAGTAATTATAATAATAATAATAATCATCATCATCATCGTCATCATCATCATCATCATCATCATCATCATCATCATGGGATCGTCCTATAGTGGATCGGATTTACAATCGACTTTCGGGATCCCATTCTAGTGCAGTAGACAGAGCACGACTCCTAGCAGTATCGTCCAAAAGAAGCAGCGACTGGCTTCACGCTCTCCCTGCTACTTCTTGTGGGCATTTCTTGGACAATGAGGCAATTCGATTGGCTGTTCAGGGGCGAAAACTTGCGAATCTCACATTTGCACTTTGGTCATGAAGTCGATGCTTTGGGTCTCCATGGTCTCTCATGCAAACGCAGTTCAGGTAGAATGTCTCTCCACCACAATTTAAACGATATAATTTGGCGAGCAATTCCTCGAGCGGACATCCCTTTCTCTAAGGAACCAAGTGGGTTGTCCAGGTCAGATGGCAAGAGCCCGAACGCCATTACTTTAGTGCCTGGTGTAAATGTGCCGTATAGGACGTCACGGTCATTGACACTATGACAAACTCCTTCGTGAATACGACTTCATTCACTGCCGGTGGAGCTGCTGAACTAGCCCCCCTCTAAGAAAATGGACAAATACCGTGATCTATCCCTAGGGTATGAAGTTTTTCCGGTGGCCATTGAAACCATGGGCCACGAATCCCGATGGAGTTGACTTCATTAATGGCCTAGGCAAACTTATTGAAGAGCAAACCGGCGAGATACCTCTTTCTATTGCAAATGCTTTCCATGACTTTGCAAAGATTTAATGCAGTCTGCTTCAGCAATTCTTCTAAGTCGCTAGCTTACCTCGAGTAGCCGGGCGCCGATTCAGCACATATTGCTTGAATCGTTTTTATCAAACCTCGGGTTCTTTACACTCGGGGTAAATAATATGCAAAAATGATAATAGTAATGACAACAACAAAATAATAATAATGTTCATTATAATAAAGGAAACAGATAAATTGAGAGGTGAGAGATCCAGGGGGGTCATTCCCTCAGTCTATACTCGGCGGATCTCAGGGAACTCGATCAGGGGCGCTGTCTTACAGAAAACGGTTTGTTCGGAGCGCCCGGGCTAGACAACAGAGCAACAAGCCGACCTGTTGCTTCTAGAAGCTTCATAGGTTGGACTCACCATGCTCATACATCTTTTATACCGACATGTTTACATTGAGCTTCTGAACCTTCAGGCTTATTTATGAAACATTTGCGATTTATCGGTTGAGTTTTGATCTTAGAGTAGTTGTTCGATTGAGGTTTATTGATTAATAAAGATTGATTGGAGATTAACCTTGTTGTGTTTGGACCATTGAAGAGTAGAGTAAGCGTAACCTGCGCGTATCGTAAAAGGAGACTAAGCACGAACTAAGACAAAACAAGAAACACCCCAGGAATCATGTTTTCCCGCTATAAGCTACATTAAAACATAAGTCATAGTTTTTTGTGAAGGAATAACTTGTTAATCATGGAGTGATCTCTATGATACGTGGCAGAAGACTAAGAGTAGAAATATGCACCTTGAGCCTGCCACTTGGTAGAACACTAGCGAGAATGAGAGACAGAGAGAGAGATTGTTAGAGGTTCTCTTACATTATTAATCGTAATGTTCCAAAAGGCATTCAGAAATATATTTGAATTCGTAAAATGAAAATTTCAGACTGCCAAGCAACACAAGGAAAAAAGCCTAAACGGACATCATATCTATCAAGAATAAGCAGAAGAAACAATATACAAAACAATTAAAATTAAATTTGTAAATATTTTTGGCGATAGGAAATAAACATGAAAGCCACATAAAACACGGTTTAACGCTGGAAACTACATGCAAAGCCAACAAATTTGGAACATCTCAATAGCGTAGGGATAACGTCAAGAAGTTTTAAATGACAGATCTTGAGGTGAATTAAACTTTCATGGGTTCGAATCACAGCCGCGCTGATCTGAGAGTAAAATCTCGGACATTCGCTGGACTGGATATACGGAAAATGGACTAAATTGTTTAACGGTTTAAACATGTGGTGTCGAAGTGACAGATATCAACATAGTTGTTGATCGTTTCACTATAATGCGTGTTTACTTTACTTTTTTTACAAATGCTAATGTTCCAATGTCGAATAAATATTAAAACATACCTGTACAGTAGGCCTATATGCAACAACAGGTTCTGCTTGTTTGAGGAAACAACTGTAAAAAAGAATGCAGACTATAATGTCATAAAGAAGTTAAAGCATCTAGGTAATCATACCAGAAAATGAAAAATACAAATTTCATTTACTGTAACGAAATTATTAAAATAAATATATTCACTAAACGAAAGTGTTAATTATAAATAGCCAGCTATCAAAACTTATCTAGTTTAATGACGCCGTTTTTATAGACTTCTTACGTTACTTTGCTAGGCTTCTTATGTTACTTTGTTAGGCTTCTTATGTTACTTTGGTAGGCTTCTTATGTTACTTACTTTATTAGGCTAGTCTGAGAGATACAGAAGAAATTGGATGAGAACTATCCGGTAACTATAACATCATTGGTTTACCTGCAGGAGTCCGGATTGAGAATATTTATGAGTAGGCCAAATGTTGAGATGGATTGCTTCCTCTTCCTGATAGCAACCTGTTTCATCCCGGAGTATCCTTTGTTCCTTCTCCTCATTACACCACCGGGAACATTGACAACAGGGACCAGGCGGAAGTGTGAATGGCGATCTGATACACTGTGCAGTGGATACGTACTTTTGTGAATAATGCTAATAGGCCTCTCTCTACCTCTATCTCTATCTCTATCTCTATCTCTCTCTCTCTCTCTCTCTCTCTCTCTCTCTCTCTCTCTCTCTCTCTCTCTTGGTGCACTGACTACTGGCGGGTCCATGGTATATAACGCCTCCACTCTCCCCTGTCTTCCGCTTTCCTATTCATGTCCATATATATAATGTGAGTGGGTCTTTAAATCATCATACCTAGTCTCGGCCTGTCTCTGCCTCTTTTTCCTTCCATTCTATCTTCTATAACCTGTTTTAATAGACTTTCGCCCCTTGGAATGTATCCTATCCAAGTCTTCTTCCTATTTCTTAATACATTTATCAACTGTCTATCTGTACCTACTCTCTCTAAAACTTCCTCATTTGTAACTTTTTTGTCCAGCTAATCCTTTCCATTCTTCTTCAAATCCACTATTCCAATGTCCCTAGATTTCCTAATATCTTCCTACCTTAAGGGTGATGTGTATGACTTTGCACAGGATCGTGATAGGTGGAGGCAGAGGGTTGAGGAGGCTGCTCTGGTGTCCACCGAGTGACGTCGCGCAGAGTTTTATATACCTTAAGGGCCATATTTCATGCTAATAGGCGTAAAACAGAATATTTTTGTAAGTAATACTAATAACATATAATATATATGTGAATAATACCACCATATTATTGAAGAATTAATAGCATGCTAAAACATATCAAAATGTAGCGAGTAGCCTCATAAAGAAAATGATTCCGAACCCATTACTTAAAATATTTATAAATATAATTATATAATTGCATAAATATATTTATAAAAATAATTGGTACAGATAAACAGTTGATAAATGTATTGAGAAATAGGAAGAAGAGTTGGATAGGACACATTATAAGGGGGAAAGGTCTAAAGTTGGCTTTTTTTCAGTTCGCGCTCAAGCTGCTGTTTATAGTAATTGAATAAGGTTGTGCGAGATATGCGTTCGATAAATGAAATAAATCAGTAAATAAATAAACGCATATTATGATAAATAAAAGCAAATTATGAGATTTCCTCTCGAGATCAGAATTAAACTGCTGATTAAACTGAATATGTACACTGCTGCAGAAATAAACTCTGTGGAGTAAAATCTTTAAATGCTGTCAAACTAAGCGAAACCTCATGATAATAACTGCTAAGTATCTATATCGACTCCTTAACAAGAAGCTTTAAGCTTCTGAGGTCAGATTTTAAGCAAGTTTACATTTGAAAGTTAATTTTAACTCATCGAACCTGAATAAGAACGCTACGTTAAACTGCAATATTGGACGTAATAATTACGTTTAATTTTCATGCAACAATATGCATTTCGATAAAATCTTGTTAAATTATACGCATAGCTATTTTCATATTTTTCACCCTTTAAATTATTTGAAGATATGTTAATATAATGTAAAATAGTACCACATAGAATACTGCAGAAGTGGTTTAGGCATAGTATGTATTTGCAAAGTATATTTTCAAGCACCAAAAACTTATTTTAACAAAAGTGCATTAAACTCATTTAAATTAAGCATAATGTTATAACAATATTTTCAATTTCAAACATGAAAGATACTTACATATATTCAAAGAAAATAGCTACAGTGTACAGTTTCAGGGCACTGAAGCAGAAATTCATATGCATTAAAAATTGCAATTAATAAAAATATGCATTCAAAAGTTTAAAATATTCTTAAATTAAATTTCGATTAAAGTTTCATATTACTTAAGCTTGAATAACAACTGATCGTACGTGAAGACAAGGAATTTTAGTCCTTGATTATCCTGATCCATTTTTACAGATCTGATGGACCCTAATCTGACACGGAGGAGAAGTATGGAGAGCCTAACCACTCTAAAGGTCACACTATCAGGTCCAATCTTTGAGTAGATCAGCATGGGTTCTATTATCGAGGTCTAGCGGGTGGTCAAATGCTGGAACTAAACGAGCCGTTAAACATCGAACTGTTTCGATGATAAATCGCATTTATTTTAAATATTTTCTTTGGCATGAACAAATCTATATATAATAATATAAGCACGCCTTAAAGGTTATGATAAGTGTTGGGTTAGAATTGTTTGTATAGAGTTATCGATAGAGTTCAGGCTAGAAGGTGTTTAAAGTTAATGAAAGCAGTTTTTATTGCCAAATCAGGTCGCTGACTAATGACTAGCATATATAGCCTGTGGCTTACCTTCATATTGCATCTTACTGGTCAAATCTTAGTGGCCATATCTCAATTATGACCCTCAATGAGCTCTTCATTTAGTGTCAGACTTATTTCGTTAACGCCCACTTTGCTTGCCATTCAGGGAGATGCGTGAAGTGTTTTGAGGAGAATTTAAGGTCCATTTCCTTAATAAATTATTTTATAGCGGCCCAAGCGGGAAGCAATGCAGTATTTCATTTATATTGGTTTTAAGATATAATTTTTTAGTTATTATATCACTCATGCGTTAATATTTGAACAAACATATTTGTCTAATGTTTAATCATTTAAAGTTTAGCATAGTTCACTGCCGTTTAATATAGCCATTTTTTCGAAGTCATTAAATCTAATTCTTTTAAACTACCGTAGGCCTATAACATATAACCAAAACTTCTAAATATTTAATTTTTAGAACCTCCTAAACATCATATAGATAGGAGTTACGAGTCTTCACGACTTTCCGAATCAGTATAATTAAGTTAAGTGACTCGTTCAAGCATCAATCAATAAGCCGTGAAACAACGGTGCATCGTGCAACAACGTGCAACAACTTGCAACAACGTTCAACAACGTGCAACAATGTACAACAACGTTCAACAACGTGCAACAACGTGCAGCAACGTGCAACAACGTGCAACAACGTGCAGCAACGTGCAACAACGGCGCATCGGTTGCACACACCGTTGTTACACGGCTTGAAGAGAACCCCGTCGGGCTTCCGATCTTGACGTTAAACTCACAAAATCGTTCGTACAGGCACCAGTGAAATTTTTCATTCTTGTTTTATAATATGTATCGTACAAAATGGCTGCAAAATAAGCTGCCGTAATTTACTTAAGTACCCGAAAGCGACTGCAAGATTAACGAAATAAGTAAAGTTATATCCGTATTCGATAAGGCATAGACTTTGTGAAGGGATTAACATGCTGATCTAAGGAGTGCTCTTATGGAGCGAGAAAGCAGACTTAGAGTCTGAATATGTACCTTGAACCTGCCACGTGACAGTGCACTGAAGAGAGAGAGATATCCGTTTTAGTTATAGACATAAACTGTAAATAACTTATGTATTGAAATATAAATAGCTAAGTACGTGATTATTAACACATACCCGATTAAATAAACATGTAGGCCTACGTATAAATGCATATATCAATATAGGGCCTATATATTTAGATATATATATATATATATATATATATATACTGTATATATATATATATATATATATATATATATATATATATATAAATACACATGAATACTAATATCCAAAAAAAGTCACACGAATGTAATTGTAGAGGTATACACTGAAGTTCCTAGTAAGGCAGGTAGAACACTGCCAGCATCACAAAAATAATGGTATGCATTCATATCAACTTTATCCGTAATATTGTATTGAATACAAAAGCACATTTATAAAATATTAGGCCAAATTTAAAATCTCTTGATTACCACTTTTGTGCCACATAACAGAGAGGCTATAGCTATTAACTTAATGCACATATTCCCACTCACAATTTACTATCTCGAACTGGCAAAATTTGGGTTCTGAAGTGGTTGCCCATGATCTTTTTCAGACACTCTTGAGCAGGTCGCTGTTGTTAATTCGGAAGAGCTGTAAGTGTAGATTGGTATAGTTTGTAGTTCTTCAAATAAAAGAATGCATTGTAATATCAATAATATACAGTACATGAAGTGTGACAGTATAATAGCAATAATATACGCAAAGTATAACATAGTAATAATAATAATAATAATAATATTCACAAAATGTGGCATAATAATTACATTAGTATACACTAAGCTTGATATAATAATAACAATATTATACATAAAGAGTGAAATGTATTAAATATATTTATGCAGCAGTACAAGTAAATAATGCAAGTACAACCAGGGACGGCTCCAAAATATTTTTCGGGTGGGGCAGAAAAAATTTCACGACCTTTTTTAATCATTTAACCTTTTTTGGCTTTTGAATGACTTAAATCATTGACTATGATCGCCACCCCCTTTGACCAGAACAGGCCACTGGTAAACGTCATTTAAAATCCATTTTCGTTAATATTTGACACAATTTTGAAGTTAGACAAATTGCACATGTTCGGGGGAGGGCATGGCGCCCTTGGCTCCATGGATCCGCCATTGAGAACAAACAGTACAATGGATGTGATAATGTAGGTGTTGTTGGATTTCATTAAAGAATATATAAGTAGATAGTGTACTTCATTTATATATAGCATACTAATTTGCCACCTATAATACTTGTAAACAGTAATTTGTGTATAGCTTTCATTGCGTTATACATTTGTTGAATGAAAGAAAATAGAAGCAGATGCAGACCTAAGATTTGGATAGATGATTTAAAGATTCACTCGTATGTGGACATGGTGAGGAAAACGGAAGACAGAGTAGAGTGGAGGCATTATATACCATGAACCTGCCAGTAGGCAGTGCACTAAGAGAGAGAGAGAGAGAGAGAGAGAGAGGGAGAGAGGGAGAGAGGGATGGAGACTGTTCATTTAATGAGTATTTATTCTAACTTTTAAATTTGGATATATTGTAATGTATCTGAAATTTAGTTTAACACATTTTAAATATTTAATTTCTAAGAAGCGATATATCGAAAGAGAACTGATTGCGAAAGGACCTAATAAGCGTAGAAAATATTTATCGCCAATGTCTCCGTGTTGTTGGTTTATTTGCTGCTTCACTAATTGAGGTCCGTTTATAGTACACTGTGTTTTTTATAACTGATACCCCAAATTATTTTTACAATAAAGTCGTAAGGAGTTGACCGATGTTCTTGAAATTTACAGACCTTAACCAGCAGCCAATTCTACCAAACATAGATATATTTCGTTTGAATATCTTTAATAACGTGAAAGTTATAGTTTTGCGAATAGGAGTGGGGTCAGAGAAGATATTTTCAATACAAAATTATGAGCGTGTTACATGCAGGGTAAAATTATCTCTATGAAATAATAGCGAACAAGTTAAAAAATTTCAGCTAATGCTATTTTGAAGAGCAATCTCTCTCTCTCTCTCGCTCTCTCTCTCTCTCTCTCTTAGTGCACTGCCTACTGGCAGGTTCATGGTATATAATGCCACTTCTTTGCAAAACGACGTAAAATACGTGCTGATATGTTCTTAATTGACAAAGTTATTAAACTTTTAATGCATGCATTGCATGTCTGGGTACAACTGCTGTCAACGCAGCCATTGCAGCGGAGTCCTCTTCGTTTATTTTCTTCATGCTATGCATGCTTAAAAAGTTCAATAACTTTGTCAATTAAGAGCATATCAGCACGTATTTTGCGTCGTATTGAAAAGAAATGATTGCTCTTCAAAATAGCATTAGCAGAAATTTTATATTGCCTGTTAGCTAGTATTTTTATTGAAATAATCTACGCTAAATGTAACACGCCCGTAATCCTGTATTGGAAATTTCTTATCTGACCCCACTCATATTCGCGAAACTGTAAATTTCACCCTCTTAAAGATATTCAAACGAAAATTATCTATGTTTTGTAGAATTGGCTGCTGGTCAAGTGCTGCATATTTCAAAAACATCGGTCAACTTCTTACGACTTTTATTGTTAAACAATTTGGGGTATCAGTTATAAAAAACACAGTGTAAATTATCTTCGTCAGTCAATAGCTTAATCCATTAGCACGCTATCACCTACGACGTCAGTATGTATCTAAAAATATCTACAAATAGCTCTATCTACAAAGATCTACAGATATCTACAAATATCTGCAACTATCTACAACAATATAAAATAACCACCCATATCTACAAATATCTACAAATTTCTTCAAATATCTATACATATCCACAAATATCTACAAATATCTACAAATATCTACAAATATCTACAAGTATCTACAAGTATCTAATATTTTGACAAAGACAACGGGAAACTTCTTCAGAAAACATAGTTTTCATAAGCTATAGGCTACATACGGTATATAGGAAAAGCATAGCTTTATGTGAAGGGTTTAACTTGTTAATCTATGGAATGCTCTCTATGTGGAGCGTGATAGCAGACTCTATATGAATATTTGAATATATATATATATATATATATATATATATATATATATTCATATATTGTATATACATGTATATATATACATGTATATTATATATATAATATATATATATATATATATATATATATATATATATATATATATATATATATATATATACAGTATATATACTGTATATATATAATATATCTATACATACTTTAAAAGATGAAAAAATATTGGGGGGGGGGGGGGGCGAATCGCTGCGTTCGCACCCAGAAATAACTCAAAAAAATATGCATGTACGATAATTTCAGTTAATGGTTAATCTATTCATCAGTGGTTCCGAACAATTCGAGAATGCAATATGAACTAGAAAATGCGAATGTTCGTAAGAGCTTTAGAATCACCATTGATAGTTATCTTTATTTACCCCTTCACTCCGTAAGTAGGCCTATTATTATATTGCCTTTTGATAGGGCAGAATGCCACTAATGCAGATCTAAGGATAGTCTTCCAACATTGAAAAGTATTATAAAAGCGCATTTATTTTAAAAGCAATGGGTAATTTGAAATCATAGTTTTTGCTGATTTTACTTATTGTAGTTGCATTGAAATAGTGAAGAGAACAAATAAAACTGTGGAGTGGATTTGTTGATATTTTGTGTAGTTAATGATTTTTATGTTAATGACCATATTCTTGTTAGAATTATATAGCAGGCACACTCTAACTACCTTAGCCTCTTGTGTAAACTTTGATAAATAGAGTAACTGATAAAGCAATTAATTTATTGATTGATCTGTTATATGTAGTATATACTTCCACTCGTCTTTTAGATGATAAATAGAGTAACTGATAAAGCCGTTAATTGATTGATTGATTGATATGTTGTATGTACGAATACAATGAAGAGAATAACTACTCTAACGTTATGATCACCTTTAGAATAACCCGAATGTTAGTAGGTGCTTTAGAATCCCTACATCTAAAAGCTTTCAATGTCGTAAAGATACAGTATCTCTTTTGTGTTCTTCCAAGCGGCAGGTCCAAGGTAATTATAGATGTCCAAGGTAATATATACCTTGGACATCTATATATCTTGGACTATAGATGGTGTACTCCATAAAGAGCAAACCATCGATTAACGAGTTAATCCATTCAAATTGCTATGTCTTAGTCACATCTTAAAGTAGCCTATTGCTTAGGGAATAGCATGACTTCCGAGATGGTTTCCCGTGGCCTTCCTCAGTGTCGGCCTCCCCTTTCCTTCAAAGATACTGCATTATCATGTAATGTAAACAGTTCCAAGGCTATTGACACGCACGAGAAAACGAAAAACAAAAATCACTATGAGCATATAAGTTGTAGTGGGGTGAACTCCAAGAGTCAAGATTTTTCATATCTTTAGTTTTAAAACAGTCGAGTTTTGGAGAGAGAAAGCAGACTTTGAGTATGAATACGTACCTTGAACCAGAAACTTGGCAGTAAACCGAAGAAGAAGAAGAATAAGAAGAAGAAAAAGAAAAAGAAGAAGAAGAAAAAAAAAAAAGTGCCATCGGGAAAGTGTTGGGAGAGCTTGAAGGTAGACTTAAAAAGGGTTAGAAAGTATTTTTGAAGGACTGTTACATATACAATATAATCATTGATAAATTTATTCTAAAATAAGAGAAAGAGATGAAGAGAACACATTCGAACAGTTAATGGTGGAAAAATATTGGAGGAAGACCGAGAGCAATAAAGTTTCATGATTCCGCACATTCGCTAATGATTGTGGTTTAGATCAGACGGGGAAGCATAAAGATAAACCGATAATTTATTTAAGGGGATAAATTTTTAGTGATGCAAGTATATTATATTTTGTTAGTGGTTAAAGTGCTGGAACGCCGGGGAACTCAGTTCTACTAGCTCTCTTTTTATGAGGGAGGTGCGTTCCCCTGATAGGGGTTATTGGGTACTAGGAAACCTGTAAATGCATTGCAGAGGACCGAAAATTTTGGCCGTTTCATTAGCTCTCAATTCCCACTTTAGAACTGCATTTCGTCATACATATGTTTCTAAGAAATTTCCTTTAATCAAATAGCCTCTTGTCAATTTCGTGTTCTAGTCTTCTGTATAGAGATATATCGGTGATTCAATTTACGTCACTTTCTTATAATCAGACTGGAAAGTTTTTCATTACTACGGTTGTAATCGACAACCTACGATGCTATTGCTTGATTGCTAGTACATAGCATTTAGGTGTCACGTATACAACTATACCTACAATTACATAGGTGCCTGCACTGCCTGGGCAGTATATAGGCTATAATGTAGCCCATGCCAGCATGACTAAATTGCGCCTGACTGTTACATAGGTTAACCTGGATTAAGTTGTGCTGTTTACTTTTTTAGATACGAAAATTTTCTAAATGTCAATGTAGATAATCACGATTTTGTGACTTTTAGTGAGAATTCATTGTGTGAATTTAAAGGTAATCACCTATTAAACGTAAAATAATAACAACTATTATAATCTTATAACGAACAAATGTTGTTTAATCATTTGGAATTCAGCTTATTTCGCCATTTACTTTCCATGCAAGTGTCTGTGTCAAAGAATAGGCACATCGCAAATTCGTACTCGTCAGTTGTCACAGACTGCGTAGGTCTGCACTCTGCTGACATAAATTGATATAACGAGTTTAAAGAACTTATTAAGCATGGGTTTGACATTGTATTATCCATTATATAATTGTTATTAGAATCATCGAAGTAGTAGGCCTAATGTATTTATCACGTAAACCTCCTTGCCTTTAATTCACTTTATCTTTGGACTGCCTTTCTGATTTTCCTTTTTGCACCGTTTTGGGCTTTCCTTTCTCTCACCTGCTTGGATTTGTCTCAACAGTGCTTTATGTTGTCATGGATTATTTTAGCATTCTAATTGTTGTTGTTGTAGTTATTAGCTATATTTTCCGAGACATAAATTGAAATGGAAACCTCCAGGAGCTCTACTGGGGTTCACTACCCTGGGATTAAGTCCCCCGCCCTCAATGACTAGGTCTAATAGGTGGATAGAGGTGTAAATAAAATTACTATAAAATAAATTCACAAGTTAACAATATTGTGAAATAAAGACGCTTTTTTATCTTTGGACTGGTTTTCTGACTTTCGACCTTGCACCGTTTTTTGGCGTTCCTTTAGCTCACCTGCTAGGATTTGTCTCAATCGTGCTCGATGTTTCATGGATGATTGAAGCACTTTAATTGTTGTTACGTTATGTGTCTCTAACTTTGAAATACTATTATCGTACGAAGATATTGTTGATATTATTTATATTATACGAGATAATTACAATAATAACAATAACAGCAATTAGAGTGCTACAGTCATCAATGACAACATCGAGCACTATTGAGACAAAATCAAGCCGGCGAGCAAAAAGAAGGTCCAAAAACGGTGTAAATTCCAAAATCCAGATAATGAGTCTAAAGTACAAAGATGATATTATATTACTGCCTCGCTTACTAGATGAACAATAGTCCCACGTAATCAGTCCGTTCTCCCACGGCGCAGTACTTTGCCAGCAACGATTCGCATTATCTGTAAATAATTTGCAAGCGTCTGACTCAAATGAATTAAAGCAATTTCGTTATTAATAGCGCACGACGACAGTTAATGTACAGATTGTGACGTCATAACCTTCTGAATAAACAATTGTCAATCATTTGAAAATTTAAGGCATCATCGTTATCGTCATCATCATCGTAGTCGTTAGGAATTGCATCTCCCGGACTTTGGATTTTTTCAAAGAAAATAACAATTAGTGGGCGTATTATGAAGTTTTTTGCTTTCTATAGACCGATATATTGCTACGTTAGATATGTCAAAGAAAATAATTATTATTGAGTGAATTATGAAAATTTGTGCTTTAGAAAATCTATCAATCGAAATATCGCTCCGTTAATTACAGATCTTCAAGAACTATTTCAATCTGCCGCTCTAGGAAAAATAATCTAAATGAAGCTCACCGTCGATTAATATAACGAACTTGTCATAATGCAAGAATTTTCATTCTAACGCCAAAAAGGTTTGAGTCAAGCAAAAGAGATTTTGTCTTGAAAATACTAATTTCTATTTAACATTTGATTATGTCCATGAAATGGTGACCTTTGGCTTAAAACAGTTATAATAAGTATGCGCTACTGTATCCATAACATAGGCTAAGAACAAAAAACAATAAGTAGAGTGTTACTACCGTCAATGACAACATCGAGGACTGACGCTATAAAATTCTAATAAAGATATAACGTTAGTTTCCTCATACAAAGATGATATGTCAGAGACGCCATAACATGGTTTATGCGCAGCTATTATATCTATGTTTAATCACCGCTGTATGGTACCTCATTTATCCCTCTATTTTTTCCCCATTCTGTACTATATATATGTATGTACCCACTACTCGAAAGCTCCGACCTCAATTTGGAGACAAAAATTATAGTGTAATCATTAACAATTTAGATATCTAACCCTGTTAGTATCGATATTTGTTAAATAGTTAATTTTTAACTTAGTCCGTTGGTGCACTTATCGATATCGTGGATGTTTGTGAATTTACGGACGGACTATTTATTGTTCTGATTTAATTTATGACTACTGCTTGATCTAATTTACTGTATGACTACTGTTTGATCTGATTTACTATATGACTACTGTTTTATCTGATTTACTGTATGACTACTGCTTGGTCTGATTTACTGTATGACAACTGCTTGATCTGATTTACTGTATGACTACTGTTTGATCTGATTTACTGTATGACTACTGTTTGATCTCATTTACTGTATAACTTACTGCTTAATCTGACCTAGTTTCGAATTTACGAATTTATTTGATCTACTGTATAATTTAGAGATTGAATTGACTTACTTAATGATTAACACATTTACTTTATTTACTATATGATTTACTGATTGATCTGAGTTATTCAGAGTTAATATCAGATCAATCAGAGGTCGTGAGTAGCAACAATTATTAGAGTTTATTTCAGGAACTGTCATTTCAACTTAAAGATATACCATAAAAAACCTTTACTACGATACTACTATTACTTTAATATTAAGTCTGCTCAAACCTACTGAAAAATTAAAAGTAATTACGCAAATATACGTTAAATTAAAACATTAAATGTATATTACAAATATAAATGTGTAGGCCTATTGTGTAAAAATATGAATAAAATATAAGTTGTATCCACAAATATACGTTTATGTTGAATAAATGAACATTTAGACAGAGTAATGCGCAACTTGTATATTATAATTTACTAAACCGTATGCAAAATATTAAATGAATTACAAAATAATAATGTTTGCGTTTCACGTGTCATGTGTCTTATTAAATTAGTATAGGTGGATTTCAAATCCGTTTTTGTCAACTTGTTTACAACAAGGATTCGCCATAAAATTATTAGCCTATATAATTCTTACTCTTCTACTAATTAATCAGCTAATGACATCTTTTATTTAGCGCCGCTACTTCTCATGTAGCAGGATCTTCGTGATACTAATGAGTGGATTGTAACAGAAGAAGAGAAGATCAATAGGCGTCTTAATTCTTTCGTTTTAGCGATTTTAAAAGTACGCCCTCACTCTTGTGAAGGCCACCCAGTGTTTTCTAAAATGACTATTTAATGAGACCGTGGTGTAGGCGTGTTATGCAACGTTCATCTTTGACGACGTTTGTCTAGTGTTACGTGGTAACGACAAGGATCGATGAGGCAAAAACTCAGATAAACAGCTTCCAATGATCCCAATTTTTAACCGTTGTTTAATCGAATTTGTTGTATATAATAATAATAGTAATAATAATAAAAATATCAATATATTTTTCATTATAGCTGATCATCTCACTATAATGCTTTAAGATAATAATAATATAGAAATTTGATAACAGTAAAAATAATAATAAATAAATATCTCCTTTATCCTATTTTTAGACCAGGGCCCAATACCACCATGGGCATTAAAAATTAGTTTAATAATAATAATTTGTCAATTTTAATAACCGGTAAATTATTATAAATTGAAATTTTTTATTTATTATATCTTATTTCGGACTGCTGTCCCTGTACTTGAGGAACTGCCCGGCCCTGTAGAACGTTCCCATGCGAGGCTTGCTCGAGTCCGAGGTGGAGCTGAGCCAGGAGGAATAGCGGACCTTGTTCAGACTGTAGCGAGCCTGAACCACCGAATAGAGAAGTCCATGAACGACCTGGATGACTTCCTTGGACTGCTTGACGGACTCGCTGGGGGAGAAGCGCAGGCCCCTCCTCATGGCTGGGAGAGCCTCGGCCGTGTCAAGGGGGTAGGGGAGGCGACTCGTCAGCATCACGTCCAGAGTGACCACCAGAGCCCAAATATCCGCGGCAAGAGGGCAGTAGGGCCGTCTTGCTAAAACCTCAGGTGGTAAATACCCCGGAGTGTCAAATGGCAGGCCTGACATGTTGTCCTGCAGCTGCTGCAGCTGCTGCAGCTGCTGCAGCTGTGCGCCGCTGCTGTACCGTAGCCCAGCTGTTGTCAGCTGATAGGCTGCGCTAAACTGCGCTAAAGTCGACAATAATAATAATAATTAATTTCTATGCTTTCACTCTCCATAAAGCGCACTCCATAGATAAACAAGTTAATCACTTCACAAAAGGATATGCCTTATCCATACCTTTTAACTTTATTAACATTTTAGTATCATTTGACAATCATAATTATAATTATTAGAATTAAAATTATATACATAGGCCCTATATATATATATAATATATATATATATATATATATATAAAATATATATATATATATATATATAATATATATATATATATATAAAATATATATATATATATATATAATATATATATATAATATACATATATATAATTGTTATAGTTATATATATATATATATATATATATATATATATATATATATATATACGGTATATAATAGTTGTAATTATTAAAATTATATATTATGGAAATACAAATTATAATTTCGCAAATAATAGACACGGATATTTCATCAATTCTTCAAGCTGATCTTGATGTTATTTATCATCCTCTAATTCAACAAGATTTTCAATATTTATTTTACTCCGGGTGTAAAGAACCCAAGGTTTGATAAATTGAAATGTTATTGTTATTATTATTACAATATGATATAATGTCACTAATCGAAGTTAAGCTACATCGACTTTGGTTAGTACATGGTTAGATGGTCATTTTGGAAACCCGACTGTTTGCAGCTTTGAATGGAAAAATCCCAGGGTGTTGGAAGATTATTCATAAATCGGCGCCGGCTGCAAAGTGATGCGTCATCAAAGGGCAGCGATTACTAATAACCATGGAGAGGAAGGAGGAAATATGTTTTATAAATCGGTCCAAGGCTATTGAATTAAGGAAAATCGAGAGAGAGAGAGAGAGAGAGAGAGAGAGAGAGAGAGAGAGAGAGAGAGAGATTAGAGAGTATATTTTTAGTTGAATAGTATGCTACCGCAAGAATATAACATTATACAGAATTACAAGAGCATTAATCAATTACGTCAGAGTTGTCCGCGAAACGATAGTAAAGAACTAAGCTGACTTTGAAGATTAGACAAGAAAAGTCATAGCTAAGAATAGTAATATAATTTGGACAAACTAGAAAATTTAATCACAAAATTAACAATAGTCCCTCTCATTTTCACAGCATTTGTATTACAACGTCCTGAGCATCTGCCTTGAAATTGCAGACGTAATAACGATCGACAAATAAACTGGATATTGTACACGTTGTCGAGTCTAAGCAGGTTTGTGCAAAATTGCGGAAATAACTTTCCATATAAGGATGGCGGATACAGCTGACCTATTTCTCGGCCTCGTTGAAAATTTGCTTCAAGCTGCAGTTTTTGTAACCAGGATAAGCCGTTATAAAATTACATGTAGTGCGCCTCCTCGCCGAGTCTGTAAATAATGATCAAATTTTAAATCTTAAGTAAATCAACAAAAGAGAAATAATGAATTAAGTAAATGCTTAAAGCATGATAGTTAGAACTATGAACAATTAGAGATCGTGAATGTTTAGGACTTAAACCTGATAAACTTCAGTGTTCAGAAGTGTAAAAAGTATTCTAATTCAATGCACCTTGATTTGCTCGGATAGCGAGATTCAAAGATCAGTTCATGCTTGTTGCTGTTTTCTAATTCCACTTATCCGAAAAGTAAAACATAGCACAAGGCACAACACATAACTGGTCCACGTTTTCCCAATGAACAATACTGTATGCAATAAATAAGTCAAAAGGAGGTCGGCACAACATTGTCGGTGGGAGACTGCACTACTCGCTGCTGACACCGAACCAGTATGCATAATAATTTTTCTCCATAGTTGCAGAAAAATGCAATTTAAACATCATTGTATTAAATTTATTGAAGCAGAAGAGTAACTTCGTCTTACAATATCCTATTTAGTTAAGTAGTTATTAATTTGTGAATGAATTTCTTCACCTTTTTACCGTTGGTTCCTATTACTTTTATATACACCAAACAGTTGCTGCCATCCGTATTGGTCGACTAAGACGAGTCTGGAGAGCAATGAAAAAACCTCAGAAATCATATTCTTAAACCCACATTAAAAAAGGTATTGAGACTTTCCGAAGGTTTTTCTTTGTAATTTGGCCAATTTTTTCGTAAAATGGTTTTATTAAATGTTGAGCGATTTAAGCATATTGAAAAAAGAATTCGAAAGTTGGACCTTGAAGGATCATAGATATAATCTTAATTTATATGTTTAATGATACCGCGGTTTCTATAACTGAAAAAATTAGAAGCTAATACTACATGAATATAGGGGATAAAAAATAAAGTAAAGTGAATTATTGTACTTCAAATTTCCATACTTAAATGATAAAAAACTTAATATAAGAAAAAATACGCATAGCACTTTAGATTTGACTTTCCTTTTCTCAACCGAAGATTATGTTGAGGACACCTCAAAGGGATTATTTAATAGAGCTCTACACATTTGGCCGGCATGAACTTGTTAATTATTAGATTCAAGAGCTTGCGAATTGTGAAACTTCATACGCTCATAATTCTTATGACTTGGCATCCGTTCTTTCTGTGTGTCAGACATGTAAAGACAGAATTCCCAAATGTTTATTTTCTTGCAGACGAGTTAACTGTTCATTTCTCAGTTGCCAGTATTAATAGTAATTACTTCACAGGATTAATTTATTCAAATCATAGGCAGAGCAACTACAAGACAATTTAGGACATTTCGTCTCAGGTTTATCGCAAAATCTAAAAACTTAAACATGTAGCTAAGGCCTTAAAATTGATTAATGTACAGGTCATCGCATAGCTGCATGATGACTTATGAAATTCATCTCTTCTGGCTTCTGTTTAGCTTACGCATTTAATCTGTCAAATTTAAGACTAAGCATAATACTATTTTGATATATTGGAAGTTACCAATGGCAGGTTGGCTATTTTATTTTTAGTAGTTCAAGACAATTTTTGCCGTAAATTAAGATTCGTCATTGAGCTGAAAAAATTAGCAACTTTATTAGTTTAATGATGGACTGATCAATGATCATCGAAAAAGGTTGCTCTCATCCCAATCTTGTAACTAGGAGGGAAGTTGATTACGCCGCTGCTGGGCCGGTGAAATAGGCTAAGGCTCAAACGTCATATGCCGTACGTCATTATGCAGTTGATTGATATGATTGGTCAGCTATTTTTAGCTAATAGCGCAGCTGCCTGAACTTAGAGTTCATTCATAAAATCGGTAACCGTATTTGTAGGTTTATAATATAACTTGTCCATCAACTTCCCGTGATTTGTATTGTTCGGTTAATCGTATAGCATCTCTAACTTAAATTAATATATCGATCTTAAATTCAATTACGTTCGATCAATCAAAAAGCAATCGGATTAATCGTGAATATTATAGTTACAACTCATCTAGCAACTTTGGATTAAATCTTAAGCTCGGGTAAGGGTGTTAAAATTACTAACAAAAATATATCTAATTTAAATTCTAATAATATTATAATAATATGCCTTTAAATTTTTAGATATAATTATAATAGTTTCGTTGGTAGATAATTTCTTGACTTAGTTTTAAATTTATGGTTAGTTTCTTCGCATGTAACGGCATTTTCTGATTTTCATTGATGTCGGTCTGTCTTGCAAAATCTGTCAATGTTTTTCTACAGATGAAGAGATTTGTAATCCGATCAAATTTTGTTCATTTTTGAGCATTTGGTCTGCTTCAGTTCAATTCAGATTTTAGTAGGTTGATTTTTGGTCTGAGCTGATAGTATATTGGTTTCAGTCTAGGGGTCAGTATAGGTGCAGGGTTCAAATCCAGTGCTTGTCCGAGTAATGACATGCTTTCTAGACAAGTGACTGATGCTAAATCTATTTTCTACGTATATTTTATATCTTCATAGCAATTATTTGCAAAATGTCGTTTTAATTCAGTTGATCGCTATATGTAATTATGTTATATTTTATTAATCCGTCAATTAGAGCATTCTCTATTTAATTTTTTTAAAACTGTACAATAATTTGTAGTAATATAAATAAGCCAGGATCCACTTATAGGCCAATATGGATCAATTAATACCTCAGTCAACCAATGTTATAGTATATAAAAGAGTCATATAATAACATAAATTAGTTAATTAATTTTATCATTAAACTAAATAATTAATAGCTAAATCATTGAACTCAGATTTGTAGCTTTAATGGACTTGAATTATGCGAACTGTACAATAATATATAATAAAATTATATTATAATATAACTATATATATATAGTATATATTACTGTACAGTTCATGGACACCTTTATATATAGCATATGATACATGCTATATATATATGTATATATATATATATATATATATTATATATATATATATATTATATATATATAATATATATATATATATATAAATAATATATTATTATAAATATATTATATAAAAATAAATAAATAATATATATATATATATATATATATATATATATATATATATATATATATATATATTATATATTAATTATCTAGAAGTCCATGTACAGTAACACGGTAGAATTTGGTAATAGTATTTATGTCTTTATGACCTGTTTTTATTTTATGATTTTGTAATTGATATTAAATTTCTTCACCCAGACTTAAATACAAGTCAAGGGTGTTCACGTTTTCAGTTTATTTGCTGCTGGTCATAGATCAAAAATATTTTATAAGTAAATTAACTATAATTGTTAACTTATCTAACAAGCTGCATTACGTATCTTCATGTATGCGCAAGCCTACATGAATTCTACTTATAAATAATCAACGGCTGTGAATGAGAAATTGGAAAGTGAAAAATGTAATAAAATTGAGAAGTAAATGAATTGGCTAAAGAGTCATCATTTACCTAAATCAGTGCGTAGTTGGAAGTTAGATATCTTATCTCTCTCTCTCTTAGTGCACTGCCTACTGGCAGGTCCATGGTTTATAACGCCTCCACTCTTCTCTGTCTTCCGCCTTCCTCTTCATTTCCACATATGAGTGGGTCTTTAAATCATCTAACATACCTAATCTCGGCCTGCCCCTGCCTCTTTTTCCTTCCATTCTACCTTCTATGACCTCTTTTAATTAATAGACCTTCCCCCCTTAGAATGTGTCCTATCCAACTCTTCTTCCAATTTCTTAATACATTTATCAACTGTCTATCTGTGCCAACTCTCTGCAGAACTTCCTCAATTGTAACCTTTTGAGTCCAGCTAATCCTCTCCATTCTTCTCCAAATCCACATTTCCAACGCCTCCAGTTTCCTAATATCTTCTTTCCTTAAGGTCCATGTCTCACATCCATACAATAGCGTGGTCCAAACCAAAGTTTTCACTATCTTTATCTTTGTGTCTTTCTTTAGACTTTTTGTTAAAAGTTCTTTCCTATTACCAAAGGCCACTTTTGCTTGTGCAATCCTACTGCATATTTCCGTTTGACATTTCCCGTCATCGGTTATAGTATGACCCAAATATTTGAAACTCTTTACCTGTTCCAATTTCGTACCATTTATTGTGATATTAACTCCACCGTTATTATTGGATACTCTCATAACTTTCGGCTTTTTGATATTAATCTTCATGCCATAACTCAATGCCGTATCATTCAGCCTTTCCATTATCTTCTGCAGTCCAATCTCGCTGCTCGCTACCATTCCTTGGTCATCTGCAAAACGTACATTTTGTAATAAATTCCCTCCTACTTTTATTCCTTCTTCCAAGTCTTCCATGGCTTCCTCCATCATTGCCTCAGCGTAAATGTTAAACAGCAGCGGCGAAATGCTACATCCTTGTCTTACTCCACGTCCTATTTCAGCTTCTTCTGAGTATTCTTGTTGGATCTTGATTACTGCTCTTTGATTCATGTACAAGTTCAAAATTAGTCATCTATCTCTCCAGTCAATTCCTATTCTTTTTAAGATATTCTTCATCGTTATCCAATCAACCCTATTAAAGGCCTTCTCGAAATCTACAAAGCATACAAAAACGTCATTTCCATATTCTAAGCTTCTTTCGCAAAGAACCCGCATTACCCCTATTTCTTCTCTTGTGCCGCATCCTTTCCTAAAATCAAATTGTGTCTTGCTCAGTATCATTTCTGCTTTCGACTGAATGCGATTATTTACGATCTTTAATAAGATCTTCGATGCTTGAGGTATTAAACTGATTGTTCTGTAATCCGAATACACTTCACAGCTTTGACTTTTTTGGGAATTGGGATCATCACTGACTTGGTAAAGTGGTCTGGCCAAATACCTGTATTGTACACTTCCATACATAACTCCACTAACTTATTGAGTGTTCCTCCTTCCAACATTTTCAAGAATTCTGCTGGGATTTCATCTCTTCTGACTGCTTTCCCCCTTTTCAAGTGTTTATTGCAGAATAAATTTCCTCCTTCATTAAATCGGGGCCCCTTTAATCGTTTTCTATGATATTTTCATCCTCTATTTTAAAATCCTCTTGACCGGGTTTCCCAGATATCTTATATAATCATAATAAAGTCTTCAGCCAAAGTGAACTTTATGAATTTTTTAAAAAGATGTTTAAAGAGTTGAACATTTTTCATAATTGTAAAGTCGTTTTAAACAAGTAATGCATCATAGTTTAAATTGTCACAATTCAAACGCTATTAATTTTATATCATTTCTAAATACTAAATTTATAGACTGGTGCTTACTGATTTGAGGGACATGTTGAAATAATTCACGTAATCATATGTAAAAGTTTAAATTAGAATATAAATCTAAGGAGATATCTTCATATTCACAGACGTTCACTGGGCTGGTTATTCAAAAATGGACTAAATATTCTAACGGTTTAAACATTTTATATTAAAAGTGATAGAGAAAACATGGATAATCGTTTAGCTATAATGCGTGTTATTTTATTATTTTGTATTACTTATTGATAAGAGGTAGAATGTAATTATTATATTTAATTAAGGTAGCAAATAAATGTGAAGCATGATTATAACCGAAATAAATACTTGATCTCTTTCAATTTGCTAAGACGCGATTCGTCTTGTGTAATGATAAGAACTTCGATTAAATAAATAGTTGATCGTCACTATTAATTTAAATTACCTACATGTGTATTTTTCACAATTCTAAAACAGTTAGCAGAGCGTGGTTTCGATCCACGGACCTCTGGGTTATGGGCCCAGCACGCTTCCACTGCGCCACTCTGCTCGCTGAGACGTCTTGCTCATTTCGCTGCGTGCTTGTAAAATATCCCAGTGTTGAGCGATTCATGATTAAACTTTAGAGTGCACGACAATAAATTAACAATGTTCATATACGTTTAAGTATTA
Organism: Enchytraeus crypticus; assembly: GCA_905160935.1. Classification (NCBI taxonomy): domain Eukaryota; kingdom Metazoa; phylum Annelida; class Clitellata; order Enchytraeida; family Enchytraeidae; genus Enchytraeus; species Enchytraeus crypticus. The sequence goes on along the minus strand of CAJHZI010000293.1, from coordinate 968,790 downwards.
AGTTTCTTTAACACGGTCCTGCTATTTTACTTTGGATCATCATGTAACTGCTTCTACTTCTTCTAATGTATTGATAAATCATAAAACTACTATAAATATAATATTTTTATTTGAGAATTTCTATATTTATAGTAATTTAGTAAAATATATTTTAAATTTTAATAAAATAAATTAAGTAAACAACTTAGTACACAGGCCGATGAACTAATTAAAAATGCATTAGAGCATCACTCAATTTTCTCTGTCATTGCTAACTTCTAAGACAGGGGCATTTTGCGGGTTATCTATTCCGTAGTGGCCCTGACGTAACACGAGGAAGACTAAGTACATATGAAAATTTCCGTATAAGAACGGAATCTTCGCAGTATAAGGAGAAATAAAACAATAATTCATCACAATTGTAGCATTATTACAATTTGATACAGAAATTACAATTTTACAAAAATCTTATGTTTCCCAAGCTCTAGGCCAGATTAAGGTTCATGCCTTAAGGTAACGTATACAAGGTCATGCTTTAAGTAATGTAGATAAGGAAAGCAATTTTGTGAAGAGATTAATCTGTTGATTCTTCATAAAGACTGAAAGGGAACTGCTAGTAGGAACATGTGCCTTGGATCAGGAATAAGTCAGAATATAAGATAAGGATGAGAGAGAGAGAGAGAGAGAGGGAGCTACCAAATATGCTATAATCAGTTCATTAATTTGCTATAGTTTAGTAAAATTATCACGAGGGATAGTGTCGGAGACAGAACAGAAAAGCCATTTGAGTCCAAAGTCCGGAAAGTTCATATGTTTTTTTAGAACTCTTAATAGCTAACATTGTTTACTTTTTTATTGATTATCACGTCTTGTTGCTTAATCTCCAATATTGTTGTCCAGTATCACTGGCTAATAAAGTTTCTCGCGATAAGCGCCATAATGGGTGGATAGCCGAGTTAACATATGACTATTCTCTCTTGATTAGCAGAACAGCCTGGGTTCTAATTTCATCTGGATCTCTTCTGATGAAATGTATTTTACTGGAAGACTTGTGCCTAGCCATGCCTTCCTATTGTGGATTTTAATATAGCAGATACAAGTAGTTGCATATACTGTATTATGTAAGTAAATGATTTGTAAAACAAGAGTTAACAATTCGCTGTTGTTTTATCCTGGTCTATTGTTGCCCTATGTGACTATGTCTACATTTCCATTTTAATTTTAATTTGCAGACGCAAATTGAAATGAGCTCTTGCACAGAAAAGAAGAGATCCTTGAAGATTTGAAAGTCAGACCAAAGCTATTTATCTAAGTTAGGAATCGAACAACCGCAACTATAAGTCACCGGGCCCCATACCGTTACCAGCGTCACCAGCATTCAGATCTTCACCAGGACCTCAGAATTCAAGGGCAACGGAGGTCTTGGGCCTCGTACGCTATTGACGACCTCTATGACTGGCTGGCAGGAGCCGGCGGCGGAGCAGCTCCAGATGAAGGTCCTCAAAATCCTCAGACGAGTTTAGGGCCGGCTCCCACGGATCAAGAGGAAAATGATCCCATGGACGACTTCGATTCGATATCACAACAAGATTTGGTGGATCCACTGGATCTTGACCTTGACCTTTACCAGCCCGTTGTTGAGGGAGAAGAAGAGGAGGACGTTTCGCTAAGGCTGACGTCACAGGCTGGTGACGTCACGCCTGGTGGTAGTGAAGTGACGTCATGCGTTACCACGGCTGCCTCTCTTTTGCTAGGCGACGTCGAATCAGCAACAATTGGACTCTGTCTGCAGCAAGGCGACGTTAATATAAGCTACACGCAAGGTATCGACGTCACGTACTCGCATTGTGATGACGTCATTGGCGCTCACAGTGACGATGTTGATCTATTTGGAAGCAGCACTAGTGTGACGTCATCGTTTTTAAATTTAACTGTAGAGCAGCAGCCCCAGATAAAGCGTCAGCAGCAACGACAGCAGCTGCAGCTGGAGAAGCAGCAGCTTGGTCTGGAGAAGGAGGGTCAGATCCTACAATCCGAGTTTCTAACTGATGCGGGTAAGCTTTATTGATATTATGTGGTGAATTAAACTTTAATATCGGTTAATCCTTAAAATAAAGACATCTGAGTCGGGTTAGAATCTTTGCTTTACAACATCGGTCAAACGCTTCAAATCTTTGTAACTGCAGCAGATACATTACAAAAACTGCACTTTATGCTAAACCCAAGGTATATACTACATAGTCTTACTCATATTTCATTTTATGCTCCCAAAACATCCATCTGCCGGATTCAGGACCAAAGGCATTCTGTCCAGTACTTTAATCTCCCGGTAAGATGTAACTGACTGTCTGGCGTAAGACTACTTTTAATTAACTACCTTACGAGTAATTTAAATTTTACCTGGAATCTTGAACAGATCATTCCAGTAACATTCCATTTTGAAAGTAATTTGTGAAGAAATATTTCGCATGGACAAAAGGACGTGTGTAGCTGTTTTGCTGTAGTAGTTTTATGGACCAGTAGAAAATCGGTTAACTTTATTACGTTTTAATTAATAATTTTTTATCGTAGAATCGAATACGAAAATATTGCTTGAAGTACTATTTCTTGTATAGGTCAAGTACCTAAGCCATATAGGTCAAGATTTATTGCCTTGCTGGTCAAGCACCTAGGCCTTGTAGGTCAAGATCCTAGGCCTAGTAGGTCAAGTACCTAGGCCTTGTAGGTCAAGTACGTAGGCCTTATAGGTCAAGTACCTGGGTCTTTTAAGTCAAGGTCTACAGTCAGTCATTTTAATAGTTCGTTGCAAACTTTGTTACGAATTGCAAAAGAATTAATTTTGGATTGGTTACTTTTTGCCTGTGACTAGCTTTTCATATTGGTATGCATTGCACACTGTCTTCATCTGTTCCACCGACTAAGTGTACTTATAATTGGTTTTTAATGGTCTTTAGGGGGAAGTCTACAAAAGGAAGTCGTAGAAGGTAGAATGGAAGGAAATAGAGGCAGGCCGAGATTAGGAATGATAGATGATTTAAGGATCCACTCATATGTGGACATGAAGAGGAAAGCGGAAGACAGAGAAGAGTCGAGGCGTTATATACCATGGACCAGCATTAGGCAATGCACTATGAGAGAGAAGATTCTTTAATAATAATTACAGTATTTCAGTATAAAATACTTTAATGGCATGAGGCTACCCTCTTATGCAATCTGTGGTGCGGCTGAAATATCTTATAACGTTATAAGACGTGGTGAAAAATTGATAAACTATTAATCAAATTGTAATATGCTGCGCGTTTCGTGTTATGTGAATTTTGTATACTATACGAAATGTCATGTTTGATGTTCTACAATACAAGTATATTGTCGATGGAAATCTGACTGTATTTATGGAAACTATGGCTAAAAATCATTTTCACATATTCTATCACCCTTCCGCCAGATCTTTGAGCTAATGAGCATTTTTATCAAATGCACTTGCTTTAATGTCTAAAGATCTTCCATTTAGAGACTTTTGATGGAGTAACATTTAATTATGATGTTCCTTATAGTTATAGAAATCAGTTGAGCATTGATTTAATAAATTGATTTAATAATGATCATCGTGATGCTAACAGCGGCGCCTATCCACCGAAATCCATTACCAAAATCCCCCCAGAAAAGGTAACATACGATACCGGAAGGACAATCCTGTGTTTTTCCATTAATTAATAACCACATGCAATTTGAATGATTCATTGTAATAGGAAAAAAGATTCCCTACTAGATCTACAAAACCTCCCCTTAGATTTTTACTACGTTCTCTGCATAGTCAAAAGCTCTGTAAGCACCATAAGCGACTGATGTGACAGTATATCTTGAATCTTCAAATGACTATAGATTTGATTTAAATTTTTGAGCTGATGGCATTTGAGACTCTTCAAAAATGAATTGAAATTTTTCAATTTATATTTTTTAACTTTTGAATGAAGAAAAATTACTTTACTGTTTGCAGACTTCAAAGAACTATGTTGACGTATGTTTGTTTTCACGAATTAGTTTATTAATAAAAATTTAATCTAGTCTTCTATTATTCGGCATTACTTTATTATAATTGGCTGCCCCTATTTAAGGCAATATATGCTATTTGATTATAGAAAGTCTGATTTTTTGCACATATAATAATTATTTTTCATTAATCTTTATTCTGTTGTCGTATTCATATGTAGGGCATATATAAAGAAAAAAATGAAATGTAATAATGTTTGTGCAAAATAGAAATAAGATTTTCTAGAACAGTCACTACAACGCTTGACATTTCCACTAAACAACATTTTAAATTCTCTCATTTGCTTTACAGTTTCTCATCATGGAAGCTACACTGAAGTACATCAAGTGTCCTAGCTACATGTATATTGAAATATTGTCTGCAATTTGTATATTTACTTCAGTCATCAACTATTTTATGAATTATTGAAATAATTCATAAAATGGTGAGGAATTATGAACTATTTAAGAATTCATAAGACAGTTGATAGTCTGATAACAACAACAGAAACAACATAATTAGAGTGCTACAGATGTTCACGACGACACTGAGCAGTAGGTGATATCATTCCGAGTATCATGTCTTGTAAATGACTTGAAGCTATAGCTCTTGTGTTAAATGGGAATTTTAATTAAGGAATTACTATCATTAGCTTTATTTGCTACCTTGGAGTTCTCCTGCAAAAATTAGTATCAGTTTTAATACTCTGAATGAAGACTGTGACAGTGCTGAATGATTTTCTGAAGCAAAAATCCGTACAAGTAGAATGAAAACAATATAGAAAGGAATAGGAAATAGAGGATGGAGGTTATGAGACAATTTTATATCATGGACTGGTTGATATTAAGCTTATCACTATGAGAGGGAATGAAGGATTGAGAGATATCAGATATGAATAGCTAGGTCATCCACCTGTTTATGCACTTCCGTTTTATATTGTAAGGTAAGAATTTTCTTTAACACCTTTATTTACAGCTTTTAATTTATATTTCATTGTTTCAATTTAAATTAACGCCTTTTTACTTACAGCTCATGTTTGGATTGTACAGCTACAGTCTTAATTAACAAATCTCTTTCCCTTGGCTTCCTTTTCCTTTGTTTTGTCGAAGTGTACAATTACAACTATATATTTTTTGTTTGGGTTATGACTTTTGAAGACATATTGATATACGAGAATAAAGGCTTGAACGGGCAATGACATGTATTCACATTAAAACGCTAAGCCCTGTTAACGTCGGTTTCCTGTCGCCAAAACTTATCAGTGACAGAGAGAGCACTAGATTTGCCCCTTCAGCTACCGATTCGCATTCGAACAACTTGCTTATATGTTACCGACTCGGCCTTCATGATATTATCTCTCTCTAGTATTCTGCAATGCGGGCAAGTCCATGGTACATATTTTATACTCGCGAGTGTGCTTTAGCGCTTTATATAGAGCACTCCATATATCAAAAATGTAATCCCTTCACAAAACGATATGCCTTACCTATGCTTTGCCTTACCTTGCCTTTTTTCCCAAGCTTTTTGCATAAAGCTTGGGAAAAATGCGGCTTCTGAGGCGGTTTCCTGTTGTCTTTATCTGTTCATGCTTTGTCGCCTCTTTTGACACGTGCAATTAACGGTTGGTGTATTCGTCAGTATCCCTGTCCCTGCTGAAATAAACAATAAACAGCCTAAATTAGAAACATATGCTAGTTGTCTATATCTGGCACCGCTGCTGCTAGTTTTACTTAGCCAATATCTTTTAATATGTATAAATTAGATTATGATAAACATAAAATATTCGTTTGAGTATGAATCTATTGCATATCATCATACTCTTGACCCTACATCTTTACGTGTACGCACACTATTACTTCAATGCCACTCTTTTCTCTCTCGTTACTTAGCTATCATTAACTGATAGCTGCATTCAAAAATGCGCTCTTTATCAACGTCGATATCACGGACACTGATGGACACTTGTTTCGGTAAATAATGAATCGGATTTCCCGGAAACTGGATATCTTGTAAAATTTCTCATTGTATCCTCGGATCCGGATCTTCCGGTTATACGTCATGAGATGAAATGGCATCTTTTGAAACACGGCGAATGTAAGGCAGCTTTGCGTGTAGAACATTAAATTAACTATGACATTTCAGGAATACGAAACAAGAGTCAACGAGCTTTAGATGTTTGTTTATCAATTTTGAGCTAAAGGTCGGATAGTCAATTCGAGTCAGAGATGCACGGGAGATGCCATTTAGCTCATTAAAATTTTATACGTAATCTTTGTGAGTAATTCAGGACACGGTACGATGCTCTTTTCAAATTATTGTGTCATGAGTTTGGTGTTATAATTCACTTTCATACTATAATCAGTCGACATTTAGGAAATTTCTCTGAGTTTACAATTGTACGCAGATGGCCTTGGTATTGGTCACTGATCACAGTCACGAGTGACGTGTGAATTAGAAATGACCAAGGGAAATCCCTGGCAGTATTTCAAAGTAAAATGTTGCGATCATAGGAGCTATATAACGTTGTTGAAAATAGATGCCTCTTTGGCCAATGGATAAGGCATCGGCCTCCTAAGCCAGGGATTGCGGGTTTGAGTCCAGTCAGAGGTGATATTGTTTTTCTCATTTGTATCATTTGAAAACAGGTCCGTAAGTCCGATGCAAGAAAATTATAATTGTTAATGATTTCGCATGAAAAGGTAGGATATAGTGTACTTGACGTTAAAGTCAGAAGCATACCTTCTTTTTTCAGCTCGGATCTATTCACTTGAGCTACCGTCACTAAGAGACTATTCAAACTTAATGTTGCTTTCTTCCCGCCTGACACGCATTGTCTTATTAAGTTTCGCATGAGAGTAATTTTTATGGATAGAGGGATGCTTATTAACGATAAGATTGATTAAGATCAAGACATTTAAAATTGAATGTTAACTATATTTACATTATATAATACAAGCTATTTTATTCATTTGAGTGAGAAGTCCCATTAATAAAATTTGTTTACATTTTTCTTAGTTACATTTTTTAAACTCAATTAGCGTTTGTTAATTAGTATTTATATTTTTTTGAAAGCGAACTGCTTGTTGATTTCTTCGAAATTAATCTAAATTCTTGCCTCAGTTCAGCTCACTCTGTGGTTAATAATAAGCTTTGATTGATTCTGAACTTGATTGATTATGCACTTATCGACTCTGTACTTGATTGACTCTACACTTGATTGACTCTGCACTTTTTTGACTCCGCACTTGATTAACTCTACACTTGATTGACTCTGCACTTAATTGACTCTGCACTTGATTGACTCTGCACTTGATTGACTTTGCATTTAATTGACTAATCTTGATTGATTTGATTGACACTTGACTGATTGAATCATTGAGCACCGAACTCGATGCTTTGCGCTTGTCGAAGGTTTCTGAAACAAATGCACCACTGTACTGTTCTTATGCAAGAAACCGCGTATCTTTCAACAGATTAAACTTCTTTTAAATAGGAAGAAGGAAAAATGCAAGGTAAGACAGTTATAGGAAGAGCGGTACGTGGGATACTAGATGATCTGATAACAAATTCATATATAGAGATGAAAAGGAAGGCTAAGGATAGAATTGGTTGGAAGAGTTATATACCATGGACCTGCCGTTAGGAAGTGCACTAGAAAAAGAACATTTTTAAACGACACTTTACTGTATCATTTACTCGTTCCTCGAAATGTATAACAGCTCCAAATGTTAATCGTATAATATTTATTTGGTAAAGTAGTATTCTTCGTAGTTAAGTAAATGTTTTAACTCTGAAGAATTGCGGACATTGTAGCGGCAGATTTCCTCTCGACCTTTATTATTGTCTTAAACAGAAGCTCTTTTGTGTTCTACGAAAGTTCTATAGAACATTTCAATTAATTTCATTTAGTTAATGTTCCTTCTATTTACTATCAATTGAACTTGACACTTATAAAACTTTTGACATTGTTTGTTAACATACGGGAGCATTTTTCTTGCATGGTTTTAAAATTTATTTTTGAATATTTTTATCAGTTTTAATAATTCTTGTAAATTACTCAATTGGTATAATGAGTCTTCAACTAGCGTAGGCGTTACGAAGCGTGATATCATTGAAATTTGTGTCTGAAACAAAATTTTATGAATAAAAATTAAACGATTTAGTTCTTCGCATCATCCGACTTGACACGTGTTTACTCGTTAAAGTTTCTCATGTGTAGGCCTTGCCTTGCCATTCGGGTCGGTTACATAGTTCTCTAGTATAATATCTCATGCTGTTTGAAGGACTTTTATCAAGTTTCATGACTACATGACTTTGATACTGCTGAAGCTATCATCATCATCATCATCATCATCATCATCATCATCATCATCATCATCATCCCTTGAATCCCAGTTTAACTAGGGTCGAGATACGAATAGACTGTCTCAAATCCTCTCTCTCTCCTACATCATATCATCCATCAGTCAATCCCCTATTTGAGACTTTTCCATTCGCTTACATTTTTGTAGCAATTTTTGGAGCCTAGGCGCTCTCCAACCGAATGGCCTTTCTGGCGTTACTGTGGGTCTTAGTGCTTTAGTCGCCTTTTACGACTCGTGCAGTCACCGGTTGGTCTATTCTTCAAACATCCCGAACACAACACATGGAAAAGTTGGGCCATATTCAAGATGGTATCAATGTAGCCAGAATGATTTATTTGAATCTTTCACGTTTACACAGCATTTGGCAGAACACTATCAACTAAGACGCCATGACGTGGTATTTCTTCTAATCCCTCAACAACTATCCCATAGTTCACCGAGGCTCTTTATTAATTCACAGTAGATTACATTTACTCGACCTACTTTATACTTTGTATATTCGTCATAAGTGCGAGGATAGTCCATGCACTAGGAGCGTGCTGAACTCATTAACCGTGGAGGTGGACGACTTAATCCGGCTTAATCCAAGATTGTAAAATTAATCTCAGCTTCCGCGATTTTCCGACGGAAAGATTCTATGACGACAGAGGTCAGAGTTTAACTTCGAGTCGATTTTGTCACCCGGAAGTATCATCGGCAACATATCGCGCTGTTTGACCTCCAGCCGGTAAAATGGAGGCCTAAAATTATTGTATCTCTCGGCAAGCTTAATTTTCGTAATTTCGCAAAAATAACTCCTAATAGCGCCTGTGATCAATTTTATTTGTCATTTTCTTTATATGAATGCTAGTGCAGATAAATGAAAAACATTATTGGACAGATTGTTTGTCTGGGTACGGTTGATAATAAAGTGGATTGGTCTGAGATTTTGGCCACTTCCTCCTCTTGCTTCAAAGATTTTTTCGGTAATCTCTGGTCCAGTGGCTAAAATGCTGAGCTCCAACTGAAGTGATTGAGTGAGTAGTTGTGGGTTCAGGAGTTATCAGTAAGCTTTATCAGTAAGGTTTATCAGTAAGCTTTATCAGTAAGGTTTATCAGTAAGCTTTATCAGTAAGCTATATCAATAAGCTTTATCAGTAAGAGTTATCAATAAACGTTATCAGTAAGCGTTATCATGTTATAACTCAACTTCATTATCAAACGTTATCATGCTATAGATTACGTCCTTATCAAACGTTATCATGCTATAGATTACGTCCTTATCAAACGTTATCATGCTATAGATTACGTCCTTATCAAACGTTATCATGCTATAGATTAACGTCCTAATAAAACTTTATCATGCTATAGATTACGTCTTTATCAAACGTTATCATGCTATAGATTACGTCCTTATCAAACGTTATCATGCTATAAATTACGTCCTTTTCAAACGTTATAATGCTATAGATTAACGTCCTAATAAAACTTTATCATGCTATAGATTACGTCTTTATCAAACGTTATCATGCTATAGATTACGTCCTTATCAAACGTTATCATGCTATTGATTACGTCCTTATCAAACGTTATCATGCTATAGATTACGTCCTTATCAAACGTTATCATGCAATAGATTACGCCCTTATCAAACGTTATCATGCTATTGATTACGTCCTTATCAAACGTTATCATGCTATAGATTACGCCCTTATCAAACGTTATCGTGATATATATTATTATCATCATCAAGCGTTATAATGTCATAGATCAATGCCCTTGTCGAGCGATGTATATGCTTGTAAAATAATCCTTTATTGAAGTTTTTTTCCTTGTTGTTGTAGTTCAAGGACAATATTCTTTTCTTATTTCTTTATATAATTAACACCAGTAAAGGTTGCCTTTGCTCCGATCTTAACCTTGATAATAAAGTCCTTCACTTGTTTAATTATTTATTCTTCTTTAACTGTGATTATAAGATTTGTTTCTAAGTTTAGTTGATTGTACGTAAGCGAACCATAGTGTGAACATCTTCTGAATTACTGCTGTAACATATTTGCTCCTGTTTTTGTAGATAAATCATTTTCTTTAATAAAACGGTCTAGTTTTCATATAATAAGTTATGTGTATTTCAGATAAATACAAAAGTCAGTCTTTGAGAGTGTCACACCGAACGGACGTTAAATCGTCAAACTCTATTTTGGCTTTATTATTTACTGCTATTTTTATTTTTTTTATTCTTGTACTACTGCCACTTGCTTAGTGAATAAAACGACTATATTATTCATGGAATTTATCCGAAACCAGTAGGCTATTGTGATGCAAGGTCGGAGATACTCTGAGTTAGATTAGATTGTTGATCAATGGGGTGCTCATCAGTGAGCGAGAAATTTAACATTGCTACGAGTAACAGTGTGCGCATTGACTGCTCCTTAATATCCGAGAATATTTGTAAAATAGTTTCAAAATTATTTATTTCGCTTTTAGTTTTGAAGGGATTAACTTGTTGATCTATGGAGTGCTCTTATAGAGCGAGAAAGCAGACTTTGAGTATAAGTATATACCTTGAACCTGCCACTTGGCAGTGCACTGAGGAGTGCGAGAAGGAGAGCTTTAAAATGTTTGTGAATGGTTTTAATATTTAAAGTTTGTCGTTGTTGATAGTTTGGCGCAGATAGTGTCAGCGACAATTGACTTAACTGAAACCGACGATTGTTCTAATATCTGTCACGGCCTATTTATTATCTGATGCTATCTTCAATGCCCGTCATCTGATGAGCAGCTTAGATAATCTTACACTTCATTTGAGACTTATATTCGCACTTTTCAAGTAGTACATTTCATAATCTATGAGATTTGTTGTATATTTCTTTAAAATAAGTTTAAAACAATTCGATAAGAACTGTCAGAGTGAAGCTCTCTGATCGAGTGGTATCATGCGTGGTTACGTTAATGTAAAGGTTTGTGTTTAGTAGTCAGATTCTTAACTATGCCATCAGTTTTTACTTACAAATTTACTTACAGACTGAGATGTAGAGGTTAGGCACCAGACGGCAAATTAGTAGGTACAAGATTCAAATTCACAGCTCGTCTCATCACCTACATCCGATCGAGACAGAAATTCGTTTTTAGCTTTTGCTTTTTGTTATTATTATTATTTTGTCATTATAATATTAACTTTAATTTGTTCTTCTGCTCGAATCTGTATTACATTAATAATATTATTAATAATATTATTATTAATTATTATTAATAATATTATTATTAATTATTATTAATAATATTATTAATAATATTATTAAAACAAATTTTTATTAGTATTATTATTTAATTTATTAATATTATTAGTATTAATAAATCATCATCATCATCATCATCATCTTACCTCGAATCCCAGTTTAACCAGGGTCGGGATACGAATAGACTTTCTCCAGTCCTCCCTGTCTCACACCATATCATCAGTCAATTCCCTATTTAAATCCATTCGTTTAAGTTTTGTGGCAATTACTGGAGCCTAGTCGCTTACCAACCGAATGCCCTTTCTAACGTTGGTATGGATCCTAGTGCGTTAGTCGCACGTGCAGTCACCGGTTGGTCAAATTCTTCAAACGACCCGGACACAACACTGGGATTTATTAATATTAATAAATAATAATAATTATTATTATTATTTTTATTATTATTATAATAATTGAGATGCTCTATTTAATTTACTAAACATAATTAATTTAATACGATATTTGCTTATCTCGTGCCACTGATAGAATGTGCCATGCGACCTTTTACTTGTTGGGACATTGGTGATGGAGCTGGATAACGGAAGAGTTCAACAACTTGATATTAGCAATTTTTATTGTTCATTTGGTGACATTTCTAGTGCTTGACTTTGTCGGGCTTCAGCTTAAAGCAGTTTCCAGCTTCTATTTTTCAGATGTATTCGAAATAGAAGTTTTCGAGCATCTTTATAAGAGTTAGGTCTTTACTCTTTATCGATATGTTGTTTATTACAATATCTGTCATGCAAGGTTGCTTGTTGCCCTAGCTAACAAGGTTCATTGTCAATCGTTCTTATATATAGTTCTTTCTTAATTGTCAACAAATTACTTTTAAGCCAGTAGACTGGTATAATAGCATAGTCTAAGTTACTGGACTGGATACTTTTTGCATGGATGTCGACATTTAACTTGAACTTTGCACTTTTATATTTCGTTGAAGAAAGTTTGTTTACATTTTCTTGTTTTCATTATAAAGTTTGATTGAAATGTTATTGAGAAATAATACTGGTTGCTAATTCAAGGCGCGTGGAAGACGAAATTGTAATATGTTTTCAATATCGAAATTTATGGTTTGAGACTAACAATCTTTTTTTAGCAAAATCCATTTTTATTTAAGCTTAGAGTTCAGATTTGAATATTTGTGCATTTATATTTCGGGACAATTGAAGTTACAATTTCCACGTCTGGGTTAATCAAAAATTCCCTGGTTGTTTTTGGAATATTAAGAAGCAAACCTGCAAGCAATTGCACATATTCTTAAAGGGCGACCATAGCAGGTACGACATTATTCATATATAGCTTGGCTACAATGATTTCCTTTATATACACTGTTATACTCACAATCCTGATTTTTAGAAGGCATGCGCTGGTTGTAGATTAGAATATTAAAGGAGTTTGTACCGTGGACCTGCCGTTAAGAAGTACACAGAGAGAAGAAGTTGCTACTCTGGTTGCCTCCTTGTGTTTGAATCGTTCTTGGATCGTTGCTATACATGTAGCTCTACATAGAGCACCGCTTTGTCATTATGCACTTTGATTGATTAGAAATGATAAACTAAGTTCCGATTTAATAACGTGAATAAATTGGTAAAAGGAAAAAGAAAATTCCCATACTGAAGCTAAACAATTTCAACGACGCGATATTTGAAATTTAATTACCTGAAGTGAATTAGCTGGAGGACGAAGCGTAGGAACGACCTGCTCGTAACTCGTAACAGGAAGTCGTACTTCCTGACGTAGTCCTTTAAGTAAATATGAACTTTCTCAAAGCTACTGTTCTTTTCGGGTCTTCCTTCCCAGCGTGATTGTAAATAATAATTAAATCTCTCTCAAGTATAATGAGGCATTTCTGTTTGAATACAGACAGATGAAAAGTTTCTAATACGCATAGAGCGGTGCAATGTTGTGAAAATGTTTTCTGTTTATTTTTGCTGCTGACAAGTAAATGAAGCAGATCTTATGTTTTCCTATTCATTTGAACGACCGTATGCTTGCATGATATCTCTGAGGCCTTTTTCTTTTTTTGATGCAATGAACATCCGTAGTCGGGCTATTTGATACTAAATTTAATTTAAATTTTTTAGTCGCTTCAGGGAGTTCAAACGATTAGTACACTTAGGTCATATTAGGGCTAGTGTTGTTGCCAATATGAGCAATTTTCTGACATGCAGAAAAAAGTTGTCATTTTCCGCCTACATTATGACGTAGGCACTAAATGAATCTGCCGACATATTAGACTAGCAAAATAGAATTTTATATTAAAATTTATTGTAGTGTTTTTATAGAACGTCATAGAACAAAATACAAAAAGTGACCATGAAGTGTCAAGGTTTAAAAGTTTAAGTTGACTTAAAATAAAATACAAATTATTTGAAGATTAAAATGCCTCAAAACTGGATTTAGACTCTCAAGGGTTTGTTTAAATGAAGCTAATTAAAGCTTTCACTCAAAAAGGCATTGAGATACTGGGTAATGAACGTCGCCTGTTATTTGACTTACATGCCCTACTTTGCTTATGGAGCACATGTTGAACTAGTTGTATGTTTAGAAAGCTCTCTTGGATGTTGAAGCTGTAATTTAGTCTAAACCGCTGCATAGCAAGATGACCGACTGCGAATGTCGGAGACTAGGAGGCAAAGTGTTCAAATCCAGAACTCACCCCTTCGCAGCATGCATTAAGGACTGGGGCTAACGTAAACTGGGCTCCAGCTTTTTATTGGACATGACAACGAAATCTCGTGGACTTGAGTGTTACTGTTATCTAAAACAACTTGGAAAACTCTGTAAACAAAGCCAAGCCTGAAAGAAACAGAAAGGTCCACTAGTTTATACATTTTAAATATTCAGAAACCAGATCTTTTCTCAAGGTCTTATTATGAACCATGAGCAGAATGTTTCTTTTAGAGTCGACCTGATAGATTAATCGTGTTTTATAAGCCAGCTTCCATCAACCAGGCTATTTAAAGCAGATATACAATAATTGAAATTACATAGAGAACGCAGTTAACTTCGTTCTTTTTACCAAAACCTATTAGATTCCTGGACATGCACTCGATAGCCAACAACTGTTTGATTTTCTTTGTTTGTATTGTTTCTTTCACACAACTTTTAATTCATAGGAAAATTGAAGAAGTTAATGTCTAGGGCACACAGTTTGAAATTGAATTAAAGTGTAATTAAGTTGGCGCACTTGATGTATTTCTTATTTCGCTAGTCAACGTGGATTCCTCGAAAAGGTCATCGAAGCTAAGAAGTTGGTATTATTTAAAACTCCTTTTCCATTTAGCTATTTTTATGTTTTAATACCATTATCAATGTAACCTTGAGAGTGCAGATAGAGACCATATCACTACTTTTCTGGGTAAAGTCAATATGAACGGGCTGATTACTCTTTTGTCTGTAGATTTTAATGTTTTGAATGGCGGCTTAATTCCTCTATTGTCGGTGATATTCATTTCTCTTTAAACGGAGTCTTTTATTATATACTTTTAGTATATAGAAGATATAATTACATATGCGTTATTTCCTGATAACTAGCTAATTAATCATATATAAATGTTCGTATATACATGTACAATATATATATATATATATATATATATATATATATATATATATATATATAGCATTCTGCCAAGCCATAGGTCTAAGGTACATATTCCTATCCACATACTGCTTTCACGCTCCATAAAGAGCACACCATCGATTAACGAATTAATCTCTTCACAAATGTCTCAGCCTTATGCACACCTTAATGTAGCCTATAGCTTGGGAACTATATGGCTTCTGCGGTGGTTTCCCGCTGTCTTCCTCAGCGCTATAATGGATTAATTAACATTTATTCCTGGGGGAAAAATCTTGGTGAGGTAGATCCCTCTGCCTTATTCATTTCCTGCCTTAGTCCCCTATTACGTACACGCGTCAGCTTGTTTACAGTTGCCCTCTTCTGCAGTGGTCCCAACCACACCAGGGCTCAACACGGGTAATGTATATGTATATACTGTATAACAGTGTATATACATATATTGCATTTATATAGAAATTTTATATGTATGTATATATATATATATATATATACAGTATATATATATATATATATATATATATATATATATATATATATATATACACATGTATATACATACAGTATGTATATATATCTGAGTAGTTGTTGATGTGTGATAAGACTAAGCGAGATCCTGTCAAGAGGTGCTCTTTGAGAGGTCGTTAATACGATGATTTAATTGGCAGCACAAAACCTGTTTCCCTAACAGTCCTCCTATTAATTCACAAACTGAGAGATCGCGTATCCTATAGCATTTAAAAAGAATGATATCTGGATTATCTGCCTGATATGGAATTGGATGAAGTGTTTGGGTTATTCAGATTGGTTGACGAAAGGAATGATTTTTGAATTGATTGTGGCTCTTGAGAGAACTACGAATTAAAGGCTATTTTTGTTGGGAGGCTTAGGGACCTAGTGTGCGGTGCGGGTATTCATAAAGCATTTTATTTGCCGCTGTCATCTTTTGATTTTTTGGCAACAATTCCTTTTTAGTATTTTTGTTGTTGTCGAGACCAATTTTCGGATAATTACTTCACTTGTAGCAAGCTTTCGAAGACGATGGTCGTTTACTGTAAATTTTTGCGTTTAGCATCTCTCTTAGTGCACTGCCTACTGGCAGGTCCATGGTATAAAAAACCTCCACTCTTCTCTGGCTTCCGCTTTCCTCTTCATTTCCACATATGCGTTCAGCATATTATAAGTAATTGTAGAAATTCAATCATATTTACTCATCTATGCCTTCACCACCGGTTCAAACTATTTCAGTTTTTGATTGATTATTGATGCGGGCTTAACTTCAAGGTAAGAAGCTCAAGAGCTTCCCTTCAAGACGTCAAACTATTTCCTAGCATTCTGTTTAATATTAAGGCTCCCACCTATCAGCTTTCTTAACGCTATCACCTTTCTTGAGGGTTTTCGCGGCCTCAATGGATGGAGGGCATATCGCCCACATTGTGATTTCTGATCAAGAAAACATTTAGTGTAGATGTGGGTGTTTAAATTGATTCAGAATTAATAGTCTATGACGCAATCAACTTTGGCGCCAGTGCAGCAGCGTCCTTGTGCCAAGCTCTCGAAGAGATTTCACTAAATTAATTTCTTAAATTGTTGATATTTAAAATAACTCAGTGCCTCAAATAACTACGATAACAACACTAATCAATACATCAATGGCAGTAAGAACTAGACTTATTCTTCCATGACGACATCGAGAATTGCTGAATAAAAATCCAGCCGGTTTAAAATAAGAAGTTCACGAAGTGGCGTAAATTCAGAATCTAAAACCCCACCCTGAAAATTATAACATGAACGGTTACATTTCTCGTGTTGTGTCCGGGACACTGTAGCTAAGCTAAAACAAACGTTAACTTCACGGGTTGTAAAGGCGACTAAACAAGAACTGCGGTAAGTAATGGAAAACCACCTCAGGATCCATATTGTTCCCAAAATATTACAAAAGGTAAGAAAAAAAGATAAAGATAAGGCTTTGACTTTGTAAGGATATTAATTAATAGCGTGTTGATCTATGGAGTGCTCATTATGGAGCGTGAAAGCAGACTCTGGGTATGAATATATATCTTGGACCTGCCTCTTGGCAGAACACTAGAGAGAGGGAGCGAGAGAGAGAGACATAAAAACAGAGTTGCACAGTACAGTATAATTTCATGTTATTATTTAAAGAATTATTGAAGATGGATCTATACGCACTCAGCTGTTCTTCTTGTAGCTTTTAAAATATCAATTAAATTGAACACCGGTGTAAAACCCGATTAATTTCCGTTAATATCTTGTAAAATTTTAATCTCTAACTTATTAAAATTTTGCTTGACTTATTTGAAGTCAACTTGAGGTTTAAACTATGACGTAACTCAAGATTTAATACATTATGGGTAATACTTAACATTTTATATTGTACTAATTTCAAAATGACGGTTATTGCTTAAGTTTGAAAAATTGTCTTGATTAATAAGTTGAAATATAAATAATAGTTTTTCAATTTATTTTATATATTTCTTAATTCTAATTCTTATATACGAAATATTCTTCTTAACTGCCAAATCTTTGCTTCTCAACATACTTTTCAACTTTCTGTACACATTTTTGCCTCTATTATATCCTTTTATAGCATTTAAAAGATGCTGTCGTCGTTTTTTTTAATTTTTCAATTACTTTTTTATTATGTACATATACTGAATTTTAGCTATAAACTGTGCAATTATCCAATTTATTCGCCAGGTAAATATATTTCGACCGGTTTGAAAATCAATTGCATATTTCCAAGATGTCACACAGACAACTGATGTGTTTTCTTTGCTCCTACTAGGACTATATATATCTTTGTCTTTTTCAACTCTTTCTGACGGCGCCAGTAAAGACGTTGACTTCAATTCGTTTCTATTATTGTTCCTATTTTTGTCTGCTATACCAATCACTTTCATACCTCTCATTATAACATACAATTTATTTGTTGTTGCCTTCATGTGTATTCTATTAATAAATCAGACCCTCATATATGTACTACTTCTAATCAGATCATTATATGTATCCCAATCCTAAATCAGGTCATTATATGTATCCCACTCCTGAGTCTTATCATAATATGTATCCCACTCCTAAATCAGATCCTCATATATTTATTACTCCTAAATCAGATCTTAATCTGTATCCCATTCCTAAATCAGATCATAATATGTATCCTACTCCTAAATCAGATAATAACATGTATCGTGTTCCTAATTTTCTTTATATCATGCCAGTGTTGTTGAAGTGAACCTGTGTACTTGATTATTTTTTCTAACCTGTCCACCGACCTGCTTCCTAGCTGTCTAACGTTATCCATAAACTGCATTAATCTAAATCATTCCATAATGTGTTGTGTCCGGGCCACTGATGCATAGACCAATCACAAAGTGCATGTGTCTTAAAAAGCAACCAAGCAAAAATTAAGCAAAACTGAACAACGGGAAATCACCTCAAAGGCCATTTTCCCCAGCTATAGACTACTTTAAGTGCGGGTATGACATGAAAACTTGTGGACATGTCACTTCTTTCGTGAAGAGATTAATTGTTGATCGAAGGAGTGACAGAGAGATCGTGAGATAGAGACAAACAGAGAAAAAGAGAGATACAAAGAGAGAGACATATTCCATACCGTGTTTTGACAAACCCATGGACTTTTAATTTTCGATATATTTATTTATTGATCTGCATAAATCGTTGTTCAGAATTATATTAATACCAAATAATACTTTTTAACATCTGTTACAAGTTTTTTTAAATATTTCTTTTATTAACGATTGACAGTCCATTAAACTCAAAACAACGAACAAATGTCACCGCATAATTAATTAATATTAATATTAATAATTAATAAATTAATAATTAATATTATTAATAATTAATAATTTTCAAAAATGCAGTTGTATTTGTTGTAACGCACTGTTGTTATTTTGTGTTTATAGTATGTAACTTGCTACCACTTCTTGCTGGTGTAATAGAGATTCATATAATTATTAATTCTACGGATAAATTAATTAACTTTAATCCAGAGTCCAAGGAGTCCAGACGATGGTTATAACAAGATATTTCTTCTACTTGATAAAATGGAGGTCAGATTTTGTAATTCTATCCGAACCGTCTCTTGCAGTCTTTGTGCAGAAACTGACGTAAAACTTTTTATGCTGATATTCTTCTATTTACTTCACTTTTTACATTCTTACGAAATCTCTAAGTTCAATATACAATACATGATTTTGTTTTTCTATTTTAATGTGTCTAGTATGTCTTCCGTTTTTGCAATCTATGTTTGGACAAACATCTGGTCAAATTCTATTTTAAGACGCACAATATCTCGGTCGACAGACGGCTATATTTATCTGTATGAAGCAGCAGGTATTTCCTATAAATGCATTTACGTGTCCGTTACTGTGCAGCAGCAATCAAGCTTTCATGGATATGAGGACCAGAGTTCGAATGCTAATTTAGCTCGTGATATTGTCCTTGCCTGTTGTGTGTCCAGAGCAGTTGTCACACGGGTTGTTGGCCGGGAGTGGGGTGTCAAATTTGAATTTTTATGTTTCAATAGTACAATGGTTAGAGCTGTAGGTAACGTCATGAAGTTTTAAATTACAGACCCTGAGGTGAATTGAACCCTCGTGGGTTCGAATCCTAGCCGGGCTGATCTGAGAGTAAAATCTCGGACATTCACTGGACTGACTACACGGAAAATGGACAAAATTGCCTAACGGACTTAACATATGGTAAGTGAAAGATATCAACATAGTTGATCATTTCACTATAATGTGTGTTATTATTATTATGGTGTCTTAGAAGGAAGTTGCAAATTTTCTATGTATATAGTGCATTTGGTAATATAGTTTAAGGAGTAAATGGGAGGGGGGTGCAAACATTCCATTTAAAGTAGTTCCATGCATCCCGTTGCCACGTTACTTGTTCTCGTTGTCAATCCTTTTTTTGTTCTTTGGTTAGAACTTCACCATCCTCTCCTGGTTACATCACTCGTCCTTGTTAGTTTTCCTACCTATATTATACAGTTCTGAATTGAGCTTGTTGCTTCATTAGTTCAGATTATGGTCATGGCTGTTGCGCACTGACTGAAGTAACTTGATGTAACTTGCTAAAGGCTGCAGTTATTAGAGGTCGCACCATTTGGGTATCACGGAGCGCTCATAGCTTCAAAACACGTTTACACTTATCTATCGATGCTCAGTATGTGCTCTAATTGGACTCTATGTTCAGTTTTTGGCGAATTTTCTCGTATTGCTAAAGATATTTGAGTTATGAAAGCTTCAAATATGGCCGCTATATACGTGTATAATCATATCGCTCGTAATAATATGTGCTTCAGAACAATTGTGCGCTAGGCAGATTGAGGTTTCAACCGATAGTATTAGGATACCTTCAAGGATGCAGTTCTGACGTCATATTGCATATAAAAATACCTGATGAGATTTTGCTTAGCTCGGATTTGTTGTTTTATCTGGGTCTTAAGTCTTTTGATCCTACGAAGCTCAATCCCACATTTAACTTCAAGGGCGTCGTAATGACTCATACTGAATACTTTAAATTAATATTAATTCGCTGAGCTACAGGTCTATGCTAATGAGCTAAAGGCCTATATTAATGTAATTGAGTTCTTCTCTGATAAGCCTTATTTTAATTATTTACTTTTTAATTTATTTATAGTTTATTTAATTTTTATTTTCTATTTGTTATATATTTGTAATGCAGCTTTCTTTCTGTCTATATCTCTCTTTCTCTCGCTCTCTCTTTCTCTCTAGCTCTCTCTCTCTAGCTCTATCTCTCTCTCTCTCTCTCTCTCTCTCTCTCTCTCTCTCTCTCTCTCTCTCTCTCTCTCTCTCTCTCTCTCTCTCTCTAGCTTTCTCTCTCTGTGGTGTGTTTGCCTAACTAGATTTCAAGGTGCATATTTCTACTCAGAATTTTCTTTCTCTCACACTAATTAATTGCTTAGACTGAGGCTAATCTGATAGATAATCTTATACATTAACTATAAAGGGATATGCCTATACAACACCGTATCGTTTTCTAAAATCTTAGAAATATTGTCCTGAAATAATCATTTTTAATGTCTTCTATGGGCTCGAAGGAAATAAATGGAAATAAAATGAATGGAAAGGAATGAGCTTTGAATTTACCCGAAAATGGAGAAATGACAATGGATAATATTCCATATAAGCGGAGCTTGTGAAGGCGAAGGAATATCGGCCAAATTAAATGAAACATGATATCGATTCTAACTATTATCACCTTATCGCACTGAAAAACTTTGCAGTATTTTCAAGGCGGAAGTTTTGTGGTCAAGCCTATTCTCAATTCTATATAACTTTTATATATATTTGTATATGTTTTCCTTTTTTTTTTTTTTTTTATGGTCTATTTTCATAGATTTCTACTTTTCTTTACATCAATTGAGCATTCTGATAGGAATGAACAAAATAACATAAATAAGGCCATAACAGAAGCAACATAAAATAACATAATAACAATGAAATAACAATAGCAGATACACGACAGAATCAGAAAATAACATAGAAATGGCAATAGCAGAAACACGAAAAAATGACATAATAACATAGAAATATAGCAGAACTTCCGGAGGAGTAACAATTAAAGAAGACGAAAACTGAAAAGATCAAACTATACATAAGCAAAGCGCCATAGATCTAATTACTATTTAGAAAAAAGAAGAAGTCCACCGCCTGATAAGATGCTGTAGCACTAAATGTTCATGCCTGTGATGTGTCTATTAAAAAATTTGAAATCTCAAATGTAGCATTCTCCTTCTTTTAAAGAGCGATCTTCGTCTTAACCGTAAGTTAATCTAAATTTATAAAAATCGCTGCACAGATGTATTTTTTGTTTCAGGCGCGGAATCATGTATCCAAAATAGTTTTTTCGTAAGATCTATATAGTTTTATGATAATGCTGGAATTTAGATAACGTTAGGTTAGCTGAGGGTAATATCACAAAGACCTCTCTATGAGAATTTGACTATGAAATTATTGTCATCACCGCAGATATCTAATTATATATATATATATATATATATATATATATATATATATATATATATATATATATATATATATATATATATAATATATATATATCTAATTGACGCCTTTATGGCATCTCGGATTAAAAGGGTCGTAGAGGAAATATCAAAAACCCGTTGCAAATAGCTTTTCCTTTTTTCTTGTTCAATTATTTCATAAAAACATGTAATAAGATGCGGCCTTTTCACATTGATGAGAATTAAGACAGCCTCTATTGTTTTCTAATAGTGTGAAAGACTCAGTAAACTGAGATCAACGACCTCCATGATCATCACCTTTGTTTTCTGTCTATATTTACCCTTCAGGAGATGTGGGTGTGAGATTAAGGTTGAGATCAAGGTCAGGGTTAACTTCGTATACAAATTCTAAATGATCAAATTCTAAATGATCATTAGGGCTCGATTGGCAATTAATTACAATTTTCTAAAAAAAATTATTTCATCTATGGACTACAAAACACAATAGCTGTACGTTACTACGTCCCGCATTCAGTGATCTTTTGCGATTGCAGTTCATTTAGAATTGTTTGTATGTGATGGCCACTTTAGTAACAAAAAACATAGTAAAAATGGCAATTGTAGCACTTCAATCGTCAAGTTGAGGTATAAAACCATTGAGAGAGTAATCTACTTTTGCTCTCTAGACTACTTCAACATGGCGTCTAAGGCTTATATTCTTTCAAATATCCTATATTGCTAGCTGACAGTATTCCATCAAACTATGAGATCGTTGAAATTAATATTCCCATTGTTGAGTTGAGTTCTAATTAGGATTAATTTGGAGCTTTATAACGGTGAAGATTATAAGTAATATCAGAGTTATGAGTGAGATCAGAGATATCTTTAGGCAAATATGTAGGCGGGCTTGAAAAGAGTCTCAAGTGACTTTATGCTCACGTGATCTAAGTTATAAGAGCTTTTGACAACATACACCTGCATACGCAGCATGATCGATTTAAATATACATGCACTGAGCTAGATATAGAGTACCCCAAACAACAAGCTTCGTGCAACGTTCGATGCAACAAGCTATATACAACAGGCTATGTACTGCTGCATGGTTAACACATCTTTCTCCAAAGAACTTGTTCAAAAATATGCGTCAAACAACACACTATAATAAAACCTGCTCCAAGCAGCATGCTGAGCATGCAATGTGTAATATACATGTATATAAGTATATATATATATATATATATATATATATATATATATATATATATATATATATGCAGCGTATATAACATATATATATATATGTATATATATATGCATGTATGTATGTATGTATGTATGTATGTATGTATATAACCCCACATACACTGTCGTAAGATGCTTACTCTACATAATTTTACTCAAGATATCAAATCTCATTTTTACATGCGGCATTACGAGCTCAACAAGGATTTTAATATTTCGCCAAATCTTGAGTTCTCGGCTGTCACTACTTTAGTAGCGGGCGTTTTAGAAGATGTTTACTTGTCCTTCAAATCGCATAATATCCGTTAACGGTGATAAATCAGCTGTTATTGTCGTACGAAGTCGCAGCAATGCGCTAGCTCGGATTACGCCGTACTGAAATAACCCTGTTGCCGCTCAAGTACTGACGTTAGTTTTTAGCTCTTACTGCGTCATCCGCCTACCGCGCAATAATTACCTCTTCATCGCTATATTTTGCCTCATCGCTTTCCGTCGATGACTTTGCCGTTTTTTAACTTCTGTCCTTCTCGTTAGTTAATTCTTTCCATCTCCTTTTCCACTCGCTAGAAAATTAGTTTACGTTTTTAGTCGATCTTTTCTTGTTGTTGCTTTTTGTGTCTTTCCATAGCAAGCAATTGATTCTTTGACTCAGTTTTATCTGTAATGAATCTGCTCGGTTTGTTACGGAAATAAATAAATGTTTCGTTATAAACTACATAGTTTAATTTACCAATTTTTCAAGTTTGTTTTTCATAATCTGCGAATTCTAGAGTATCGTCTCTGCAAAAATATCTCTTAAATATCTCTGCTGAAATATCACTTATAGTCTATTTTCAAGAATTGTTCGTGTTGTTTTCGGATTTTTTTACTTTTAAACTTTCTATCTGTTTAGCTTAGGTTGTGTACAATTATAGTATATTCGTATTTACTTTAAGTTTAACGCTACATCAGTGACTAGATCCTGTGATAGGTTGAACTGAACAGTCGATGAAGTATCTTTTTGGGCTAAGAGCGGACTATTAAGTAGTAATATGTGCCTAGGACACGCAAGATAGAGTAAAAGACGGTAAAGTTGCAATATCATCTATAGAGGAAAAATTTTAATGATAATTATTTTTAGATGCTGCGTCTTAATCTTTTAGTAAATTTTCCTTTCAACATTTCGTTCAGTAATACGTTAATTTATCCTTCCTTTCATACATGTATATTAGTCCGTTCAACTATCCATCCATCATTTCATTTCTTTTTATTCCATCGGTCTCTTAATCTATCCTTGCTTTGTTCATTCATCGTTTCCTGTTAATTTCTCTTATTTTGAGTAATGCTGAGATGCCATGATATAATGTAGATATTGCCACTAAAAAGTAAATATAATACCAAGACGACACCATTGTAACTTTTTTAATAGATGAGTATTTTGTAATTGGCTTTTTACTTTGCGACTGCACATTGCCTAAACGCACATTGTTTTCTAGCCCATCGAGCTTTTCAAATAAAAATAATAACATAACAATTCAGATTTCTCGACGAGAAGAAGATTTGTTAACCTCATAAAACTACATTGATGAGTTTTTTTTGTGATTGAAAATTTCATTTGTGTCAACAAGATTACTTTTATCAGTTTTTTCATTGTAGTTGGTGAATTGTATCATGCTTGCATTTTAAGTAGGAGACCGCACTTTCTAATCAGAAATATATTTAAATACCTTTGTAGTATAGAGAAATAGATAAGCTTATCCTGTATTAGCTTCAAGTATCAATTCCAGCCTATGGTAAAATCTAAAGGCTTCTGATAATTTTGTTAAATAATCGTCCATTGTGTCAAATTGGAGAGACCGACTAAATGGGTACTGCACCTCAATGGTGCCTCTATTGAGTGATGAAGAGATTGAGTGATGAAGTGAATGAGTGATGAAGTTGAGTGATGAATTGATTGAGTGATGAAGTGATTGAGTGATGAAGTGATTGAGTGATGAAGTGATTGAGTGATGAAGTGATTGAGTGATGAAGTGATGAATTGATTGAGTGATGAAGCGATGAAGTGATTGAGTGATAAATTGATTGAGTGATGAATTGATTGAATGATCAAGTGATTGAGTGATGATTTGATTGAGTGATGAAGTGATTGAGTGATGAAGTGATGGAGTGATGAATTGATTGAGTGATGAATTGATTGAGTGATGAAGTGATTGAGTGATAAATTGATTGAGTGACGAATTGATTGAGTGATGAATTGATGAAGTGATTAAGTGATAAATTGATTGAGTGATGAATTTATTGAGTGATCAAGTGATTGAGTGAAGTGATTGAGTGATGAAGTGATGTACTCCTTGGACAGACTTGTTATCTACAGTTGTAGTGTGTCAACGGCTTCAGGAAGTCCCAGGTCTTCTATAACAAGTCCAAAATAAGAAGTTGAGATATCATGAAAAAACAGCCGTACTGTAGAAGTGGTGACAAACACAGGTCTGGTTCAGGGTAACAGAAGCAGAGGAAGACTGGGTTGGGGTGGATGGGTAATATTATAAAGTGAAGCGATCTAAGTAGAACAGCTTTACTGCAGGCAGCCAAATCAAGAACTATCTGGGGAAAAATCCTCATCATCAAGTCCTACTTTCTCCTGAGAAAAAATATTGAACAAGAGCATGAATAAGGTGCCTCCTTGTGAAGGTTTACAGTCATTATGATACGCACGGAATATCTCTTGAGCTTAAATATGCGAGCCTAAATTTTCTGTATTATTCATTCTCCAATTTCTCTTTTAACCAGTTTAAAATGACTAATCAAATTTTCTGTTTCTCTTAATGCACTGACACGGTACATAACCATAATCATCATCATTATCGTCATCGTCGTCGGCATCATCATCATCATCATCATAATCATCTTCATCATCATCATCTTCATCATCTCTTGAATAACAATTTAACTAGGGTGGGGATAAAACTTTTCCATTCGTTTTAGACATCAAACAATGTTAATTGTCTATACATAATAATTACTATAATATAAATATGCCTACTTTTAGTATTTGCGACAATTTGCTTTATGCTAGCTGGTATCATCTTTTTTCTCGCAGTGATACACAATAACAAATGATGTTAATAAACGAAACTGCTACCACTACTAACTATTTCTCTTCACTTCTACTTATTAGCGATGTTTTCAGAGATCCAGTTTTTAAGGAAATAGTGATAATAATCTCTTCTTTGAAGTGCTCTAGTTAAGCAGTTGCGTCCTCGTCAACGTATAAAGAATTAAGTCGATTGCGATATTTCAGGTTAATTCCCGTCATTAGCGCTAAACTTGACCCAGAAATATAAGATTTAACTGTAAACTATCGAGGTCTAAGAGAGTCCTTCGCTCACGATTATTGAAATAATCTAAACAACACTATTGTAATTTTGTTTTACAATAATACTTGTACATATATAAATATATATATATATATATATACTGTATATGTACATAGTCAAGGCCGTTGACTATGAAAACGATATATTGCAGAACAATGTCGCGTGTTGTCATGCCACAATGTAAAAAAACTAAAAATGTAGCTTGAAATGAATTTATGCTTTTCGGTTATATACGATACAACATACTCACCCACACATATTATGTATAGGCCTCTATATATAATCATAAGCCTATTTAAGTATGTATATATTATATTTATATTATATTATTTGTATTATACTATATATATACTTATATACAGTATTGATATATATATATATATATATATATATATATATATATATTATACAAATCATTATGGAAATTATTATCACAAATTATTATGGATACAAATCACCAAAAAGAGCGATCCACAGTATATATATATATATATATATATATATATATATATATATATATATATATACATACATATGTATATACATGTATATCTATTGTACAATTTTAAATATTCATTCGCTTTTGATATAGTTTGAAATTAATTATTCATTATGATTGTCATTTAAATTATCAATGAGACCTCAGTTTATCTTAAACTTTAATCCTTGTTTTAACGTATTTATTGTATTTTCACGTCTAAAGATTCTATACTGATTCTAAGTCTAGACTGTTCTGCTTTAATAATTTATTTCATTTAATACATTCTCTCTTTTACTCATTTTATTTATCAGGGAACATTTAGAGAGGGAAAAATTTCCAAATTATTGTTTTCTAATTAAGTAATTTTGGTTTCTACTTTTTAATTTATTTTCTTGTTTCTAACTTTGCTTTTCTCTTTAATCCTTCATTGATATCTCAAGTAATTTAACCAGTGGCGGATAATGATATAATTTATTTGATAGTTTCTAAAGTAGCCGTTCTGGGTAAATCATTTATTTGCTTACTATATCTGGACTCTACCGTCACGACCTACTGTTTTTCATTTGGTATATATTGCGGCAGATAGCGGTAGATTAGTTTCCTGTCGGCAATCGTCGTAATTCTTCACTGAAGTTCTATATTTAGTTCTTTCTCTGCCATGTTTACACGTCAATGCAGCAACCGGAGGCCAAGTTGAATTTTGATTAGATTCGATGATTTCATTTTCCTCTCCGGTTTCGCTTTTTCCGCTCCTTCAGGCCGCGGTGTGCCCGTAGCATCTCTAATTAGTTGCTCAAGTCAATTGCTGTTTCATTTAATGACTGGATATTACATGTAAATTTTATAGAGATATTTCATTATGAAATTTAGAATATCGTTGAATGGAAATATTACTAGCAGAGTTTTTGTGTCAATAAGGAGAGAGAGAGAGAGAGAGAGAGAGAGAGAGAGAGAGAGAAAGAGAGAGAAAGAGAGAGGGTGGAGGAAAGGGAGGAAGAAGAAAAGCAGAACTGTTAAAGCGTATATGGAATCAAAAAAACGTATAGTATTTTATCGTTGATTTTCAGAAATGGAGAGAAGGAAGGAAAGAGAGAGAGAGAGAGAGAGAGAGAGAGAGAGGAGAGGGATAGGAAGAGGAAGAGAGGGAAAGATAGATTGGGAGATAGAGAGAATAAGAGATGCGGTGACGATGAATTTTTATTTAAAATAAAATCACGATAATGTTAAGATTCTTCGAATTATTTAAAGAAAATGAAGCGGGATTTTTATCAACGCTGGTCGTAACAATTGCAGTAAACTACAGTGATACTATAGGGCGCTGTAAATTAGTCCGATTTAAAATGGTTTAAAAGCGAACATGAGTTAAAACGACCATTAGGCTAAGTATTTAGGCTCATGATTGGAGAAAGGGATATAATAAGGTCTTTGTCTGTTTAGAGTTACTGACCAATTAGCAGAGAGAGAGAGAGAGAGAGAGAGATTTATAGAGAAAGGAGGAGAGAAGATTGTACGAAGTCTCTCTATATTTAAAATTAATTTTATAATTTTATAAAAGACTAATATAGTTCCTTTATAATGTCGTTTTCACTTGTTTGATTTTGCAAACGAACGACATAGCGATAAATTTAATTTTGTGAAAGAAAAAGACAAAACGGTAGCCAATAGTTTGCTAACTAGGTAGTATATCATATGAGGCTGAGGTCGAAAAAAGATAATGTATTTCCCTGTTTAAGAACAGGTAGGTTATGGATCACTTCTTTCTGTGAATGAGATTTAGTTTCATGTAATGATTCAACAGATAACGATTTATTTTTGGAATGAAGGCAACAGCTATTCATGCACTTTAAGTTCACCAGTGTCTCCAGATAAAACCTTGCAGACTTAGTGTCAATGTCATTAATGTCAGCTGAATGACATTAAGCTGACATTAATGACTGAGGCCTGGTCGAACATGTTTAAAAATCTCTAGCTCAACCATATTATACTATATAAACTGATATTTAAATTCGTGGTTAAATTTTGTGAATGAATTCTCTGCAGCGGTACCTTTCGGATATTTTGCTCAGCAGTTGAATGGAAACTGAAGTACCTCAAATGTCGAGCAACATTACACTAGGACGGCTATTATTAGCCGCAACACGTAGACATGAAAAGTTTCTAAATAATCAATCACTGTTAACTAACATCATGATATTCCAATATTTTTCGAAAACGTTAAGCGCTATCATAATATTAGATAATTTCAGCGACACACCCGATTGAGAATAAAAAGTAAACACGCGTTATAGTGAATAATCAACTATGTTGATATCTATCACTTTTTAATACCACATGTTTAAACCGTTAGGCAATTTAGACCATTTTCCGTATAACCAGTCCAGTGAATGTCCGAGATTTTACTCTCAGATCAGCGCGACCGGGATTCGAACCGACGAGGGTTCAATTCACCTCAGGATCTGTCATTTAAAACTTCATGACGTTACCCCTACGCTATTAAGACATTCTAATAAAAGACTAGTATAGTTCCTTTACAAATAGAATGGAAATCGAGGCTCTGGATAGTAAGCAAACATTACTAGCATCCACCTTGCATTGTTAAATTATATATATATATATATATTATATATATATAGTATATACATATATATATATATATATATATATATATATGTGTGTGTGTGTGTGTGTGTGTGTGTGTGTGTGTGTGTGTGTGTGTGTGTGTGTGTGTGTGTGTAAAGGTACACCCCAGCAGACTAATAGTTGAGAAAAGAAATGAATTTGTGAAATTCAACGGATGAAGCTTCTATCATTAAATTAACGCAAATCTGTAAAGTTAAATAAGCAATCCATCATTACATTTTTCTTATAGCTTTTACATTAACCATGCTATTGTGGATGGGTAAATGAATTGAGAAATATGTAACTGACTGAAGCCAGTGGCGACGTCGGTAAGACATTCAACCACGGTTCAGTATGTGCGTGGTTCAAATCCTGGGCTCGCCCGTCACTGACATCGCTTTCGAGTGAGGAAACTGACGTTAACCTTAGCTTTACCAGCTTTATGTCCACCTGGAAGAGGTAGACATCCGAACTATTGTCCCACATCTAAACGTCTAGTAGACCTATTTCACTCTTCAATAACTGCTTTTGACACGAGACTTTCATCATCTACGCACGTCGCAGCACTTTGTGGCAGATTAACCGGTCAATGTAGGCGTCGTTAACGAAAACGATCGTGTTAAAGTCTTCACATTATGAATGAACGTTTTCTCTCGTTTCTAATAAAATCTGGACAGAAAGATTAAATTATAATGCTTCATAATTGCGTGATGTTTTCGCAGAAATTTCGCCGTACGTGCGAAACAGTATCAAAATAAGAAAAATAAAAATAAAATTCTAATGCAATTTATTTTGTGACTTTATAGCAGGTTGTTTTGCTGCTGTTGATGACGTACGAATGAACGAATGAATACATGTAATTTGAGCTCCTACTGAAATTGTATTACCGGCACTTCCTAAGCTGCTATTATAACATTGTAATACTAATACCAGTTCGCTCAAATTCTTAACTGGCACATATCTTACATCGGTTGTTACTTCGTAAAGTCTACTCTACTTTTCTGTCATTGGTAATTAATAACGAACATCCGTTAGTGGCCGATAGCGCCGCGGTATGAATCACAGTTTAAATTGATTAGAGATTGATCGGTTAAATTTATCGACTAATGATGAATTGATTGATTAGTTGATCAATGATTAACTGATTTACTGGTTAGTTAATTAGTTTGTTAATTTATTACCTGATTAATTTATAAATGCTGTGTGTCTGTTTCTTCGTCAAAATAGGTTGTTATGGACTCATCACACTGGGAAGCAAATTTATGGCTTTTAATTCATTTGGAAGATATATTGTAGTGCTAGGGGCTTTGTACCAATAAGAAAAAGAAAGGAGATGCAAATAACATTAGTAAAATAGGTAAAGATGGGGAATTGAAGACAGAGCTGGAAGAAGTAAAAGTAAGATGGAGAGAATATGTAGAGGAATTGTATGATAAGCCAGTTAAAGAATATTTTAAATTGAAGACGAAAATATAGTATAAAACGATAAAAGGATCTCCGATGTAATGAAGGAGAAAATTTATGCTGCGATTAGCAGCATGAAGAAGGGCAAAGCAGCCGGAATAGATTATATCCTAGCAGAATTCCTGAAAATGTTAGAAGGAAACACACTCAATAAGTAAATGGAAGTATGTATGGAAGTGTACAATACTGGTATTTGACCAGACGACTTTACCAAGTCAGTGATGATCCTAATTCCCAAAAAAGCCAATGCTGTGGAGTGTTCGGATTAGCCGGGAATATGTTTAATACTTCATGCATCGAAGATCTTATTAAAGATAATAAATAATCGCATTCAGTTGAAAGCTGAGATGATACTGAGCAAGACACAATTTGGTTTTAGGAAAGGATACGACACAAGAGAAGCAATAGGGGTAATGCGGGTCCTTTGCGAAAGAAGCTTAGAATATGGAAATGACATTTTTGTAAGTTTTGTTGACTTTGAGATGAAATAAAAGACTAATTTTAAACTCCTACTTGAATCAAAAAGCAATAATCAAAATCCTACAAGAATTCACAGAAGAAGGTGAAATACGACGTGGAGTAAGACAAGGTTGTAGCATTTCGCCGCTGCTGTTTAGCATTTGCGCTTAGGCAATGCTGGAGGAAGCCTTGGAAGACTTGGAAAAAGGAATAAAAGTAGGAGGAAAATTGTTACAAGATGTACGATTTGCAGATGACCAAGGAATGGTAGCGGACAGCGAGACTGGACTGCAGAGGAAGGATTGGGAAACTAGAAGCATTGGAAATGTGGATATGGAGAAAAATGGAATGGATTAGCTGGACTCAAAAGGTTACAAATGAGGAAGTTCTAGAGAAAGTTGGTACAGATAGACAGTTGATAAATGTAAGAAATAGAAAGAAAGGAAATAGTAAGAGGAGTTGGATAGGACACATTCTAAGGGGGAAAGTCTATTAAAAGAAGCCATGGAAGGTAGAATGGAAGGAAATAGAGTCAGAGGAAGGCCGATATTAGGTATGTTAGATGATTTAAAGACCGCATATATATATATATATATATATATATATATATATATATATATATACTCATATGTGGACATGAAGAGGAGAGCGGAAGATAGAGAAGAGTGGAGGAGTTATATACCATGGATCTCCCAGTAGGCAGTGCACTAAGAGTAGGACTTTGCGTATGTAACGTCCGCAGTGAATGTTGAATCGAAGCTAATAGCCTATATTACCGACTTGAGATAGATTACATTTTAATACAAATATAATCATTAATTAGTAATCATTAATTAGTATAATTGTGAACATTTCCTTAATGATTTTGATCTCTCGAAAAATTACTTACGGGAATAGAGGCAAATGTTAATGATTTCAGAATATAATTTATAATATTTTGCTCTGGTATTGTTAAATTAATATCACTATGTTACATAGTACTTGTAATTAGTATTTTGAAGAGTTAAGCGTGAAATCGAGTAGAGTGTAGGTGTAAACTGATTTTCTGAGATTTGATATAGGCTTTTAGTTCATTTATTAATTTTGTGCTCTCAACTTGAAATGTTTCTAAACCATATAATAACAGGATTAAAATTCTAAAACGATCTCTTATCTTTTTAAAATGAAAGTGCACTTTTTAATCATGATTTTGTAAGACTGCCTTTGTATGAATTTACCATCTTTATAATCGTCGTCTTTGTTCCAAAAGGGTTAATCTCACTTCGGATTCCTTAACTATACAAGCATTGGTTTATGTATGTTAATTGTTTAAAATGCCATAACTTCTCATCTTAGTAAAGTGGAAATTAATTCGCATCTTAATTTAGTATTGTGTGTATTTATTTTGCGATAAAATTATATTAGATTTTCAAAAGCATTTGAAATAAATGTGAAAAAGGCACAAAAAGAAAATTCAGTAAGCATGAGAGAATATCAGATGTGAAGCTAAGCGATAGATAATTGTAATTTCTTTCGTTATGCAGCAATCAATTAGATCTCGAGTTATGAACCAGATTCTTTAAAATATCTAAAGCACTTTGAAATTATTAGATTTTAGCAAAACGTATTTAAAAGGAATAATTCGTACAATAATTTTCTTTTTTCAAAGTGGAGGAGTATTCGGCGCAATGAACCACGCAGTTGTGAAATGCGATCGAAATCCATTAAGACCTCTGAACTGGGGTGACTTAGTGTTCTACAGAAAAAAAAATCCAGCCTAACTTATTTTCTAATTCTTGTTTAGTTAGGCACTTGATAGACGCACGTGCTACAATGAATTCTTTCCTTAATGAATCATATCTCTGCTGTTGATAGCGCCAATTGTCAGCAAGCTCGGATACACGATTGACCTTCCTGGAGTCCGAGGGATATCCTAGAGTTGTTGACCGTCCTGGGCTTTGAACTCAGGCCACTAGCTTCGGAGGCGAACACTCAAGTAGTTATGCCATACCCTCCGACCGTATCCACGAGTGATTATAAGAGTTATATATTGGGTTGTCTCAAAATTGTTATCAATTGTATGGTGATTTTTAAATTATAACATCAAAGTGCAAAAAACTTATTGCAATTCACAATAAATTCTATGTTTTCGTTTACTCTAGGAATTCCCAAAAATATAATTTAAAATACAGAGCACATCTATTATAATCCTGGAGTGAAACATGAATAGCTAAACCAAAAGTTGAACGTATTTATTTAGAGACTACAATATGAAGTGTTGGAGAAGGCTAGAAATCCCCCGCATAAGTCATCTTTTTCCAGTTTTTCAACTTGAAGTCTGCATTACATGTAGATATACCCGTACAATTTTTGTACATGTATATCTAAAGTGCATGCCTTGGATCCGTCATTTTGTAGGAAAAAAGTGAAGAAGATAATTTTCCTTATAAGCAGTCCGTGATATTGTGTAATCTTTAGATTTTTGTGAATAGAATAAATCTCTTTTTAAATTTAATTGTAACAACAATAGTGACAAGCTAAAATTAGATAACTCAAAATTGGATTAAGCAGTGGATTAACTGATCAATCCATCATTCAATTTGTCAGTCAATCAAACATTCCATCAAACAATCATTTGGTCAATCAAACAATGCATAAATCAATAAGTTAGTAAATTAATCAATCAATCAGTTAGGCAATCAATAAAGCAAACAAACAATCTGTGACTCTTGTGTATTTCTATGTAAACAACGTGTACCAGACATCCAGTGTACGTCATTCAGTGGACAATTATTTACGATTGGTTATTGCAAAGAAAAGATAAAACTTCTATTACCGTCTATTTCAGCATTAGAAGGTTATAGTCAGGGATGGTTGGGCTACGATTGAAATCCTATTACATAGGGCGTAGTATTCAAGCTCTCTACCAATCCTGATATCTACTATAATTTATGTCCATTGAAAAGATCAGAAAGCGTTTGTCGAGAAATGGAGATTATTAGAGAGCGTTACATAATTAGGTTTCAAAATTTGAAGTAAACAAGATTAAATTTGCTGTCTTGCATTGCCAGTCGACGTTAAACTGGGTCAGAGTTTCTGTTTCATTCAACCTAACGGCTCGTGCAGAATGTTTTTAAATAGTTTAAAAAGAAGTTTTAAACTCTTACATAATTTAAAAATAAAGATTAATTTCGCATCATTAAATAGATTATAATGGCGGCTTCGTAGTTCTTTATTATTTCTTTTTCTTTTTCGAAAGTAGCATTTGTGTAAAATAAGTAACAGTATTAATTAGGCCTTAAGTCAAATTCAGTAGAGATCAATTTGATTTAACTGATCTTTGATTATGATTAATTTGATTTCGATTGTACAATTTTCATCTCGCTTTCAACATTTTTGACTTTTCTTGGAAAAATATCGTTGTTAAAAAGGTTAGAAAATTCATTGCAGAACGCTAATATTTCGACTGGAGTGAATTCTAATTACGTTTGCTGATTAAAAAAAGATTTTTTGATTATTGTGTTAGTATAATGACTTAGATTCATATTGCATTGTAGTCTGTGTTTTATGTATGTGCAGATTTTATTCGATGTTCGTCAGCCGGTATTCTACCACACAGTGGTCTGTTACAACAAGAGTCTAGCTTTTCCAGTTTAGACTTCGGATCTTCTTTAATGCAGCAACCAGTCCTCTTGCAGCAGCAACTTCAAAGGCAACAACAACATCATCATCAGCAGCAGCAACAACAACAACAGCAGTTGCTTCAAGAGCAGCTAGAAGAACAAGAACAACAACAGCTTTTATCCGAACTCCAGCAACAGTTGCAGGCGCTAAGCGATATTCAGCAGCAACAACCTCTAAAGCAACAACAAACGAAACAACAACATCATGAGCTGCAACAAAAACACCAACAGAAGCGGTTGCAAAGTGACCAGGTTTTTCAATCTCAGCAACAAAGCGCAGAAAGTTTGCAGCAGCAGGATCAGCTGCAACAAGAACAGCTTCGTCTGTTGCTTATGCAACGACAGCAACAGCAGCGGTTACAACAGCAGCAACAGCAACAACAACAGTTGACCTCTCAGCCACTACGACGCCATCGATCTCAAACATTTCCAACATCTCACACCGCGATGTCGAGTAATTTTCCTTTGGCTTCACTCGAGCCTCTACCCAGTTCTCCACATAAGTTTGATATACCGCCATCCTCACTTTCCATCGCTCAGTTCGCCACCCCGACTATTTCTGGGGTGCGAAGGGTCGCATCAGGGGTAAGAAGAGCCCAGTCCCCCGAGTACATCGATATAATGTCACCTCTCTTCAGCACGACTTTGTCTCAACGTAGGAGATCTGAGGGGCCTGCTCAAATGTTCCCTTCGTCAGCTCTATCGTCATCCTCGTCATCATCCTCAAGTCTTTCCACGGGCGTGTCAATGTTTCATATCGGTCAGTCACTTTTCGAATCGTTTTCCGGTTCCAGCCAGTCCACCTCTGGGAGTGTATCGGCTCAACAGCTGCCAGTGCTTCAGCAGTCTGACCGAGAGTCAACAGCTACGCCGTCGAATAGGCGGTCCAGGTCCACAAGTCTGACCGCCTCCTCTGATATCAGTTCAGCCTCATTTCTGGGTCTCTCTGCCCTCAGTTCCTTGGCAACGTCCGGATCTTTCGTTTTCTCAGGTCAGGGGTCAAATGGGCAGCGTTCTCTGGCTATTAGACGACAATCTTTGGAGATCGGTGGGCGCGGTTCTCCGTTAAGATTTTTCGGTTCAGGAGTTTCCGGTCAATTCCAATCGGAAGGACAAACGTATAGTGGAGTAGCATCGGGATTTGGACAGCCTGGGTCAATGAGTCGCCATTCCCAATTGAGCTCGGGTACCGTTCAGACAGGATCCGCTGGAAAATCTGGTGGGTCGCGGGAACCAGCTCGCCTGCCTTCCGTAGAGGAAGATCAGCCGGTGGATGTTCTTTTCAAAGAGGAGCCTATGGAGGAATCATCATCGTCATCTGAGCTAAATCCATTTGGCACTTCGCAGGTGACGCCCAGAGTCACTCAAATGCTGGAACATCAGGGTTACAAAAGACAGAAGTTGTCAGAACGTTCGTTGTCAGGTGATCAGGGTTTCTCTTCGTCAATCACTGAATCTGCGTCCATCAGCGGCCTGCCTCAGGCCTCGGCCCTGGGCGGAACCAGCGGTCTGCCCGGGGTCATTCGATCCGCCGAGAGACTTCATCTCTGTCCGGTCGACTTCTGCGAGAGGAGGTTCGCTCGGAGCGATGAGCTGAACCGACACATGCGTATCCACACCGGCCTCAAACCATTCCAGTGCCACATTTGCTCCAGGTCCTTCAGCCGCAGCGATCATCTCACCACCCACGTGCGCACCCACACCGGGGAAAAACCATTCGCTTGCGAGGAGTGCGGAAGAACTTTTGCTCGCAGCGATGAGAAGAAGAGACATTCCAAGGTGCACAACAAGCCGCGAGGAGGTGGGGCAGCTGCCGGAGGAAAGAAGGAAGGAAAGGTGTCGGCTTCGAGCGCCTCTGACGGTTCGTCTGCCGGCACTACCACTACTAGCGCCACAGCGTCAGATACTGGGGGATTTGAAACATCAAAATGACGACATCTTTAATTTATCTAGGAATCTTGCTCGAGCTCTGTTAGTATTTCTACGGATTTGTTTTGTTTTCTGCGTCTTCAGAAGCTGTTAGTGAAGTTCATATTGTTAAGTATTTTTGTGTAATGCTTGTGAAATCCGTTCAATGTGTGAGTGAGTGTACGCTACAGAAGTGATCTTCTAATTGGAAATATGTAATATTATATTAATAATATATTATAGTACTAATCATACTATAGTATTATAATGTAATATTATATTAATAGTGCCAGTTTATTCTAATCTAATTGATATTTTAGGTATCGACTTGGAACGTCAATAATGTTTTAGTTTTGACCAAATGATTTCTGTTTGTGTATTTTGGTATGTTTGAAATCATTTACTTGCATTGTTATTCATAAATGCATCTGATTATGGGCATTCGATTGCTATTGAACAATTACAACACCATCTAACAATATCTATCCCAAAACTATAAATTTGATAAACTCGATTTGCATCCAAAAACTGCTGGATGTATCGCCTTAGAGTCACAGATTGAGCTTCGGATCTTGAAATTCACCATAAATCAAAAGTATCCTAGAGAGATAGTGCTAATTTTGTTATATTCATTCTATTGGAGCAATTCGGCTTTTAAGCGCTTTGGCTGTTCTCTTTCAGTCAGTTCGAAGTATGACATTGCTATAGTATACGGTTGGCCTTTCGTTCCTCTTAAAACATATAGTTGACAATCCTTTGGTATTTCAGTTAAGCTTGCAATGAGGCAGGGACTACTTCTTCATATAAGCGATGACGCAATTTGCGTCACGAAATTTTCCAGTTATACCTGAAAAATCAAACTAAGTTGCGTTTTTGCGTCATAGGCCTAGAGGGGAAAGACGCCCCTGCACTGAGAGGATAGCGCGCTGATGTTTACTCTCCGCTAGCGATCAGTGTATTTTTGCATGAAGTGGACCGTAAATTACCCATTGCTCATAAAAAACCACTTGATTGATAGTTTAATAATTAGTTTCGCTGGATGAAAATTTTATTCATGTTACTAATTTGAAGATATCGCAGATCGCTTGTACATTTTCATCGTATAGACTATATTTATAGAGACATTTTTTTTTCTTTAAGCATGCAAACGTTACACTGGATAGCTTATTGTTTTTCGTTACCGTAGATGTTAAGTTTTGAGCTTTCAACTCTTTACGGGTTTGGTTAGCTTGTACTTGTAATTATTATTCTAGTAGATTGATGTTGTTGTTGCTGCTTTTGTGAAATTGATCGTATTGCTGGACGTCCGTAGTCTATAAAGAGAGTTGGGTTTTAGAAAGGTTTAGAATGTTTAACTTCCTACAGAAATTAATTCGACAGATGACACTAGTTATTTCTACACCATTTATTGAACCGCAACTATTTGCTTCGGGGGAGACTTTTAGCAGCCTTTACAGATGTTTCTCTATGACTTTTTTAACTCTTCAAAGTACGTATAAAAATGGCATACGTTTAATGCGTAACTCAAAAATTTAAAAGTTTCGTAATGTATTAAATTTCTACTTCTGTTTTTTTAAATAAAATTAGTACAGTTAGTGGTGAATTTAAATTTATTGTAATGCTTCAGTTACACCATGTGTCTGATGAAATTGAGAATAGAACAAACGAATTCTGAGCTTAATTAAATTAACAAATTAAATTAATTGTTTAGCTGATCGTATTAAATCATCGACCAAGTCGCTTACGTGTTTCGTTGATGATATATGGAAACTGAGTTTGAATTCAGCCCTTAACCCGTCTCTAAATATTCCAATTTATGATAGACGAATGCTAATACAATTTAAACATCCTATAATTCCTTGAACTAAGGCTGTTGGGTATTTTAAGAGCTTAGTGCAATGTTAATAGAGCCAGTGCAATGTTAATACATTGCACTGGCTAATTTAATCAGATAGCTATTTGATTAGTTGGTCTTTATGAGCATATTAATGAACCAGAAAGTAGACTATGAGTTGAACGTAAATTTGTGTCTTGGATCAACGTCTTCGCTCTGATTCAGAGAGAGAGAGAGTATTTTAACTCAAAAACTTCGAGAATGTTAGCTTGTTCTTCATACACTTCAGCTTTGCTAAGTAAGCTCACAATTGGAACGTTTTACATTACTTTTCTTTCTAGTAAAGATAGTTTAATAAGTTTACTGTATTATGATACACTAGTTAATCTAATTTCTGGTTATATTTGTGCTCTAATGATCGTCTGCCTACAGCCTATTGTTTCCAATGGACGCTCTGTGAATGTCTATATTTATATTACGCATGTAGCCTACTGACCTCTCTTGCTCCTAAATAACGCTACAACTCTACGTATGTTTGTCCTCGTTTAATTAAATTTCTCTCAGATCCTACAGGGTTACAGGACATCAATTTTCAGGCGTATAACTTGTTATGTGGGATTAAAACAACCAAAAGAATACTTTGTCGCCAAACCCCATAATGGAGACATTAGGAAAGCCCATGAAGACTTCAAGAATCATATCATAAAGGGACAGAACAATATTTAATAAGTGTTATTTACATATTGATTTATACTGTACTTAAAACCCTTAGATTGAGAGTGTAAAATAAAAAAGAGTGTTTCTAAGTATCGAGTAAAGTATTAATTCATTATTTAACTCTTTGTCTTGTAAGAGCAATGGGTCTATTTGCAATTTATATTTGCAATTCGCTCAAA
This sequence comes from Enchytraeus crypticus, assembly GCA_905160935.1. NCBI lineage: Eukaryota > Metazoa > Annelida > Clitellata > Enchytraeida > Enchytraeidae > Enchytraeus > Enchytraeus crypticus. The sequence goes on along the minus strand of CAJHZI010000293.1, from coordinate 928,623 downwards.
GTGTTACTGAAAAAATAGCTAGGCCTGTGTGTTTTTGAAGAGTGAGTGATATAAAGGGTTTCGACTTAGAAGAAATGAATTTCATTTCTCGTCGTGAAAGTTACCAACATGATTATCTAACATAGGCCTATATAGGCTACGCACACATCAACTAGTTTGACTCCCCTTTAAATTTGTAAATTTGTGCATGCGGTTAGTTTCTCGTATTTTTAAGCACAGTGTATTTTGTAGTTACCTATTCGTCAATTTGTTTGACTATTTGTTACACAATCGGTGGCTCAATTTAAATGATTAATTGTTGTCGTTGTTAACGTAGCATTTGACCTTTTATATATAAACCGGTTTTTTGTAAATATATCTGATTTGCTTTCCGGTTTTATCTTTCTTTCTATTGGTTATCGTTAATATGACTTGTGTGAACTTTGCGTTGTGCGACAACTATTTTAACATTTCAACTGCTTTTAGTTTGATTTTTCTTGTTGTCACGTCGGAAGTACTCCTTGCGTTAAGTGTTTGTTTTTATGAGAGAATCTGTTTATTCGAAAACCGAGTTTAGTTTAAGACCGAACTGAGATCTATTTAAAGTTTGTTGCTATTTGTCTATCGTTTCTGTCGGTGCTTTTCAAAACAAACAGAAAAGCTAAAGCTATATAGAAAAAAATGTAAGTAGTCACCGACACAGACCCTTATGAAGTAACTATAAAAATGAAATAATTATAAACAATAAATTAATAATTCTGTAATTCTTAAAAATAATAGTGGTAGTGCAAATTGTAAATCATATTAATCGTCTGTTTCCTCATTACTGGATAATACATAGGACGTCAAGTCAAGTTAGATATTTTAATGTTAGGGCTGAGAAGGTTTGATGTTAGAAGTCTTTATTTATAGAAATATTTCGGAAGCCGCTAACGTTTCCGTGTTATATCCGCGCCGAATAAACCAATCGTAAACTGCTCTTGTCGTAAGAGACGACTGATCACGAACTGAGAAGGCAAAGGGAAACCACTTCAGACTCCGTATTATTCTCAAGCTATATGCTACATTAAGGCGTGGGTGTGGCATATAGATTAGCATAACATAATCTTTTGATAAGAGATTAACTCGTTAATCGATGGAGTGTTCATTATGCAACGTGAAAGTAGAAGTGGAGTAGGATTTTGTACCTTTGACCTGCCATTTTTCAGAAAACTTTAGGCGAGAGACCGAGAGAGAGAGAGGGAGAGATCCATCTATTAGCAGCCTTTGATCAGCGAATAATATTAGACTCAGCTAACATTATGATGTGTGACGTGTCTTGCTTTACGTGATTATTTAATTTGTGTGTGCAATATATTTCATTGCAAATTTTGATAGGCGTCGCTTATATGGACCATATATGCGTGATAAACGTAATGAATAAAATAAGTATTGAGATTTGCCTATATGCTGATCAATTTGTGCAGGATGGTGCTTGATTGAGTGGCATTTATGAGATGATGGTTTGCATTATTTTGAAGCTTGAATGACCAATGATTAATTTAGAGAGATCCAAAGCGAATGTTGTTAGAAAAGAAGACTTCAAGTAAAGCTGAAGCGCAACTGAAGTTTCCCTGAATTACTTGACTTCTCTGTACAGTTACACAAATTGAAGAAAGCCTGAACCAATTACATCATTTATTCTGAAGCCAACGCAATTGGTAAACGACATTTCAAACAGTTATATATTGAAAGTACAATTGATTTAATTGTAGACACTGAAGGATAACTCGCATTATACTATTATTTTTTCCACCGGGTATAAAGAACATTACTATTTTATTATTATTATTACTATTATTATTATTATTATTATTACTATTATTATTATTATTACTATTATTATTATTATTATATTTTTATATCCCCTAACAAGGTCTATTTATTTATTTATTATTATTATAATTACTAATAATATTACTACTACTGCTATTATTTATTATCAAAATCTACTGATTTACTGTATCTGACGTGTACTTGACGACTAGTGCATCTATGTGTGTATAATTGTATATCTTGTGTAGTCGATTCTTTTGTTGTTCATATTAAAGTGCTTGAATTTTGCTCTTCGAGATTTCGCGTCAATTGTTTGTTTCTTAATGTTTGTGATTTTAGCCGCGAGATTTTATGTAGTATTTGATTATTTGTATCATCAACGTTCCACATGTAATACTTAAGCTTTCTATTATTTTCTTACTACATGTTTATACAATACTGAATAATTATTTAAACCATATTAGAAGTTTTTAAACAATGCGGTCTTAGGCTGCGTTTTGTATGTTGTGTAAAGGGCAATGTACCTGTCTTGATAATGTTCAGAAAAATTTAAGAATATACATTATTAACTAAAAGCTAAGCGTGTGTCATAAAAGAGTGGGATAACAGAAATCTTGTAATAACGTCAAAGTTAGTCTCCCCCATGATTCCTTTTGTTTGATCAAATTATTCTCTCAAATTTCAGGCAGAGGTCTCGCCACATCGGTTGTTGCTAGCGGCGTCTAGACTACATTTCTCCTGTTAGAATGTTTTTCTGGATACTAATTCTTTCGCAGAAGCGTCGTGTATTACGTCGTATTTAAGTGTATTGTGTCGTATTTAAGTGTATTGTGTCGTATTTAAGTGACTAGTAATCGTGAATGTTGATGAGTTAGATATGGATGTTTCTATCAAATTCACGTTTGAAAAGTGCTTCTTGATATGCTATTGATTGCTTTTGATGCTCCGATCTGTCTATGTAAAATAGCAGATCTTAGATATACATTCCAACTCACACACAGTTTTCTATCACGCTCAGTATCAGAGATTTCTTGGCCGCAAAAGCGATGACGCAGTTTGCGTCACGAAATTCTTCGGGGGGTTCATGAAAATCAAACTTAGGGGTATCGTACTATAATACAATACTCAACTAAGTTGCGTTTTGCGTCATAGACCAAAGTGGGGGACGCCCTGCTCTGAACTGGGGACCAGATGGACTAAAAACCTTGACCCCAACTTACAGACTACTACCGTAGGATGATCGTTACCAAGCTTATTTTAGTGTAACCTTTAGATTGAACATGTATGACTTCTTAGTTGGATTTATAATTAATTCTAAAGTTAATATTATGATTTATTATTAAATTAGAATTAATATTTTTAATTAATTCAAAAGTTAATATTATGGCACTGTGCTCGTGTCCATTGAAGATGAAGGACTGTTTGACAGCAACCGAGAATTCAAAATATTTTTGAGAATTTGAAACAAAAATTAATCGATTTAACACAAATAATAACCCGATCCAAATTGGAAACTATCATTTCTAGGATTAAAGTTATCTTTTTAACAGCGGATGGATTTATCATGAATGCAAAGAAATTAAACCATATGCTAAGAAGTACAATTGAAAATACTACAGTATCTTAAAATACAAGATTTTAACGAATAACACTGTCTGCCATTATATGAATTACATGTATTACATATATTACATGTATAATCGGTCAAATCTTGCAGTAAAACTCAGAGAGCGCTTGACGATAAGATGAGACTTTCAGATGAAATAATGATTCCCATTCTCAATATAATTGTCTAAAAAATACTGATAATTTTTACTGAAAATTTTTCTGGAAATCACTGTCTAAAAATAATTTAAATTTCCAAACAATTGATATGAAAATCCGATAATTGTCCTATTAAATACTAACTTATGAAATGCAGCTATAACGACTCGGGCCTTTTCAGCCGTTCCAAACAACGGGGATTACAAAGAGTGTGTATTAGAAATTAATTTTGACCATGGTACTGTATACAACTATTCGTGTTAACTCATTGCAAAAGCAGAGTCGCGAAAGGACAATGTAAATGATACCTGACTGCGAGGGCATAATTATATATATATATATATATATATATATATATATATATATATATATATATATATATATATATATATATACAAGTATATATACATGTATGGAATATAATAATGCTATATTCTACTTTAAATTCGACCAGGTCTACTGGTTTACGAATATATCTGCGTATCGGATCTTGTACTGTGAATTGTGATTGTTTGTGAATAGTTCGCTCAAGCCGGATATAAATAGTACTGGGCTGGCACCCATGCTAGAATGGTTTTTATTTCTTTTTCTTATTTCTATTCCATGCAGTTAAAAAAGTCATGTCACGAATCTTATATATATATATATATATATATATATATATATATATATATATATATATATAAATATAATTTTATATATATATATATATATATACATATACATGTATAATTATATATATATGTACTGCATATATATATATATATATATATATATATATATATATATAACAATGAATACTAGCTAGTACTACTTGTTAATTGATTTTAGACAAATTTTCGTCACTCAGTTGTTCAGATCAAGTGCTGCGATGCAAACAATTTGGACTCAGCTACCGACTGAGTTATCATCATTAATTTTCGTATCTTAAAACAGTATTACTATCAAACATATTTGAGGCATTTCTCCTTAAATTGCTTAATTTTATGCTAAATTAAGCTAAATAACATTCTAGTAAAAGTTTACGTAGTACATTGCCTTTTAATTATAAATAAATTAAGCAAAAATACATGTTTTTAGAAATTAAAGCAACTTAGCAACCAAAATAAAAAATAACATTCTCTCCATTATTCTGCCAATTGGCTAATCCGAGGTTATATTTCTAAACGCTGCATCCTAAAATTTAATTCAAAAGGACAAGTTCAGCTTCTTCCGTATAGTATTAGGTTCAAGATACTGTTTTGTAATGTTAATTTAATTAGGCAACGTCTTAGAAACTAGACTATCGGTACAAAAGAGATCTCCGTCGACCAAACAATTTCTGCTTTAATGTGTAGCCTTATTAGCTTGTACAAATTCGATTTGTAAAACCGAGATGAAACTTGGGGGAATTCACCTAAAGATTAGGATCGCCTTGCGATGAAATTAAAAATTGAAAAAGGATGCTCTTACTAATTTTTATTTTGGAATGAAAATATACGTATTTTTATATTTACACTTAATATGATTGTCTTGAATTAGTGTAAGTGTTTGCTTAAATACCTTCTCGATCCTGTTTTGCATGAACATATTTAGCAGGTCATTGATATACAATATTTCAATGTTTGATGGTGTTTTATTAGATTATTTGTTATTAGTGTTATTTATTTGTCTTATAATTATAAAAATTTCATTATAATTTCCAGTTACTAATAAATTTAATTTTAAGAACCAAACTGTACAAATTATGAAGATTAAAATTTGTCAATTTCTTATTGCTGCTATTGTTATTATGTTATAGTTAATATTTTTGTAACTGGCCTAAATATGTACATTCGGTTTAGTTAAGGAAACTATTTCAGAATTCTTTGATACAGGTCTGTACAAAGTTAAATATAATGTGAAATTTTGGCAATTTAATCCAACTGAAAAATAATTAAGGAAATAACTTTTCAGTAAATCTCTTTCGTTCGTTCTTGAACATACGTGTGATTACTAATGTTTTATTTATACTTGTACGCTGAGCGTGCAAACATGTGCTGTTTATTAATGATTCAAATTATAAAAGTATTATTATTTCAGCTTGTATCAACATCACCTAATTATCCCTATAACTAGGCCCTACTTCTTGATGTCTATAGGCTGTTTCGCCTGTGTTCAGGTTGAAGTTGTTTGTAGGTGCTTCTTGTGTCGTCAGCTGGTTGATTCCTACTCTAATAAACTGGAAATAATTAATTGGCTCGAATCCTAGGTCTACCTTCTCTATCTGTAGCTTGACGGAAGGTTAAGCTAAAATTGACTTTTTTGCATTTACACTTTTAATGATGCATACATTGAAATACAGATTCTTACGCCATTATATTCTTCCCCTATTATATTCTTACGCCATTATTTTCTTGCGTTATTATATTCTTACGATATAAAATTCTTATGTCATTATATTCTTACGCCATCATTTTCTTACGCCATTATTTTCTTACGCCATTATTTTGTTACGTTATTATATTCCCACGTTATTGTAAAATTATTCTTACGGCAATAGAATTATTCAATTTATTTCTTATTTTTAACCAATTATCTCATTTGTAGTCAGGCTGATTATATTCATTCAGGTCTGTAGCTTTAGAATGAATTTAACAAAGGAGTGAATAAAATAAATAATTTAGGATTAAATTATTGTTTTTGTAATTGTCCGAAATTGAGACAGTTATCAAGTTGTAGCCTTCGCTAAGTCATATTTTCTTCGATTGCCGAGAAGTACAGATATGTTAATTTTAACCCGTTCTAAGCTAAACACCAACTTGCCGAATTCGAAAAATAGCTCATGCCTCAACTAGATGTGAAGCTAAAGTCCAAATAAGCTATTCTATTTTGTTTTAATTTTCTTTGTTTAAAATTGTTTTATTTGATATTGATTTAAAGTAGTTTAAGTTAGATGTTTGTGACTGTTAATATGCTGTGTCTATACTGATTGTGACGCTCAGTGACATATCGTTAAGTGACATTGTGTTCTGTTTTGTGTCCTATTGATTTGCGTATTAGACCTTTTTGAATTTTCATTAGAAACATTTGCATATCTAAAATACATTGATTATTCGAATTCATGAACTTCGTCCACCTTCTAACGTGCAATAAATGCATTTTTAAATTAATGCCCGAATTTTAATTAATATCTAAAACAGTTGCTGCTCTTAAATATTCACAATTTGAAATCGAGAGCTACTTATTTCCAGTAGTGTGAGCTACAAGTGCTATCTCATCAGATGGTCTGATAGAATTTCATAGAAATGAAATTCTATCAGTGGAATGAAAATTAATCAAACAGTTTCTCATTTGTACACAAATTAATTAATTAATATTTATTTAATAGGAATTGGTCAATTTCTTCTTGCTGCGTCAGTATCACTAAAGAATATTTAAAATTGTATAAAGTGTATAAAATCTAAATCTGTATAAAATATAATATAGAAAGTGAATACATCGTAAAATGCTGCAAAGAAGTGCGAAAGACAGCGGAAAACCATCTCAGAGCTCTTTTTTCAAAATTATATTAAGTTATAATCGTATCATTAGGGTATAGCCTTAATTCAGGGGTTAGCGTGTTGATTGATGGAATGATCTGTCGAAAGTTTGAAATCAGACTATGATTAGGACTGTGCACCTTTGACGTGCCACTTCGCAGACTAGTCTCTCTAGTGAGATTGGTTAATTGATGAATTAATTAGCGCCGTTTTAATGAAGTTTAATCAAATTAGTAGTATCTAATTTCTATATCGGGTTTTTGCAATAGAGAATTATTGTACAATTGTCTTTTTTCAAATTGAACTTAAATTGACATATTGATTAATAGCTCAAATTGCTTATGAAAAAGTACTCGCATTTCAAACTTATCAAAGATTTCAAGCAACTAACATATTCTGTAAATATTTAAATTTTGTGCTTTTAAAATTTTAATAATGGCCAAGAAGAGAATTTCATTTAATTTTAAAACGGTTTATTTTTCCCACACATGTAGCCATATTTAAAACTTACGTATTATTCAGGGAGGTGGGATAGCATAATCGTATATTTTCTATTCACTCTTATATTTTGCCGCTTGGCAGGTCCATGGCGTATATTGAACTATATTACTAGGCACAGTATACTTTGGGGTTAAGAAAAACACTCCTTTGATCAACAAGCTGTTTGGCTCACACACAATGAGCCTTAAAAACATAATATTGCCGGTAACTAAAATAAAATATGGCTTCTGAGGTAGATTCCTGCTGCCTTACTCGATATCCAGCTAGGCATATTTATTCATGATATCAATATTGAATGTAATTGAGTTTAATTGGATTACTGAGATATTTCCTTAGTTTAACCTTGTTTGACTTTAGCTTCATCTAAGGACCGAATGGTAGGCCAGTTTAAAATCATAGAATCCGTAGTAATCCCTAGTCCTAATATCCGTAGCCCTACTTTAGCTCTAATCTTTGGCCTCTGTGATCTACAGTTTAAAGTTTATTTTTAAATATGTTCATAAGACTCGCCCAACTTAAAGGTTTCATAGTCAAGTACCGGCACTATATGAAGGTTTGAATAAAAAATGTAAAATGACTTACATGTACATGTAAATGCAACATTGATTCCTGCTAAAGCGTAATATGTATCTTGCAAACTAAGTATAAAACTTCTTGAATACGTATACTACAATAGACTCTAAACTAGGTTTAATGGACTTAAAATGGACTTAACGTCTTGCGTTTAGTCTTTCACAATGGCTCAGCCTTGATTGGAGTGAGCTTAAATTAAAACTTGTCAAATTTTGTGAAGTCTTTTTTTAACTTTTACTTTTCTGGTTATTAAAACCATGCTGTGCTTTCTTGTAAACGAAATGAAGTACTGAGCTGTTACTCTATCGTAATCAATCGAAAGGAAAAACTGAGCATATCGATCAAATTGTAAGAGCTTTACTTTGCAAAACAGTTGAATAGATACAGTTCACTATAGTCGAAACTCCTTTACAGAATATGCAATTGATTTTTTAATTTTTACTGAAAAATAACTTGCGATAGTTTTGACTAACGCACATGTACAGTTTATATATACAGTATATATATATATATATATATATATATATATATATATATACATGTATATATATATCTAAAATAAATGTGTATATATACATGTATGTATATATATATATACATGAATATATACATGTATATATATATATATATATATAATAAATATGTGTATATATATATATATACATGTATATATATATATATATATATATATATATATATATACACATGTATATATACACATTTGGATATGATATATCTTTATATCACTTAATATTTTGTAGACTTTAAATATATAAAACCGTAGATCGTATAGTCTTTACTAAACTGTAAAAGTTTAATATCCATACACTTAAACAGTGATAAATCGTCAAACTAGTTGCTAAAATCAAACTAATTTACAAATCTGATTAATTTTAGTTTAATTTATCACTTTTTAATCGTATGAGCAGCGAAGTCTTAAATTCCTAAAAACAGTAATAAATGTCATTTTAGCAAAAATGGATATAAATACAAAGTATCTCCAAGTTGATTGCTCAGAATTCTTGGAATTCATATCGGCACTTCTTCTTCATTGAGTGATCTGAGAAAAACTTGAAAGAAACGAATGAAAAGAAGGAGCGCTATGGTTATGTTGTTTAGGTGCGATCCACTGAACCGAAGATAAAATCTTTTGTTCTTGATAGAATTTAACTGGGTGTGAAAAACTAAAACGTTTAAACAATTGATGAAGCAATCGGATGCGGCACTTGTTTTCCTATAACCGGTTGCCAGGAAAAATATCATAGGCCTACACATCATTGAAAACATGTCAATATTCCTTCTTACCCTTTCCTTTACACGACAAAAAGCTCAATTCGGCTTTTTTAGCAATTATTAGTGTTGATTGATGAATTCCTACAATATTAAGAAATAATAATATAATATTAACGCTAACTAATGTTATTACTATATAATATTAATACTATATAATTGTTTTCTAGTAATATTACTATATATTAATGTGATATTAATATAAGATAATATTACAATTCAATAATTTTATTAAGTAATTTGGTACGTCAATTTTATTATTTTTGAGCCGTCTCTGTTAGTTAATGATCTTACATTAGAAAAAGCATGAAAAACTTCATTTATTCGTTAGTTTTTGTCAAACTTTCATTATCCTGTCGCACGTTCAGTGAAAAGTCTAGACATTTAATCAAAAATAAAAATCTAAAGATAATTTATTAAAAATATAGGTTATAACAATACCAGGATTTTGCTTTAATGCAATTGTCATCCTTACTAAAAACAGAAATTGGTCATAGGCTAATATTATTCCTAAAGCCTAATTTTTAATCCCGCATTATTAGCTTTTTGTTATTAAAGAGGCAATGCATTCCATATTTTATCATATTTTGTAAATAATTTCTGAGACTGACTTGAATTTACTGGAGAATCACTGTATCTGAAACCCGCCGACTAATAATATTAAATACACTTTAAACAATAACCAGTGTTACTTTTAAATGTAATGATTTTCACACTGTCAGATTGACTGAATGATTATTAGTTCTTTGACAGTTGGAGATTTAATTAGAGTTGTCAATGTGGGATTTGAATGTTCTTATTCTTCTATCGAAGATGTCATGCTATATTACTGTCTTTGTGACCTTCCTTCTCAGGTTAATTCATGAAATCGTCTGTTTTGTTTTTTCGTGTATCAGGTACACATTTTATTCAAAGCACTTGCGATCTGGCATATGTATTGTACACGGGCTGGAGCCAGTGGCGATGTCGTTAAGATATTCGACTGCGGATCAGTATGTGCGGGGTTCAAATCCTGGGCCGTCACTGACATCGCTTTCGAGTGAGGAAACTGACGTTAACATTAGCTTTACCAGCTTTTTTACACTGATAATGGTATATACATGTACATATGTACACGCGTAGGTTACTGAATGACAAGTTTACCTCTTGCACAATGAGTTTGATTATATTGCATTAGTTTAATATATGTATTTTAATATTAAACTGCGAATATCAACTTTTTAATTGCATAAGAGCATAATTGCTGGAATTTTGATGTTGATTTGTCTTAATTTTGGTCTCTGTGTTTGCCATCCGAGGTAGAAAGTGCTTGAAATTTCTGCTGAATTTACTTTCAGTCGATTTTCTGTTATTTATTTATGAATTCCTAGTTAGCAGTTCATATCAATATGTACATGGCTATCATACTAAGAGAAAAACGTCTATTCTACCAAATGCAACAAAATTGATTCGGAGCATTCAACTAATTCTATCCTCAGCCTTCGTTTTCATCTCTATATAGGAATTTGTTATCAAATCATCTAGTATCATATGTCTCGGTCTTCCTTTTAATCTTATCTTTTCATTTTTCCATATATTGCATCTTTCTGCTGCAAAGCCTCTCTTTTATAATATGTTCAATCCAAATTTTCTTTGTATTTCTTATCACATTTAAAGAGTATTAATATAAATATATATATGTATATATATATATATACATATATATATATATACATATATGTATATATAAATACTCATATATATAATATATATATATTTATATATATATATATATGTGTGTATATATGTACTATAAATAAATATGTATTTATATATACATCTACAGTATATAATCAATATATACCTTTATATTCAATATAGAAATTCATGCATAACCTATACATTATGCACAGATACATTAGTTATACACATGTACATACACTACATGTATATAAATATTTATATTATATCTAGATTGCATACATATATATATATAACTGATTCCTTTCCACAAGAACTGTATGTAATAGGTCACTGATTACGTTTTATTTGACATGGTGTGAATTGATAAATAATGAAATTAAAAATACATGTATATACATATACATCTATATGAGCGCTTGAGAATTCGCTTGCATAACACGGATACTACGTGATTTCTATTTATATGTATAGTATTTTTTATTACTTCATTTCAATATATTTTCTATAGTGTTTGATATGTGATTGTTATTGCCTGTGTTTGTAATTAATAGTGCTCGTCATTTGTAAGTGCTTGCTTTTGTCAATTTTTTAAATTACTGGATAATAAAACTTGTGTTAAGGAGCTTCTTCAATCTTTTCTTTGTCCTGTTGAATTCTACTTTAATGCCTAATGCACTGAAAATAACGTAACACTATTAAAAGTAAAAATTAAATACGCATTATAGTGAAATGATCAACTACGTTGATATCTATCACTTTTTAATACCACATGTTTAAACCGTTAGGCAATTTAGACCATTTTCCGTATAACGAGACTAGTTCAGTGAATGTCCGAGATTTTACTCTCAGATCGGCGCGCCTATTGAACCCACGAGGGTTCAATTCACCTTAGGATATGTATTTTAAAACTTCATGACGTTACCCCTACGCTACTGAGACATTCTATTAAACCCAATGGTTACATCAGTGATGAGTGAGCTTGGGGATTTTAAATTAAAAGACCTCATTGGTGCGTATTGATATATTAATCACTTCCATTTCCTGTTCGATATCCAGACGGAGATTATTAGAGAGCCAAAATCTTCAATATGAATCATGTGGGAAAAATGGATCATGGCTACCATTTTAAAACACGTATTAAAAGTAGTAGATAACATTGTGTACAAGTTTTTAAGGCATTTTATTATGTAGCCTATGCTGGTATGATAACCCAAACTTAACTGTTAATTTCAATCGTTTTTCCAATGACAACTAATAATCAGCCTGCCTACAAGTAATACAGTAACAACTACATAGGCTAATAACTCAGTGTTTTATTGTACTTTATAGATTTTTCAAGTACAATTACAATATATTAGATCAAATAAAATTATTAGTAAATATAATTATAATCACTAATCTCTTTCTGTCTGTGACAAATGGCAAGTGCAAGGAAAATATAAAGAGCTCTCCTTCGATCAATTAGTGATTCTCTTCATAAAGGGCTATGTCTTATCTGCACCTTAATGTGGCCTATAGCTTGGAAATAATATGGCTTCTGATGTGATTTCCCGTTGTCTTTTCTCAGTTTTTGCTTAGTCGCCTTTAGCGGTTTATTTATTCATCAATAAGCGTAGACATAACATTTGAAAATTAATTTTATGATTTGTTGTTATTACAAGTAAGCCAAATCGCGAAAATAAACCATATAATTTTAATTAGTTTAGAATCTAACAATAATTATATTATAGGCCTAACCATATTTAACAGCCTAACTATACATTTACATTTAATTCTCCTAATCGTCTCTGATCATGATTTACACTCTTTTTTCAAATCTATAATTATAAAGCTTTAATAAATTTGTAATGATGCACAAGATCCTGCCTTTGACTACAGTATATTAATTTGTATAATTTTAGTTTTATTTTATTGAAGTACACATAATGCAGGAAAAATTGTGCACAACTGCTCATACTATTTGGTATTAGAAATAGCATGCAATTAATTTATAATTGAATGAAATCTAACTTTAATGCTAATTATTTAGTAGAATGGGCATAATGAGATTACTTCAATAATAAATATTACGCTATAGGCTACACTCTAATCTAAAATGAAGGACACCATGAACACTTAAACTCATTCAGAGTTTAGAATTCCTACAATGCTGCTAGAGACATATAACACAAAACTTCTGAGCACTATACAAAACAATAAAATGAAAATTTAACGTAAACAAATAACAAATTACATTCCTCACTTGAGATCGATGTCAGGGACGTCCAAAGCCAAACATTCAATTGCTGGAGTTTTAAATTACCTTAACTAACAAAAAATGCAAGTTCATACTCGTGATCATTGAGAAAGATATACTAATATAGTTTTCCTGTGGTTTCAGTAGGATCTTGTACCTAGATAAAATTATCACAGCGAATTTGATTTGGTATTTTGTATATCAGAGCTCAGCGAAGGATAATAGAAATATCTTAAGGGTATTAATTATATGCAGATTACGATCTTTCCTCGAATGGCGGCAGTGAGTACGCTTTTCTCAGATTTTCGCTTGACTCAAACTTAAATTAATATTAAAGAAGTTCGTCTAAATCTAATCCAAAAGTGCATCTCATTCTTCTTCTTATCGTCTATATTTAGTTTTACTTAAAGTTAATTTAGTAGAAAAAGGAGTTCAAGGTTGCAGCTTAAAGTAGATCTATTCATATTCCGAAATCTTACTCAAATACTATTGATTTGTAGAAAATTGTTTTTCTGTGCCCATATTCATTCAATGGGCTCGCCCATGACACATATCTCTAATAATGGTCTGATAATGTGCAATCTTTTCCATAGACTAAATAAAATAACCTCTTTATCCCATAGCGTCACGAAATATGACATCTTATACTACTTTTCACAGTGATTGAGTCGCTCGCCTCAAACAAAAAGTTAAAAGTTGGTTTATTGCCGAGAATGAGAAGGTTTATTAGATAATTTAAAGATTCACTCACGTGAACAGGAAGACGGAGAAGAGTGGAGACGTTATATAGCATGGACCTGCCAATTGGCAATTAACTAAGCTTTAAACTTCTTTTCCTCATTTAAACTGTTTTGCATATAACAAATGAAGCTGAAATAGCGAAATGCAAGTAATTGTTATGCAATTATCATCACTTATTTATTTCAGACATTAAAATAGTATGCGAACGATACCTAAAAAGAAGGAAACTTTTTAAAGTATATTTTACTTTTAGTTCTACGACGACGTCCAAATTCCATCTCAGTATATAGAAACCTCTTTAAAATAATCTCTGCTGGGAGGAAAAAATGGTGAAATTTCCAACTGGGTTGCGGGATTTGAGAAATTTTGTTAAGGGGCTCAGAAGTTGTCAAAAAAGCCACTGAAATCATCTGTCGAGAAACTTAATTTTTATTTAGTTTTTAAACATTTTTCTTCTGGACAAGTGATGACCTTTTAATACTTGAACGGCAGTTTGATATGCTATTTTTTGCAGTTGAATCAAACCATTGAGAGGGGGAGGCAACTTTGTTTACTCGGGGGAGGCAATTGCCCTCCCGCCGCAGTTAACATGTCGTCTAAAGTGAGGCCATGGCGCGTAACGGATATCCCACTAGTTTAGCTCTCATACAGACAGAGCTTTCAGCCGCTGAGAATCTCAATTTTTTAAATCATCTGGCGGAATAGAGCCCTAACTCAGTGTTCTATGGAAGATACCACACTTTAGTTTTGTGGCATTGATAGAATAGACAAGGTAGTAGTTTTGATAGAACAAACAAGATAGTAGCTTTGATAGAATAAACAAGGTAGTAGCTTTGATAGAAGAAACAAGATAGTAGCTTTGATAGAATAAACAAGGTAGTAGCTTTGATAGGATAAATGTGGTTCTGAATACAGTATAAAATAAGAAGCAGTAGAACTGAAATATAAATAAGATAATATCTTTAGAAAAAATAAAAAGCTTTAATTTTAAAAATCTTTAGCGGAATCGACTAGAGATATGATGCAATAAACATACTATGGTAGGAGAAACACGGTAATATCCAGCTCAGGATAAATAATGTAGTAGTTTTCATGCCATGATATAGGTAGACAGGATTGTTTTCTCTGGGAATGACGCCCATGACCAGTAAATGTTAATCGAAGCTGAGGAAGGCATAGGGGCCCACCTCGTCATAAGCAGAATCCTCCCTTGGATAATAGTAGATCAAAAGGAATGACATAGATGATTTAAGGATCCACTCGTACATGGACATGAAGTGGATGCAGAAGATAGAGATTAGTGGAGGCGTTATATACCATGTACCTGCCAGTAGGTAGGGCAATAAGAGAGATCTCAATTCATGAGAAAATAAACGAGGTGAGAGCTATGACATGATAAGCCAGGTTGTAGCAATGATAGCCAATATCTTGTATACGAGAAAAAGTTTTATAACGCACTAAATTGCTTTAGTGTTAAAAATTTCGTTTTGCATATGGTGTGTATTTTACACGTACTGTGTGATAGGATCGATATCAGTAATTAAGCAGTGATTTAGCAGTACTTAGGCAGAATTTATTATTAAGGCCAGCATATCAAATAAAACCATTTGTTGATGTCTAGTACTATTCCCGTGTTGAGTCCGGGCCACTGATGAATAAATCAGATAAACGGCACGTTTTGTAAGAGGCGACTGAGCAAAACTGAGAAATAAAATGGGAAGCCATCTCAGAGGCTATATATTCCCCATATTATAGGCTACACAGAGAAGTGGACAAGGCGTAGCCCAATGTGCAGGGATTAGAGTCTTTATCGATACCGTTACTCTCGTTATTGAAAACGAAAGTAGACTGTGAGTAGAAATATGAGCCTTGGATATGCCACTTAACCAAGCTAAGAGAGAATACTATCCCAGTCAATATGTTAAATAAGATTATTTTATACGGAAGTCCAAGCGTTGGCAGACGTCAGTTGACGAGGGTCCTTATTAATTCCAGAATCCGATGTTAGCGCCTGTTGTTTTTGCTGGAGTTGGTAACACGGAGAGCCGAGGAGTGGAGCTTTAATTAACATCTGTCAGCAACCCTAGAGTCCAATATCCTCCCTTTCCTTAAATCCACCCACTTCCAACCTAATCGTCTAGCCAGGAGGTTTAGAGCAACACTAAAATCTAACAACACGACAGGGTAATTTATGGCCAAGGGTGTTAATAACGAACGCGAATAATTCACTAATTTTATTTGCAAAGTTTAATTGTCCGTATTCAATTTCACGAGCTAAACTTCATCTTTTCTGCAAGCTGAAATCAACAACCAAAACGTGTTAGAGAGAAGCCTTTCGGTTTCTGACGTTGATGTTAAACACACGTCATCACTCAAAATTAAATTTTTCTTGATGTTTATTGAAAATCGTACACTTACAATTTTTCAGGCATTTATAATTTTATTATTTATTATCTATCTGGTTACTATATATATATATATATATATATATATATATATATATATATATCAGTGCACTGCCTATTGACAGGTCCATGGTATATAGCGCCTCCACGCTTATATATTTGCCGCTTTACTCTTCATGTCCACATTTGAGTGAACCTTTATATCATCCAGCATTCCTAAACTCGTTCTGCATCTGCCTCTATTTCCTTCCATTCTGCTTTCTATGACCTCCTTTAGTAGACTCTCCCTTAGAATGTGTCCTATCCAACACTTCTTCCTGTTTCATAATACATTTATCAACTGTCTATCTGTACCAACTCTCTCCAGAACTTTCTCATTTGTAACATTTTCAGTCTAGCTAATCCTTTCTATTTTTCTCCATAATCACATTTCTAAAGCCTCCAGTTTCCTTATATCTTCCTTCCTGAAAGTCCATGTTTCACAATCATATAATAGCGAGGTCCAAGCAAATGTATATTATATTATATTTACATGTATATGTATATATATATACATGTATATATATATACATATATATATACATGTATATATATATTTATATGTATATATGTATATATATATCGATATATATATACATATATATACGAATCGATATATATATATATGCTTATAAATACATTATATATTACATTATATATAGGCCTACATACTTTTTTTATACATATTTATAAATATATTTATAAATACTATATATTATTATATCCTATTATATTATATATTATATATTATATTATATCATATCATATTAAATTACATATTATATTATATATGATATATTTCTACTTATATACATATATATATATATATATATATATATATGTGTGTGCGTTTATAAATACATTTTTTAATATAAATATATTTATACATTATTTATGCATATTTATATATACATTATATGTATATATTATATATATTATATATATATATATATATATATATATATATATATATATTAGAGATGGGAATCGAACCGAACCCGAACTCGAACCCAGACTCTGGCCGAACCCGAACCGAACCCGAACTCAGACTCTGGCCCAACCCGAACCGAACCCGAATCCTGACATCGTTCAAACCGAACCAATCTCTTAAAGTTCCTTTCTCCTTCGCCCACCAGAAAAATTTTCAAAGGCTGCATTAAGATATTATGGAGAATGTTTGACATTATATAAAGATACTGAGAACAATACAAAAATATATATATATATATATATATAAATTTTGTATTTACACTGCTTTAGAGTACCTAACAGCATATATTCAGGTAAGGCTGGTAGCGACATAAATTTTAAAATTAATAACAGATAGCGATAGAAAGGAATGGTAGCATTTCAAAGGAATGGTAGCGGAAAGCAAGATTGGTTTGCAGAAGATAATGGATAGTGCGAATGATACGGCATCGAAATATGGAAAGAAGATTAACATCAAAGAGACAAAAGTGATGAGAATATCCCAGAATATAGGTGAATTCCATATTATAATAAATGTTACAAAACTGAAACATAGTAAGGAGTTTCAAATATTTAGGCCATGCTATAACAGATGATGGGAAATGTGAGACTGAATCATACAGTACGATTGCACAAGCAAAAAAGCCTACGATAATAGCAAAAAATTTAAACCATTGCCGCGGTAACTACTGCAATTGCTGGTTATAATCAAGGAGAATATTTCAGATGCAGTAATAAAGCTAAATGTCTATTCTATGAACATTTGTTGGTCAACTTGCAATATTTTCAGCAATGTACAGGAATGAATACTATTTCTCTCCTTTTTTCATTGCCATATTTTTACTCAGGTGAAAATGTGGCAATTATTATGATTATAATTAATTGTAATTAATTAGAATTTGGCATTTATTATTTTAAACATGTTTATCATAACCTTGATTATTATAAGTAAGGTAAACAATTGCAACATTATCCAAACCAAACCATTTTGAACTCGAATCGAACTCTTGTGAGGTGGAAAGCAAGCTGAACCCGATCCGAACTCGAACCCTTATTCTAACCGAACCCGAACCGAACCGAACTTTCATTTTCAACAAACCGAACCGAACCGAACTCTCAAATTGTCAACTGCTAACCGAACCCGAACCGAACTTTCATTTTCAACGAACCGAACCGAACCCGAAATCTGAAAATTCATAAAATTCCCATCTCTAATATATATATATATATATATATATATATATATATATATACTGTATATATATATATATATATACTGTATATATATACTGTGTATATATATATATATATATATATATATATATATATATAACGAAATACATTCATTTTATCAATATGATATTTCGACCTTTTTGGGCTGCCATTTCATCTTCATGTAACTCGTAGCTGGAGAAATTTTGGCGCCGCTTCAGCAATCAATATCAATACCCACCCCCTGCCGCTGCGTCATCAGGGACTCCTCACTGGGTCCTAGGTTCTGCGTGTCCATTCTGAAATGAAATAGAATCACATATGATTAGAATGATTCTATTCATAGCTCTGATTCTATGCACTCACAAATTGAGTTCATAAATTAATTGATTTTTAACGTTTATTTCCACGCTATCAATGAGGCACTATGTGTAATCATTCGCTTTTTGGGAAACTTTTGGATAAATTGAACCAAATAATGACGAAAACGGAGTATTTATGATAATAGAGATGTATATATGGCCTGTAGGCCTATCCATAAAAGCTGTGTGCAATACTTATTTGATATAGTTGATGGTTGAGTAGAATAATTTCTTCAACAGAGTATGGTTTTAAATATACAAGTTAAGTATACAAGCAATTTAAGTTGGATTTTATATAACCTTAGTGAGAGATTGTGATCTAAAGTAGCTTTTAACTAAGCAGGCATTTATTTAAATAAGGCTAGCCTCTAACTGAAACCTGTGTAGTTATCTGGTTCTTAAAAACCCTAAATTCAGAAAAGGCTTATTGTACAGATATTCGACAAACATTTTACTTGTCGTGTCCGGGCCACTACAGAATAGCGCACGGCGTGTCGTAAAAGGCTATTGAGAAGGAAACGTAGGAAGACAAAGGGAATTCACCTAAAAAGCCATATTTCTAAAAATTATACTATGGTTTAATAGCATCTTAGACTTAGTAAGGTGATCAACTTGTTGGTCCAGTAGTGTCCTACTGAGTGTGAAAGTAAACTATCATAGGGAAATGTACATTGAACCTGTTACTTTTCTGACTATAAAGAGATATTCAAGATTTTTTATTCAAACTCTACATGTATGTTCGAATACAAACGTTGTGCTATGGTTAATCTAAAATAGACCAGCAGTTTACTTAGAGTGGCATATGATATTACTAAGGAGTAAATTTGGAGACATTGAGAAATCATCTTAGAAAATATTTTATACCAGTATAGGTTATGGTTATGTAAAAGCATACCATCATTACGGAATCACCTTCATACCTATGAAGTGTGATTGATAAGTGTTAAAGCTTATGAAAAGCAACTAACGAGTAGAAATATGCAACTGCAACCTGCCACTTACAGGAAATTATGTATCTAAATTATTGGCTTCTGCGCATGGGAATTGATCTGCTCTCTATCGAACCCAATCTCACTTAAATATTTAGTTCGCTTCACATCAATATGCGTAACTTTTAGTATATTTTTTCTTCAAGAACTCATACTTTCCAGTTAGCGAGACATGGTCTAGATAATAACTTTAACAAATCTACTAAGTGTTACAAAATCAAATGAATCTCATGCGATTAGCATAGTGACTGAAACGATCTCTATTTCGACCATCAACTAAACACTTGGATTGAGATTGCATTGAATAACTCATGATTGACGAATGATGAAGTAAGCAGAAGGGCGATGCTGTGGACGTCATAAATAATGACTCTGATGAAGGAAGTCGGAGCGGTGACGCTGGATATAACTCTGAACAATCCTAAGGGAATATACGAACCCGGTGAAACAGTCTCAGGCCACGTGACTCTGACTACAGACAAGGACATACCGGTGGCAGGTTAGATTACACCATTTCCAAGTCTCCGATTGATCTTAGTAGCCTTTCTCCCAAATGCATTAGATAAATAAATAAATAATTTAATAAATAAATAATTTAATAAATACATAAATACATTAATAAATCAATAACTAAATAAATAAATAGCCTTAAATCAAAACTTCCAAATTAACGCTTTGACGAAGTTTAACCAAATCTATGTATCTTATTTCTTGCTAATACATTCTTATTGTCAAATACTGTTAATGCTCTGGGGTAGCGAAGTTAAATTACAGTGTGTTCATTTAATTGAACTATTCGATCAATCAATCAATAGATAAGACTTTAACGTCCGGTTCCTCGCCATAAGGCAATGTCAGGGACGTCAAGTTATTAATATTTCAACGTGTAATGATGTAAGAGAAATAGCTACGGTTTCAAAGTCGTTAGTCTACCTGAACAAACACCTGATTTTAATTATCAAGTTCATAATTAAAGCAAGTCACAATTAAAATAGCAATATATCCTAGTTATTTTGAATAATTTCATCTAAAGCTATTGATGGAAACAATGTAATACATATAAGACAACGATATATTATATCATGCAAGATTCCTAGTAGATTGTATTGTTTTAGAAATAAATTATTTTAAAACGAATGGTACTGCCTTAGTAAATAGCTTTTGTTAATAATAAATCGTGCATTTTTAATTAGCCTGAAATACAAGTTATTCGCAGCTTTCCTACATTTGTTTATATTCTCATCAGCAATTTTCATAGTCGCTAATAAATATTCAAATTAATTAACTGAAATGAAAACTTAAGGTTTTTTAAGATAATACAAATATTCTGGCTAGAATCTACGTGATTTTATTTTATAGAATGTGTAATAGACTCTCTATCTGGAAACATAAAAATGAAACATGTAAATTGAATGTTTATACTAATTACATTTTCTTAGATTGGGAGTCAATGTATGAATCGAGTTCATTTTATGAAAAAGAACAATTGAATATAGCATCGCATGCAGTTTTTCTTGTGATTAAATACTAACTTACATGGTATTGATTAAATAAACAAAAAGTTAATATGAATTCTCTTCTAATCTATTTTTAGATATACCTTTTTCACCTATTCCAGCAGCCTAGCCTGCCGCTATCGATTTGCTTACGTAAGGTTGTATCAGCTTTGTAAGTGTTCTGAGAGAGGATCAGTAGGTTCAGTATTCCAATCCAATTCGCACCCAGTCACTATCATGCTTTAAAAAACAGGAAACTTACTTTAAGCTTGGCTTTAGATTTGCATTTTCTATATTTATTCTGATTTTTTGCATTTTGTTAGAAACGCTGATATAAAATCTGGTAAAGTTAAGCTTAACGTCAGATTCCTCACTCGAAAGCGATGTCAGTGACGGGCGAGCCCAGGATTTGAACCTCGCACATACTTATCCGCGGTCGAGTATCTTACCGACATTGCTACTGGCTCCAGCCATTACATATATCATGCATATACCAATATGCATGTATAATTGCAAACCAAATCTTGCATTTAGTTGTAAAATGTCACGATCTAGAACATTAGAAAATACTCTAAATTACTTTTAATTTTATGAAGTTGTTGAGCTTTCTCTAGAGGGTCACCTTAGCCCCTCATTCCGCTGAGATGTAGAGATCTCGATGAGCGACAGATTGCTAAATGGTGATTGATCTCGTAACTCTCGACTCTCGTAACCAGCCGCCATTGCTGCTAATTGATCGACGTCGCTCTCGAATATTCCTCGACAATTTCCCTCAGATACAAGAGGGATTGTAAAAAGTGACAGCAAACTCTCATCCATTATTATCACTAGATACCATACCCTAGACAGAAGACAGAAGAACGGAGGCGTTATATATTCTCTCTCTCTCTCTCTCTCTTAGTGCACTGCCTACTGGCAGGTCCATGGTATATAATGCCTCCACTCTTCACTGTCTTCCGCTTTCAACTTTCCGTTATATATTATGGATCTGCAATTGCGCAGTACACTGTATGACACTGTTCCCCGTGTTGTGTCCTGGTTGTTTGAGGAATTGACCAACCGGTGACTGCACGTGTCGTAGGAGGCGACTAAAGCACTAAGATCCATACCAACGTCAGAAAGGGCATTCGGTTGGTGAGCGCCTTGTCTCCAGAAATTGCTAAAAATTTTAAAAGAATGGAAAAGTCTCAAATAGGGGATTCGCTGGTGGTGTGGTGTAGGACAGAGAGGATTTGAGACTGTCTATTTGTATCCCGACCCTGGCTAAACTGGGATTCAAGGGAGGATGATGATGATGATGATGATGATGCTGATGATGATGATGATGATGATGATGATGATGAATTGCGCAGTATACTAAGTGAGAGAGAGAGAGACTACTGTAGATAGACTACTATAGACGGTTGGATTTACCTGTTTTTTTCTCTTGACCAGGACATTGTCGAATAAATTTTAAAAAGCTGCGCTTGTTGTAAGAGGTGACGACTAAGCGACAACTGACAAATACAATGGAAAAGCATTTCAGAAGTGTTTGCTTTAAACAATTTTGATAGTATTACAAGTGGGCTCTATCTTGTGATTAAAGTCGTGTGTTAAAACCCCTGTTTGTCACCTTTGGAATAGACCTGATGATAACTAAAGTACTTCTAACGTGATTCTAACGTGATTCTAACGTGATTCTAACGTGATTCTAGCGTGATTCTAACGTGATTCTAACGTGAATCTAACGTGAATCTAACGTGATTCTAACGTGATTCTAACATGATTCTAACGTGATTCTAACGTGATTCTAACGTGATTCTAACGTGATTCTAACGTGATTCTATCTGCTAAGTTGGCGATCAAAAGCAACTGTTAAGAATAATTAAAAATTTTGTATGGTAGCTTTGTAAATATATACGGCATATCTCTCTCTTACTGCCTACTGGCAGGTCCATGGTATATAACGCCTCCACATTTCTCCGTCTTCCGCTTTCCTCTCCATCTCCACATTTAAGTGGTTTTTTAAATAATCTAACATTCCTAATCACAGCCAGTCTCTGAATCTACGGCGTATCATACGTAAAAAATTAACAAACAATTTAACTCTTATTTCTTAAATCAACGATATAAATACTAATAATTGCTCAACTGAATAATAATCTAACCAATTCATTATGGCGCAAAACATTCACGAATTTACATTTTGGCCATCTCTTCAAATCTTTCCAAACTAATAATATTTCCTGGATCAAGAGTTAAACAAAAGTCCATTAAGTCTATTGTATTGCTTTAAATCAATAACAGCACCATCGATGATGGTAGCCTGTAAATTCTCAAAGCTTTCAATTGCGTCCTCACAAAGTTTCTATAGAAAGAAATTTCCCGCTTTCATTGTTGTCAACCCTCTTGAAGTCACGTCAGACATTGTTCTTACTGAGGTCAAAGCGTACGTCTCGCAAAGTCATCGTGCTATTGAAGTGCTTGTCAAACAAAGCATCGCCCATCTTACTTCAGCTAATTGGAGATTGCCTTCTCGAATTTAAAGCCTGAAAAGCCAAGAGTCAAGTTTAACGTCA
Organism: Enchytraeus crypticus; assembly: GCA_905160935.1. Classification (NCBI taxonomy): domain Eukaryota; kingdom Metazoa; phylum Annelida; class Clitellata; order Enchytraeida; family Enchytraeidae; genus Enchytraeus; species Enchytraeus crypticus. Next base: position 904,511 of record CAJHZI010000293.1, on the reverse strand, counting down.
GTTTCCTGCTCGAGAGAAGGTCGGTGTCAGGAAGATCACTAGAGTTGAACCCTGCATCTATTAATCCGTTGTAGGACAATTCGACAACAAACCACCGGTCCAGCCGCTCAAGATAAAGTTCATTCTCGCAATGTTTCTCGTTGATTTCTCTGTAATTGCAAGTAACTGAAAAATTTACTCTTAGCATTTAATTTAATTTAATTCACAATTTTATATTTTTTAAATATTGGAATATATCTACAAATCGTTTCCCAGATGTTGGTTATTGTTTTCGTTTAGTTCATATGTCGCAAGTCTACCTGAATCCTGTTACAGGCTATTGAAATTGTATTTAATTTGTCTATTTGTAAGCTTAAATCCGATCTAAGATTTAATGTTTAACGTCGGTCCTCAAACCAACACTCTATTGTCCGAGATAGTCTGGTTGTGATTCGACTCGATATCCTCTTACTTATAAGGTTAGTATACTTAGAAATCAGCCGTTCGGTCAACCGACCAGAAGATGATATCGATGCACATGAGAAAGATCTATATCTCACATTCTTCTTTCAAAGCGATTCCTTCTTTCCGTGAAATGGAGCAATGCCAAACTGATCCGGATTATTTTAAGGCTTCCATCCAACATTTCTAATTCCGCTCATGAATCCGTCAGCGGGTTGAGTCCAAAGATTGTCACTTCCGGTGCAGCACGATTGAGGGGAATGGACGACGGGAATCATAAATGAAGCGTTCTTCCACGGCCTGCCGATTAGGCGCAGTCAGTTTCTAACCGTAGAGGTGACTCGTAATGGAACAATTTCCGTCAAAGATAGAAATAAAATATAATTACCCGTCACTTTGCTTCGGTTACTGGTCTTTCTCGATTCTACGTACTAGCCATTGTTAATAGAATCTTGGTTTATTATTGTACAGAAGATACATGGAGAAGGGATGGGAAAATAGACGCTGTCTTTCTAACTTCCTAACGTTCTGCGAAGCGGCAGGTCCAAGTTATGTATTAATTCTCAGAGTTTGCTTCCAGGTTTTCATATGGAGCAATTTATAGATCAACAAGTTAATCCTTTCACAAAAATCTAGATGCCTTATCAATATCTATGTAACCTAAAGCTAGATAAAAATCTAACTTCTTCTGAGATGATTTCCCGTTGCCTTTCCCAGTTCTTGCTTAGTGGGTGCTTAGGACATATGCGACAAGTATAGTTAACTGTTGGTCTATTTTTCAGTGTCCTGGAGAGAACACGAGGGGCTATTGAGGATATATATATATATATATATATATATATATATATATATATATATATATATATATATATATATATTAGAGATGGGAATCGAACCGAACCCGAACCGAACCCTGAAATCTGGAATTTTGGTCGAACCGAACCGAACCCGAACCCTGACATTGGCCGAACCCGAACCGAACCGAACCCTGATACTGGCCGAACCCGAACCGAACCGAACCCTGATTCTGGACAAGCCAAACTGAACCGAACTCTTCTTCGCCATACTTAGTGAACTAGAAAAGAACCTCATAATTATTTTCATCTCATCCATTTTTGCAAATCCTGCATTTTAACATTAAGGAAAGTGTTCGACGTTAAAAAGAGTTACTGGAGGCAATAAAACTGCATAAATTAATTTCTACAACCACAAGTTGTACAGTATCTAACTGTATAAGTATAACACTGTATATTTTATAAGGCTCGTTTCGATCAATCTAAAAACTCGCAAATAACAAAAGCGAAGGTACTTCTCATACTGATACCGGTAAGATTATTAAACTGAAGTTCGTTAAGTTAACAATAAGTTGTATTATTTATTGAATTTTTATTCAATTACAGCAGAAAATATTGATTTTAGAACTACAATTATATCGATTTCCTACAGTTTAATAGTGTTTGGCTTATTAAATCTTGATATTTGGCATATACTCAACAGAACCAAGTGCTTTTGCAGTAGGCTTATGATTAGGACCAGTATTCACATGCAAGTGCGTATTTTTTTGCTTAAATTTAGATTTGATTTTTTTTAAAATGACCATCACCAATGCAATTTCACAACGTTTGGCAGAGTTTTATTTTGCATATATGGTGCAAGTATTGTGTAATTTAGATAAATGCATATTTTATGCGATTTATCGCGCTTATTACGCTCAATTCACAATTAGGGGCACATTTTACATGCTTACGGCGCATATTGCATTCTTAGGAACACATTTTAGGCGCCTTTGTGAACATTACGCGCAAGAGCGCATTTTACGCACTAAATTATTGTTCATATTCCTCACTCTGAAGCACGTATAATGTGCTTATTTTCCATACTTCATATTTCGCAGCCAATTTTACATAAGTACTACAAATATCAGAAATTTTACATTACTATTTTGTGCTCACTGCTCATATTTCACACTACGAAGTGCATTTTAAGAAAGTATTAATTTAAATAATATATTTAAATTATTAAATTGTGATCTCACCCTGATTAAACTGGGATTTAAGGGAAGATCATTATCTTGAAATAATCATCATCATCTTATTTAATCATCTTATTATGATGATTAAATTGGGTTCTCATTTTCTATTAGTCAATAAAATAGTAAATAAAATATACTAACCTGTTTTATACATCAACTATGAGCAGTAGGCCTCATACAGTAGTATGCAACTTCATATTTCACAAATGTATGCCTATTGCAAATTCTAGCACAAAAGCAAGTCTCGTTTTATTACTATTTAGAATGTCTCAATAGCGTAGGGGTAGCGTCATGAAGTTTTAAATGACAAATCCTTTGGTGAATTGAACCCTCGTGGGTTCGAATCACAGCCGCGCTGATCTGAGAGTAAAATCTCGGACATTCACTGGACTGGTTACACGGAATATGGTCTAAGTTGCCTAACGGTGTAAACATGTGGCATTAAAAAGTGATAGATATCAACGTAGTTGATCATTTCATTATAATATGTGTTTACTTTTTTATTTTTATTTATGGCAAACATTTTATTTTTATTTATGGCAAACATGTATAATTGTTATGAAGATAAAAATAGCAAATTCACATATCGACCCAACAATTAATCGTGTTTAGTTTCATTTGGAAATCGATATGAATGAAAGACACGGAAAATTCTACTGTCAAGATCACGTATCCAAAATTTCGTCACTTTCCCCGTCTAATAATTTATTCTTAAAAACAAAATATAAGAATCTAAGACCGGAAATAAATTGAAAACACAAACACAACCACCTAAAAGCAAATCGAAAAGCGTCCCTATTGATAATTAAAAAAACAGCAAAAACAAAAAGTAGAGTGCTACTGTCGTCCATGATAACATTGAGCATCATTGAGACAAGCCGGTGAGCAATACGAATGTCCAAAACGGCATAAACTCCAAAATCCAAAGTAAGTCGGTCCATAGATAAGATAAAAGATTTTGTCTAGCAATAAATATTCCAATTAGTTTATATTATTTCCTGGCTCACTATTTACTAAGACTCAGTTTTTCCAGCTCGTATATGCACGATACTTCCAATGATACTTCTATTTGAGGGTGTGAAATATTATATTGGTCAACATTAGACCTTACAGCCGGAATTTCTAAAGTTATTTGGCTGGCTAAAGTAAATTTTCGGCTGATATTCGGATTAGAACCGACTTTACGCGATGAGAAAAATTTCGGCTAAAATCCGGCTACAAACTTTTAATTATGCTAATAATTCTTCATACTTAACTCTTTTTTATATTTGCAACAATATAATTGCATTCAAGTTTTATATACGTAAAAGTTGTCATGGTTTCATATACAATGTCTCATATAGAATGTCTTGATAGCGTAGAAAGTCTTAATACTGTAGGGGTAACGTCAGGAAGTTTTCAATGACATATCCTGAGGTGAATTGAAACCTCGTGGGTCAAATCTCGGACATTCACTTAACTGATTAAACGGAAAAAGGTCTAAATTGCCTGACAGTTTAAACATATGGTACTAAAAAGTGATAGATAACAAAGTAGTTGATCATTTCACTATAATGCGTGTATACTCTTTTATAAGGACAAATCCAGACAACGTACAAACAATGACTCTGATACCACATAAAGCAACAAATAACTTGGAATAATAATCGGAATAATAATGTTATAGGTTCCCAAATAACAAAATCGTGCTGTGACGTTACTATATTGAATTTATAGAATATCCTTATCATTTGATTATAAAAATTTTATTTTGCAAAAATTCTAATAATTTAGCTAGCCTCAAAGTTTTCGTGCGGATTTTCGGCTAATAGCTATTTACTTCCTGAACCAGTATAATTAAGTTATTTTTCTTTTATTTACAACAAGAAAACCAGAAACAAAATAAAACAAAATTCAACAGTTGAAGCTAATCCTATTTAAGCTAATAACAAAATTAGGCGTGGAAAATGTTAAGATTTAGATAAGTGATTTTTAAAATAGAATTTCCCAGAATCTTTAACACATTTATATGTTCAAATAGAGGCAAACGTAATTGTGGGGTGGATTTGTGCTTTCGCTATCAATCTTCCTTACAGTTACTTGTTTGCCATAAATAGCAACAAAACCAAACTGTTTCTTGTGCTTGAATTTGCGACACATTAACTAGAAATTGTGGAATATGGAATATTAGTTACATACCACTGCACGAAGCCTAGTACTAATATTGGCAAGTGATGTACAGGTAAGTATTTTAAATTTATTAACTATATTTATTGACCAATTGAAAATTTGTTTAAAAATTGAAATCTTTCAATAGAATATTTAAATTTAGCTTTCTAAATATACTATTCACAGTCTGAATTAAATATGCGCATAGATAAAAAAAATTTGTTGTAAAGCATAAGATATGTGTAGTGTGAAAACTACGCTTTGAAGTGTGAAGTATGCACAGAAAATACATAAAACGTGCTAGAGAGTGTAAATTTGCACAATAAGTGCTCAAAGTATATAATATTCAGTGTATGCATAGTATACGCATAATCATCATTCCTCGCTGATGAATGATAATTAATCATTGATGAATATAGCAATTGAAAATTACAATGAATGTTTGATATTGCAAATTAAATGGTTTATGCTGCGTATCGCATGCTTCATCTGCATGTTGTAATGCTCTAATTCTGCATATTTTGTAAATTGTTAAGTGTGTAGGCTATTTACTGCTTAAAAATCATATATGAATGATGTTTTGCGCATATTTTACGCGCTTTATCATGCATATAGTGCATGTTTGAAGTGCATATAAATCCTGGTCCTAGTTATAATGAATATTCCAACAATAATTACATAGCTACTCTCTCCAAAACAGCATCGAGCACTATACAGCCAATGCCAAGCTGACGAGCAAAAATTGAATCTCCACTGGTAAACTAAGAAGTTTATTACTGCTTAAATTGATAGAAAAAAGTATATATTATTATAAAACTCTCTTAAATATTCTTGGAAGTACATATCTGTTTACCAAATCATCCTTATTTACTTATTTTTGTTTTTAAACTGCATTTTGTTTTGAAATGATTGTATCAAATTAACCAACACAATTGAAATTATCCTAATTATAGACGTTCCTAATATATAATATTTAATGTTACAATCTATGTTGAGATTAATGAAACATCTGTTTGAAGGTTATGCTGAAATTGGATGTTTCTGATACAATTAAGAAACTAAAATATCAAATTTATGTGCATTTGTTGTGAACTTTGGATATTTTACGTAATAATCCTAAACATAAAGGCCACCTCTTCTCTTCTTACGTTATCTAATTTTTAACATGTAAAGACTTGACTGCTTAGCTTAACTTCTTGTGTTTTTCTGAAGCTCTTTTACCATACTGCCACATGTTGAACAGTCATAGTATTAACCAAAACGAACTATTTCGAACCCGAACCGAATTCTTGTAAGATAGAAACAAGCCGAACCGAATTGGAAATTCACAAAATTCCCATCTCTAAATATATATATACATGTATATATATATATCTCTCTCTTAGTGCACTGCCTACTGGCAGGTCCATGGTACATAACGCCTCCACTCTTTGTCTTCCTCTTCTCTGTCTTCCTTATATATATATATACATGTATATATATATATGTATATATATATATATATATATATATATATATATATATATATATATATATATATATATATATATATATATAATACGAATTTCATTGAATACAAGCATAGAGACTGTAGAGGAATATATAAAATATAGAGGCTTTAGAGAATATATGAGATAGGAATTAGCTAAAACAATTGAGCCGTACAGGGGTTTCAGTGAATATAGGGAATATAGGCTATTGGGTCATACTGAATATGGGGGTTACATAGGCTAAAGTGAAACAGCGGCCACAAGGGTTATACTGTTATACTAGTTACTATTAGAATACTGTGGTTACAAGAACTAAATGGGTTACATATCTTGGATAACTTCTCTAGTTAATTTATTTCAAAATCTTATCATATTATCCATCTACCTAGGCACAAACAGATATAAAAATAGGCAAATAGCTTATTACAGCTTGTTTCTTTCTCATATTTCACACTGCGGAAGCATACAGTAAACTATTTCTTGAGATTTTTAGCCTTTTTCTGGATATCTCAACAAACAAGCGACTCCGGTGTTAGCGGTTTACATTGGATACATAGGTGGATACTGATATAGATTTAAGAGCCATGCTTTCTATCATTATCCTTTGGATATCAAAGGAAACTGAGCTATATTGTTTCCTTGACCGCTGCCGATAGCTACCCTCTCACTCCAGGGGGTGGAGTGAGAGGGTGTCCATTTTGAATGGATAGATGGAAGGGTGAAGGCGGCGAAAGAAAGCAGACCCGAGATATTGCGGAATCGTTTAGGACAGGTCCGGCTGGAATTGCATCGGATTGATTCGGATTTAAGGTAGAAGCAATTCTCATTGGAATCCTGGATCTCTAAGGACGCCTAGATCCTGATTACTCTTGCATCTCCCATTTCCACTTTCAGGATACATTTGCGAAAATTTACTCCGGTCATAAAGATGAAGCACGTTTAATTTTATGAAAAAAGCAATTAGACAGTTCTTAAGTTGAGTACATTTATTAAACAATTGCAAATATTCCTGAGTGAACAGCGAAAGCGTATGACAAAAATCAGTTAACAATTACAAAACTACAAAACAATCTTAAATTGATAATGCGATATCTAGAATTTGTCTTCTCTGGGTTGAGCGGGTGGCTAGCTGGCATGTTGTCCGACTGCGGATCAGTAGGTGCAAGGTTTACATTCAGTGTTCTCCTCGTCATTGACATGCCATCGAGCAAGAAACTGACGTTAAACTTGGCTTTTCTTTTTCTGTAAGATCAAAATAATATCAACGAATGTAATGGCTGTCAACAAATATTTTTATGACTTTCAGTATTGCTTTTTGTGTCTTTAGAATTGTAAACTAAATAATGATTATTTTGAATTAAATATTTAAATGACGTGTTAAACAATTATACTCTGATCAATAAATCTTAATATTGAGTTGCTTAAATTACAGCGATAATTTAATTTATAGAGACACAAGCAATTGCTACTATTAGAGAATTAAAGTTAAAGTTTGATACTCAGCTTATATCCAAATGTTACTCTACATCACTAATAGTTTATATTAGTGATGTCAATAAATATATCATTTCCAATGTATTCATAATATATAATATTGATAATATCAACTATGTTGCACAAAGGTATATGCACTTTCTAGTAGTATTGTAATATGATTTAAACATAGGCCTAAATGAACATGTATGGAATCATTTTGCTTTCGTTACCCTACGGTCATATTTTTGCGATTACAAAGTCATCACAGATCTAATAGGATTTCCTGAAGCTGTGTTCCATTTAAATAATTAAATATTTTGACGCTAACTTAGAAAAACCTTCTACACTTCCTCATCATATCCATCATCCGCTCTTAGCTGAATTCAGCCATATTCTGAATATATTTGAAAACCGATCTATCAGTTTTAAGTAAAAGAGGCAAAGCAGTATGTTTGTTTGTTTTTATTATTGTGAAGAATGAAAATTTCCCTCTATGTATCCAACTCTTTCGGCACGGGGAATATTATACAATTGAAATGTTTAATTTTAGGATTTTGTTGAATAGCAGAGTAACTAAGAAATATCTAAATGGGTCCATTTATTTCTTGTTGATTATATAATCTTTATTCACCAATTATATACAAAATATGAAAGCGTTTCACTTTCGGAAGCAGAATGTGAATAGAAATATGTGCATTGGATCTGCGAAATAACAGATCAATAAAATGAGACTGTAGAGTAACATTTGGATATAAGCTGAGCAGGTCTGATAAACATAAATGCAAAAAATATATGTAAAGACTTATAGAACGGTTTATAAATTATATATGGTATATTCCTCGCCTTCGTTTTCTGCCAAATAATAGGTCTAAACTGCAAATTTTTACTATAATCTGCTTTAAGGTCCATTAACCAGACAACCCACGAATAATAAATTAATTCCAACGCAAATTTTAAACGATCATAATGTAGTCTGTTTAGCTTGAAACAATACGAAAGGAATATACATCTGAATGGTATGTATTTACTTCTGCTTCTAATCTCTAATGGCTTCGAAGCACTTTGAGCCTCATTGATGCTTTCAAAGCATTTTCTGATTTCTAGTTTAATCGAGGCTGCCGCTGCCAGACAGAGACACGTAAATCTCGGCTTGATGGGTAATCTAAAGCAAATCAGCAATGCAAATCCTACACATCGCAGCCATTCTAATCTCGTACTGAACCAATGACTCTAAGGCTATAGGTCTGCCTTAAAGTCGAACTTCAACGCATCGTTATGGCACTTTCGATTGCGAATAGAATTGGAATGTAAATTACGTAATCATCAGAAGACAGTCTGATGGGCTTCAGACAATTTGAAAGAATCAATGATAAATCACGAAGGTTTTACAAATGATGACTTATATGTAAGTGTCTATGAAATCAGAATGTAAATGTAAATAGTAACCGTTGATTTCACATACCTGGTAGCATGTCTGTGAATATCAAATATATTTATGATCACAGAAATATAATTTCGATGATTCGATTTTCAGAAGAGGTGATTGCGGAATTCAAGAATAAACTGTAATCAAACTGAAAAAAACTACTTAACTAATGTTGACAACTGTTAACTAGTTACTGTCTCCTAAACGAGTAAGCTTACATGTACCTTGCGCTTAGGTAGTGCATCAAATAGGCGTGCAAATGTTTTAGCTGAAATTTATAAGTAAAATTGAAACTTCAAAATATGTATGCAATCATCTACAGTCACTACTGTCCAACGATCATCTTTGGCGCTACCTTGCATATACGTGCTTTTTATTATGTGCCCTTTATTGTACATTGCTTGTTTTACTGTAGATAACTGTTGTAAAGTATAGAGATGCCTTAGCATGATATACACTATTATATTTTAAATATCGTACTTGAGACAACACTCAGATCTGCGCTACCAGGGTACAGAAATCCGCGCAGTCCACTGCGACAATTCAACTCCAGTTCTCTAGCAAAGCGCCTACATCAGTTGATCCTATTCCTGGACCCTAACGTATTGCATGATAAATTAATGTTGTCGTCAGTCTGAAATATTTCATTTTCATGGCTTAGCCGATATTCTTCGGAGATGTGAGCCACGTCTTGTCACGGCATGAGATAATCTCTTCTCTATTTCACTTCCGGTGTGTCCATCTGCCGCTCTTTCAGTATCAGAGCAATTTGTGCACGTCATGGCTTGTTTGCGCAATGTACGTGCTCTGTAGAAATCTGCGAGGAGGTCAAATTGTCGAAGTTCAATAAACATTCGCAAAGAGTAGGACACTGGATAGTGGCTGATGTTGTCATAGAAATCCGTCAATAATAGAAATCCGTCTATAATATAAATCCGTCTATAATATAAATCCGTCAATAATATATCCGTAATTTAGAATGTCTCAATAGCGTATGGGTAACGTCATGAAGATTTACATGACAGATCCTAAGGTGAATTGAAACCTCGTGGTTTCGATTCCCAGACACGCTGATCTGAGAGTAAAATCTCGGACATTCATAGGAAGACTGGTTATACGGAAAATAAACTAAATAACCTAATGGTTTAAACATGTGTTATTAAAATTGATAGATATCAACGTTGATGATTATTTCACTATAATGCTTGGTTATTATTATTTTAGAATTGAAAAGTAGCGCACGTTGTGTGAGAAAAGTAATTAAGTAGCATTGACATATTGAATTCATACAACTCGTAAACAGTAAAGTTAATAAATATCATGTTTTTTTAATTTTGTTTAAAATGTTATACGGATGAGCTACATGCTAAGAAAAAGAGAGGTAGACAAAAATTGACGTGGGATGCGGGGATTAAGAAGAACATGAAAAATAGGGACAGACTGGTGATATGGCGTGGGACAGGTAGAATTGGAGAAAAACTATTCGTATCCCGACCCTAGTTAAACTGGGATTTAAGGGAAGATGATGATGATGATTGTTGATCTAAAGGGGGCTCCTATAGAGCTAGAAAGCAGACTTAGAGTATGAATATGTACCTTGAACCTGCCACTTGGCAGTGCACTGAAGAAGAAGAAGAAGATGATGATGATGACGACAATGATGTCTAAAATGCGTTAATTTAGTAATTGTAGACAATTACGCAACCTGAGAAATGGAAGATTAAATTTAAATTTAGTATATGAATCAGAAGGCACTAGTCATAATTCAGCAAGAGTTCTCTGAGGAGGGTGGAATAGAACGGGGATAAGACAGGGGGTGTTATATTTCATCACCTCAATCATTCAACCTCTATGCCTAGGTGGTAATGTTTGAGGCGATGTAAGATATTGAGGAAGGAATAGTTATCGTAGGTAAACTGCTGAAAGATGTGATGTTTGCAGATGATCATGTTATGCTCGCTCGTAGTGAAGCAAGATTGAAAAACGTGGATGGTCTGAATGTCACAGCAGTTATACATGTATATGGCATAAAGATTAATATAAAGAAGAGAAAGGTGAAGAGAGTGTCTTTTAATTACAGGGATGTAAATGTTATATTGAGTAATATACGATTAGAACAGGCAAGAAGTTCAAGTACATGTATTTTGGCCACAATATTATGGATGATGGGAAGTGTGAAACGGAAATAAAATATAGAAATTGCACAGATAAAATAGAGATTTTAGGAACAAGAAAATAACTCCTAATAATAGGTATTGGAAAAAAGATTATAAAAACATTTGTGTGGTCGACACTTATGTACTGATGTGCAACGTAGACATTAAAGAAAGAATACATCAGGAAACTAGAGGCATTGAAAATATGATAATGGAGAAAAATGAAAAGGATGGCTCACAAAACTAAAAATAAGGAAGAATAAAGAAAGTTCTTGAGAGAATAGGTACAGGTAGAGAGTAAATTATGTTATAAGAAATAGAAAGAAATGAATTTGAACATATAATAAAGGGAGATGGCTTTTGAGGGATGCAATAGAAGGAATAATGCAGAGGAGAAGAGTTAGGGGCAGACCAAGATATGGGATATTGGATGATTTGTTAACAAATTCGTATACAGAGATGAAAAGGAAGGCCGAGGATAAAATTGGCTGGAGGAATAGCATGCCATTGATCTGCAGTTAGGCAGTGCACTGGAAAATGAAGAAGTAGAATAGGAAAATATAATAATAATGCATCTCTCTCTCTTAGTGCACTGCCTACTGGCAGGTCCATGGTATATAACGCCTCCACTCTTATCTGTCGTCCGCCTTCCTCTTCATTTGCACATATGGTTGGGTCTTTAAATCATCTAACATACCTAATCTCGGCCTGCCCCTGCCTCTTTTTCCTTCCATTCTACCTTCTATGACCTCTTTTAATAGACCTTCCACTCTTAGAATGTGTCCTATCCAACTCTTCTTCCTAGTTCTTAATACATTTATCAACTGTCTATCTGTGCCAACTCTCTCTAGAACTTCTTCATTTGTAGCTTTTTGAGTCCAACTAATTCTCTCCATTTTTCTCCAAATCCACGTTTCCAATGCCTCCAGTTTCCTAATATCTTCCTTCCTCAAGGTCCATGTTTCACAACCATACAACAGCGTGGTCCAAACCAAAGTTTTCACTATCTTTATCTTTGTTGTCGTGATATACCATTATTTCTTGGGGGATATGCTTTTTGACGAGGTGGGCCTCCTATGCCTTCCTCAGCTTTGACTGACATTTACAGGGCAGGGGTGTCATTCCCTGAGAAAACTATCCTGTTTACCGTTAGAAAACTTTCTGTTTACCCTTATAATGCAAGCGTTAATAATGCAATAATACATATAAAGTATTTAAGTTTATACTAAATGTATACTGTTAGTTTTTAACTACAGGTATAAATAAAATCATATGTCCCACGGCAAGTGTCAAACTAGTCATGTCTTCACCTGTTAAATGGTTGTTAAATGGGCCTTCTTAAACGAACCCAAAATAACGAGCATAGGTTGAAGAATGAGTTAGTAACACGCTTGCATTGTCAAACATGATTTATGAAATTATTTTATTATCTCATGTCGGGAGCTTTAAAGGTAAATAACAAATATTCAGTTTAATTTCCTCATAGGGATGAAAGAAATTTAATTCTGATAACATGCATTTTGATTTCTCTAGCATCATTTTACTTCTTTCCAAAAACAGGCTGTTGTCGTTTATAGAAATCGTTGCTCGTAACTTGACGTATTTGCAAACTCACTCAGATAGAAGGCCTCTATCATGGCACAGTACTCAATCCTGGTAAGATTGACAAATTGGTATGTTTACGAATTGGTAGATTGACAAGTTGGTATGTTTACCAATTGGTAGATTGATAAATTGGTATGTTTACCAATTGGTAGATTGACAAATTGTTATGTTTACCAATGGGTAGATTCATAAATTGGTACGTTTACCAATTGGTATATTCATAAATTGGTAGATTGACAACTCAACTAAAAAATTCGCATTTTTATTTCGCTGCTATGCCCACTTACTGTGACTTGATAGATCCTTTCAGAATGAGGGTCTTATGTTTCTTCGCCGTGATGTGGACATTGAAGAGGCATGGCTTCGGTGTAATTTTGAATTTTGTATTTCTCAGATTTTATGTGAAGTGGAGATATTTACTCGAATTTCTGCGCTTTATTCTGTACATCTCTTTCAGTCTAAGCTCTCAGTCTAATTTCTTTTGTAATATTTGTCAAAGGAACAATTTGATGCAATTAATGAAATGAAGCCATTTGAGCAGAGTGACGTGCATAGATTTAATGCTGGTCTGTCAATGCACTCTTAACAACGCAATATCTGTCGTTAATATTTCAGAAAGCATGGGGTTATATTGACTTTATTTATAAAACAAAGGGACTAATATTCGACAAAACGTTTTTCACTGAAAATCTCTTTTTTCTTTTGAAAAATATTAGTTACTTTAACCTGAATCGATTTCTATATTTACTTTAGTTTCGGAAGCAAATGAATGAGACATGTTTGAATTTAAAATTCGTTCATAGTTATCATGGAAAATAATTTTTGAATTAAGCAAAACCTTGATAGGAACTGGAACATGATAGGTTGGGTTGAGGATTGTTAACAAATATATAATTATTTAATTATTTAATGGAATTATTTTATCTGTTAAACCTACTTAGATTTTGAATTACACGAAATGTTTAACGTTAAAATTGGTTAAGTGTTAAAATTGTTAACATTAATAATAATAATAATAATAATAATAGTAATAAAGGTTTAACGTCCGTTTCCTCATACAAGGATGATGTCAGGGACGTCCCCCCATCACATGTCACTACAAATCGATTCACCTCAAACGATTAGAAAAAACACGTGCTGAAGAGAAATAAAAGATCCTAAACAGTGCCGGTCCGGTGATCAAAAAAACAGTCAGGCAAGATAAAATCAAATCTATGGTGGGAAGAGATGTGTTTTCAACTTACAACGGAAAGTGGAAGTAGTAGAACATGAGTGAAGATCAGGAGGCAGAGAGTTCCAAACAGTAGGAGCGGAGAAAGAAACTGAACGTCTGCCTAATGAAGTGAGAATATTAGGAATTTTGAGAAGTTTGGTATCGGAAGAACGAAGCTTACGAGAAGGTTGATATCGGATTAGGAGATCAGAAAGGTAAGAAGGTTTACCAAAAAGGAGTGTTTTGAAAGTTAAAAGTGCAATTTTATACTTAATTCTTTTAACTACAGGAAGCCAATGAAGGTTATTAAGCAAGGAACTAGAGGTGGCCTGAAGCCTCGATGATCGACAGACAACACGTGCTAGAGTATTTTGAACGCGTTGCAAACGCATGAGAGAAGAAGAAGGTAAACCATATAGCAATGAATTGCAGTAGTCAAGTTTATAATGAACTATTGAGTTGGCAAGAATTATGAATGAATTTTTATCAAGAGATGACCGTATCTGTGTGATTTGACGAATCTGGAAGAAAGATGAACGACAGACAGATGAGATATGAGATTCAAAATCAAGATTTTCATCAAACATGACACCAAGGTTTTTAGCCTTGGGAGTAGGTGTGAGAGCAAGATTTTGAAAATAGATGGAGGAATTGGCAATTTTGGTTCTTTGCTGGGGAGTGCCGAATAAAAGATATTCGGTTTTAGAGGGGTTGACAGAGAGACGATTACTGCAAAACCATGAATACACTTTGTCAAGAACAGATGAAAGGTGTTGCAATTTCAAGTCAGAATCTGAGCTAGAAAATGAGATGTACAGCTGAGTATCATCAGCATAGAAATGAAATTTTATTGAAGCATTGTCTAAAACATAACTGAGTGGGGTAGTGTAGAGGGAAAAAGTAAAGGTCCAAGTACAGATCCTTGGGGCACACCACGAAGAAGAGGTAGTTCAGGGGAGCGTTCATTGTCTATAATAACAGATTGAGTGCGACCAGAAAGATAGGAGATCAGAGAGAAAGCGGAATCAGAGATACCAAAGCACGTTTTAAGTCTACTGGTAAGAATGTTATGGTCGATAGTGTCGAAGGCAGCCGAAAGATCAAGTAGTACAAGGGCTGATACCTTTTGAGAGTTTAAGGCTAAGCAAAGGTCATTATGAATGCTGAGTAAGGCAGTTTCAGTGGAGTGAAGCTTTCGATATGCAGATTGGAAACAGGATAGAGAAGGAAAAGATTCGAGATGGCTGCATAAGCGAGTGTAGATTATTTTTTCCAAGATTTTGGAAATGAAATTTAAGTTGGAAATAGGACGATAGCTAGAAAGATCATCTTTAGGAATTGATTGTTTTTTAAGCAGAGGAGAAACAACAGCATTTTTAAAAGTAGATGGAAAAATTCCTTCAGAAAGTGAAAGATTAACCAGATGGGTAATTGGAGGTAGGAGGGCATGAATGCAAGGATTTAAGTAGTTTGGTTGGAATGGCATCTAGCGAGCAAGATGAGTCGGTAGAGCAGAGTATTAGAAGACGGATTTCTTCGAGAGAAGCAGGTTTAAAATTTAACAGCAGAGGAGGATTTGGCATAGACGGATATGAAATAGTCTCAGGACAGGAAGGAATAGAAGAACAGAGTCTCTTGGCGGAGGAGATCATATGATCAACTAACGTTGTTTAACGTAGTTAGCCTTGATCGTGGGGTTTTGCATTTCAGGAGGATTTTTCTTATCTCTCCTATATTTTGATTCTAGTTTGGCACGTAAGGATTTTTGTATGAGAATTTCATCAGAAATAAAGGGTTTCCTCGGGTTGGAGCGACAAGAAATAGTTAAGAGAGGAGCGTGCTTGTCTAATAAAGACGAAAGCACAGAGTGAAATTGTTGTGTAAAATTAGCAACAGTTGAAGTTGGACTTGAATATAATGAAGAAGTCATAATATCTGCGGAAAATGAAGAAATATTGATGGAGGAGAGTTTACGATAGCTTTTAGTAGTTCTAGAAGAAAAGGAGTTAATGACCACATTCAGTTTGCAGAAAATTGCACTGTGATCAGACAATGACAACTCTGAGACTCCGAAGTCAATCAACTTAGTCATGTCACGGGTAATTAACAGATCAAGGATGTGACCAGAGGTATGAAACATTAAAGCATAAGAAACTGTACTAACGCTGCTAAGGTGTTAAAATTAAATTTACAAATTGCTGATTCTTCTGAATAAATTGCAACATATTAAGTTGTTTAAATGTTACAGGCTATAAGAGTGCAACGACAGGCTATAAGAGTGCAACGACATCTATAGAAACGACATCTGTGACGAACGAGCCTGGATTATAAATTCAATATCTGCTTATGCGTAGTTAGAAACCAAGTGATTATTCTACTAGTTCAAAGTTTTCGGATTTAGTCGGTGGCTTGTTGGTATATTATTCCACAGCCCAACATTAGGTGCAGGTTCAAATCCAGGGCTCTCCACGTCAGTGACCTGCTGTATTTAAAAAAAGCTGGCACAAAAATTGACTTTACCATTTTAGCGTTATATCGTATGAGTCGACCAACCGGTGTAATGAAGAATCTTGATCCTTACTATTCGATAACATTCCAGATTTTCCAGTAAGCCTGGAACTTTTTGGGTCCCTATAGGACTTAGATTCCTTCTCTTGATGACTCCGTCAACATGGAATTATGGATGAACTGTCAACAAGTTCAATTAATTCTTAGAAAACGTTAGAAAACCAAAAATATTGAATGGTAAAGAACATAATCTCTATTATGAGTTTTATTTTTGCATTTCAAGTAGCTCTGGTATTTCTTACCAAAAATGTGCAGCTATCACGTTAAGTCTCTCATGAGAGTAGTTTGATGTACATGTGAATTCAGTATGGAATTGTTGTTACATGTAAATAAATAAACACAAAATGACAACTGGCAAATTTTCTTGGGTTAGTCATGCGCGTTGTGCAAGTCGCATTGCAAATGGTATTGAATAATAATAAAGATTTAAAGTCCGTTTCCTCATCCATGGATGATGTCAGGGACGTCAAAATAGTAGATAAAATATTCCACATATTTAAGTTTCCTAAAAAATGCTCACAAATATTTCAAAACATTTCTCAGATATTTAACTGGAATGTAGATTAGCAGTCATTTGTAACCGTCATTTCTGTAGAATATCCATGATAAATTCGTTCGGACGGAAAGTATTGAGGCTTATAAGCCGTAGAGATGGACTTACATCTGGATAAGAAGACAGAGTCTAACCAACACTCATAGGGATGGAAATTTTTCATTTAACTCATCCAAGACTTAGACTAGCTTCATATTCAAGAAGAGATAAAGGCATATCGGATATACAATTTTATATACGATTATTGTTATCTTCACGTGAGCATTGTTGATTATTGCTCTTAATACTATTACTGTTCACCGAATAGCATAAATATACTTGATAAAGTGTGCAGAATCTTTATGTCTAGTTCACTCTTTCCAAATAAGCAGACACTTTAGTGAGAAATTTTCATTTTACTGGACCCACAGTTTAAAACAAATTATTATACTCAAAATTCTAAGAAGTCAAATCTTTCTCAGTCACAACTGTAAATACTTTACTTTTTTCTGCTGTCAATAGTACGTGTATATTCGATGTACTCTAGTCGCGATGAGCTATTCTATTAATAAGGTACGCGTCTTAGAAGTTAAAATAATTTCTTTTTCCTTATTTCTAAATAACATTAACGCTTTTTGGGGATACAACGAGTGACTTAATTAATGTCACACTTTTACGATTATTGGTGTAGTACAATCGTCGTTTTTTTCATCAACGTTGAATTAGGAGGATTTCGTAAATTCTTCCGTATATTACATTGTGTAATCTCCATGAGCATTTGCAGTTTTATCCCGTAAATGAAAATGCTATAGTATAATATTAGTTAGAATAACATTCCGTCCATACTTTCTCCATTTGGATTGCACTTCTATCTGTGAACTGCATCATTTGTCGTAAGTTAAATAACGAAAATCAGCTCAAAACTCTCAAAATAAACGAGTGTACCAGGCTTAGAACTGCTAACCTCTTGCACAAGCAAAACTCACACTGTATGCACTCGTTAGCTCGAATCATATGACTTACAAGATCAGCCGAGATCTGGAAGTTGGCAGTCAGCTGCTAATAATGTAAAGAAAATCGAATTCGTAGAGACACTGGAGTCGATTCCGCCACGAAGCTTCGCTACGAGTCCTGAATAAATAATAAAAAACTTCCGCTTTGGTATCGCTGGTTTTGTCTCTTACTAAAAAGCTTAAACTTTCGCTGTGGTATCGTTGGTTTTAGTCTCATACTAAGAAA
The DNA here is from genome assembly GCA_905160935.1 of Enchytraeus crypticus. Lineage (NCBI taxonomy): Eukaryota > Metazoa > Annelida > Clitellata > Enchytraeida > Enchytraeidae > Enchytraeus > Enchytraeus crypticus. The sequence goes on along the minus strand of CAJHZI010000293.1, from coordinate 886,185 downwards.
CTGACGCTGGGAAAGTAAATAAAGATCATACTCTGAAGAAAAAGAATGTATTTAGATTGATGTGTCATGTGTTTCACTAAAATGACTGATCCTGAGGTCATTTGAACTCTCGCGGATTCGATTCCCAGCCGCGCTGATCTCAGAGTAAAATCTCGAATATTCACACGACTGGTTACACGAAAAATGGACTAAACTGACTAACGTTTTAGTATCTGTTATTAGAAATGATAGATATTGACTAGGTTGATCGTTTCAATATAAAGACGTTATTTAGGTGTTTTCCTTAAAAGTTTCATGAAGTCTCAGTGAATTCTTGTTGACTTTTACATAATACCATCGCCGTTGTTAGCAGCTAACCATATATATACAATGTAAAATATGGAGATACTTAGGAAGAAAGTTTCCCATATTTGAGTAACTTTTATTATATGCTTAAATGAACTTTTGGGTGCATGTGCAAAAAGCTATAAAAGCTAATGTTAACGTCAGTTCCCTAGCTCGAAAGCGATGTCAGTGACTAGAGAGCCCAGGAACTGAACCTCGCACAAACTGATCCGAGGGCGAATTTCTTGCCAACATCGCCAATGTGTCCAGGCAACTAAACAGTTACCTAAAAAGATTGAATTATTAAATAATTAACTTACTTAAAAATATAGTTAATTAAATAGATTGAATTAATTATACTGATTATACCGATTGATAAATGGATGAATTGCCGTCTTATATCCGGGTTACTGAAGAACAGAACAACCGCGAACTGCACGTGTCTAAAAGGCGACAAAGCACTATCTCCAAACCAAAGTCAGAAAGTACATTCATATGGTGAGCGCGCTTCAGAAATTGGTACAAAATTTTCTAAAAAGAATGGAAACGGAATTCAAAGGAAGACGATGCCGACGATGATGATGATTGATAAATGAATTCTGCAGCACAAATATTCCATCTTTAGCTTGCTGTAATGTCTCCTTAAAGTTCAGCACGATGTTTAGATATTGAAGCAGACAAATGAAGCATGTCGCCGAGCATTGATCGGACATATTCCCTCCAACCGGAATTTGCTTCTATGCACTTATCTAGGATACTATATTGAACTAGAGTTGGCAGAGTCCTGGATATTTTACTCCCGACTTGGGACATTACCATTTACCCTCTTTTGGAGTTTGAAGCAACCTAATTATCTAGCACTTTCAAACAACTGAGATATGATTCAGTGTATTAAAAGAAATGTAAGTTTGAGAAGAGCTAGAGCTTATGGCATATAAAAATTCCTAAAGTTTCCAAAATTACGTATTCTCTCTCTCTCTCTCTCACTCTCTCTCTAGTGTTTTACCAAGTGGCTGGTTCATTGTTCATATTCATACTCAGGAGTCTGCTTTTTTGCTCATAAATGGCGCACTCCATAGATCAACCAGTTAACCCCTATAGAAAATGATATGCCTTACCCAATACCCACACCGCATGTAGCCTTTATTTTTAAAAAGACTGAATTCTGACATAGTTTTCCGTTACCTTTGTCAGTTTTTGCTTTGTAAACTCCCGCTTTGGGTGTAAAACTTAATTCTCTGGTCGGTTAGTTCGAATTCGAACCTCCGTGCGTTGAAGAATTTCTGACAGAAAATTCCTTTGTCATCTATGAGCTCGTGTATTCACTCAGTTGCCTAAATATTTCTATAAGTTTTTACAGAATAGTCAAACCGTTAACAGGATCTTATCGTAAGAATCGACAATCAGAAATCGGGAGAGGTAAATTAAATATTATTTTTATTTCTATATCTAACAGCTCAATTGTCAAATAAATGCTCTTTTGTAAATGTAAAGGCAGACTATGAGTAGGAATATGAACCTTGCATCTGCTATTTGGCAAAACACAAGAGAGAGCAAATATTTTTTGCCAATTGAGTTTGGGAATATTGACACATGTACATGTAGTTGTTCCATGCGATCTATATAACATCTTTGAATTGAAAATCCTCTTGTATCATCTGGATCTCTTTTCATGCCTGATTCTATTTGTCAATACGTCAAAAGACCGGATTCATTGGAAGGATTTAAATTGTTATCTGCAGAAATTGATTTAATTAAGATTTGGTATTTCACCTGCTCGATAACAAAGCAGTTAGTCTTTAATTGAATTTATATTTTCTACTCATGGAATTTCGAAAAGATTCTCAAATGTGGGTGTCTATATTGAATTACATGTACGTGTATGTCATGGTACACGAGGCCATTAATTCTAATAATTCTAAAGAGAGGCCAATAATTCTGAATACTCGATAATTTAAATACTTGTGACAAATTCTAATAAAGAAAACTAAGCTTTCCTATTTACACATACAAAACTTCAATCGAAATATACAACTTAGATAGCTAAGTTGTTCATAATCATGCTTGATTGAAGGAAATGGATCAAAGTTCAGTCAAAGCATCGGACTTTATGCGCTATTAGGCCTAATTTTAGTAAGAAAGCTAACACTAAAGTTAGCTTTCTTCTTTTAATAGATCTGATTATGATTAACTTATCTTCACTAACTACAATCGACATCCTCTAAAGACTGATATCGTACAATATCTATTATCTACTGATCTTGAAAATAATTTAAACTCCTACTGAATAATCGACGCTGCTTTTTCTGGATAAGAAAGTTACTAATGCGAATCTACAAATAAGGCTGATATTCCCTTAGTTAACTGCTTTAAAAAGCTAATGTTAGCGTCAGTTTCCTCAATAAAAGCGATATCAGTGACGGGAGAGCCCATGATTTAACCCCACACATACTGATCCGCGATCTAATATCTTACCGACATTGCCACTGGCTGTAGCCAGTGGCAAAGTCGATGAAAGTGTTCACCAGTTGTTTTATGTTATATAAACTGCTATATCCCCGAGTTGTGTCCGGGATGTTTGAAGAATTTACCAGTCGGCGACTGCACGTGTCGTAGAAGGCGATCCATACCAGCGCCAGAATGGGCATTCTGTTGGTGATCGCCTAGGCTGCAGCAATTGCTAGAAGAATTTAAACGAATGGAAAAGTCACAAATAGGAGATTCACTTATGGATGATATGATGTAGGACAGAGAGAATTTGAGACTGTCTATTCGTATCCCGACCCTAGTTAAACTGGGATTCAAGGGAAGATGATGATGATGATCATGCTTATATCAATGACAATATTTAAGCCTCTTTTCTTGCATTGTGCTTACAGGTTTTGATCATATCGCTCTTCCATTTAATTTTATTCAAATCTAAAATCATTTCAAAGATGCTTAGCATAATGTGTAACAACAACATAACATCAACATTATTTTATTAAGAATTATCACAGAACACGATTAATGCACTGATCAAAAAGTAGCGAGATAAAAACCAGGGCAGTCTGTGGGCCAGGAAAAGATATTATGATAGATGTTAGGTTATAGAATTTCAGTAAGAATTTAAGAGAATTCAAGAAATGAAGTAGAAGATTATGGCTCTACTTTATGCAAATAAATTTATGAAATCGTTCAGCCATCCTGCTATTAATCGTTCAGCCATCCTGAAACTCTAAAATTTTGCTCTATTCTTTATTTATTTATTTTGTTAATAAAATCGGCATTTGAAACATACGTCTCATTTAGTTCGTCTAGTTCTGTGAGTTTTCACCAGTTGTCTAACTGAACCGTACCTGGTGTTTGTACCTTTCTGGTGCTTTTACCTATCTGATGTTTGTACCTATCTGGTGTTTGTACCTATCTGATGTTTGTACCTATCTGGTGTTTGTACCTATCTGATGCTTGTACCTATGTGATGTTTGTACATATATGATGTTTGTACCTATCGGTTATTTGTACCTTTCTGGTGTTTGTACCTATCTGATGTTTGTACCTATCTGATTTTTGTACCTATCTGGAATCATATGTAATTACCTTAATTCAATCTCTTCAGCTTTTCATATCTATAACTTAGTGCATCGAATATTCTAATATCCTTCTTTCCGGACCTCTACTTTTCACTTTCATACATCGAGATGCTCCACGCAAATATTATAATATTGGAATCATTGATGATGGTGGTTTTCCTATTTGTGGATAACATGCATCATATTAGTGAACTCACGGTTCAAAGTTCGGGACAGACAGTCAGCCATGATTAAACTCGGAGTCATAGAAGATTATTCTTAAATCTTCGCTACAAGTAAAATACACGTCATAAAAGGCAATTGTTATGAGTATTTAAGAAGTAGGAAGAAAATAACAGAGATGCAAAATAGCAACTGATGCAGTAAAATAAATAAATAATACAAATAAATACGCACATTAAAAAAGTTAAAAAATAATCACATTCCGAGCGCCATTATTTAACTTGAAAAAATTAATACAGGATTAAATGAGCTCACAACAATACAATCTTCAGTATTCATGCATAATTAATGACTGTATATTTCCAGGTGTGTATTTGTGGATACTGGGGCAGGCGGAAGTGGAATGGCCAGACAGGAAGGCTAGTCGAGGTACTACCTACACTGACTATGAGATCTACATGAAGGAATGCATTGTACTGTGGAATCAAGGTTAATATATAAAAAGTAAACACGCATTATAGTGAAATGATCAACTATGTTAATATCTATCACTTTTAATACCACATGTTTAAACCGTATAAGCATTTAGACCCATTTCCGTGTAGCCAGTCCAATGAATGTCCGAGATTATTACTCTCAAATCAGCGCGGCTGGGATTCGAACCCATGAGGGTTCAGTTCACCTCAGGATATGTCACTTAAAACTTCACGACGTTACCCCTACGCTATTGAGAGATTCATATACAGCATCTACTGTACCCACATGAGCAGCCACACAAGCACCCATACATACACCCATAAAAGCACGCACACTCGACCCATACGAGCACCCATACAAGCATTCATACACACACGTATAAAAGCACCCACACAAGCATCCATACATGTACATGTACCCATACATGTACCCATACATGTACATGTACCCATACAAACATACATGTACAAAATAAAATTATAAAAAAGTGGCGAGAAGGAGGGAAGGGGTTAGAACACTTTTACTAACCTTTCCAATGGGATTGAAAATAAGTATCTTTAATGTGGAAATAAAAAGAAAGTGGATCCGGTCTTGAACCTTCGGGAACTTTAACACTACATGTGTATTTACTGCATGTATATATTACATGTGTAAACATGTAGCATATACATGTAGTATTATATATAAATGGTACATGTAAGTACATATATGTATATGTAGTATACATATGGTACATGTGTACCCTTTACGTGTATTTAACAAACACTACATGTGTATTTACTTTATCACTACATGTTTTACATTAATTATTGATTAATTTAATTATTGAATCACAATAGTAGCATCGAAAATTTTAACATTAGAGGAGATTTTTGGAGAAAGAAATAACTGAAATCTCTGTCGGAATCTCTGGGGAAGAAAACTTGCTAATTAAATATTATTGTAAAGCTCCAGGACTGGTCAGAGTCTGTAGTGCAACCTACGTTACAAGTAAGATTAAACAATAATGTAATTAAATTCAGAGTAAAACTAAATTAACACGATTAAATAATATATAATAATATAGCTTACTACTGAATTTACAATAATAATAATTATTATTATTAAACCATAACGTAATAAATGCAGAACAATTACGATGAAGTACAATGAAGTAACGAAGAATAATTACCAAAAATAGAATGAAATTCTACACTATTTCGCATATATTGCCCATAATGTATATAACAAGAGTTCCATTTCTGAAAACCTGACGCTGCTGTCCCTGTCGCCTTTCTGGTAACCTTATTTCACATTCATCTCAGAACCGGCTCAGTCATAATTTACGTAAAGAAGAAGAAGTCACACGACCGTTGACGCTCTCGTTCCTCGTTCTCTCAGCACTCTGCAGCAGAATAATAATCTATTTCCGTTTCGGTGGCGTCGTGAAAGACTTATGGGAAATATATTTGCCGATCTAATACGCATCCTTTAGAAAAGTTCAGTCAGTGATAGCCGGAGGTTCAATATACATGAAGTTAAGGAGATAGAGTAAAAAATAATCTCAGATTCGTAATGATAATTATACTCAAAACTATATTGTATAAGAGTAACTCAGCATCTTGCTATTGATTAAGTTTTTTTTACAGTTGCGTGAAGCAAATTGGAATTTTCTTAAACGAATTAAATTTTCTTAAATTTTTCTTTTCTTTTAAAATTTTTCTTTTCTTAACATTTTCTTAAATTTTCATTAAATTTTCTTAAACGAATGGAAAAATGTAATGTGGTTAAGAAGGATATGAAATTAATATCTCTCTGATCTTAAATCTGGTGAGATTGACGGGTGATATGGTGTTGGACAGAGAGGATTAGAAAAGGTCTATTCGTATCTCGACCTTATTTATACCGGAATTCAAGGGAAGATGATGATTCGGGTCTGCATGCATGTTCGAATCCACATCTAGAGAGTAAGAATAATATATTCTAGGGCTCAAGCTCATTTCGTGTATGATTCACAGATATGAGAATTCTTGTAAGCTCCCTCTTCTATCACGACGTTATACATGTGCATGTATTATGCTAAGCTTACGCAAATTTGGAAAAAAAGTTTTTCTATGTATTTTGCATTTTGAAATGTTATATCCTAACACGGCAAATCAATATTTTCAAAACAACTCACGAAAGATATTGTGTCACTGAAACACATACATGCAGAATTCCGTCAGAATTGATGCTTAGCCGCTGCCACGTTTTACTGCGCCTAGCTCAGTATTCTGTTTATTGCGACTCCCATCTGGCATTTACAAGCCGTCCCGTGCTATTCAGTCAGCAGTGCAGAGAAACAAGGCCGCTAGATTAAATTTTGGCAAATTATGAGCCAAATGGGACCCAAGAGGAACCGTTATGTTAGCATGTCGTTCGAATGTTTTGAACTGCTTACAAATTTATTTTTGTCGATGACAATGCAATTTCAGCAGAAAATTTATATTGTAAAGTTTCATGATAGGATGTAATAGACAGACCTCAACGCAAACCCTCTACATGAAATTTAGCAAATAACTTCTATTTATTTATTTAATGTAAATGATTCAATCATTTCACACAATATAGCTAGAAAAGTCTCACAGAATACAGCAATTTACCTGAAATGAAAAGGACACAAAGGTCCGATGCTTAGTTCAGGATCATCTCTGCAAAACGTACCAAAACCTAGTTACTAAAAGCCAATTCTAGAAAAAGCTATAAAGAAATGTTCTCCGTTTCACTGAGAACATTATGCTCAATCCCATCTCACATATGTAAAACAAACATCCAGCATTTGAAATTAGGCCAGCTTTTAATGCAATGCTTTGACTCAAATTCTTAGAATTTATTGATTTAGCGTTATTGGAATACCAAAAATATAAACCAGAACTATTAACTACATGTATATTAAGCTTAAATCATTGCAATGAAATGTTGGTGTATTATCGATTCTTCTAATTCACAATAAGGTACAAATTCTTTGAAATGAGTATTGGGAAATATACATCTATAATTAATCATACACATCATTATAATGATTTATCTAGCATTTAACATTAAAAAGATGATGAGACGAATACTAGTAAAGGCATCCGCATAGTAGCATCCTTTTCGCCATCCAAGGATGATGTCAGGTCCATATACATAACACACATCAGTACAGAATAATTCACCTAGACCAATCTGGAAGTACATGTACGGGAGCATAGTAGTGCATGTAAGGGAGCATAGACAAATTCAGAAATTTTTAAGAGGGGGCCCAAATTATTGCTGGACAGTGTCCAAATTATTTTACTTACGCCCAGCTCCGTGCTCCCAGCCGCCCCCTGGATCCGCCTCTGATGAAGAGAGCTAAATACACCTTTACTTTTCTAGCAACTGCATTAATTTCATTGCGAACATTAAATTTTTGTGCTTTAATTTTTATTTTATTTTCAGAACAAAATCAACTCTCGGAAACTGGAACAATAAACAGGCGAGAGTCCAGCACTGGAAAGGAAAAGATTGGATTAAGTGCTGAGGAACACAAGTTCGATTTCAGATACACGCTTCCCAGTTCGCTGCCTTCATCGTTCAGGACTCAGGGACTCATGGATGACGACGGAGCTCAGGGTCACGTGTACTATCTGCTCCGGGTGAAGCTGGATAGTGTGGACTCTCAGCTGCGCCGTCAACACAAAGATCTCACCATCATCATCCTCAGATCTCTCGATCTCAACCACGTCCATAAGGACATGTTCGTGAGTATATGGTTGTTATATGTCTCTATATCTCTCTCTGTCTCTCAAGCTCTCTTTTTCTCACTCTCTTTCCCTATCTCTCTCTCTCTCTCTCTCTCTCTCTCTCTCTCTATATATATATATATATATATATATATATATATATATATATATATATATATATATATATATTATTATACAATTATACATGTATATATATATATATATTGCAAATATATATCTCTGGTATGTCTCCCTCTCTCTCTCTCTTTCTCTTAGACTCTCTGTCTCTTCCTTTATATATTCTTTTATTCACCATTATATGGCAGACACAAATATACAAACAAACAAAACGAAACTAAAAATAAACGAAAAAAGACAGAAATTAGCCGATATGCATAAATTTAGTCTAACAGATTTGATAACATACATGTACTGTAAACCATACAATAAACAGTTCCATGTACTAATCAAAATTAGATGTAGATTCCGTAGTTAACATTTTTTCAAAGAAGATCCACAGTTTAAATCTTATAGTAGCAACAGAATCATCATTTAAAATATTATATTTCCTTTGTAATTTCTCAAACGCTAAGTAATCTAAATGTTTATCTTTCTCTTTTTCTCTAACTATCTCTTTTCTCTCTTTCTCTCTCTCTCGCTTTCTCTCGCTCATACTGTCACTATCATTGCTCCCTCTCACTCTCCTTCTCTCTCTCTCTTTGGCTAACTCTCTCTTTTCTCTGTCTCTCTCTCTCTCTCTCTCTTTCTCTTTGTCTCTGTAACTCGCACCCGCTGGAAGGTTCATGATAAAAATCTTATCATGAACCTCCTTAGTTGCTTCTCTTCTCAAACGTCTCTCAATTATCATTTTAATATTTATGCATCTACGGCTTATGCGCAATTATCTAGTATTAATATTCTTGAATTCTTGCATCTCTCGCCTTTTCTTACTAATGTTCCTTTTTTACATCTTTTAACAAGTCATAGCCTCAGAAGTCCAAGACTCACAGATTCATCTCGTTTACTACTTTGAATGCGCTTCTCAACTACATCTCCATAAAAAACCTCTCATGTATTTCTATAATATGAAGCTGCTAAGTTAGCTTACTCTTTTTTCTTTGGAAATTTAAATTTAGAACTCCTTTTCCATCTTTTTCATTCCAGTTTTTGAAATTATTAATAAAATCACAACAATGTAGTTATCCCTGAGACAGAAAGTAAAATTAAACCCAGACAATTATTTAATTGTGATCTAATTACAGAGAGCGGTGGCTCTGCACTCAGAGAACGTTCAATGCAGTTGGTGCTACTGCAGCTCAGGATACATCTCCTGCTCCGTCAGACTGGACAGAACAGGATTTGTTCCAGGAGAGGACATCAGCGTCGACGTTCAGGTGGAAAATCTCAGCCATAAAGACGTCTCGTACTCCACTGTATCCATGAAACAGGTTTTTAGCATTTAGATGCTTATATAAGTAAAATATTGATAAGGGAGAATGGAGAGAAATAGAGGCAGAGGCAGGCCGACATTAGGTATGTGGGATGATTTAAAGACCCATGCATATGTGAAAATGAAGAGGAATGGGGAAGACAGAGAAGAGTGGAGGCATTATATACCATGGACCTGCCAGTAGGCAGTGCACTAAGAGAGAGGTAAATAATAATAATTAAAAATATATATTAATAGTTTGCTTCAAATAAACTGTCACTAGAGGGTTGAGACGATGGCATTTTGGAAAGTTATTCGACATCGGTTCTGTAGGTGCAGGGTTCATATTCAACGTTCTCTAGTCAATTATATGCAATTTTTCAAATGACTGACGTTAAACTTGGCTTTAGCTTTTTAGCTTTAATAATATTTAATACTTTGCACTAAATTTTAGAGTACGTATGTCTTTATTCAGAAAAGCAATCTACTCTATTATAGGCAGCTAATTAAGGATAGTCAATAAATAATAGGCGGAAATGGAATTTGATATCGAAACAACAGATACGACTTCGGACATCTAACCGATATGCTAGTGGTTTAACACATTACCATAAAATACGCATGCACAAATTCAACTAAGAGCCTTTTGTCATCATAGATTTAACCTACTTCAGTCTGCCGAACTATCGTAGCATGTGTATGTACTTTACATGTATGTTATTACTAATTGGACGGCGAATGGATAGCTAACTTGCTTGAGAATTTGAAGGCTTTCGGTTGGAATACTAGTAAGATCACATGACGCATACGGTTTTGACTGTGACCTACTTTATACTTAACTTCATAGCCGGATGCATTTTGCGTAGCTATGATGTGTGTACGGTTGATGTGAACAATTTGATAGCACTTACTGATTTGTTTTCTGTAGATTGTTGTTCTCCATACATCTTGTTCCAGTCATAAAGCACTCTGTGATATATTCTCATTGACCGGAGGCAAGGTCAAGGCCGGAGACAACGGCTTCTACCACGACATCATCCACATTCCTCCACTGCCTCCTTCCGGCCTCGAGGGTTGCTCAATCATCGATGTCGAGTATATCATCGAGGTAGAGTCTGTGTAAATTAAATTAATAGATTATTTAAATTAACATAAAATTAATATAAATTAATTAACATATGAAATGAAATGATTACAAATGGATGATGTAATCATGTATGATTGGGGATTGAAATAAGCCCTTGGCTTTCTTCCCTTGTTCCTGCTACCTTAATTTGAAGAAAGATTGGAATAACGAAAGATTGTAGCAATTCTGGTAAATTGTGGTAAATTGGATGTACTCCCAATTTATGTCTATGTTATTTGGATGTAGAGAATTTGATAGTGCTTCTGATTTCTCTGTGACAGTAATGCTAGATGTTTACGTCCGCTTTCTCGTTAAGGAATGATATTAAAGACGTGTGTGGTGATATTTGTGCTAGAGATATTTGTGCTACGGATATTTGTGCTACGGATATTTGTGCTAGAGATATTTGTGCTAGAGATATTTGTGCTAGAGATATTTGTGCTACGGATATTTGTGCTAGAGATATTTGTGCTAGAGATATTTGTGCTAGAGATATTTGTGTTACGGATATTCGTTAGGTATAAGATGCCAATTTCCATCAACAATCTTTTTACATTTTCTATAAGGAACACTTCATAAATTAGCAAGATTATCCATTCGTAAAAGGCTATGTATTCTACTATACTTTAATGTAGTTTATAGCTTGGGAATATCGGGCACCTGATGTAGGATTTCCCTTTATTTTCATCAGATTTGCTTATTTGACTCTTAAGACACGAGCATTTTTACAGTTGGTCACCTCTTCAATGGGTAGGGCCTACTTGAAAAAATAGCAGTCCTGAATTCAACATTAATTTTTAATGGTCTTGTTTGTTTTAAAAAAATCATCAACACTAAAATCTATTTTAATGCGCACACCGCTAATCTATCCAACGTTTGTCATTAATCGGTTTTGAGACGTAGAATGGACGTAAACTTCGTATTTAAATACCAAAATATTTGTCAAGTATGCTGCTTAATATTTATTACTAATTTAAATTACTTGTAAATATTAGTCGAAATCAATGCTTCGAAAACTTGCTTTCTTGGCATAGCTAAGCATTAGCAAGCAAATGCTAACACTTAAAAGAGAATGTTTAAAAGTATACCACCGATTGTAATTTTACAGTTTTAAAGATCGATCCATCAATTGATGTGCAAAATCTTGGAACTATTTACCGTCTAACATTGTCATGACTTCTTCATTAAATACTTTTAAGAAAAGACTATGCAAATCCGATCTATGTAAATTTCTCAAATCTAAACAATAAACTGGATGCATAGCTCTACAGCAAATATTTATTTCGATGATTGATGCCCTTTTCTAACTAGCATATTTTGTAACAATTATGTTTTTAAACGTTCATATTGCATGAGATATCTTTAACTTTATGTTTGATTTTATTCGCTGCTTTTATACTTTACTTTTATCAATTGTACAACCGGTATATGTTAGTGCCGTCACGGCCTTTATTACCGATCAGACACATGGTTGAACTTTCTGTGTGCATGCACATATGTTTGTCAGAATTGTCTATGATGCGATGAATAAATTAAATTAAATTAAGTTAAACTTCTCTTCCTTTTCTATCATATGTCGCACTAGTTCAACCATCGATTATTACTCAATTATTGACTTTGTTATACGTTACTGTTGAAAAGAATATGCCTTAGATTCTTTAAATTAGTTATAAAATTCGGCTGACTGGTAGGTTCTATGCTGCCATTAGTATTCATATTTGTGAAGTGAAATACTACAGTTGAGCAAGTCTTATTTATGTACGTTGAACCTATGCTCACGTAAAGTGGGTTGTGCATTTACTGGTCTGGGCTTTGAAACAATACCGCTTCTCTCCGAGTCTAACTCTCTAACCGTTGCGACATATCCCCTCTGTAAGTCAATGGAACGATTTATCATTAATCGACCAGTGACAGATTGTGTCATTTTGAATTCCCTCTTATAGTCCTATTAACCAACTCCTTTTCCCCCAGACGGTGTCAAGGAATTAATTAGGCCTACTGCGAATTCGCTAATAGCATTGACAGTTATAGAGAATACAAATTCTATCATAGATATAACAATGTCAAAAATACTATTGTTTGGCAAATTGTCGGTTAATTAACCACAGATATTTTAGTAAAATTTAACAAATTTAACGCACTGTCAATTTTACTTTGGAAAGTGTATTTTTTATTTGTTAGAACAAAACAATAATTTATGCCATCTGAAAGCAATGAAGTTAGAAACCAGTGTTGATAAACTTGAGGCGAAACAGCTACAGTAACCTCTAATATACGACGCCTTTGCAAAAATATGCGTTAGTGATTCTAATTTTAAACAAGAACTCTTTAACAATCCTCTACGTGTACAAAGTTTACCAAATACGAAGAGTCACTATTAAGCTTCGTTATAGCCTATTTAATCTCAAGATGTTCACTTCTATTTGTTTCTGCTAATATTTCATTTATTAGTAAATTGAATTCATTTAAATATAAAGGCCATGATTAAAACAAAATAATCTAGTTATACAATTCTCGTTTTCTAATCTGCAATGGCTTAGGAACCTATGAAAACAGTTAACCTAACTAATTTTCTATACGGTTCTACGTCGAAATCAAATAAATTACATCAACAATTCTGGATTTATGTTTTACAGACGGCTGTGTACATGTCTGGGTCGAACAAAGTTGCGTTAGAAATGTCAGTGCCTATAACATTGGGAACAATTCCCCTACATAACTCAGCAGTACCTGGTCTTTACGGTAAGCCATGCGCAGAATTTAATATCGCTACAAATAATATCATAGGGGATATCATCGATCGGGTAAACAGGATAGGTTTCTCAGGGAATGACGCCCCTGCCCTGTAAATGTCAGTCATAGCTGAGGAAGGCATAGGGGGCTCACCTCGTCAAAAGCATATCCTTAAAGAAAAGAATGGTATATCACTACAAAAATGAATGTCCCCAGCCTCGTGTCAGAGAAGAGTGGAGACGTTTTATAGCATGGACCTGCCATTAGGCAATGCACTAAGAGAGAGAGAGAGAGAGAGAGAGATCATCGACGTAAGCATTGCTTCGAAGTTCAAAATGAGCTGGCTTTCGTCAGACTATTTTACTTTTTTTTCACTTTCATAATTGTAACAGTCGTCTCTAACGAATACTTTCAGTTGTCAGATCGTTCAAAGCTTAATTTTATTCACACTGATATGGCCAAATGAAGCTTTTTATTGCTACTCATACAAAAAGCTTCACCTATGATTGGTCATAAAATTTTCTGAAACTATCTGAATAAGTAAAAGGGCTTCCTGATTTAACGTAAATTAAAGCTTTGTTTGGACTCAGCGTTCTGTCTCGACGTCAGGTTAACGACGAGGGAGAACAAAGGATTTGAATCCTGCACCTAATGAAGCGCAAGCGAACTACTTGTCAAAATGTTACACGATCAGCTCTAGGCCTATACTAGAATACGTCATATAAGAGAAATGCCTTTCCCTATATATGACTGAAAATGTATGCTTCATACTACTAATAAATAGGCTATGATAAAAGGCAACATTTTCCATATGATATTAGACATACGAAAACATTTGTCAACAATCTATGGCCCTATGAAAGGCACATTAATCAATTACAAGTGATTCTTTCTGTATCCGGAGTGCAGAAGAAAAATCAAAGGCATTGTGTGCGTGTCGCATGAGTCGACGTATAGTAGTGGGAATGTAGAAGCAAATGAGAAACCACCTAAGAAGATTTTTCTCAGAGTTTTCATTAAAGTTTATTGTGGGCATTTCCTTTGTTATTGGAACAACTAACTTGATGGTAGCTCAACTTGTCATTTAATGAGCGCAAGCGCTAACTCTAGGAAGGAATACGCACCTCGGACCTGTAATCTTAAAGATTTAAAGAACAAGAAAAAGCCTAAGAGAAGGTTTGATAAGTCACACTGTAGCTTTCTTTAGTGAACATGATATCAGAAAATGTTCAGTGACAATTCAAGAGATCCGTCAAAAGATCTTCGATATCTTACTTGGACTGGACATATAGCTTTTTATCTCAATTGGCAGGAGATATATGTTTTACTATTTAGTCCAGTCTTGTACTGTTTTCCATGTTGTGTCTGGTCCAGTGAAGAATACACCAACCGTTAGCTGCACGTATCATAATAGGCGACAAAGGGCAGACTGAGGAAGGCAACGAGAAATCAATTCGGTAGTTTTATTTTTCTCAAACATAGGCCTTACAGTACTTATAAGGAATATCCTTTTACGAAGGGTTTAATTGCTAAACTCCATGGTGTGCTCTTTAAAAAAGCTAAAAGCTAATGTTAACGTCAGTTTCCTCACTCGAAAGCGATGTCAGTGACGGGCGATCCCAGGATTTGAACCCGCATCAGCTGATCCGCGGTCGAGTATCTTACTGACTTCACCACTGGCTCCAGCCATTATGGAGCGTAACGGGGACTCAAGTGTATTCATATATAAATTGGACCGGCTGATTGGGAAAACACAAGATATATATATATATATATATATATATATATATATATATATATATATATATAAAGAGAGAGTGCTACTGTAGTATTAGTGTTGCTAAACATTACTATAGCCCACGTTTCTTGCATGCTGTATATTTAATTATTGAAAGGTTGAGCACCCAAGGAGTAAGTTGTGTTAATTCGTGGAGATAATTTCACTCAATTGAATTTCTCTATTTCTGATCTTATAACTAACATATTATTGATTCTGATTCACTTATTATTTCTGATATTATAATTCACTTATTATTGATTCACAGTTTCCTCAAATTTCCAGCGCTACAGTCATTCCACGGGCAGCATTGAAGGCTACACGGCCGATTCGTTGAAAGAGGGGCGATGCGATAACGTCTATCTGTACTACAAGTGCCACTACAAGGCCCCCGCTAGCCCCTCTACCGCTTCCCACGTCGTCCGGGATGTTGACTACCAGCCAAACCAAACCAATCAATCCCCCGTGGATAGCATGAGGCAGGTGCCACCCAAGTGTCAAACAATTGTAACGACTTCTGCGGGAAACAACGTTTCCGATCATATCCATCTCAACCATAACAATATAAAAACTTTATAATCATTTTAGGATTATAAATGATTAGGGTCTAAACAACTTTATAATTATTTTTATAATCAACCCTATTTAGGCTTTGTATTAAGTTATTTTAAGTTTGTAGTCATTTTTCTGAGCTCATATTCAATGCGTAGTTATAATTTCATCAAATTTATCTCTCATTTATTGCTTGCAAAGTTTCTTGTTTAATTACTACTATTAATCAATTTTTCAGAAATGACTAAGCCCTATCACTCTTTTTATTTATGAAGAATATCCTTGTAGGAGCTTGAATTCCGATTAATATTAATTAATTAACATCAAGCAATTAAAAAAATTTACTTCCTTTTTGTACTATGTGATTTGGTTCTACCTTCTGTAATTCTGTACTGTATGAGTTTTGCAAGTATTGCTCTCTTCTGTGTATACGCTATACCAGTTTTAAATATGTGTCTATAATTAATGTTATTTGTGGATCTATATATCATATATAAACCTTATTAATGAGACTTTTTGAATAGATTGACTTGCTGAATGCCATATAATTAGACAAATTGGACGGTTAATTACTACATTTTTAGTTTTTTACATGCGTTGAAGTTAGCTTGGGAATCCATTCAGGAATAATCCAAGCTATAGGATTCTACTATTCTTTGAATGGATTCCCAAGCTACAGAGCAAAGAATCTTGGGAATCCAAAGAAGGTAGAATCCTATAGCTTGGGAATGAGCCTCACACAATTACATGTAGTGAGTTAATGGCTCCCAAGCTATAGGATTCCTAGTATGAGCCTCTGATAATTAACATATGTAGGCAGAGTGAGATAATCCAATTAAGTCTGATCAGAGCCCCGTTTGGACTCCGATTTGTCAATCATTGAACTGGGCGTGGGGTTAGAGAGAAATATTGAACCAATCAAACTCGATTCACTTGAGGTAAAGAACATATAAATAGAACGTGCTGAGATTAGAATTATACATACACAGTTTCCATACTTCTAGAGAGGTATAGGGTCTATATACAGTAGGCCTACATGTATAGCCTAGGGTCCATATGTGGTAGCAGAGTACTTCCTGTGACTAAGACGTAAAACTCAATTTACTGGGGTATCGTACTATATTACGGGATCCTCCTAAGTTTGATTTTTAGGTATCACCGGAGAATTTCGTGACGCAAACTGCGTTATCATATATAGGCCTATGACGAAGACTACCCAGTATTGTATTTCTATATTTTAGAAGGTAGCAATAGCGTAGTGGTTATAGAGTGGTCAGGTAAAGTAATGAAATTTTAATGACAGATCCTAAGGTGAATGGAACCCTCGTAGGTTCGAATCACAGCCGTGCTGATCTGAGAGTAAATTCTCAAACATTCACTGGACTGGTTATACGGAAAGTTATCAAAATTTACTAACGGTTTATACATGTGGTGATAAAGGTTATAGATATTAACATAGATGATCATTTCACTCTAATGCGTGTTTACTTTTTTAAGACAAAAATAATACACACACACACACACACACACACACACACACACACACACACACACACATATATATATATATATATATATATATATATATATATGAGTAGGTTATAGGCCTTTTGTAAAGAGTAAATTGACAATATGATGATATTAGAATTAATATGACCTACAAAATTGACTAAAATACTTAACGGTTTAAAAATTTGATGCTAACTATGTATTGAGGTGTGATATTACGTCTAGAACTGATGTTACTGGTCTTTGGGACTTCCTTAACCAGTATAATATTGTAAAGTTAAGTTAACGGATTAGCGGTGTAAGAGATCATCAAGTACAATCGTTTTTGTTTATATTTTGGTTAACGCTTCTTCGTGCTTGATTGTTCTTATTACTTAATCTTATATAGTATAAACATGAAAGCTGGACGATATTTGGTGAATATTTCTTCTCTTTATATGATAGTGTAATGCTTTTTGGTAGGACAAATTATAGCTCTTTTTCTCAATTTTTGAATAGTCCGTTAAAATTAAATATCAAGCAAGCTTCACTAATCTCTGGGTGTAACTTACAGGATTATTTAATAAATATTTTAATGTATTAATAGCTGAGATATGTAAACAAACTGGATACGAAACATAAAATAACTACAATTAGAGTGCTACAGTCACCAATGACAGCATCGAGCACTATTGATAGAAAATCAAGCCGGCGAGCAAAAAGAAGGTCCAAAACCGGTGCAAATTCCAAAATCCGGAAAATCAGTCCAAAGTAGAGGGAAATAAGGAAAAGGAGCTACTCCTAGAATGAGTTATTTTTAGGAATGGTTTTAAGTTAGAATAGAGAAACATTAGCAGCGCAGAAGTTTATAAGAGATTAGCATAAAAATTACCTAAGCTATTTTACAAGGGCCCGTATTAGCTAAAGCTTAGGAAGAATAAAAGCTGCTATACTTCTCAATAGTTCAAGGAGAAGTATTTGTCAATAATTTATATTATTCATGAAACTTTTTGAATAGTTTGACTTGCTGAATGAATACGATATAATTTAAAAAATTGGACGCTTAATAATTAATTTATTGTTTTTTTTGCATGTGCTAATATTAATAGATTTCATTCTGCATTGAAGACTGACTCCATGCATTATATTAGTTTGATGATTTGTACTCTTTCAGAATTATAAAATAACACCATTTAGTTTAATTTAAATCGATCTCAGGACTACATTCTCTACACGGATATTTAGTAAGTCATGGCTGCGCTTTCAAGGAGTGTGGCAGAGCTAGAAGACGATAGCCAAATTGCATTGCTGTTCTTCGATACATTTACCCACGAGAATACTGAGGTATCATCTAAGTGTTCTAATATTCTTTAATTTTTGTAAATTTAAATATATAATAAGTATAAATAATAAAAAATATATACATATCTGTATAATATGTATATATCTATATATGTAAGGCTCAGGGTATGTAAATTAATAATATGATTTATTGCTGTAATTACCATTAATTGAATTGCTACATTTTTCTATACCTTTACTCAGTGGTTAAAGTGAGAATTGAGAGCTAGGGGAACGGTCAATTTTTTTTAGGTCCCCTGTAAAGTTACATGCCCCCTACAGTGTATTATCTCCTCTAACCGTGGAACGAACCTCAGAAAAAAAGAAGGCTACGGGAACACTGATCCCCTGCATTCCACCCCACTTTAACTAATGCCTTTACTAACTAGAATACTGATGTATCATTGGTAATTGTTGACCATAGTATAACTTAGTAAATAATTGAATTAAATTAAAAATTAATATTTCTATTACAATTTAATATCTAAATTAAGTTTTTATAATAAAGTTAAATTATTTATTTGTAGGATCTCAACTTGGATTTGGTTCAATTCCCCTGTGCGGTTGTCCTGCATGAGATTCGGGTGATTCCATTGGGTACTAGAGTTGTCGCAGACTTTCCAGGAGGAGTCAGATTAGGGTAAGACTTTTCAACTATATTTTCTTTTAAGATTCTGATTAGTTAATTAAATTTATTTTGCTAAAAAATTATGGTATTATGTACTATTTGATAATGAGGAATGTGGAAATGAAGAAGAAGGCGGAAGACAGAGAGGAGTGGAGGCGTTATATACCATGGAACTGCCAGAAGGCAGTGCACTAAGTGAGAGACAATTCGATAATTAACTAATATCTATAATTTATTATATGCACTCTCAGAGATATCTAGGGAGTTATTGAATATTATGACTAAAGGATTTCATCTTTTAGATTAAATTTTGCAAAATACTAGATTAAAAAAATTGTTATGCTTTCTACGTAGATAGATACAACTATCTATCTGTCAACTTTTGTTGTCAAGTTTTTATATATTTGTTTTAAATAGGTATTTTAAAATATGTATATGTAATATTTTTAGCACCTGTGCTTCCTGACCCAGTATGCCATTATGTTTTGTGATGTTGTGTTATGATATTAAAAATAAATTGGACTTTAAGCTATTTATCACTTTGATCTCCAAGGTTTGTTTCTAATTAGGACTAATGAGTAATTAACTTAATAATAATGAAAAATGTCTCAGTCCATAACACCTCACATACTATTAATAATTTGAAGATCATTTTTAACATTGATGTAGTTTTTTTTAGTTAATTACATGACTGTTAATTTAATTTCATGGGCTTTTATTTGTTTATAGAGCGACGAATCCTTCATCTTTCAAACTTGAACTGTTCGTTAATAATCTAAGTAGCGACCATGCTTCAACATTTGAAAAACTCGGACAGTGAGTAATTTACTAATACTATATTGTAATATTGAAATGTAAAGTAATTGTTATGAGATTCATGGTTATCTTTAAAGCTGAACAAAATACTTTGTATTAAATTTAATGTTAAAGCTACGTTCTTTTGATATTTTGATAAGTATCAATTACGGCATTATTGTAATGTAAATTGAATTATTAAACTTGATAGAGTGAGAAGTAAGGCCGCATATCTTTTGCTTCTGGCCAACTAATTTCATATCTAGTACACTTATATGTATAGAGAAATCTCAGATTAACTTGTCAATTGAATAAATGTAAACTTAAAGAGCATTATTATATTTTAATTAATATAAGCTTGACCAATGGCTTTAATGGTATAGTGGTTTTAAAGATTGTATAGTATTATATATATTATATACATTTATGTATAGATACAGTATGTAGTATGTATACAGTTTAAATAGCAGCAAACATAAATGTGTTAATTAAATGACTAAGGTGTTTTGATATTTTTGTTTGATTATGTTTTCAGATTGGAGTATAATGCCAATGTTGATATACAGTTGCAACTCGATGCAAAGGTATTGAAAATTTTAGTCTTCATCAAATTTGGCATTCATTGTTAATTACAATAAACATTTAAAGAAGATCAATTTCAATGAGAAATACTGTTACGAAGAAAAGTGGTTTAACTAGGAAGGCAATAAAGAGATACATATTTAAATTTAAGTGAAATATGTCAATGGCAGATATTGCAAATACTCTACAGTATTTTCAGTTAAAATTTGCAACTTAGAAAAAGATACACGTTTAGAAATTTAAGATGTAAAAATTTATGCAGTCTTTAGTTTAGTAGTCTTTAGATTCAATTTAATTCAAATGCAATGGTTGTATGCTTAATATAGTAAATAATTTTCTTGGATCTCATCCATTGTGTAACGTAATACAACAGACGACTTAAATATGAAGAGAATTCTTTGAATATGGAGTGAAGTCCAATGCAATATAGTTTCAAGTACTAAGAGATGTCACATTTATATTCAAATCTGATTCATCTGACTCTTAATACTTAATTCTTTCTTGACACTTGATTGATTTGATTGTATGAGCTTGTATATTGATATTATTTACAGATTCCTACTGATGGATTGATACTCAAGGGCTGGTACCAGACTATAACTCTAGCAGTGTATGGCACCCTGACAACAATTGAGCAGCCGCGTGCTTCACCGCCCCCTCCACCTCCTCCTAATGTCAAATCTAAACTACACAGTTAGTAAACGTTATACTTAGTAATATTTGGTTTATTCGCTATTTATTTTTGATCAGAAACATGTTCTCCTATTTGATAGAATTACCGTTTAACTCTAATGTGCTTGGGTATCTATCTATTGTGTGGAATTATTTGCTATTTAAGATATCAATTAATTTGTTGTATATTTATTTACATTCAATGGCAGAGGGTAAATCATAGGCTAAACATTTGTTTTAAATTTATATCTTAAATAAAGTACTTTTAAAATATATAGTTTTAATCTCTAAATAAATAAATTTTCTAGGTGCAATATATATATTTAAGGTATCAATACAGATACTGATATATTGATAAAAAAGATGCCATGTAATAATTAAATGAACAAAATTTCAAAAGATTAAATACATACTTCATCATAAATTGAATTTCCACGAGTATGTTTTAAGCTTGACTAGTATTAAAATGGTTATTAAATACATCAGTGTTAAATAAGAGGCTATTGAACCTCTTTTGTCAATACTAAATAGTTTATCGACATCTTATAAAGTTTAAATTAATTTTTAGTGCTTCCATTTTGGTTGGCAGAGTCAAATAACCAGAAACTGATATATTGTCTTTATTTATTTGATAGCGATCGTGCCGAGCATTGGAGACAAGGGAGACATAGTAGGGCAGGTTCAGTCGATAGCCGCCGCCCAGCGTGCAGCCCTCGAACGTACATCAGAGTGGGCGGAGCAAGCTGCAGCCGCTCTTGCCCTTCAGCAGCAAGGCCATGCCTCCCCGCTGTCTGGAGCCATGGCCAGCCCACGTGCCGAGAGTCCTCAGCTGATAAACCCACGAGAGATTCCTCTGGATCATCGAGGTAGCATCTCGGATCAGCCTCGGGATCCTCGGGATCGTGGGATGGAGGAAGAATTAGGCAGGAAGGACTCGAGAGATAGGCAGAGTAAGACTGATGTCAGTGATAAGGTGAGAGGAGAAGTGGGGCGGGATTTCGCTAGAGAGGGTAGTGGCGATGTAGATAAGAAGGAGGAGGGAAGGTCAAGTCGCAGGAAGAGTAAGAGGTCAAGGTCACGATCACTGTCTCCATCTCAGCACAAGTCTTCAGTGCTCAGAAGCAGGACTAAGTCACCAGAGACATCATCCATAAGAGATGAAGACTTGCTGGGTAGGTTACACTATTTACATTTACTGCTGTTTAAATTTTAGTGTAAAGAAATGTAAATGGGCTTCTTTAGAGTTTAAAAATAAAATTTAAATGTAAAATGATATTAAAGATTGCTATACGGTTGGTGAGCACCTATGCTCCAGTAATTGCCACAAAATTTAAACGAATGGATAGAAGAAACTCTATTCGTATCCCGACCCTGGTTAAACTGGGATTTGAGGGAAGATGATGATGATTAAAGATTGTTAATTGGTTATGTCCCTTTTAAACGGCATAGAATCCTGGTGTTTGTTCGGAAAGAGTTTAAGATTACCGAGTCATATACCATTTATTTATTTATTTATTTAAATTTATCACATCATATAAGACACAAGCTTATACAAACACAAGTGAGAAATAAGATTCCACCATAATGAGTGAAACGGCAATAATGGCCAAAGAAGCATTTACACATTACAAATTTAGGTTTTTTAAATGTTTAATTCAATTTTAAGCTAATTCAACGATGTTGATTTAAATTCAAGTTATTTCAACCATGTTGAGTTTAATTTTAAGTTATCTCAACCTTGTTGAATTTAATTTCAAGTTAATTCAACCATGTGAATTCAATTTTAAGTTATTTTAACCATGTTGAATTAAATGTTAAGTTATTTCAACTGTGTTTAATTAAATGTTAAGTTATTTCAACCGCGTTTAATTTAATGTTAAGTTACAATGAAACACAATCTTTATCGGATTCTCTTTGCATGTTGACCAGGTAATTAATTCAGTGTGTTTTCTGTAGGTATATCCACCGGTGACGAGAGGAAGGACGGCTCAGAGAGGAATGACAACGATTCTCACGGGGCAGAAGAGAATCTCGATCAGCTTCTCTGCGGCCTCAGTGACAACGAGGCTCAGGTAGGACTGCTATCTCTCTCATTTACGGTTATATCATCATCATCATCATCTTCCCTTAAATCCCAGTTTAACCAGGGTCGGGATTTAAATAGACATTTATTCATTCGGTTAAGTTTTGTAATACAATTATATAGAACTCTTAATGTAATACACAGTACAATAGAAATTTAACACCGTGTTTTTTGCAGGAACGTCTCATGTAGAACCTTCAACAACTGTTAGTTTCATATCTTTACATGAAACCCACTAGTAAATGCATAGATAAAAAGGAAAGCGATATTGATTCCAAAATGGAGTGTTTGTGTGTAGCTGACAGGTGGTGTAAGTAGATGTATGATAGATGTTGATTTAGTTGAATGATGCCCTGTTGAAAAGATCCATGTAACTAATATTAGCTGATTATAGATAGCTAATTATTATATATAACTAATGTTAGCTAAGTGTATATAGATAATATTAGCTTATAACTGGTCTACTGCAGACACTGGTTTGCCTTTATGGTTAACTTGATAGATTGATCAACATTTTGTTTTTTAATTTCTCACTTCTTGATGCTGTAATATACCCTTGTTGTGTCCGGGTTGCTGAGGAATAGACAAACCATGAGCTGCACTTGTTATAAGAGGCGACAAAGTGCTAAGATCCAAACTAACGTCAGAAAAATTTAAACCAACATCAGCAAGAGCATTTGGTTGGTCAGTGCCTAGCTCCTGAAATTGCTTCAAATTTTTTTAATTGCGACCCTAGTTAAACTGGGATTTAAACTTAAAATTAAAGAAAATGATGATGATGATGAGAATGTTAATCTGGTCACATCTATTTTTACTTTCGTAGAGTTTGCACGGATTTAGCTGATAAGCACTAATGCAATCTGTTAAACTTCCGCTAATGTGAGAAAATTATAACAGCCTTGAGTAGAATTTTTTTAAACTCGTAAATATTTGCAACAAACCACACTGCACTGTTATATGACATGGATAATTGATTGCAACAATATTTATTATGACATGAACGATTGATTGTTGTGATTGCTTGTAATATGACATGGTTAATTGATTGTAATAATTATGTATTTTTACGTAGGATGGCGAATATTCTCAGATTTCTTCCAATGAGGATGGGCTTCAGTCAAATATTGTAATTATTGTTATTATTATTACTGTTAAGAGCTGCAATGCTTGCATTACATTTTAATTCAGTACTTTTTAATTTCCTTCTGTTTTTTCACACACTGGCAGCACTGTATGTTTGATGTAATGTATTACACCTTCTTCCACAAATGCGATTGCATAATATCCTGTTGAACCAAGTGTCGTAGCATTTTAGCCTGAATTTATATACCATGCAGCATTATAAATTTTACAACATACTGTACATGTATATAGATGAAAGTAGCTAAATTTAGTCATATTTGTCTGTTAAAATCATAAAATATATTTTGCATCCAAGTGCGGTGCTTATGTTGTTCTAAGTTAGATTTTTAAAATTAAAGTGTATTTTATATTTTGTCTCAACAGGGGGAGTGGGAAAATGAAGATGCATTTAATTATGGAACCATAGCGAGCTTCAACCCATATCAGTGTGACTTGGTGGCTTTAGAGGTTTGTGTAGTTATAATCTCAGTAATAGCAAATACCTTCTGTAGCTTATCAGCATTCAAGAAATAATTCTCAAATTTATTATTAAGATTTAATATTAGGATTCTGTCCAAATTCTTTCAGATTTAATATCAAATCTTGTATAAAGATTTACTCTCAGGATCCTATCAATATTCTTCCAGATTTATGATCAGTTGTAGCTAATTATTTGAATGCCAGTGGATACCACTTTTCAACTTATCAATTGCACTATGCTTGTTTTGGAAAAAATAAAGACATATCATAATATAACTTTTACTGTGTTTAAATATTTTAAAGATATAAAATAATATTTATATTATGTTATTAATAAAAAACTATTTTAAGAAAAAATCAATTTTAGGATTGTTAAATGTTTACATTCTTAAGATTATAATTGTTGATATTTTAAGAATGTTCATTGTTTGACAGTTATTTTTTTAATGTAAATTTATCTGACACCATAATATGTAATATGTGCTTTGATTGATTGATTAATTAATTTATTGTCTATTTTGATTGGTTCAGACATTCACCGACCCCTCACTGACGGCCTATGAGGTGGAGAAGCAAACTCTCGTGCTTAAGAAGGACAAGATGATGCCGGCAGAGGCTACCAGACTTCTGGACATCGTTGATAGCTTCCGTAGAAGCAGACATCAGGACAAGTTTGCAACTACTCATTTGATTCTTTTTTCATGATTCTGTTGGCGTGATAATTCAGGATAAATAGGTGTTCAACTAGATAAAACGCTTCTCGTTCTATTTGATGGCCTATAGTTTTTTATCTACTTAATTTGTTGGATTTTTAAAAAATTCCCTTTTTTAAAATTTTATTTGTGAGATTAAATTTAACTATTTCCCTGTGCTTGTTTTCATTTTGTGTGGTATATGCTGCATTTGATCTAGTAAACATATATTCTCTCTCTCTCTCTCTCTCTCTCTCTCTCTCTCTCTCTCTCTCTATCTCTATCTCTATCTCTATCTCTCTCTATCTCTCTCTCTATAGCTACTACTTGACATTTTATTTACATCTAATTGATGAGAAATTAGAAATGTTTATTAATTTTCACAGGTTTTTTTTGAAAGACATTAATAATATAATTAATTATACTAGTAATCTTATTTTTTGATGATAGTTTTAAAGTGTTTGTAGTTAACCCTTATTAATTGTTAAATTGTTATTTCATTCAGATTTTTGGTGCTAATGTCTGTTGTTAATATTGATGTTAAGAAAATAATTTGTTATATATGCTTATTGTAGGTGGGTTGAAGCAATGGAGTCAGTACCAGGTCTGATTATTCCCGGATTGGTTTATCTCGTTAACAAGACAGATCACAAAGGTAAGTTACTACCGCTCCGTGTTTCTTCCATTATATGTAGTTATCTGTACTTGTTATCTGTGTTTGTTCTGTTATCTGTACTCTTTTTCATTTGCTACTCTGCCTCTGGAACTCTTTGCCTCCTATCTAATTTTACTCATTAACAATTAACCCATAATTAACATATAACAAATATATTATAATCTACTTTATTTTTTCAAGTTGTCTTTGCTAACTGCACACCTAAACATTAATATTCGACATGCAACCAGTATAATCTGAATTATTGTTTAGAGTGTCAATCAAGATATAGAATTAAATTTAAAGTTGCCTCAATGTAATGATATAACTGTTTAATTAGTAATTAATTAATTATATATATATATATATATATATATATATATATATATATATATATATATATATATATATATATATATATATAATTATTGTAGGTTGGTTTCAATTGATGTATAATTTTGCGTACTGTTTTGATTGTGCTCAGATGTACTGGAGTATTTGGTGGACTGGGCATTGGAAGGGCTAGACTTGGCTAAAGCTGTGGATCAACCTGAGCCGGCTTACAAGCTGAGACACATGAAGATGGGCATAGCTGTTGTGGGGGCTCTGTGCACCTGTGACTCATACGTTGCCTTCAGGCTGCTTGTACGTTCTCGTCTTTATCATGATTTACGTAGAAAATCTTTCTTCCTGTCTAGTGTTCTGCCACATGTCAGGTCTTAGATATAACTCTGCTCACTGTCTGATTTAAACTGCTCTATACAGATCACTCCTGCGATCAACAAGTCTATTTGCAAAGGGCTATGCCGTTATCATATCATAATACAAAAGAACACCTTAAATAGTAGATCTTTAATATATTATAAAAAGGCTTCATTAATATATATTTAAACTGTTAATGTATTACTAAGGGACGTTACAAAATTTTAAGTGAATTATCTTGAATTTGTGTGGACTTCCTTATTTCCTTTTCTTATTCTTTGTTTCCTTTCCTTTTTTCGTTGTTTCCTTTTTTCGTTGTTTCCTTTTTTCTTTGTTTCCTTTCCTTGTTTCCTAGTTTCCTTTTCTTGTTTCCTAGTTGAGCTGATCTGAGAGTAAAGGCCCTATAGGCTACAGGAGAACCAGTAACACAGGAAATTTAATTAACATGACCATAACACAGGAAGTTATGTAATGTTTTGAACTTTTTTTACTGATAGTGCAAGAGATGGTCATTATATTGCTATATTGTATTGTGTGTTTCTAGAGTCGTGAAGTTCAACACAAGCTGCTAGATCTCTACAGCTCTAAGCACATGGCCACGGCTATAAAGTTACAGATAATTTACACCTTGGACCAGACAACGAGCCTCAAGGAGGGTCTCGATTGGTTTGTGGGGCGGCATCATTTGCAGAAGAACCTTGTATCCAGTGATAAAGTGGCTGCTGCCAGAGCAGAGGAAGAAAACTCTGGCAAGAATGCTAAGCAAGAAAAGAGTTCCTCTGACAAAACCGAAGAAAGCGATGACACAGCACTGACAGGATATCAGCGGCTGATTGAGCTGATGCTGCACAAGCAGGTTTATATATGTTATATATATCTCTCTCTCTTAGTGCACTGCCTACTGGCAGGTCCATGGTTTATATATTGTATGGGGCCTTCATTTACTCGTACATTTTACTTATATTAATACTTAGAAAATAGAACAAATCTATTTAGTTTATTTATGTGTCAATTTTATTCCCTCGACTTACTTATACTATGACATTTCTAATTATTCTGAGTAATTTTCTCTGAATTTATTGACTTTTTATTTTTGTGTGAAAATGTCAATTTTATTTTGTCGATGGAAAAGCTTTTCATTTATCGCTTTTAAATTCTTTAAGACCAATACATTTTCAACCTGTAAAATCTTTAAAAACCAGTATAATCTGTACTTTATACAAATGACGGTGTGTTATGGATGATTATAACAATTTTGATTGTTGTTATTGTTCACAGTCTCCTCGGGTAATGGTAGCGCTGGCAACTCTGGCGAGGAAGGTTCATCTCTATGAGGTTCTACTGAGACTGTTGAGCTCTGTCGACACGTGAGTAGTCAGCCAGTATCTCTACATCAAGAGCTCTGTTCTCTACCACTCATCTCTTTGTAATAATCTCTGCTCATTACCACTCATCTCTATATAATAATCTCTATTCTCTACCACTCATCTCTTTATAATAATATCTGTTCTCTCTATCACTCATCTCTATATAATAATCTCTGTTCTCTCCCACTCATCTCATTATAATAATCTCTGTTCTCACTAACCTCTATATAATAATCTCTGTTCTCTACCACTCATCTCATTATAATAATCTCTGTTCTCTACCACTCATCTCTTTATTATAATAATTAATTTCTGTTCTCTCTGCCACTCGTCTCTTTATAAAGATCTCTGTCCTCTCTACCACTGCCTGAATAAAGATGTGTAATTTCTCTACTATCGCTGGCTATATAAAGACCTGTGTTAGATCGATGTTTCACTCATTCAATCAAGTCATTTATATTTGTTAAATTGTTGGTGCAGGTTTGTGGAGGGAGTCCAGGCGTCAAACAATGAGTGTAAAGCTGCTGAATCATCATCAGGTAGTCAGCTGAATGAGTCATTAGCTGCTGCAGCTGCTGATAAAGCTGCTGCCGGCTCTACAGCAGCGGCTGCTGATAAGGAAGCAGCTGCTGCAAAGAGCGAAGCTGCTGCAACTAGTAAAATCGAAACTGAAAGTAACAGCAAATCTAGAAATCCATCAGGAGATGAAGGTCACTCACCAGGTGACAGAGGAAGCGATGGACTGGATCCACATGGTGAAGAAATGGAAATGGATGATTCGCCGATGATGGAAGGGGAAATGACGCCAATGATTCTAGATCCTGCACTGGAAGAAGAGATGCTGGTCATCATACATTGTCTGGAGGAGATCACGCGCATCGTCACTGATTCTGACAACCTTCTCGTAAGTGCTGTATAGTTATTTTAATAAGTTATCATCATCTTCATCTTCCCTTAAATCTCAGTTGAACTAGGGTCAGGATACGAATAGACTATATTTTCCATTCCTTCAAGTTTTTGTAGCAATTTCTGGGGCCTAGATGCTCACCAACCGAATGCCCTTTCTGACGTCGACGAATGCCCGTCTGCCCTTTCTGAATGCCCTTTTTTTTATTATTCCGTATAGTTACACACATGACATACCGCATGTGTTTACAATGTCATTTTGACGTTGACGAATGCCCGTCTGCCCTTTCTGAATGCCCTTTCTGACGTTCATACTCATTCATTTTAATAAGTAATTTACTACTATTTTTCAAAGCAATGTCATGGTAATTAATTGCCTTGTAGTGTAAACTTTCTTTGAGTTTCCAAGAATGGTTTCGTTTCGGTATTCTTAAATATTAGTTTTACTAAATTATTTTCAAATTGATGTATATTTATGATAAGATAATCTTTAATTTACAAAATTCACAAAGCAATCCTTAAATGTGAGGTTTAACACGTGAATGGGCCCAAAAAGCAGTTATCAAACAGAATTTGTCAAACAGAATTATAGAAAAGTAATAAAACTGCAAATAAAAATATAAATAGAATGTACATAAAAATGAATCGGTTTACATATGAAGTATGTTAGCTTTAAATAAGTATTCTTAGATATTACATTTATTAAATTGTTTTCAAATAGATAGCAATTTGTAATATTGATAATATAATTAAAGTTAATGAAAATGGATTTAATATTGATAAAGAAGTTAATGAATTAAATTGACGTTAAATGCCACGTTTAACGTCAGTTTCTTGCTTTGGTAGCATGTCAGTTATGAAATGAACACTGGATTTCGAGGTTCATCTATCAATTCATTGTTGGATGCTTAACATCTTTGTTATAAAGGTGTCGACTAAAAATTAGACTCTCAGTGACTTACCTTCTAGACTACAAGTAATTAGCTACATGCTCAACAGTAAACTTTGTCTTATATCTTATGTACTACTTCATTCAGTTGTGGTTGATTATTATCGATGTTGTTTTGATTTTGTGCAGGGACAGCCAAAGCGTGTGCTGCCTAACAAGCTGAGATTTGAAGTTCTCAGCGCCCACCACAGTGCTCGTCGTAATCTCTTCCATATGTTCAATTCCTGGTAAGTACCTCGCTGAAACCTAGTATTACACGTATCAATCCATATGCTACTCAATCAATCTTTCAAATCAATCTATATCGTCATCAAACTAACTTTATTATCATTTAGATAGATCAATCAGTCAATCAACCAATCAGTGGATTAGTAAAAGACAAAACGTAACAACGATACGTTTAACGTTTCGTGACGTTTAACGTTTCTTGCAGCTGAGTTGGGTCTTCTCTAGTATTTTTAACACCTTTAGCAATTGTTGAAAATATACAAATATTTGTAAGACCGCCTGTCGGACTCCTTATTTACTTGAATTTAAGTCATAAAGCAGATCTAAATTCGTTAACCTACTGAAATGCCATGGATGCTTTGAATTGCATTACAAACTTGTAAATCTGTACTACTTGCAAGTAGTAATAATAGTAGTAGAAGTTTGTACTGTTTGTAGTACTGTTTGAAGTCTGTGACGTCAACCATAAATCAGAAAACGACCTTTGAAACTTTGTTATTAATTACTGGAGTCAATTAGTGGAGTCTAAGGTCTATAGTTGTAAAGTTTTAGAGTCAATTAGTTCAGTAGCGAGGGTTAACTGTAATTATTATAAGTTAATTTATAATGTAAATAAATTATAATTTTGATTGATTTGTGTTTCAGTCGTCTGCTGGAGTCAGTATTTGTTCTGCTGTCATGCCCTATGACGAGCAGCCACTCGATGCTCTTCAACGCCATCAAGAACCTGCTCACTCCGCTGCTCGACTGTCGCTCTGGTCTGCTCTATCTCAGCTTCAGAGTCGACACTGTCAACGGAATACTGCGCTCTCTCACGCAGAATGCTGTAAGTTCTGCTCATCGTTTACACTTCTGATGTAATTGCAGCACTCAGATTTTCAATCGTTAGCATTTGAAGTTAAATTGCATTAATTTATAAAAATAAGATCCAAACCAGCGTCAGAACGTAGGGAATTCGGTTGATGGACGCCTAGGCTCTAGAAATTGTTGCAAAAATGTAAACGAATGGAATTGTATGGGCATATTGTGATTGGTATGTGACAGAGATGATAGGAGAAGGTCTATTCGTATCCCGACCCTGGTTAAACTGGGATTCTAGGGAAAATGATGATAATAATTAATAAATATAGTGAGTGAAATTGCTCGAGTGTAAATGTATAAGTTTAATCCGTAAACTTGACTTATTAACTCAGGCTATTCCAGATTGACCTGTTTTCAATAACTTTAGTCTTTGGAATCTACAACAGCTTTCATCAAGTTCTTTTAAAATTGTTTAGAGGGGTCAAATACCCTTAGTATTACACTGTTGATTTAGTAATAGTTATCTATTGAATACTGTAATAATGTTGAGTGGTTTTACTGGTATATGTTGTAGGATTACAGCCAGAGTGAAGAGAGAGAACTGAGTTCAACGAATCAGCTTGGTCTAACAATGATATACTACCTGCAGGTTCTGCAGCACATTGATCAGCTCCGCGAATACAAAAATAAAGGTATATATTTGTTATCTACAGTTTAATCGGGGTGCTTTTCTATAATTTCATAAATATTGAATATATTACTTAAGTCTGAATTTCTTCAATAAATTTGTCTTGTTCTAAAGATTTATTAGTTACCATTTATTAATTACCTGTGATATTTTAAAATATATAGTGGAATTATTAGGTTATTTTATTATGTTGTAACTTTTTGATAAATGGAATAAATTCATTATTTTGTGCAGGATTTCATGCAGAAAAATGATAATAGCGAAATATCCTTTATTTAATTTTAAATTTAGTGATATCCTCATAGATATCTTGAAAAATTATTTGACCGTGATTAGTTTCTTATGGATTTATTAGTAAAATTGTTTATTTACTATTTACCCCGCAGATATCATGGAAAGAGAGTTGGATGAAGCTGATATTCTGGGAGTTCTGCATAGTCTTTACTCGATGACCTTCACCTCTCAAGGTCGTGAAGCAGTAGTGCACGTGTTCACATTGGAGGATAACCTTGCAGCACTGATGACCTTCATAGAACTTACCGGTAATGGCCTCGTATTAGTCTAACTGTTTATCGGACACTATTTGGAAAATAATTTCATGTATTGCTGAATAGAGCTATCCTGTATAGTTATATTTACAAATCACTCTTTAATTAACTTTCTTGTATAATATAATATATATATATCAATGAAACAAAATTCAATGAAATAATATAATTTTAAAAAATCAATGAAATAATATATATTTATCAATGAAACAAAATGTCATTCATAATAATATTTCTATATCTCACTTTAACTCTATTTATTTATTTATTTTATTTATTTATTTAAGATCACCATGGTTCACTAGTAGTTTGTGTTTAAGTGTTCCTTTGAAAGATCTATCATTTGTGAACTGTACTGGGTTATATGACCCTTTTTGTTTAACTTATTAAAATAAATAAAATAGATATATAAACTGTATAATGATATTTATAAATACCTCTTTAATTGACTAACTAGGTTTAGTAATTCTTACTTCATTACTCAATATTTTGTTTAGATAATTATTTAGTTTGAAATTTTTGAAAATATGAATTTAATTTAATTGATGGATATGTTTATTTTTAGGAAATGAAATAAGAGACAACAGAATCAGACATTCGGTGTGCTACGGATATGCGGTGATGATGATTGCAGTTATACTTCATCATTCGCAGAAAGTCGACTGGATTGAAAAGTTCGGTAGCAAACTGCTCAGTTTTGCTGACACAGGTATGTATTTGATAATATGTGATAATATCATGAATAAACTGCTGTGTCAGCCGTTAACGATCTGATCAATTTAGTAAATGTATCCGGTGTTTAAAATGCGATTTTTTTAATAGAAGATTACAGT
The DNA here is from genome assembly GCA_905160935.1 of Enchytraeus crypticus. Lineage (NCBI taxonomy): Eukaryota > Metazoa > Annelida > Clitellata > Enchytraeida > Enchytraeidae > Enchytraeus > Enchytraeus crypticus. The sequence continues at coordinate 852,748 of CAJHZI010000293.1, read as the reverse complement.
TTATTGACGAAATATGAGTTAAATTAAGCTCTCAAACGTGTGTTGTTAAGCAATTAACAAATTAAACAATTTGTAATTTAATTATTCTAAACCTATTCGTAATCTTGTAACATTATAATTAATAGTTCTGTACTTTTCCTGTAATGCTACTTTTCTGTTTTCCTTATTTTGTTCATCCTGTATTTTTTATATTCCCTGAGAAATTTGCCATTATATGACTTTATCTCTATTATTAACTTAATTTAATTTAGAGTCTACTATATAATTTTACTTTATTAAATTTATTATGTAATGCTTTAAATTAAGCAATTTGTTTTTTTGCAGAGAGCAAAATGCCTGGTAAAGCAGACGACAAGATCACTGAAATACTGGAATGGCTGCAGCCAATCAAAACCCTTCTCTCATTCAGCCATGATGCAGCAACTGTACAGAAGCTGATGAATCAGCTGAAGCAGTTCACGGATGATTTTGCTGAGATCAAGGAGGTTGCGGAATTGCCGAAAGGGATGATTACAGTTCTGCGTATTCTTCTGTATCTGACCGTTGAGCCGACGTCCAGCAGCGCTCAGGATGAGCGTAAGTTAACGTTTAAATAAATTACTATTTTAGTCCGGATTAGAAATTGAATGCAGTGAATTTAAAATTATCTGAAACTATAATATAATAGATGCTTGTGATAGAAGGGGCATTAGTAGTTTTAATTAGCCTTGATGTAAGGCCTAGTTACTGTAGTTTTGAAGGAAACTGCAAGTACTTTTCTCTCTCTCTCTCTCTCTCTCTCTCTCTCTCTCTCTCTCTCTCTCTCTCTCTCTCTCTCTCTCTCTCTCTCTCTCTCAGTGCACTTTTTTTTGGCAGATCCATGGCATATAACTCCTTCACATATTTTTATCCTCTGTTTTTCTCTTCGTATCAATGTGTGAGTTTGTTATCAAATCGTCAAGCATCCCAGATCTGGGTCTTCCTCTAACTTTTTTCTTCCAGTCTGCACATGATAATTAATTTATCTACTGGACTGATTGAGCCGTATAGCATTGTTTGAGTAATTTAGAATCTACTGTTGTTTGCATGGAACGATATGATGCGCCCAGTTTTTCTAATCAGATTGATCTTAATTAAACGATTTCATTATGCCCTTTTTGTGATTTCTATTTTATGATTGTTTTTAATGATGCCATTTAGTCTTTATTCTTTGGAAATTATAATCTGTTAAATTTGTAGACACTAAATTATAATAATTAATTTTTTCAATATCAGTATGTTGTTTTTTTGTACTTAGTTAGAACAGTGGAGTTGAAGCACCAGTACGTTTTGACGGAGATATACGGAGGAAATTCTATGCCAGTGTTCATCTCAATATTACAGGTTTGTCTAGATATTTTAAATTCATGATGATGTTATTTAATTTAAGAAAGATTTCATGTGTTATTTAGATCTTTATTTCACCATTCAGGTGGCAAGACAAAAACAAACTACAAACACAATTGAAACAGAGTCGATTTAACCATGAGTTAAATCGCAGGGGTCGTAATTTGGAAGACAGATAGTCCCTGGAAGTGAGAAGATATCTAGCTTAATCACCTATGACCTAGTTCTTATTTACTCAATGTTGTTTACTTTAAGCTACTCGGTTGGCCCATGCGAGAGGTAACTCTAATTGATAAATTACTAACCCTATCCCAATTGTATTGGAGTAATAACTCAACTGTTGATAACAGCTGTTTACTTGTTGAGTGACTGATTGATTCTCTCGACTAGTGTCGATAGCGATGTCGGTAGAGCACTCGGTTTCAGATCAGCATCCGCGGAGTTCGAATCCCATGCTCAGCAGTTACTGATAATAGATCCTACGTGAAGAAACTGTCGCTAACACTAGTTATATCTTTATACTGTTTCTGAAATATGCAGGATGCTTTATTTAACAATTGAACAATCCGTACATATGAATCATTTAGAACAACTAAGGCTAAACAAACCACACTGTTTAAATATATAATATTAAGCATAGACACGGTTAAAATGCTACTATAATTAAACAATAAACCGAAGCCAACGAAACTGGCTTAGTAATGACTTACTTCCCTTTAGTTAAAGAAGTATTAGCTAAGCTTTACAATACCCGGTCGTAGTGGATTCCCACCTCGGACTACAGCTGGGCCAACTGGACGGAGTCTGGACTAACTAATTTCTGACTTTTACTTAAGTAACTTTTCCAGGCTTTAATCCAGCTCATGATATAGTAAGCTAATCGCATTCATAAGATTAATCATTACTATAAGCTCATTAACCAAATCATGTAGTGAAGTCCCATTATGACATAATAAATATCAGTAATATTTCACAAACTTGGCTATAATTCATAACTAAAGTTCGTTACATAAACTCAGCCATAAAACAGAAATTACTTCTTAAGATTAATTGGTAAGCTAACTCGGTTACTACAAGATTAATGAAGACTTATGCCGGACTGATTTCACAGCTCTCTTATGTTCATATATCAACATATCAGTAATATTTCTTCGTACTTGAGATATTAGAGTTCTGCTTCATGATAGATAATTAACTATAAATCTTTCCCTATGATAGACGATTACATAATAAACCGGCCTAGTGATTGATAGGTTCAGCCTTGAGAATACCAGTTTTGTTGTTTTGTTACATCAGTTCTTGTAGAGAATTATTAGTAGTAATCTGTCTTAGTCGTTACTGCCAGATGTATAGATTGCCTGTCTTATATATTAATTGCCACTTCCTATGCCAGGAAACTTATAAATGACAATGGTCTTGAGTACAAACCTACATTTGTCCATCAAAGTCATTTGTTAGACCATACACTACACAATCATACAGGCAAACACCAAAATAGCCTTGAAAACATTCGACTCAAACATTAAATCAAACAAGCAACCACAAATAATAAATAAAAATTAATTAAATTACTTCCTGCGAATGTTCAAAGTAGTTTCGCAATATTGACTTCCAGGCAACTCATTCAGTCAAGTTATAATTATATATTTATTGGCTGAACTTGTTCACTAATCTTTCTGTCGTTTTTATTTAAAGTAATCAATAAAAAATAATTAGTCTTTAATATGTATTACGTACTTTCAATGGACTTTTCAATCTAAACGCTGATTAATATTAATGAGATTTGATAAATATTGATTAAGAGTATCATCATCATCATCTTCTCTTGAACCCCAGCATGGCTAGCGTCGGGATACGAATAAACCTTCTTCTCTCCCTTGTGTGGGGTGAGGAACTTTTCCATTCGTTTTAGAAACTTTTACAGCTATTGATTAAAAGTATAGTTAATAAAATTTGTATGAATGATTCTATAAATTGATTTTATTTAATTTTGTGCAGAAAATGAAGGATATTCTGCTGTTTCCGTGGCAAATTGGATTCCCGCAATCGTTGACTGAAAAGAGCCTGGTGCTGTCGATAGTTCGTCCCGTGTTGTCAGTGATGAGAGTGACTCTAGCCAATATCATAGCCGCTAGAGGAGTCGAGGTACGTCTGCTGTATATCCTAATTAATACTAGCGCTGCTACTAGCGATGTTATTACTCTACGTATATAATTAAATTGCGACGACAACAGATGAAATTTTTCGGACGCATTATGCAGAACAAAATAGTTGAAAATACTGTAGTGACTGGAATAATATAATAGATGGCAAAAGATGCAAGGATCGACAGCGGGTGACGTTTATTAAGAGTCTTAGCAAATGAGTGTAGTTAACTGAAACAGAGATGATCAGAGCAACAATAAACAGAGACATATGGAGGAATATGACCATGACCGCCCAGGCTTGGAACAGGCACGGCACTTAGAGAAGAGAAGATATAATTAAATAGATTGCACTGACTATTCCTTTTGAACTATTTAGTATGCGAATTCAGCGTTGTATTAGTTATTTAGTATGCATAATTCTGCATTTAAATTAGTAATCTAATTCAGCATCATCTTCCCTAGAATACCAGTGTAACTAGGGTTGGGTTCGAATAGAAATTTTCCTTAAATTTGACTTAAAACATAGTTTACTTAGTTGATATAAACTAAAATGAATATAGAATTAACTATAATGCGCTGATTTATTAATATGAATTGCACAGAAAAATAGTCATCTTTGAGTTGGTATTTGAATTTTCCGATTGATTGATTAACTGATTGATTGACTAGTAGTTTTCATATAATGTTTTGATTGATTTCAGTACAAGGACCTGACCAGTATACCGTACGTGATGGATATTCACACAATACTCTGCTCCATTTCACCTACTGGTATTCTCAACACTGAACTTCAGCAGGTTTGTAATTAGTCAAGATTTTAAAGTAGTTTATGTTAAAATTAAAATCTATTTATTATAGTATTGTATTTTTATCATCTGCAATTTATGTATGTTTGTAAGTTTAAATCTGTTAATATTTGAAATACATTTTTAGCTAGTGTGAATTTTAATTAATTAATTAAAGTACATTTTTGTACTGTATTTCCTTGTGTGCGATGTGTTAAACTATATCCTTCCAAACTTATATCTTTAAAGACTTAAGCGTTGCCGAACACTAGTATTAAAGTCTTAAAGATTGTTTTGTTTTTGGACTTCTATGACTTAGATTTCTTTTGAACTTTGTAATTCTGTGATACCCTCTTCAGATGTTGACATTAGATAAATGAAAAAAATTTAATACATTTGTTTTACAGTATTATAACCTTGGTGTTTCTTATTCTAACAGATTCAGACAGAAATAGTTGATACGATGATGGCGTTCACTCAACCTCGACTAATTTCTGAGACTTCAGAAGAAGGTTTGTCCTAAAAATTAACTGAAATTCAGCTCTAATATTATACTTGTCGATTTTTCTGTATTCGATATTCCGTATTCAATTTGCATTTTACATTTGCTAATCCATTCTTAAATATGAATTCACTGATCTAGAAATAACCTACTGATTTGAAGAGGTTTTGCTATTAGTCCGCCCCTAGAATATGACCGTTTGCTTGAAGAAATAAAATGCATATTTACTATTAGTCTTAATTGTATTATTAATCGGACCGGAGTTCTTGTAGCTTATTTCTCTCGCTGTGCTCTGCTTAGTAGATCTGATATTAATATAACAATAATAATTGTTATAATAATATATTAGTATTGAATTGTAATGTATTAATTTTTTTTGTACTGTATTTAATTTAATTTAATTGTATTTTATGTTTCCCCATGTTGTATCCGGGTCGTTTGAATAATTTGACCAACCCCTGACTGCACGTGTCGTAGAAGGCGACTAAAGCAGTAAGATCCATACCCACGTCAGAAAGGGTATTTGGTTGATGAGCGCCTAGGATCCAGTAATTGCCACAAAACTTAAACGAATGGATAAACTTCAAACTGGAGAAAGTCTAGTCGTATCCCGACCCTGGTTTGATTGGGATTTAGGGGAAGATGATGATGATGTATTGTATTTTATGTGGTGTGCCATATATCAGTGTATTACATATATATTGAATTATTTTCTAACTTTTTTTATTGTATTATACTGCATAATATTACATTTTATTATATTGCATTGTATTGTAATTTTCTTGTTTCTGTATAGCACTAAGTCAGAGCCTATGGAGTGGAATGCTGAGGGAGGTACTAAAGTACACTATGACTGCTCCGTATACAAACCTTAGTGGTCTCATTCTCATCTCTGAAATGTTGCCACTTCCCCTGCCCATCCAGTCTAAAGAGGTTTGTAGAAATAAAAGCTTTAATCTATTTGTGTCTATAATAATGCGGTAGTAGTAGTATTCATACTTACGTTGTAATAGTGGTTATTATTGAGGCTGCAAAAACGTATATTTTAATCTTTAATTCTATTGATTGCTAAGGAATTCCTTGAACAATTTCTTTACTAAACGAGTAAAGCGTGACAGAGCAATAAAGATCAATTTCGCTGTGTCTTGCCAAAAATTCAATAAAAATTGTATCGTGTATGAACATACTGAAGGTTCTCTATGTTCTGATGATTTATATTTTTCTATTTGGCCATTAAATTCAAAGTGTTTTTTCCGTCTCTCTTTCACTGCTTGTGTTATTGCTATATTTCTGTTAATTATATTTGAACTTTTAATATATTTGCATACTATAGCTATTGCTATATTTGTATATATATATATTTAACTTGTGGATATGGTTTCTAATCTGTGGTAATGTTATGGTTATGTAGACTCTGTCGTCAAGTGAGCTGCTGGAGTTGGTAAACTTGCGCAAGCGTTGGAGCGCCTTTCTACATCCACATTTCACCCAAATACAAAACATCATCCGATGTCTGTCAGGTAACCTCATCCAAAGTCTATCATGTTTTGAATAAAATACAATTTAATGTAGAATATTTTAGTATTTCATTGTGTTTACTTTGTTTAATACTAATATTATTCATTTTTGGCAATTATGTATTAGCAAATAGCTATTTTATTATGTATATATGTTTATATAGTAAATATGATAATTATCAATAATATTGTATAATATTTATTATATGTAGATAATTACTATATAGCTGAACTATTCTGACCCTAGTTAAGTTGCCATTCAAGGGAAGAAGATGATGATGATTATAATTATTATATAAATATACAAACTGTTTTTATTGTATATAAACAAAAAATTAATGTATAAGTATTGAATATACTTATAATTATATATAATAATAATTAGCAATAATAAAATATAATTACATATAAGATTTATATTGCATCATCATCATCTTTCCTTGAATCCTAGCTTAACTAGGGTCGGGAATAAAAATAGAACAAAATCAGATCAGATATAATAATGTAACTTAATGAGATGTATATAACACAATTATATATAATAATATATCTTAATAGGATGTACATGTATATAACACAATTATATATAATAATATAACTTAATGAGATGTATATAACACAATTATATATTATAATATAACTTAATGAGATGTATATAACACAATTATATATAATAATATAACGTAATGAGATGTATATAACACAATTATATATTATAATATAACTTAATGAGGTGTATATAACACAATTACATATAATAATATAACTTAATGAGATGTACATGTATATAACACAATTATCTATAATAATATAACTTGGTGAGATGTATATAACACAATTACATATAATAATTTAACTTGTGGATTATTTTGTTCAGGTACGTCTTGTCAACCGCTGCATCAGCTGCTACGAAGGGTCTGTTGGCAGTTAGCTGACTTGGCTGTTCCCACGGCTCTCGCCATTGTCAGGTGTGTACGAGTAAGATATGTAAATTTTATATATTTATAATATATAAAATAATTATAGTACAATCTGTGCCGTTGCCATATAGCAACAATTTTCACGTGTAGTACTTTTAGTGGACAATGTTCGATAATGCTTTTAAAAATAGTTTTTATAGAAATAAATAGTTTTTATAGAAATAAATAGTTTTTATAGAAATACATTCGGGTTTCAATGACTAGTCTTTATAACATCTCTCTGATATCTCTAATCTTAATCTTATAATATTTCTCATATCTCTCTGATGTCTCTCTAATCTTAATCTAATAATTATAATATTTCTCATATATATCTCTCTAATTTTAATCTTTTCATATTTCTCATATCTCTCTGATATCTCTCTATTTTTAATAATCTCGAATTTTAATCTTATAATATTTCTCATATCTCTCGGATTCTTCTTAAAGTGTAGTGATTTATTCAGTTTCCACATTATATACTGATTGACTGATCGATTGATTGATTGAATGATCAGATCGATGCTGGACACGCTGCTGGAAGCTATGGACAACGACGCATCGACTGCAGACTCTCGCAGGACGAAGTCTCAGGAGACTGCCGCTGAGACTGAGCGGAAACAGACGTCGTTCAGCTGTACACCCACTGCTCGCGTCCTCAACCTCTTCGCCTTCCTCATGAACCAAGCGGCCGTGAAAGCCGCTTTCCTCTTCCTTCCACGGTCTGGGTAAGTGCTACTAACAAGTAATATTTAATAATAATAATAATAATTAGAGTGCTACATTCATCAATGACAACATCGAGCACTACTGAGACAGAATTAAGCCGGCGAGCAAAAAGAAGGTCCAAAAACGGTGCAAATTCCAAAATCCAGAAAAACAGTCCAAAGTGATTTAGAGTGCAAAGTAAGCTCTGTTAAATACTAAGTAAAAAAGCTGGTAAAGCTAAGGTTAACGTCAGTTTCCTCACTCGAAAGCAATGTCAGTCAGTGACGGGCGAGCCCAAGATTTAAACCCCGCACATACTGATCCGCGATCGAGAATATTACTGACGTCGCCACTGCCTCCAGCCAGTTATATTAGTGGTTGTTTTGAGTAATATTTTGTACCATGAATGGTGAAATTAGTGAATATTTTAAAAATTATATTGCTAGTACAATTTACATGATATAGCAATATTGGTGGGTTACAGCTATTTATATATAAATTTGAATAATTATATGTTGTTTTGTATATTATATTGGAATTTGGTTATATCACAGCTCTACTTTATTACACCATCAGTAGGTACCTTTTCGTATATATGTCCATAATTGATATATGATCAGAGATGATTTTTAATTACCTTTTACGAAATCTGCGCTAGCTGGATTTGAACATTTTCAGTTTTTCTTTCCTCGTGAAGTCCATTCAAAAGAGATTAACTACAAGTAGTAGCAGAGCTGTAATGAAAATTGCTAAATTAAAGCTAATAGTTGTGCACTAATATAATTAATAGATTTTTTTATATAAATAAGTTGAAGTAAAATAAATAAATTTATTCTCAGAGATACTTTTAATGTTTCATAAGAACAATCAGAAATGACTGCTTATTAGCTGAAATGACTGATTAAAAAGCTATAATAATAATAGTAATAATAATATAATCATCTTCTTCCCTTGAATTCCAGTTTAACTAGGGTCGGGACACGAATAGACTGTCTCAAATCCTCTCAGTCCTACATCATATCATTCATCAGTCAATCCCCTATTTGAGACTTTTCCATTCTTTTAAATTTATGTAGCTATTTCTGGAGCCTAGGCGCTCACCAACCAAATGCCCTTAAAAATAAATCGAAGTAAAATAAATAAATTCTCTCAGATACTTTTAATATATCCTGAGAACAATCAGAAATGACTGATTATAGCTGAAATGACTGATTAAAAAGCTGTATTAATAGTAATAATAATAATAATAATAATAATAGAAGTTTTTCATTGTTTTTTGTCCAGGGTGAAGACTGACGAGAAGTACAGTAGTGTACTGGGTCGACTGATGGAGCTGTTTAACGTAGTGTCTGATGAAGACACTGACACTCAGGCGCAGGAATCTATTGTGGTAAGTCTGTGCGACTAGATTACTCTGATTTCTTCGTTGCTTTAAAAATTGCCATTTGTTCATGAAAACGATTCCTCTAAGATTTGTTCTCTCTTTCTCTCTTTCTATCACTGTCTCTAACCTATTAAATTCATAAAGGTTTCAGTAAAGCTTTAGTAATAATCTAGTAATTAATAATTAATTATATAATTTAACTGACTAATTGGTGGTATTAGTATCATGTAGTTGATGATACCAGTGAAATTTTTACTAGTTTTTTAGACTCTTATCACTAATTTATCCACTTTTTATGATTGACATTCAGATGCCAATCACTCATTATACATATAGACTGCTCCATGCAGCAGACTTGTATTTAAATTCTACCACGCTTGCTTGGTCAGGTGCTACGCTGAGGTTACAATTATTGATATAATTGTTCTAATTTTCGAAATTTTTGATTGTTGTTCTGTATTTCAGTCGATATTCCAATCTCTGTGTGATGTTGAAATCAACCTGACAACGTCTGATGGAAGACTTGCTACGCCAGAAGTTATGCAGCGGGTATGACTATATCTTAATTAAAAATGCTATTCATAGTTACATTTAACTAATTCTACTGATCCTAATATGATATTTAATTCATACAAACCAGAATCAGTGAATCATTTCTGAATTAACAAAAAATCAAAGTAATTTTATTAAATAATATTTCTCGGATTGGAGCCAAACAATTTTTGGGACATGCAAAAGGATAGAGTTCTTGATGGCCCATAAAGAATTGACGTTCTGAATACTATGTCATGTCCAATCCTCTCATGTAGAAGATGTGTAAGCTTAGAGACCAAGTAACTGTGTTAGTGTGCAAATTTTTATCTTCAATATTTTTTTGCATATTCCAATGTATTTTACGATATTGCTATTTATATTAATTTGTATTTAATTTTAATTTTAAAATTTGTTTTATTTTTTAAGTTTTATTCTAATATTGTATGAACAGTTATCGAATATTCTGCTTCGATTTGTTGATTATTATTAATACTAATAATAGTATTACTACTGCTATGTACAGTAATATCTTTATATTTATAGTATGATTTAATTGTAATTATTATATTTCAATGTTTCCTGAACCTAGTTAAACTGGGATTCAAGAGAAGTTGATGATGATATTTAAATGTAGTATTCTGATTTATTTTCTGAGCAGCTATCTAACGGTCTACCGTCTAAGGATCAGCTGTCAGAGATAGCAGTGGGTCTCCTGAAGCACATAGACAACAGAGACCAGAGATTTTCCTCAATTCTCCCATCACTGCGCACTCTAACACTGCTCATGGACCATGACTACGGCTTCTATCACGTCAAACAGTGAGTAATTCCATCATTAACTTATTGTATCTATTAATAAATTCTCTCCAGGTCTCTGCCATGTGGCAGGTCCATGGTACATAATATTTTGAATCTGCTTTCACACTCCACATTGAGCACTCCATAGATTAACAAGTTAATCCCTTCACATAGGGCTATGTCTTACTCATCCGTATGTAGTCTATAGCTTGAGGTAAAATATGGCTTCTGAGGAGGTTTCCCGTTGCCTTGTGCTCAGTTTATGTTCAGTTTATCAGCTAATGCGTATACAGTTGTATTGAAAGAGTACGATCATTGATTGTAAAATTTATGCTTGAAAATTAATCATTTATAATAATCATTATGCTTTAACTTACTAACACTATCATTGGCATATATATATATACATTTTCACGTCATTTTTGCATATTTTATAATGTCATTGGGAATTTCGTAACAAAATCTACTTTATTATTTTTATTATATTTATTAAAGTATATTTTATTTATTTTTTTAACAGGGCGATGAAGACTGTTCCAACAGCATTCTGTAATCTCTTTAGCGGCATCAACGCCACGTTCAGCAAGGACAGCTCAGACTGCATCGCTACCCTCTCATCAGCCGCTGAATGCATTCAGTTCCTCCTTTCCCCGCCACTGGTGGCTGTTCCTCCTGGCGTCGTGCCAGCTGGCATGTTGCCAGATGACCTCAGTGACCCCGAGCTGGCGGGAGTGGTGTCGCTGTACGACAGGAAGTTGACGATGAGTAACGTGGAGATAGGTCAGCTGTTGAGCTGGACCGGAGAGGTGGATCATCCGCTGTATGAACTGGATGCTCTGCTCTGTGTAATTATATCCATTCTTATTCCTTGATCTTGTGTAGAGTTCAGTTTTTCTTCTTATTTTGTATTTTTTCTGCTCTGTGTAAGTCTATCCATTCTTGTTCCTTGATCTTATGTAGAGTTCAGTTTTTTTAAATTTTTTATTTTTTTTCTTTATATTCTCTTCGTTTATTCGTTCTTGCTCTTTGATCTTGTATAGCTTTTCAGCATTTTACTGTTCTTCCAATTGCGGTTTTAATATTGTTATAATTATAATTTTACTTCAATTAGATAGGTAAGTGTATTTAATATTTTCTAGTGGTTTTTATATAATAAATATAACAGAAATCTTGTAGAGTCTTTTGTGATAATTTAATGTAAAGTCTTTTGTGAAAGGTTTAATTTTATTGTTGAATTTTGATTGTGGTTGTCCCAGCAGAAAGCATTATGTTAAGACGTGTAATTCACTCTCTGTGGTGTATCTCTCACTAGTCCCCTTAAAAGTAGAAAACATTATGTTAAGAGTATAATTCACTCTCTGTGGTGTATCTCTCACTAGTCCCCTTAAAAGTAGAAAACATTATGTTAAGACGTATAATTCACTCTTCTTGATGTATCTCTAACTCTGCGGTGTTTTGTTGTGCAGGACTATGCTAAGGATGAGGAGACTCTTAAGCCGGTGTACGAGAGTGTGCACGCACTGGTCACTGTGCTGCAGTCAACTGATGAGCAGCCCCAACGACCTGGTAACATATCCTGCCTGTCTAATTCTAGAATATCACTTAATACGAGCGGTTACGACTGTCGTATTTGTGTGATTATATTGCATTATTGCTCTGAATTGACACCTATATTTATTCCCACTGATGAAAAATGGACATTTTGCTGCCTTAGAAACAGTAGCAGATTTAGTTGAATTTACTTAGTTTTAATGGAATTTACTTTTATTTATTTATTGTTTACTTATCATTTTCCCTTTATTCCCAGTTTACCTTTTTTATTTATTTAGAAAATTCAGTTTAATAAGTATGTAAAACTAGAATTTTGTCAGAAAAGAGCAGAACAATGTAAAACTTTCATTGTTATTATTTACACAAATAACTGTTCTACTGTAAAGTAAACGTTAATTTTGAGCTCTTCAATTAAGTGCTTAATTGCCAACAATGATGGCTTACTTTAGACTTTAAATTAAAAGATCAATGCCATAAAGTCAGTTTAGAACGAGACTTTTGCTATGGAGAAAGATGTAGTTGTTTTTGCTTGAATGAAAGGGAGAGATAGAGAGATGTCTTAACTTTTTCTGAGTACATACGAGTGAACTTTTTATTAAAACTATAATCGTTAATTATATTATCAGCTGAGTTTTGATATTACTTGCTGACATATCTGATGTCTTTTGTACTTGAACAGAGATTAACGAGCCTGTGATGCCAGAACCTCTGTCCCTTTCGACTCAGTTCAGCGATAGAACCGTCTACCTCATCACGGACGACGAGGACGACAGGCTGAGCGCCACCTACTGGCTCTCCACCCCTATGGGCGACGAGAACGACAACGAACACGATCTCGTATGTATAGTTACTATCTAATTCTATTTTTATTCCAGTATCTTACCGTCATCGTCACTGGCTGGAGCCAGTGGGATGTCGGTAAGATACTCGAATAAAACCAAACTGATCCGACCGCGGATCAGTATGTGCGGGTTCAAATCTTGGGCTCGCCCATCACTGACATCGCTTTTGAGTGAGGAAACTGATGTTAACGTTAACTTTTTAAATTCTATTTGACATTTCTCTATTAATTTTCCTAGAATAAGACTTTATAACCACACGGATTTTAATTCATGACAATTTCTGGTACAGGTTTATTTTTTGAATTCGATCTACCTGTTTTACTACCCTTCATGTTTACGAATTTTCTTTTGTTCTGTATATATCTGAAATTTATCGAAGAATTTAATCCACCGCAGTGTTGCTCGTTGAGGGAGGTGATGGTAACCTCTTGATATTTTAATGAATAAGCCAGGGACGAATGAACCTGGTTTCAATTTCAAAACGAGCTGGTCTCAAGCAAAACCTGAGATATTCACCGGATTGTTAACATGGATAATGAACAATAAATTGCGTAACAATTTAAACATTTGCAAATAGACTGATGGAAAAATCATGGATGTTCTTTATTTTGAATGTGTTAATGGTTGATGCTGTGTTTTGTTAGGTGAAGATCAATCTGATAGAACTGGCGACCAAGTACTGTCCAGAGCTTGACCTCGAGGCAGAGCTGAAGAAAGGCTCGACGACCTCTGAACTGTCCGCCTTGCCGAAGAGAAAGAAGCGTGTCACGTGAGTAGATAACACTTCTATCTGTCTGTCTGTCTGTCTTCGCTAGATAGCTCTGCTTTAGTCTATCTGTCTTTGGTGGATAACACTCCTTTAGTAGATAGCACTTTGTTTAGTAGGTAGCGCTTTGTTTAGTAGATAGCGCTTGCTTAGTCGATCTGTCTTTAGAATAACACTTCGTTAGTCGATCTGTAGTAGATAATACTTCTTTAGTCTATCTGTCTTGAGAGTGTCACGCTCGTGAACTATCTCTTCGTTGTTGGTGCAGTTACAGCATTTATGTAAATTTTTGGATGCTTTAAGATATTGTTTCAGTTCCAGTTTTCCAATATCACATTCTATTGTTATTGTTGCCGTCGTTGTTTGCTACATAACTGTTACACAGATGGTGAATTAATTATATAATTTATAGATGCATCTACTAATTACTTTCTATATGTCAGGTCTTTTGTTAAATTCTATTTAATAATCATTTGTGCATTAAAAATTTCGAGACTGAGAATTTGATGTAACTTCCTCTGTATTGCTGTAGCACTCTAACTGCTTCCCTTTTGTGGGATTAATAATAGTAAATGTGATCGACAATTTATTACATTTTCAAATTTATTTTCAATTCACTCATTGCTTTTACTGTTTTCTATGATACAGGGCTGTACGCAGAGGTACCGACACAATTAATACGAGCAGACAGCATGGAAATGGAGGATTTGGTTGGTATTTTTACTCTACTTACTCATTTAGGCGCATCTAATTTAATTTTAACTTTAAGAACTAACATTGCTCATTTTAGTATTTTACATTTTTTAAAGTTAGCTCTGCTCTCTTTATGGTCATTTAAATAAATCTAGACAAATGATAATGGATAAATTATTTTCAATTTTTTTTACAAATATTGGAAAGAAGTACGTGTACTTAAAATTGCAAATATTGACAAAAGTGATAAGTGGTTTTAATAAGTGATAATAATAATAACTCATAAGTAATAATAAGTATTAATAAGTAATAATGATAATAATAATGAAAACTTAATAAGTGATAAGGCGTCTAGAAGCTATTAGAAATTGTGACTTAAATTATTATGTTATCGTTTCACAGTGGCCCCGATGAGAGGCAGAGGATTTGGACGGGGTGGGGGAGGAATGGGGGGCGGGGCGGGGCGCAGCGACATGTTTCGCTCAAGACCCCCCAACACTTCTCGACCCCCCTCCATGCACGTCGACGACTTCAACAAGATAGAGATGGGGCATCAGCCTGGTAACGCCTTCGGGCCTATGCAGATTCCTCAGGCTATCAACAATGCTCAGAGACATCCTGAGGTATTGCATTTAAAATTCTTTTAATGTAGATGATTGGGGTCTATAAGATATTAAAATTATATTTTTGAATAATACGTTATTGAATGGTATAATATAGATGTGCACTGTTGTGCAGTTAGCTTTATATTTACTTGAATTTTTTAATTCTTAATACTTTATACCGTACCCTAATTCTTATTGTACTTTTCTCTATGATTTAATCTAAAAATCTAAAAATTTACTTAATAACTGCATGACTTCGATATCATTATTCAATTGTTTTATTACTGAATTTATGTATCACAATAAATAGGAATAATAGTATTGTATTATATATTTAAAGTTCTTTCATGTATTTAATTGATTATGTGATCGCTGCAAGATTGAAAATCTCTCTCTCTCTCTCTCTCTCTCTCTCTCTCTCTCTCTCTCTCTCTCTCTCTCTCTCTCTCTCTCTCTCTCTCTCAGAGCGCTGCCTATTGGTAGGTTCATGGTACAAAACTCATCCACATATTTCTATCGTCTGCCTTTCTCTTCATATCAACATATGAAGTAGTTATCAAATCATCCAACTAATTTATATATTATTGAATGATTTATTTTGACAGGATGTAAACAGAGGTCAGATGTTTGATCGTGGTGGGGGTAGAGGAAACTTTAGGGGTCGAGGGTTCTTTGGAACAGCTGGTAGCTATGGACACAGAGATGGAGGTAAAGATTTTTGACATACTAGTACAATTATATCAAGGAGTGCATCAACTGTACATTTATTGTTCTCTAGATACTGTTCTTTAATTAATTTTTTAAAATATTTAAGTTTTGTTTAATTCTTGTAGAGTACCAATTAATTAAATGTTTTCATAGTAGTTTGCACAACGACTGATCAAAGGTATAGAGTCTTTGCAGTTGTCTGTAATACATTCTAATTTGCTGTAGAACAAGTTCACTATTTTACATTTTAATTTACTGATGATTTATATGATTAACTTATCTGATTGAATGATTGAAAACCCAATAAAAACTAAAAACCCATCTCTTTCCGCCATAGGTCTAAATTTTGACCTCCTTGCCTTGGATCTTGGACTTTCACTATTTAGATCTCGCTTTCTCTTATGGTCTCTATGTACTCAGTCATCATCGTGTGGTGCTTTGGCGCCTGTTTGAGTAGAGTCTGCAAGGGACGTCCCTGACATTGCCTTATGGCGAGGAACCGGACGTTAAATTCTTATTGATTGATTGATTGCTCGTTATGTATTGCAGGCATGGGTCGAGGTGGCTACAATAATAACAGAGGTGGTATGAACATGCCGGGGAGCGCCATGCAGACTAATTCACGTGGCGGGGGTATGATGGTTAGGGGTACCGCCACAGGCCCCCCAATGATGGGGGGTGCACCTAAAGTTGTTGGGGGTAGCCAGTGGGGTGGTAGAACCAATCAGAGGCCAGGATATGGGAGCGGTGGCAATATGCCCCAGGGTGGAGGCTTCGGCCCTAGGTAAGTGAAATTCAGATATTTTAAATTTGATGTCTTGAAGGTTGTATTATTTTCATTTTAAGCAGATAGTTTTCCAAAGCTGTGTAAATCCAAAATTAGTAGAAATTTTATAAGAGTAATCTCAAATAATTTATATTTACTATTTAATATACATGTATTAATATATTTGTGTAAAAGTCTCCGTGTTGCGTCCGGGTTGTTTGAAGAATAGACCAACCGGTGACTGAACTTGTCGTAGAAGGCGACAGAAGCACTAAAATACAAACCAACGTCAGAAAGGACATTCGGTTGGTGGGCGCCTAGGCTCTAGAAATTGCTACAACATTTTCTAAAACGAATGTAAGAGATTTGATATGATGTGGGACAGAGAGGAGTGGATAATGTCCATTCGTATCCCGACCCTAGTTAAATTGGGATTAAAAAGAAGATGATGATGAATATATTTCTGTAAATTATTAATATATTTACTAGTTAAAATCTTGACACTAATCGTTCATTACTTGTGTATTTTTGTATTATAATTTATCTTACTTCAATGATTGTTATAGCGGTGGAGCTGGGATGCAGAATCCGATGGAGAGAAGAAGAGAGGAAGGGGGTGGAGTCGGCTGGTACGTGGGCGGGGCTCCGGGCTGGCAGCAGGATATTAAGGGCAGGCAGACTGATCAGAGATACATCAATCGTCCCTATCCGTACTAAACTAACAGGTTTAGTGTGAACTTTAGTTATTTCATTCACTTTAATCATCATCATCATCATCGTAAACTTCTCTTGTATCCTTGTTTAGGTAGGGTCGGGAATTTCTGTCACTTCAATGCTATTGGCTTTTATTACAACTTTTTTGATACTCTAGTAAATCAAGTCTGTAAGGCCAAGTTTAACGTCAGTTTCGAATAGCTTGTCAGTGACGGGGAGAGCACTGAATTTGAACCCTGCACCTAGTGATCTGCTGTCGAACAACTTGCCAACAATCGACAGGCTAAGCACATAGCCCATATAGAGATTTTGAGTTTAATATCAATGACATTTACGTAAGATATTACATTTTTAAGTTACGATTACAAAAATTATATTTTTCAAGGCTATTGTTTTATTTTTATGTTATTTTGTAAGGTGTTGATTTATCTGTTTACAGATTTATGAGAAGTGATGTTGTGCAACTGTCAGATCTCGTGAAAGTTCCTGTATTTCCTCTGTAATGAAAAACAGACACTGACACCCAAGCGCTCAAACAGAATGAGAAAGAAGCTGACATCCACCCTCATCCAGCAGCTAGAGAGAAACAAAGAGAGATATTAAGAAAGAAATCTTTTGGACGACGAAGACATCATCGAAATGGAACGCTGAGAGAAAGAAAATAATGAGAAAGAAATATTCTGAATTGAATATCTTGTATATATTGTTCGAAATTTAAAACGACTTTCCTATGTTGCTCGCACGGAACTATATATTACTTTAAACTGTCGCAAAAGTCACTGATGAACTTTTAATGATTTACTCTTTTACAATAATTAGTTAGTGATAGTCTTTTGTTAAGAAACTTCCTATTTAAAAGGAGTTTGTGTAGTATAATTTAAGATACGCTTGCAATTGTAGCGCCAAATAGTATTTTCCATGTATCAATCAGTCGTCGATTGATGGATTGTTAGTTGATCGTAAATCCTCTTAAATGCTGCCCTCTAGGAGAAGAGTTCTTCCTATTTTCCTACGCAAGCGGAAATGGCTAATTCAGTGAATACTAACCTAGAAGCTGTGCCTCGAATCCTAAGTCGCTAAGCCTCCTGGAACATTAAAGAATACTGATGTATTTCTCCGGTAACGGAACGACCGGTAACGGAACGAAATGTCGCACAATCACTGACCGATGGAAATTTCTGTAAGTGATTGTCAGGGACTCAATTGATTGACGTTTGCGTATTGAAATGGCGATTGTGTGTATTCGTTGATTAAACTTCTGCCTGTAGAATTATATTATATAATAATGTAGTATATTATACTACACCATGACGCCAAAAAAATGAGAAGTTTGAACGTTAATATCTCCGGCTTGAAGAAAGCAAATTTAACTAAATTTTATACTTAATGAAAGATATATGTGAATTTGAAAATTTGGTGATGATATCTACAATGGTTATTAAGTTATAGCGTTCGGGGTGCATATACCCAAATTCAGGCGTTCTTAATTACTGTGCGTCACGCACACAATTGTTGCGCTTATGTTAGTTACATGAATAATAACGTTACAAGAACGCCTGAATTTTGGTTTACACACCCCAAACGCTATAATTTAATAACCGTTTTAGTAACCGTCATCACTATATTTTAAAGTTTTCTATTCAATAAATATATTTAATTAAATATAATATTTGGTTAAATTTGCTTTTTTAAGCCGGATATATTAACGTTCAAACTAGCCTAATTTTTTCTGGGCTACAGTGTTATTGTGCCTATATAATAAGATTGTAGTAGATTTAATTTTGAAATTAAGTATTATAGTATTGTATTGAGTTTGTACCTAGAGGAAAGATGTTACTTTATCACCATTGTAAAAATTTGTTTCATGTTAAAAAAGTCGGAGAGAATTGCTAGGCAATAGAAAGGTACTGCGATACTGTAGCGTGAAGCTGTGATAGTATGACGATTTAGATGTTGGTCTTACATCATTATTAGTTTTGTGCATGCCATATGCAGCCATAAACGGAGAAATCTTTAATAAATTTCATTATTGATATGATATTGGTGTCAATTACAATAGAAATCTCACACGGGCAGCTTACGACAAGTTTTTCTAATTATTGCAGTAGTTTAAAATTGTTGAATGATTTAAATGCTGCTTATTTCACAAAGGATATTGCAGCCAGACACATTGAATTACATGTATATTCATGCTGTTTCTAACTTTACATATAGGCTTCTATTTTTTTGGTTACTGACAAAAATTTTTTGTTACGAGGTTTTTGATGTTAAGAAATTAGTAGTTTAAGATGGCGGCATGTTCTTTATAAAGAAATTGCATTGAGGTAGCTAGTTTTGTCTGTCGAAGATCACTTAGCTCGTAGTAAAACTGATCTTATTTCTGATTAATCTTTGGCAAATTACAAATCACGTTTAATTAGTTTGATTAACATCGTGTTAGTTAAACTGATACTATAGCGTGCTTGATGACGTAAAACTAGGCTTTTTGTTTTTGGCATGTGAATTTAATGGCTAGTAAAGCAAGAGCTCTCTCTCTATCTCGCTCTCTCTCACTGTCTCACTCACTCTCTCTCTATATCTGTCTATCTATCTATCTATCTATCTATCTATCTATCTATCTATCTATCTATCTCTCTTTGTCTTATTGCGCTGGCAGGTCCATGTCATATTATGCCTCCACTCTTCTCTGCCTTCCGTTTTCCTCCTCATATCCACATAGAGTGGATCTCTAAATCATCTAATATTCCTAATATCGGACTGCCTCTCTGCCTTTAAGCAGGAGCAAAATGAAGCTAATTAAATTAAAGTTGCATTCAATGTCAAGGAAGTAAAGCTCAGTATCTGCAGAGGCCGGTTATCTTTTCCCGGGTACTTCTTCATGCTGGTTTAGTAAATAAATAACATTTATGATAAGATCAATGCATTGGATTTCGTCATTTCGATTCCATGACGAGCTGATCAGGGAATAAAATCACAACATTTCCAGAACATTAAACATCGATTCAATGAATATTCCGAGTAATTTTTTAATCACGTGGTTTTAAAATTGTCATATATTCTCATAGCCGGTTGTTTCGCTACAGTGTGTTCTGTTCGCCACTGTATTTAATGAATAGAAGGACATCGAGAAGAGGGGGGGGGGAGATATGATACAAAAGAGTCCTACTCAAATATTGCAGTGCAAACAATGGCAGCGCCGTATCAGTGATACAAGACTGGTACTCAATGTATGGACTCTAAATCATACTTCAGCCTAACTCCTCTACACCAGCGCTACAGCGTTACCACTGCATCACCTCCATAGCGTTACCACTGCTCCACGGCATTATCACTACATCAGCTCCACAACGTTACCACTACATTAGCACCACAGCGTTACCATTACATCAGCGCTACAGCTTTACCATTACATCAGCGTTACCATTACATCAGCACCACAGCGTTACCACTACATTAGCACCACAGCGTTACCATTACATTGAGCACCACAGCGTTACCATTACATTGAGCACCACAGTGTTACCATTACATCACCTCCACAGCCTAAGCACTGTAACAGCGCTACAGTGTTACCACTACATCAGCACCACAGCGTTATCACTACATCAGCCCACAGCGTTACTACTACATCAGCATCACAGGATTACCACTACATCAGCATCACAGGATTACCACTACATCAGCATCACAGCGTTACCACTACATCAGCTCACAGAGTTACCACTATATCAGCACCACAGAGTTATCACTACATCAGCTCCACAGTATTACCGTCTACATCATCGTACTATATGTAGTTGTTGTTCGCACACGGTGATATCCGACGTGCTGATCTGTTTTAGCCATTTTGTATTCATTCGAATAGAGCTATAGAAGTTAAGTTTAACTTCGGTTTTCGCCTCACAAATCTACAGTCATAGTCTGTTTGGAGGGGTTTCGAACTCTGCACAATTGGTCCACTGACAGTACAAATTATCATCGAAGAAATTAATATTCAACAGCGGAGTACAACAAACCAATTAATGTATTACAGTTGTTCATGACAACTTCGAACACTATTACGAAGGGAGATAACAGAGCCAAAACAGAGCTTATAATTAAAAAAAACTATGACCCAGCATCAAACGGTGCGCATTCGAAATTTGAGATACTAGTTTGAGGTCAAGTACTTTTTCGTAGAGTTGTTCTCCTGATTTTGCAAGAAAACATTTAAAAATAAGAAGTCAGTCGCAATACGTTATATCTATAAGTTTAGTTTATTTACTTGTATGGAAACAAAAATTTTAACTACTGACGTATAAAAATCATTTATATACATTTTGTATATACATCGTAGGGCATACATATACACTTAATACACGTACAAGTTTCTTGAATTCAAAAACGCGCATGAATAACTTTAAAACTATTTATTAAATCCTAATAGAAAAATTAATTTTACTGTAAAGATTAAGGTAACTAGCAATACAGCATAATAAAAACGTATGGCTGAATGTCATATAAAACTTTTGTTAAGCACAAAATATAATTGCACTCGTTGTATAAACTGTGTGTCTCCCTCAAAGTCTCTCCCTAATGTTAAAGTACCTACCTAACCTCCCTAATGTTAAAGTACCTCCCTAATGTCAAAGTACCTCCTAATGTTAAATTACCTCCCTAATGTTAAGATACCTCCCTAATGTTAAGATACCTCCCTAATGTTAAAGTACCTCCCAAATTTTAAAGTACCTCCCTAATGTTAAAATACCTCCCTAATGTTAAAGTACCTCCCTAATGTTAAAATACCTCCCTAATGTTAAAATACCTCCCTAATGTTAAAATAACTCCCTAATGTTAAAATACCTCCCTAATGTTAAAATACCTCCCTGATGTGAAATACCTCCCTAATGCTAAAATACCTCCCTAGTGTTAAAATACCTCCCTAATGTTAAAATACCTCCCTAATGTTAAAATACCTCCCTAATGTTAAAATACCTCCCTAATGTTAAAATACCTCTCGAATGTTAAAATACCTCCCTAATGTTAAAGTACCTCCTCAAGTCTAAATCGTGGCTGCGTCACAGCTGTGTAGGCTACGTTATGTAATAATGTGTAAGTAAAGTAAATCTTTGTGCAAAAAGTTAATAGTGTATATTGTGCAAAAATTGAATTTTACCGTAGAGTGAGTGCTCCAAGTTGTCATTAACGGCTCTTTATTTTTTTCGCTCCTACTGTGCTAGTCTTACTACTGAATGAATGCCAGTTCAGAACACGTAACGGGCAAGTAGGCGCAATGCAAGTGCCCAGAATCTAGTTCAGAGCTAATTAGTGCAAATTAATAAATATTATATAATCAGTTAAACTAAAACGCTGGAGCCCAGTTTAACGTCTATTTTACGTTTCAAGAGCACATCAGCGACGGATGAGCTTGAATTCTGCATTTAAATTCTTCAACTAC
Organism: Enchytraeus crypticus; assembly: GCA_905160935.1. Taxonomy (NCBI): domain Eukaryota; kingdom Metazoa; phylum Annelida; class Clitellata; order Enchytraeida; family Enchytraeidae; genus Enchytraeus; species Enchytraeus crypticus. Next base: position 829,967 of record CAJHZI010000293.1, on the reverse strand, counting down.
AACTGCGTAATCGGCTCCTTACCCAGCAGGCCTCTAGCTCTATCAAATTCTGAATATTAGCTGACTCTTGTTCTTGCTTTCTTAAAAGAAACTAAAGCTATCTTGAAGAAAAACCTTTCACGCTTCTGTCCTTGACGTTGAACCTGTCTCAACCTTCAGCTTTTTCTGACGCTAAACATATACTCAATAGCCTCATATTGTGAAAATATTAGTTATTTTGCGAGCAGTCAAAAATGTTTTGGACGAAATAACGAGTTAAAATCGTACAGGAAGTCTATTTAGTGGATCTACTGTTGTATAAGCTGCCAAAACCCGTACTTGCACATTTAACGTTTAACCATTTAACGCACATTAACTTTCTAAGATAACACACCTAAATACTTTACTCTCTAATTGGACAAATATTAAGAGACTTAAATACATACATGTATTTTAAAACAATGCAAATATGTCTATTACGATACATTAACTACTTTCAGACGTAAATGTCCTTTTCACACAAGTAACAGTCACATTGCTATAATACGTGCGCATTTGGAATAGTTCAAACTACATTAGTTAGAAAGTGATCAAGTATGAAAGCAAGAAAGTGAACGCATAGCACAGGCATGCATAATATGTGTATAACAATATACCTAAGCATGCTAGAAATACGAATAGGAACGAGTACAAAATCTGTGAAAGTGTTAATGAACTATGATCAGCATAATAATTACTGCTCAAAACTATTGCACTGAAAAACGCAATGAAATAAAATAAAAAAATTGCCAATTAAGATGCTCAGCAAGACACATTGTTTAGATCCTAGCTGCGAACCTCAATATACGGAATTTAGATTTAGTGATCAAGCATTACCAAACTTTAGCTAAAGCTTTGCATTGGGTAGCCTAATATTTTATTAGAATATTTAATAGATGCCCCACTGCAGTGCAAATATTCCTCGAAAGATTGACTCAAAATCTTCAGTATAGTTCAAATGGTTAACAATAGTTTCCTCTATGCACTATGTTATTTTGTTAACAGCCGATTGTTAGGACTAACTGTTTAGTTATTACGGGCTCAACTTTTGGCATAGTGGCTGAGCATGTGGCATGTTCGTTATGGTTTCCGACTTCGAATTGTCAGTATTTTCAGTACTATCAAATTTTGAACTGAACCGCCACTAATATTCCTTCGGGACAACAGGACATTTTGGAAATGAACCACGACCTTAAAATTGCGCTTTAAGTTTTAGCTTTTAATGTTCAAATAAATATTAGCCTTTTATTAGGTATATCAGATACTGACTTGTTGGCTATCTAGTATTCTCACCAAGTCCTTGAACACTTTGTATATTGATATTAATCACAATTTTATGCATAATTGTTCAAATACAGTATTAACGTAGACCCAAAAATGACAATGAATTGAGAATAAAAATAGCCACTGCACATTTGGGTTCCACAAAAATGCAAAATACAGTACTAATAAAGTGGATGGATAACCAACATGTACAAATTAACAAAAAGCAAAAGTTATTTATACATGTTATTTCGCTCCTTTAACACTGTTTGATACACTGTGTTCCTGGAAATTTATTAAACTTTATTTCATTTAAATGTTTATTTCTGTTTGCATTTGTCAGGGATCTGATGTTGATGCTGAAATAAACGCATCTCTCTCTCTCTCTCTCTCTCTCTCTCTCTCTCTATATATATATATATATATATATATATATATATATATATATATATCAAAAGAATAAGAATTATATATATATATATTTTTTTTAAAGTAAATGAAATAGTGGCAGCAGAATTTACTGTGTATAGTAAATTTTTCAGTCCAACTTTAAAACGAAACAACTGGGTCAGTTTTTCAAACATTTTGCACAAATCTATAAATTGAAATAGCATTAGTTTAATTAGCCTATTATTATATTATTCCATAGACGCAGTGATACGATGCTAAACTATATTATAATAATTTATTACAATAAATAATAATTTGTAGTTGACAAAGTTATTATAAAATTTGATTATTGTAATGATTCATTAAATTAATATATTATAATATAATACATTATATTATAATATAATACATTATATTGTAATATAATACATTATATTATAATATAATACATTATATTATAATAAACGCATACTATGCTAAATACCAGCCTTATAAAAATTCAATTTGCATATTATATATTATATTATTCATATTGTCATATTATATTCATCAAGGAAAAAAGTAACAATTACATGCACACTATTTAACCAAATTTCTTCAGTGCCGTATATTCAAAAATTGTACTCCTATCAATAATTATGATAAATAAAATGTAGGTAGACCTTAATTTAACAAGCACCTGGCTTGCTTGGAATTGGTACATTCTTGCAAATATTTAAAAAGATAAACGTCAAGGCTCTAAAATGTGAAAGATTGCCCAAAGCTACATAAAAATTTGTTTTCGAACAATAGCAGTGTAACTACAGTTAACCAGATGCATTGTTAACCGTTTCATTTACATGTACATGTATGTATATTACCGCAATAACTTAGTCTTCAGTACATACTAAAAGCTAAAAAGCTAATATTAACTTTAGTTTCCTCACTCGAAAGCGATGTCAGTGGCGGGCAAGCCCAGGATTTGAACCCCGCACATACTGATCCGCGGTTGAATATCTTACCGGCATGGCCACTGGCTCCAGTCGGAACAATTATACTACACATATAATTGAATATTATTGTAAATAGTTATACTTCAATACTTGTTACATTTAGATTATTGTAATGATTTGCACTTAATTACTAGCTACACGGCTATTTATGCAAATTGAATGTTTGGATTTGTTTAATGTGAAGACACCAACAAGTTAGAAGCTACTGATTCAACTTTGACCATCCTATCCGACCTAATCTAGATTAAAAAAGAAATAATCATATCAACTCATTTTTACTTTCATAAAATAGAACTTATCCGTGTCTTGACTGAGATGGGTCATCGAGACTACGTTACAGAAAAACATATGGAACGTGAGTATATGTTGGATCAAAATCAGGCGCGTGTGTTTCAGGTCAGAAGCGCCCAACCGTTTTTAATTAATATATAAAAGTCAAGGTAGGCTTCTTCATTTGATTTCTAACATGCAGCAATATAAAACTTTGTTTACTAATTCGATCTTCCGTCACTGTCATTCCAAGTGTGCCGATTGCTTCGAATAAAGCTTCCTTTTCCAGGACTGGGTTTTTCTAGTCTTATCTTCTCAAAATTACAGAGGTTCATAACTAGTTTGGTTTGGAGACTTGCGGTAAGTGCAGAAGTTTCAAACTTACATGTATACGGAAATCCAGCAGCAGAAATTGGTTTATGTGTGTTCAAATGCTAGGTTACGGAGATACTTATAAAAATTCGTTCAAATTTCAATTCAGTAGCTACAATTTCGAACACTCTTTCCTTTCAAGTTCACGAACAATTAACATTGACTATCTCTAAACGATAACTGATATTGTACTAGTAAATTCTGTTTAAAAAGTATAAAATTATTAAGTTCGCTTGGTGTTCTTTCAAGCTAGTCGTTCACAAGCATGTATAAAACACTGAAGTAATATCAGAGAAATATATATGACTTAAAAATACGCTAATGTGCAATAATTTCACAAAAGTACATTAATAAGCTAACTAATTTAGGGTTACTTCCACGCTACCCCATGAAACCCAAACTTACATGCATTATGACAAAATAAAAATGAAAATGAAACGAAAAAAGAGGTTAGGATCAGGGCTAGAATAACCTAATTGAACTATCAGAAGCCGAGGAAACTTCTTGTTAAATTGATCCTTGTATAAAACCGCATGAAGACTACACTAACTAAAAACAATATTCCAGATTACACCTACTATCACCAATCGCCATTATTATAATAATTTGTTTACTCACAGGCCGTATTGGCATTCATTGAAAGCAATCTATCGGACCACTACGTATTACAAAGGTATAATTAATAAATTAATAAATAATTAATTAGTTTCAAATTAATTAATATTATTAATTCTTGCAGCCTTAATTTTGTGACAGTATGATTCAGAAGAGCTACGCATTATTATATATTGATCTATAATCATTTCTACAGTTACCCAGATGCAAAAAGGACTATTCTTCAATGTGCATATACTTGATAATTTGCTTGAGATTAATGATTCACGAATGCTAAGGTTTCATACGTTGGAAGTGCTTGTGTGTTATTCCAAACATATAATTCGTATGCTACGTTTGATCGAGTTTTGGTACTGACCAGTAGCATAATTTTCGAGAGTTAATGTAGTTCAATTGGAATCGAACAATCGTTCGATTCTAATCGAACTACATTAATTTTATTGCAGGATATTAATTTGTTAGCCTGATCACTCTATATTATTCAATTATTAATCCATGATGCTCTGGCTTCTGATATTAATTAGTGACTTTTCAGCGATAAACTCAACCCGCTTAAGCAATGAGCTAGATGTGGCATTACAATGAAAACTAATGCACCTGTATATGGTTCCGCTGATGCAAGAGATTAAAACAAAAGAAATCTAAATACACTGTGGAAAAGACTAGTGATGAGAGACGATTTGATAACGAATTCTATGTATGTAGATATATTGGGCCTACACATATATATATCTCTCTCTCAGTGCACTGCCTAACGACAGGTCCATAGTATATAACTCCTCTACTCTTCTCTGTCTTCCGTTTTAAGCTTCATATCTACATATAAGTGGAACTTTAAAACATCTACATTACTCATTCTTGTTGTTGTATATAATTTTCTTGAGAGATTCTGCTCATAACGAGGTGGGCCTTTGCCTTCTTCAGCTTCGAATAACGTTTACTGGGCAGAGGTGTTATTCCCTGAGAAAACAATCTTGTTTACCCTATAGATAAATAAGAACAACAAATAATGGATATAAGTTAGAAGTCATTTACCACGGACCTGCAACTGGTTAGTACCAAAGCTCGATCATACGTAGCATACGAATTATATGTTTGGAATCATTCACACGTACTTAAACGTATGAAACCTTAGCATTCGAGAATCATGCCGTCAAAAACTCCAGGTCTTTACTAGTATGACACGCTAAAAATGACAGTCTTACAGAGCTTTAAAAAGTCAGTATTGAAAATTCAGTAATACACTTACAAATCAGATTACGTAACCGCATCAGATTACGGAATCGCTGCTTTGCTTATGCGCCTAGCACATAACGCATGTACAGAATAGTACTTAGAACTAGCATGACCTAGGTAATAATACGCGTATAATGCGCGTATATATTTTCCTTAATAATTAATGCACGTATTTTAATGTACATTAAGCATGTTATTGTCCTTCTATGATCGAGCTTTGAGCCGTACACGTAGAAAACTGACCGTCGCTTGACGAACATTAAAATTAATGTAAGGTTAGGATTTAATGTACCAAAAGAGATTCAATGTTTAATGTTGTATATTATGCATCTTAGCGAATTACGACTTAGGAATTCTAATAAATAACGAAATAAAGATGAAATACTAATTGACTGGCACTTTGCTAAATTGTCCTACAAGCAGAATATTCAAAGCCTTGCAATCAATTATCGTTCCCTTCATATCACTGGACGCAACATTTTAGCTCCGAAAAATTTTCAACAAAAATCTTAATATCAACTTTATAATTACAAAATATCGGGGCAAATAATTATAATATGCTTATATAATTAAATTTAAAAATTGACGAGAACCGTTTCTGGTCGAAATCAAATCCACTTTTAGCTCACGAATTAGGGAGCACAACGTAATTGAATAGATTAGAAAATTCGGAGATGAAAAAATGGCGATGACATCGAAGTAGTGCTAGAGTAAGAATAGAAAGGGAGAGAGAGAAGTAAGAAAGGAAGGAATGAGAGGAAGGGGAGGAGTTACGGATGCAAGGATTCTTCAGCTGCACTTCTGGACGACTATTCGTGAACATGTGATCTGAAACACAAAGAAAACTTAATTCAATTTTCTATTGCAAAATTAAGTTTTTTATTTAGCAAAATGTTTAAAAATGAATAAATATTTTCGGAGATAAATGAATAAATAAATAAGTAAATAAAATATTTTAAGAAATTAATTCATGTGCTTTAAATTAATAATCAAATTAATTATAGAGCGCTGAGCATACATTGTCAAGGATTCTTTATTTATATGGAGTCGCTATACCATACTGATGTTGATCAGTATTTTTCATTTTACCCTGAAGTCAAACAAAATTACTATCAATGTTCTTCATAAATTAATAGCAATTTTATCCGGCACCAATAGGTCTATTAATTAATGTAAAACTTATATAAAGCGCAATCCAAACAAGTTGACGAAAGATTATTACCGATATCATCGCTAGCTGGAGCCAGTGGCGATGTCGGTAAGATATTCTACCGCGGATCAGCAGGTGCGGGGTTGAAATCCTGGGCTCGTCCGTCACTGACATCGCTTTCAAGTGAGGCAGCTGACGTTAACAATAGCTTATTTTGCTTTTTAAGGTGGATGTGCCAATAAATCTATTGATTCTGCAAAAGCGTGCAGTCCGAATAGTTGATAAATCAATTTCATTGTCTGTCATACAAATTTAATTGTATGACAGACAATGAAATTAATTTTGTAATAAAATGTAATTCAAACATACAAACATCATTTTAATTTATAATAAATTTATTATAAATTAAAATACTTAAAAATGTCTGATTTATAATTTAGCTTATTCCATGTTCTTGTTTAAATATGTTAAGTTTATTAAATTTTATCTACCGTCTTTATGCCATGATCTATTAATAAGGTATAATAAAGTAATAATGAATATGCATGTACATGTACATGTACATGAAGATCTTATGACTTTAACAGACAACATTATCGTAGAATTTTTAGAAAATAATTCATAAAAATAGGAGGTCCAAGGATCTAGATTAATAAATCAACTGTTTCTGAGGCTCGTGACTCGACTCCATATACATGTTTAAAAATAACTTACGTGAAAGAATTACAAATAATTACTAGACACGGTGCCAATTCTTTTATGTTGTTTATGATTAGTTCATTGCATAGTTAAAGGTTTTGCTGCATTTGTTCTTATCATGTTTCTTATTTGTTTCAATTGGTCTAACAACATTCTGTAAGCAAGAAAAGGAAAAATAGAAAAGGACGTTTAATTTAAATCTTTTGTACTAAATTTAAGTACTTATTAACCAATGTATCAACCAGGGTGCAATAGAAACAAAGTCTTTCTCTGCATATTTTTCCTTCTCCAAGTCTCCAAATGATAAAACAGCGGCTAACGAAGATGAAGACTGAATAAAATTTTCGAACAACAATACACCAATTCACCACATTGAATGGTATCAATTCAAATACTAGTTTCTTTGCAATGACCACGATCTAATCATGGATAAGTCAAATTTCATCATGTATAGCACCTTATGAGATATTTCATAGAAAATTTAAAAATATATCTTATCTTATTTGAGGGCAATAAATGAACATGTATTATCACATCTGGGAAAAACCTCTTCTTGCCACTTTAGCTCCAGCTCGGAGTGTGCTAGAAGGGTTCCCAGTAGTGAAGCAGTTCCTAATGGAGAGACTCCACGAGACGTGAAATTTACTTATAGCTCAACAATGGCAATAAAATTGCTAGCAATCATGACGCGAATACAAAATTTAAGATAATTTTCAGTCGCTTGTCTGCTGCAAAGCTTTCGAAGTGTGAATTCACTGAACAGTTTTGAGAAGTTGTTGAGCGATAGTGGACATGGGTGGATTTTTACATCATGAAAGATTGCAGAGAGTAAATATTATAACCAGAAATGAGAGTACCTTGTATGAATTAAAACTTTATCAATATTGACATTGGTTAAGAGATGCTGGTGAGTCGAATCTGGGAGCTTCTGAATTAACTAATAGGTAGATCGAAATGATTACGAAAAGTTAATAAAGCTAGCATTATTTAGTAAATATTGATTTGCGATGTTATCTATCACTTTTACTACCACAAATTAAATCATTGGCCAGTTTAACCAACTATCCATATTACCAATCCTTTGAATGTCCGGTATTACTCACTGATAAGCTCTACCAGGAAGTGATCCAAAGACCTCGGGAACAGCCAATTTAAAATATAGTGACGTTACCTAACGGACTTATACACTGAGACACTCTAATATATATATATATATATATATATATATATATATATATATATATATATATATATATATATATATACATGTATATATATAAACTCTGTGCAACGTCACTCGGTGGACACCAGAGCAGCCTCCTCAACTTTCTGCATCCACCCATCACGATCCTGTGCAAAGTCATAAACATCACCCTGCGTAAGACTGAATTTAGTATCTAATTGACTTTATTGAATCATTATTATATTGCTTAATTAATGTGTATTTATTTCCCATTCCTACTCTCATTTTATTGTTTAGTAGTCTATATTTTAAAGCTTTTCTAATTGGAGTGTTTTCATTTAGTATTAGCATAAGGCCTCTCCAACTATATCTTTTTTCCTTATGATTTGACTCCAAGGAGTCTCGTTTTTTCTTTCGTATATATCTATATTACAAATTGTGTATGGATAGTGAATTTTTAGGAGATCTCTTAGTAATTTTCTATAAAAAAAGTCTATGTCATTTTCTATGCTTTTTGTTACTAACCATAGCTCACTATTATAAACAAATACTGATTTAATATAAGTGCTAAAGATTTTTATTCTAATTTTAGGATTTAGTTTTTTATTTGTTAATTTCAATCTATATTTGTTAAATGCCATCATTGTTAATTGTTTCCTATGAATTATATCATTTTCTGTATCCAACATACTACCTAAATATTTAGTTTTTTCCACTTTACGTCTTCGTTGTTATTTGATATTACTATTTTCTCTGTTTTATCTTTATTTATTTTTAGATCCCGTCTTATTAATTTACTTTCAACGAATGTTATTAATTCACCTGAATTGTTTTGTTCAATAAGAATCAATCCTATATCATCGGCAAATTGTTGATCTATTATTTCTGTATTGCTATTTCTATTCCAGTATGTGTGATCATGAAGTTCTTTAGGTACATTCTGTTTTGTTTCTTTTAACGACATTGCAAGGTAGAAAGTAAACAGAATTGGACTTAGACAGTCCCCCTGAAGTACTCCTGTGCTGGTACTGAATTCTTTTCCTTGACAATTGTCGTTCAAAACCTTTATTTTTACAGTTTCTATTAGTATTTTGATTATGTACAATTCATCTTCATCTAGAAACTGCTTTAAATCATCTATTAATAGCTTTCTATTTACGCAGTCAAAAGCCTTGCTCATATCTAGAAGTAATATACTAATGTTAGCATTTTGAGACACTCTAAAAATATCATCTGAGTGTCGCCTCGTGATGTTGAAGACACGTAGGCCTAGGATTCAAGAAGATTGAATTATTAAAAGCTGAGGAACTGTGAATTTAAACAGCAAATCTGAAATCAAATCTGATACCAAATTTGATAGCAAAAGTCTTATTTGGTTCCTCGAAAGAATAGCAATTAAATACTTGACTCATACTGAATATTTGAAACTACTAATTCGAAAAAGATTAAAAATTTAAAACTTTAAAGATTTAAAATTGTTTGCATAATATTAGCGGTTCAGTTCTCACTCTCTCTTTCTCTATCTCTCTTTCTCTCTCTCTCTCTCCCTCTCTCCCTCTCTCTCTCTCTCTCTAAGCCATACATAGACTCCTTGTTCTTAGGCAGTAATTCATTTTAGCACGAATTGCTGGCTAAGAAACCAGCTACTTCAATGCTAAAGGACATTATTTAGAAGGAAAATAAAGTAAGTTGAAACGCGTTGGAATGGTTGTATAGAGCAGGAAACGAATCGATGGCGGCTTTAAGACACAGTGCGACAGGCGACTAGTGGCAACAATTTCACTGCACTAATTGCAGAACAGAAATAAAAATATTTATTATCCTTTGAAACTGTTTTTGAATTTCAGCGTTCAACGGAATCAAGCGCTATACCCGACTGCTGATTTGATTATCTACTTGAAACTAAAAAATATTTCTGCAATTTGCCTTATCAAAGAGATCTGTCGAGACATATTCCGTCGAGACGCTGGAATTACCTGTTCAGTGATATCATGTTTCATTTCTTCTCAAGTTAAGATCAATAGCAGTCATTCATAGGCACGGTCAAAACCAACTCAACAGTTGTATTCCTTCCCATGCATAGCTTTGTTCTACATGTACATGTATACAGTCACATGTAGCTCCCAATTCTCACTAATAAACAAGATTTTCTCATTGACACTAAATTTATTCTGATTAGTTGGCCATTACAATAAATATCGACTGCAGCCAAGTCTTTCATTCTCCCGTTAAATGATACTAAAGTAGCGAGAGTAATGAGTAATATGGAATAGCTCTATCCATTAGAAAAACATTCTGCACCATCTACTCTTTCTCTTTTAGTGCACTGCCTACTGGCAGGTCCATGGCATATAACGCATCCACTCACCTTCAACAAGCTGGATATTGTAATCATGCATGTTTGGGGATTAAAATAATCCCTTGGCATTCTTCCCTTGTTTCTGCTACCCAAGTTTGACTAAGGATTGGAATAACGAAAGATGGTAACAGTTCTGGTAAGTTCTGGCAAAACCTCAATCTTCCGCTTTCCAATTCATGTTCACATACGAGTGGATCTTTAAATCATCTTTAACATTCCTTTTGATATACCATTACTTTTGGGGGATTCTGCTTATGACGAGGTGGGCCTCCTGTGCCTTCCTCAGCTTCGACTAACATTTAATGGGCAGGGGCGTCATTCCCTTAGAACAGAATCCTGTTCACCATCTACTATCCACATTTTAGCGAAAAGTTTACGACTGAAAATATTTACAAACATTCAAGTGATAGCACCGCAAATAGCACCAGTATGATAGCTGATAATTACTAATAGCTCCAGTCTGATAGCTGATAATAACTAATAGTACCAGTATGATAGCTGATAATAGCTGATAGAACCAGTATGATAGCTGATAATAACTAATAGCTCCAGTCTGATAGCTGATAATAACTAATAGCTCCAGTATGATAGCTGATAGAACCAGTCTGATAGCTGATAATAACTAATAGCACCAGTATGATAGCTGATAGAACCAGTCTGATAGCTGATAATAACTAATAGCACCAGTATGATAGCTGATAATAGCTGATAGAACCAGTATGATAGCTGATAATAGCTAATAGCTCCAGTCTGATAACTGATAATAACTAATAGCACCAGTATGATAGCTGATAGAACCAGTCTGATAGCTGATAATAGCTGATAGAACCAGTATGATAGCTGATAATAGCTAATAGCTCCAGTCTGATAGCTGATAATAACTAATAGCTCCAGTCTGATAGCTGATAATAACTAATAGCACCAGTATGATAGCTGATAGAACTAGTCTGATAGCTGATAATAGCTGATAGAACCAGTATGATAGCTGATAATAGCTAATAGCTCCAGTCTGATAGCTGATAATAACTAATAGCTCCAGTCTGATAGCTGATAATAACTAATAGCACCAGTATGATAGCTGATAGAACCAGTCTGATAGCTGATAATAGCTGATAGAACCAGTATGATAGCTGATAATAATTAATAGCTCCAGTCTGATAGCTGATAATAACTAATAGCTCCAGTATGATAGCTGATAGAACCAGTCTGATAGCTGATAATAACTAATAGCACCAGTATGATAGCTGATAGAACCAGTATGATAGCTGATAATAGCTGATAGAACCAGTCTGATAGCTGATAATAGCTGATAGCACCAGTCTGCACATCAATGATTGAAATTTCTTTAAAAATGTCTCATTCTAATCTTAACTTTTTCGCAGATCAGTCCAAAACTAACTATTTTAGAAAGGAGCTAAGAGTATACATTCTAAGAAAGCATAGTAATTTTATTCTGGAGAAGAAGACTAAATGATTTTCCTATTTATTTATGTAACTCTTACAAGTTTGTGGTATATATACAATGTTTAGTTTGTATACACTAAAATATGTAGATCTTCGACACCTGCAGGTTTTTTCAAATTGTTCTAGATTAATGGCAGTTATTTCCGTAACTTCTTGGTTAACTTTTAAACGTTTTAAAACTGCACTACAGCGTCATCCCCGTCTTTATTATTTCTCTTTTATGAAGCAGCAACGGTAACATGACGTTACCGTCATGTGGGAGGAATTTTAAGGTAATAAAAAAGAAATTTTGTACCTGTTTTGTCAACAAGAACAGGCAGGTATTTATTCCAGAAGGCGCATTCCTTAAACTTCGGACCTCGACCTATAGCCTTGGATTTGTCGGGATGACTGAGCAGGTGGGCGTTGAGCTCGAGGTATTTTCGTGTGTCAGGGAGATGTAGAGGCCAGTCGTCCAATATCCTCCCACCTGGAATTGCATTGGGATTGCTGAAAACAATAGCAGTGACAATTATAACATGAAAATTAAAAAAACTGATTACTAAAAAGCGTACGATTATTAATATTAATATTATCATAAAAATTATTAATATGAATATTAATAATAATATTAATATTTTTATATATTAATATTAATAGTCTATTAATATATAAATGTATATATGTATATATATATATATATATTATATATATATGTATATATATATATATATATATATATATATATATATATATATATATATGCAATTACATTAATTCAAGTATTAATATTAATATTAAAATTAATATTTTTATTTAACAAATAATAATGAAATTTTCAGACAAATTTGTGTTTGACGAAGATATACGAAATATATGAAATATATCCTCTGATCAATAGTTAAACTCTGGTTATGAGATGATCTTCGTCTATGAAATCCAGCCTTAGTGGTCCATGGAGTGCTTTTACCAAGCCTTAAAGCAGATTATTTCACAATAATAATATTTATTTAAAAAATAATAATAATATAAATTTTATTTAACAAATAAATAATAATAATATAAATATAACAAAAACTATAATAAAAATAAAATAATAATAATAATAATAATAATAATGACAATAATTGTAATGGGGGTAGCGTTGAGTACCCAAATAAATGACAGGTCCAGGTTAAAGTTCTATTAAGCTATGAGATATCAGTGGATATTAAGTATATATATATATATAATATTTTCATTTGCAGTATTATATTATCATATTAGTAAACGCTATATTAGAGTAGCATATTAATATTATCTTATTAGTGTACAGTATAAAAGAATTGCTTTAAGTGAAATTAATTTACTAAATTTCCAGCATTTATGGTTTGCAATTCACTGCAGGACGAAAACTGCCCTGCAATTGCTCAGAAATAAAAAATATCATCGGATTTATTGGAATTCGATGGGTGAAATCAGATTGCGTTGTCCCAAGTTCCTGTTTCACACGCGCCAAATCTTTGTTCACTTCACTTCCAATATCGATTTTCTATTTGCCTTTAGACTGATTTTAATCAATCACAGAGCCAATATCATCAAGTCTAACCGACTGAATCCAAGCTATACATCGAGGTCGTTAACACATTCGATTTAAATTGATTTAGACATTTGTTTATTTCTGTAAATCTTCAGAGGTTCTTGACTTCATACTTTCCCTGCGCTACAATTGATGAATTGTCTGTCAACTATCCCGTGATGCTATCTCTCTTTTTTTTTTTTTTTTATATTCCTACTTACAGTTTGGTTTAAGGCTTGGTAAAAACACTCCGAGGATCACTAAAGCTGGATTTCATAAAGGAAGATTATCGCTTAACCAGAGTTTAACTATTGATATGAGCAGAATCAAGAATAATTAGATTTGATATACTTCGTATATCTTCGTCAAATATATATATTTGTCTGAAAATCTCACAGTACTCCGTTCAGCTAAGTAGTCTCATATGTAGGCCTAAGTTATGGGTATCGTCATCATCAACATCATCTTGTCCCAGTTTAACTAAGGAAAGGCTTTTCAAATGTTTTCATTCGTATAAGAAATTTGAAAGCAATTTCTGGTGCCAAGGCATTCATCAATGGACTGCCCTTTCTCACGTTGGATTGGAATATAATGCTTTGTCGCCTATTACAATACGTTCAGTCCACGGTTGGTCCATTCTTCAGCAACCCAGCTCAGCCCTCTCGTGACGAAAATCTGTGGCAGAAATTCCTACAAGATCTTGAACAGCGTGGTTGTACATCTGCAGACGATCTGGGACTTGGACATCCTGACTTGTCCCGAATCTATATTAGATAGACAGGACGCAGAGGCGGAGCGAAGCAGTGGAGTGGTAGTGGAGAGATGTCGACTCCTGGAGAGACTCGCCTAGAAGTTGTTCCTTACCTGGTCGTCGCAGACTGTTCTGCCAGTAGACCTCTTTTGGTGGTTTAGAAGATGATGATGCTGTAGTTCGTAAACTTCTTCATGGCTTCCTTCAACCGTTTCGCAATTATCAATCGCCAGAAGTGTCTGCTCCAGACGTTTCTTTCTGTGTATAAAGGTTTTGCAGGCCGGATGATTGGCATCTATGATTCGCGTCATGCGCGCAGTCACTTAACTGGTCACCAGCTGACTTTCCTTTTCTGTGAGAGGAGCAGTAGGTGACCAAGATGAACTGGATGACATCTTGGACAAAACCTGTTCCACATCAAGGGCTTTACGTGCAGCTTGATTTAGCTGAAGATAGTTTGACCTTGAACATTCTGCCTCAGCTAACCGTTTTTCTCTCTCTTTTCTCTTAAATGCCAGCAGCTTATCGCTTTGTTCCATCAAAAACTTCGTTCTGTTCTTGACCTTCTCGTCAGATACACTTACTGCGGGCCCAGGAGTTATATAAGTGAGGTTGCCACTGTGACACTCATCCAAAACTGAATTTATACAGTTAACAGCCGCCTGTGAGGCCGTAAAGTAATCCTGGAAAGGGTAGATGTTTTATTATTATAATATTATTATTATTATTCTAATTGCACTGGGCTGTATAGGGCCCTGGGCTAAAATCTAAGATAAAAGAAAGACTTTATTTAATTAAAAGAAAGATGAAAAAGAAATATTTAAAATAATTCCTCTACGCTATAGGAGGCCGCATTCGCCAATGTGCCACGAAGGCAGACAGCATTAAAGCGCTGGAGTGCGATAGACAGGCGCTGCCATAGAAAGGCTTTTTCGCGTTGGTCGCCTGTAATATCGCTGGTTCTTCTGCCCAACTAGGTTTATGAAGTCAGACGCGGCAGAGTTGATGGGGCCCAATGTCACAAAAGCAATGGGCAGGAAGATGTAGCTGCTAGCGACTTCGGCATATTTTAGTGACTTCGTATTGGCAGCGGCTTCAGCAGCTGAGCCAGCAGCAGACCATGAAAGGCTGAGATTATTATTATTATTGGTATTATTATTATTATTATTATTTTTTAAATTTAAAATTAATATTATTGTTATTATTATTATTTTGGAAGGAGAAGAAATATACAACTTCACATTTAAAGTCATTGACAAGGAAGCCTAATTTAAATTTGAATAGGTTAACTAAATCATATATAAGTTTGCTATGGGAACATTGGAGTACTCGTACTTGTACATTGTAGTAAATGCTTCGATTCTTCTAACTATTTTACAGTAATAAAACACCAAAAATAATCATGGTAAAAACAGACATTTTGACATTAACTAGATCAATTATAAAAGCAGTGAACTCTCATATGCATCAAACAAAATCTGGGAAAGGAATTGAACGATTTAGAGTAGAATTCAGTAAACCGATAAACTTAATATGAAAACCAATCCAATGGATTCAAGATGCTTTAAACTACGGATCTTTCGAAGAGAATAAACAGCAAAAGTATTAGGCCACTCAATCAGATAGCATGTACAATTTCAGCACTGCCATCTCAACACATCTCTACACATAGATAACACATCTCTACACATAGATAGCACATAAAAATGCAACATACTACTACATGTATATGCTACTGTTAAGTATATGGCAAACAACTGCGATACTGAAGTCCGTAGCAATTCAGAACATGATCATCTAAATTTGATATTGGACGGATGAGGATTTGTCTGGTGGCATAACGCATTAAGCCTGGGGTCCTTAAATCTCCCTAGTAGCAGATTCTTGGCTGTTCCTGCCAGACGCCTAATTGAACGCGTCACCCTATATGACCTCCTCTCTAACCATCTCTCTGTCTCTCTCCATCACTCTCTTCCTATCTCTCCACCAATCGACATCTTATTTCCAGGCACGCGGACTTCGTTTTCACATCTGACGGCAGAAATAGCGTTTGGAATGTGGTTGTGCTAATATTTGATTTTATAGACACAAATCTGACACGTTTCACTATCGCTTGCTGTTTCCATTATCATACAAGATCTACGCCGCGCCACCGTCATTTTTCTTCAACAAATTCTTATCGAACTGTCTTCATGATCCGGCCCAATATATTGACTGTAGCTGGGCGTATCAATATCCGCAGAGGAAATCAGAAAATTTCAAGAGCACAAGAGTTTTTATTGCTCCAGGCTTTACTACCAAGCTTCCATAAACTTAAGACATTGTAGCACTCTGGCATCGAGATTTTTACAGCTATTTATCAAATCAGACATATCAGAAATAAAATCAAAGCCAAGTATATTAACTTATGTAGGCTAGTATTAATAATGAAATACGGATAGTAACACTGAATTTTTCAATATAATTCAGAATTTATGGTTAAAATTGCAAGATATAAGATTGTGTTTCTTTAAGCTACCTTCATTAATTAATCCAATCTGTCAATCCAGCGTTAGGCTATTCTTCATATAGAAATTATAATAACGGCTTTAAAAATAAAAATTCAATAAATTTTGCAAAACTTCTCCGGTGTACTATAATTTGCAATAGGTTTAACTTTGTTTAGGTAGTAATAGATTAGGTAGAACTATGAGTAGATATAACTGTCGGAGGGTAGAAATCTGAGTAATTCGAACTATGATTGAGTGTAGCTATGACCAGATATAAATATGAGCAGATAGAACTATCTTTACGTTGAACTAAGATTAGGTTGAACTATGAATAGATAGTAGAGAATAAGTAGTAGACTTATGATAATATGATGATGATATGAGTAGGTTGAACTATGATCCATTCAAGGATTCGTCTGGCTATAAAGCTCTCTCTCTCGTTGCCTATTGGCAGGTCCATGGCATATAACTCCTCCACCTATTTCTATCCAGTGCTTTTCTGTTCATATCAATAAACGACTTAGTTATCTAATCACTTACTATCCTAGTCTCAGTCTTTTTCTAAACTTCTTCCTTCCACTCTTCTAAGTAAACCATCCCCCTCAGTACATGCCCAGTCCAGTTTTTCTTTCTATTCATTATGATATTTATCAATTGTCTATTTGTGCCAACCCTCTTTAGTACTTCTTCATTCGCAATTTTTCAGTCTATGTGATCTTGTAAATTTTTTGCCATAGTCAGAATTCTAATGTTTCCCATTTCCGAATATCCTCCATGCTTACCGTACAAATTTCACAGCCTAACAAGAACTTGGCACAGAATAAAGTTTTTACAATCTTTGTCGTGGATTTCTTCAAGCTATTCGATAATAGCTCTCGCATCTAACTGAAGGCCTCCTTTGCTTGCGCAATTCTACATCTTATTTATGTTCAACATTTCTTAACTTCTTTATTGTGTGTCCTAAATACCTTAAATTCTTTACTTGATCTAATTTCTTAAAGTCTATTTCAATATTGACTCTTCCTCCTCATTTAGTAACGTTTTGAGCTTTGCTCTTTACGTATTAAAGGCAAATGATCTTCTTCAGAGAGTCTTTCAAGAAACTACACCGTATAAGCTTCTATACGCTTCCAAGTTTGGTGGGTCTTTCCAAATGCTGAATAGAAAAATCGTCTTAAAACCTTTTCAAAAAAGCTTCGAGAGCAGGATTCTACTCAGTCCAATTTTGAAGATCTATGAAATTCTACAGAAAAAACACTTTTCAGGGCAACATCTAACAATTTTACACGTTTACTCGCAACTTTATTGCCTTCTCCAAACAGTTATAATTATCTAACCAGAAGAAATACTACAAAGAGATGCTTTTCTCTTCACATAAAACGAAGCAGTCTGAGTAAGTGGAACTTCATAGCTCGCATAATTTTAGATAATGCTAGTTAATTTAGTATTTATATTTTCTAATCTACGCACAGTATTACTATATTTATCTATATTACTATATTATGTATATTTATACATCGTGTAATTCGTGGATATTCTCTAAGACGATCTGCAATAATGACAATTTACAGACAATACTTTTTTATTTCGAGCAGTACAATGTTGAAACTACATGGTGAGTAAAAAAAGTGATAACACCTGCAAAAGTTTGAATATCTTAAGCTATTGTTAATATTTTCAAAGCAAACTTTTACCAATTAATAAAGAATTAATTTGTGATGGGGTGGCCAATTTTCATCCGTTTTAATCTACGGATTGGCCAGATATACAAGTTTCAGCAGAGTAACCCCCCATTCATTTTTTACATAAAATGGCGTTTGCTACAACGGTAATGGCAAATTGCACTTCATTAGCAAGAAGGAAAAGGTTAACCCTCAGTATTACGTCAACAATTTACTTTCCGAGCTGTTTGATGATTGCTATGCTCTCCTAACAAATGGTTTCATCTTTCAGTAGGATGATGCTCCAACTCATGCATTTCGCCATGCACATGAATGGATCAGAGAGAGAAATCCGCATTTTATCATGAGGAGTGAATGGCCTCCAAACTCTCCCCATCAAAATCCTCTGGATTGCCATGTCTGGGGAACCATGCTGCATCTCTATCAGTAACACCAGTCGAAGCCTAAAAAGGGCAGGAATGCAGGAAGTGCTACCTGCCATCAATTTGGGAGAGACTGCCCCAAACTGGAATCAACAAGGCTATCTTAGCGTTCCGAAAGCTGCTGCAGTCCTGAAAAGCAACTGGAGGAAAGCATATCGAATAGGCAGTAATGCTAGCAGATACAACTGGTTCTTTCTGAACTACCACAACGACCCTTTTCAGAGCTAAAATAAAAATAAAATAAAATGAATTTTTATTTACAGTACGTTCAAAAATGGGGGATTGATCTGCTGAAACTTTCATAATTGGCCAATCTATGTACGAAAATTGATGAAAATTGGCCACCCCGTCAGAAATGTGTCCTTTAGTGTTTGGTAAAAGTTTGCTTTGAAAATATTAACAATAGCCTGAAATATTCAAACTTTTGCAGGTGTTATCACTTTTTTTACTCACCCTGTATATCTGTTAATTTAACAAGTTACTTCCAGTTACGACCTATATAAAAATTGTAATCTATCGTTATTTCATGTTAACATTTGAAGTTTTAATGCCAATTATATGAAACTCATAGATCTCTTAAATTCGTACAAAAATTAATTTGATGTAATATTACTTTCTGAAATTTGGTCTACTAATTTACGATTTTTTGATGATGTATTTCCTAATTACAAGTTTGTATATTGCCCCCCGACTATACAAAAAGCTGGGGGTGTGGCTGTATTAATCCTTAATTCTATCACCTTTAACATCATTGATTCATCCAATATTAATAATTTCTTTGATAATACAGCAGAATTCTTGGTCGTTGATATATTACTTATGTATGGCAAAATTAGACTCTTATTTAATTTACAGACATCCGAGTCAATCGGCTACTGTCTTTATTGATAAATTTTTTAAGTTCCTTTCCATATGCAAGCCTTTAAAAAAGAGTCTTATATATGGTGATGTAAATATTGATTTGTTAAAATTTAATGTGTTTAATTTCATTGATCGCTTTAATGAGCTGTCCAACTTGAACTTTATGCCGTTCTCGTTAATTCCTACGCATTGTATTAATAAATCGCGTAGCATAATTGACCATATCTTCGCGAACTTCGGTTTTGATTATACTAAAGGCATCAGTGTAAAGTCCCTAACGGTTACAAGCGATATTACTGATCACTATGCCAGTGTTGTACTACTGGTTTCTAAAAATGAAAGAGTTAACTACTGTGATCGCCCTTTCATTAGAGTTTATAGCACTCAAAACATTAACAACTTTCATGATCATCTCTCGAAAACTGACTGGACACCGATCTATAATTTGATTAATATTGATGAGGCTATTACTCATATATTACTCATCTAACGAATTCCTTAATTGCTGCCTCTGAGCTGAGCTTTCCTTTAATTCGGTGCTCTCGTAAAACGTATAAGGATAAACACTGGATCTCTAAAGAGTTAAAGTCTAGAAGTAAAATAAAAACAATTTATACCATACTTTCAAAAAATCTAACTTACCTCTTGATAAAGCTAATTATCTGAATTACTGAAAAGTACTTGATAAGGATATCAAAAACTTCCGTCAATGTTATTATAGAAATAAAATAAACATAAGATTTAATTCAATTAAGAACATTTGGAGAACTTTGAATAATATTGCCAGTTTCCGTGGTAAAAATAAGAATCAGACTATCGATCACTTAACTACAAATACTGGTGTTATTAGAAATAACAAGGATATTGCGGAAGAATTTAATAAATATTTTACACAAAATAGTATACGGCTAGCAGAAGCGATCCCACGAAATGATGTATCATATTAGAGTTTTCTTAGCAGGGCTCTACTGCACTCTATTTTCCTAACTCCAACTTTCATCAGTGAAGTCTTAAATTTCATTCACTCCATGAATAAGAGTTATTCTACTGTCAATGACTCTATATCCAGTAAAATTTTACAATTATCTGCTAATTACATTGCAAACCAACTTACCTTTATCATTAATAAATCGTTTGAATTAGGCTACTTTCATGAGAATTTCAAATTATCCAAGGTCATCCCTGTCTATAAAAAGGGTAAACATGACTTAGTGGAAAATTATAGACCAATTTCCCTTCTTAATAATTTAAGTAAAATATTTGAGAAAATCATGCATAAACGCATTACTACATTTCTAAATAAGTACGAAATCCTTAATGAAAATCAATTTGGTTTTAGATCCGGCCATTCTACTACTGATGCTCTTTTCTCTAGTGTAAATTTTTTATCTACTGAACATAAACATAAAAACAAGACACTTGGTATATTTTTAGATCTCTCAAAAGCCTTTGATACTGTTGATCATAACATTCTGCTTCACAAATTACATTTTTATGGAATACGTGGTACTGCCTATGATTGGTTTAACTCTTATTTATCTCGAAGAAAACAATACACCTTAATTGGTGACAGCATTTCTCGTGTGCTATCTGTTGATATCGGTGTTCCTCAAGTTTCGATTTTAGGACCTTTACTTTTTATAATCTATATGAATGACATTAAAAATACCTGTTCATTTGGGTCCATAAAACTGTATGCTGATGATTCTAATTTGTTTGTTAAACATAAGTCTATTGATGAATTGTTTATCTCTGCGAATCTAGCTTGCTCTGAAATAAGTAAATGATTTATAAGTAACAAGCCAACTGTAAATATCTCTAAGTCTTCATATGTATTGTTCTACCCCTCTAAAGACGATGAAGCTCTTATTCAAACTAACAATTTAACTGTATCCCTTGATAATAACTGCATTAATAGAACATATGTTACCAAAATTTTAGGCTTAACATTAGATGAAAATTTGACTTTTGGTGATCATATTAAATCATTAATCTGTACAATTAATAATTTTAATAGTATGTTATACAATCGTAGAGATTTTATTCCGGTGAATTGTCGTAGAAATTTATACCTTTCATTGGTGCAATCAAGGACACAATATGGCATTGAAGTTTATGCCAATACAACCAAATAGTTGCTTCAACCCTTACATGTTGCATGTAACCGTATTCTAAGAACTTTACAGAATAAACGTAAGTTTCATAATGTTAAGCAACTTTATATGAATTATAATGTATTACCAATTTTTTAGTTATTCCAATTACATACTGGTAAACTTGATTTTAATTGTATCAATTTCCCCGATCTGCCTATGTCAGTATCCATAAAATGTATTTTTATTGCTAATCAGATCTCGTTTGTGTATAATACAAGACTCTCTGAGACCAATTATTTGTGTTCTAGAACAACTTCAGAATTTTTAAAATCTTATGTCTATAACTTTATCAATTTTTGGAACCAAATACCTCCTGATATCCGCAGTTCGAGGTCCCTAGCAGAATTCACTAAACGTTACAAATATATTGTTTGATGGTTTGTAAATTACTAAATTTTGGTTTCTTTTGTGTAAATGTCCAGCTAGAATTGTTGCTTACCTAAAATGTGTATTTAAACTGATTTTGCATTAAACATGACATTAATATAGTTGTAGACGGTGGTCAGCTAGATAAGATGTGTATCATCTTCCCTGACGGCCGTTGTTCTAGTTTCTTAAGACTGTTTGATACCCTGTGTTTCTGGGAATTATTTATTTATTTATTTTTAAATGTTTATTTCTATTTATATTTGTCAGTGATTTGGTGTTGATGCTGAAATAAACACAGAGCTCTCTCTCTCTCTCTCTCTCTCTCTCTCTCTCTCTTTCTGTACTGTAATTTTCTGCGGTTGCCAGATGGAAATGATATAAAAGAATATATTATTACTTTTATTGTTTTAGTTGGCAACAAATGCATTTTGAATGCATATTAATGAATTGACTGCGCGACTATTGAATTCAGAATATTGAATGCGATTTCGATACATTCAGTTTATCCAAAGAGTGAATAGATCTATCAATTTCTGTAAACAAAATCGCCACATCAATCCAGCCCCTGTAACATTGCATAGCCCTAAGAGTATTACTTTAGGAGGTCAATAGTGCTCAGGAAGTAAATTCTCTCATCCAAGAAATAAAGTTTTGAGTCTCATTATATTTTAATCAAACGTATAACACATAATTTGCTCAGATTTCTAAAATAAAGTAATGAAATAAAAACAGATTTGGATTACTATATTAATCAATCAATATAATTATTACAGTGTAATGCCAAGATCAAGTCGATGATTTTTAATTAAAACAGCACATTTATACGTGTATTTTCAAGAATCCGGAACACTCATACAAAAATTGTTTGTTAAGTGAAAAGAGTCATTCTTTGACATTATTTACAGGAATTGTAGAACATCGTAAACAAGTTGTGGAAAACCCATCCAGAAGCCAATCAGGGTACTCTCTCACAAAATGAGTGCGTTGCACTTCACGTGAGTGCACTTGTTTCTACAACTACCTCACATTCAACTCGTGGAGAGTGGCAATCTACCTGAAAATTATCTGCTAAATTTAACGTTCGATTGGACATTTTTCACATACATGTAGATTTAGATTCTCATCCGTTCTAATGTTTCTAATGTAAAGCTTCATACGTAGTATTAAGTCTTACAGCTTAGCACACTCATACACTATTGTGACCAATATTAAGATGTGCTTCACCATCCAGCACTTATCCAGAAAGCAATACTAATTAATATTGAATATTGGGTATTAATTCCCCGTGTTTCGTCCGGTCTACAAAAGAATAAACCTGCCGTAAACTGTACGTGTCGTACAAAGCGACTAACAAGAACTAAGGAATGGATTGATTTGCTAATCGATTGAGAGCACCTTATGGAATGTATTAGCTGGTTGTAATTATGTCTATAGGAAATGCATCTCAGACCTTCCCAAGGCAGAACAATATAGATAGAGGCAGTAGTTAATATTTTATGTAGTTTGTGATAGATATAATCGTGTGTTTGTAGTAGAGCACAGCTGTTTATTTCCAGATATAAAATCAGTAGCAATTATAGAAAGAAATTCGAAAGAGTTTGAAACTGTTGTATTCATTATATTTGGCATTTTATCTCTGGAAGGCGCATGTAAATTTTTGAAAGACCACGGCAAGAGGGGGGTTGGGAATTTATCGATTGAGGCGGCTAGGGTAGACTAGGGGAGAGTGGGGGGAGGGGGGCTGGCAAGACGGTCGCCCGATTGGTCTCCCGGTTTCTCTCAACGCTTTAACCATCAATGCTTCGGCTGATTTCAGTGTCAACATCTGTTGAAATATCTGGGGAAGAAGGAGTAAGATACGGTATTACGTTCCTATCACTAAATTTAAAAGCAAGACAAAAGTAGCTTGTCGATTCGTTTCAACGAAAAGGTAGTATATAATTGAATTGTACTATAAAGTTTCGTTGTATGATAAATACCTCTCGAGCTTCCTTCTCAGTTCTTACTGCTTAATCTTTCTAATCGTTCCGTAATAAAGTCTACAGAAGTTCTGATAAATTCTAGAAAATTTCCCTCAAATCGAAATCGCCAAAGGCAGGTTCTAAATTAACAATTAACAACAATTAGAGTGCTACAGACATCCATGACAACATTGAGCACTATTGAGACCAAATAAAGCCGGCGATCAAAAAGAAGGTCCGAAAACAGTGTAAATTCCAAAATCCAGAAAATAAAGAGATGTGAGAAAACCCTGGGGGAATACCCACCGCAGCCACCTTCCTTGATATCTCGCCGTCTCATCCTCTCCACAACGGGCATGCAAAATGATACAATTTCTCGGTATACTGCTTCCGCTCTCAGCGCACTACGCTAGTACCGGAATGTTGGAGAACATCTCGGTTCACGTGACATAGACGAGCATGGATCACTCCGCCAATGGACTGAAGCTTTGGGTTCCTAGACATGAGACTCTGTTTACATTATCCATCGTTTTACTCTTCAAATGTTCACACAACATTTGGGTTTGAAATAGGATTGGGATGTGAAATAGCATTGAACTACGTATTGATAATTGCGCTCTTTCCTGTTGATTATATTTACTTAAAATTTTGTAGTAGCGGGAAATTTTAATTTTGTTCCCTGCTGAGGATAATAGCTCTCAGACAAATTCATAGAGAACCTTATGCAATATTGAACAATGTTCATACGTGAACTTAGACTAACATAAAACAGATATATTAATTTTTACTATTTGTTACAATTTTATTCTCTCTCTCTCTCTCTCTTAGTGCGCTGCATAACTTCAGGTCCGTGCCATAAAACTCTTCCTATCGAAGCTGTCTTCAACATTCTTCTTCATTACTTAATTCAAATTTATTAATAAATCATCTGATATATTATGACTCGGTCTGCCTCCAACTCTTTTACATTGCATTCTTCCTTCTAGTACATCTCTCAGACCTCATCTCCTTATAATTTGTTTTATCAAGCTTTGGTGTTATTTCTTGTTATATTTGTTAACTGTCAATCTTTATACCGACTCCCACAAAATTTCTTCATTTGTAATTTTGCGAGACAAACTAATCTTTGCTATCTTTCCATCTTTACTCATAACCATAATGAGTCAGTGAGTCTAGTGTCCCGATAGCTTATTTCCTTAACGTCTTCTTTTTACATCCATATAATAGTTTTGTCCACATCAATATTTCACAATATTTTTCTTTTGCTTTTTCCTCTATACCTCTTGTTAGAAGCTTTTTCTCAAAAAAACCTAACAGATTGACCATAAATTATAGAGAATGAAATGATCCTTCCTGATGCTATAGATCAATTTTAATTGCCACATCTACACACCTTTCTGAAGATATTAGTCCATTGTTTATGTTACCGATCTTGCTGAAATTCGTGATTTAACTTTCTGATAAGCTCGATTGAAAACGGGAGCTATATGCTTCTATCTAAGGACAACTGTCTACTAAAACTTCACTACATTACCTGGCTCTCCACACAATAAGCTATTTGTACATTCGTTCAAGATTGACCTTTAGCGACTCGTCAAATGCTTAATAATACATAGTACATGTAATTACTGCAATCAGCTCAATATTTTCAAACCCTAAACAAAAATTATTAAATACTATTTTAGCTAGACCTACCGACTCCAAAAATAGGACGGGATTTAGCGCAATCGTTTTAGCTGCACGTTAACTGAACGAAGTTACGCTATGTCGAGCTCAGTTAGTACAAATTTGGGTAACGTCCTTTGGAGGACATTGTGTCGACAGCTATACCATAGGTTCCCTGACCACAGGTTAAATGTAAAAAAAACTCAGGACGTGCTCAGCCGAAATATGGTATGAATATTTTCGGCAGAATAGAACTTAACAGTCGGCTGAATTCTATTAAAAAGTGAATCTCGGCCATCGTTTCATCGGCCACGACATCTGAACAATTGCTACAAACGCTAAATACTGCAATCGAAATAACAAATTGACGTTTTGGCCGGGCGGAATGTGAACATAATGAAACTGGGGCTCTTTATTACTTCTATAAGCGCCTTATAATTAAGGCCTTGGTCACCTATTGCGAGGATCCGACCTGGTACAGTCATATTTTCAAAATAAATTAATTGTATGTTAAGGAAAAAGAATTTAAAAGGTTGAAGAATTTAAACATAATGTATATAGCAATATTTATCGTAGCTATATTAATTTATTCTTGGCTATCGGTGCAAATAAATTACCAGTTTTCGTGCTATTAACTGTTGTTATGACAATAAATGTAGCTGTTGACAAATGTTAAAAATTCAAAATACTAAAAGCATAACTCACCCTGTTTTCGCAAAGTTTGTCCAGTAATGCATGACCTTCTTACTAAGATCCCGGTCCTCCTTCGAGAAGTTCATTCCAGGTTTGAGGGTCTCACCAAACACATAGAAGACATCATCTCCATGCAGCACGCCCATCCATGACGGCCAAGGATTCCCGTGGAACCTCTGGGTTAGATAATACATATACACGTCGAGGCCTGCATGGGCGTAGGCAAGAGCAAATTCATTGAGGGGGCAGACAAACTGACTGTCCCCCAGAGCACGATCCAACGCGTTAACATTGGCAACAGCATCATTCTGGTTCTCCCAGTTGGTGTACTGATACTTAATACTATCGAGAGCGATTGGCGTGATCTCTCTCATGTACTGCGGATAGAATGGGAAGAGAAGATTAACGCTGCGATCAAACTGCTTGTACGTCATCGTCAGGTTATGAAGTGACATGTATTCGGCTAGTTCGTAAATCATGAAAAACGAGCCCTCGTTGAGATTCGAACCGATGAGTATGGGGCATTTCTTGAACTGACGCATGTTCATCAGGTTCTTGGGGGAGTCGGTAAGGAAGGAGCCATCGATGACAGGAACGAAGGGGAACTGCATGGCGCCGTAGGACACCATGAACTGCTTGTCGGCTAGGGTGTGGGCTGGGACGTTGCGCAGACAGTCCACCACATCGGCAGGGTTGTCCGAGGGCGGGCAGAGGAGGACATCGTGAGCGAGGACTCGACCTCGATGCTTGGCCTCCTGCTGGGTTAAAGTGGCCCAAGGCATATTGGCCGTGCCACTCTGCATGATTGCTCGTTGAAACCTGTCCATCGTTCAACAGGAAAGTATCGATTAAAAGTAAACACGCACAATTGTGAAAATGATCAACTGTGTTGATATCTCTATCACTTTTAATACCACATGTTTAAATCTTTATTCAATTTGGCCCATTTTCCGTTTAAACGTAATGTCTAAGATTTTACTCTCAGATCAGCGCGGCTGGGATTCGAAGCTACGAGGGTTCAATTCACTTCAGAATCTGTCATTTAAAACTTCATGACGTTACCCCTACGCTATTAGGATATTCTGTCGCGATTAGTGAATTAATCAATCGATCTTTCGATAATTATATTAATAACAATATAATTATTGTTGAATAACAATATTAAATAACAGTCATTCGGCATTTTCAATTTTTATATTAACATTCATTAATTATTGGATTATGAACTATCACTACTAACTAATTGTAATGAAATATTATTGGTTATTAATGAATAAAGTAGTAAATCCTGCATATAATCAATTACTATTTATTAGCTTCTACGAAATCAGACGCTCGATATTATAATCCATCAATTATCTATCAGCCGCCAAATTTCGTCAATTTTCTCGCCTGATTAAAAATCGATCGATCGCTGGTGCTGATGAGTTTCGTTATCGTTCATTAGTTTTTTCCCCATAATTGAAGTTTTCCTTTTTTTAAACTGAAACTTACATTAATATTGACTGAAGTTTCAAATTTAGCTTGCACCAGTTTGCGGAACATTATGGGTAATTAGAGGAAAATCCAAACGTCACTGTTTGATTAAACACAGCCGCGGTGTCTATGGTGATAAACTAGAGCACCAAGTGGTTGCTTTTAGCTCAGGCATGACGTCATTACGGACAGGAACAAGCCGATGTTTATACTAGAAGACAGTGAGTGATAAATACATCTGGTGTAAGGCGGTTAAAATAAATCAAGGTCAAACTACTTGCTGTTAGATAAAAGCTTGCCGATGAGCACACAATCGATCGCATCGGCAGAGAGTGTCAAAGCATAAAATAGTGGACAGAATGTAAAATGAAATGCTTTAAATTAACTTGATACATTTCGCATTATGGTAAATCAATGGATTCTGAGCAGCCTTTTTATTTTATATTCACTGGGTCCTCCGCATTTTCAATATACTATTATTAAAATTTTTTACAACAGTTTTTAAGAAAAATAATAATATATCTCGAACGTTGTTTCCTCCTCTATTGGATTATATGTCTTATTTAAAACTATTCTAGTGTGATTTTATTGATTCTTCTTATCAAAATCCAATGGCCAGTTTGCATTTCAACCGGAATTGTGTTTTAGAGAATGAGGAACGCCAAGTGATCAATCAATGTAATTACAGTAATCATCGAATATTTTGCTATTACGATAGAGACATCTAATAATGATAATGAAGTTGATGATGATGATAATAATGATGATTATGATGATGATATTGATGATGATGATGATGACGATGATGAAGATGATGATGAAAGCTGGTAAAGCTAAGGTTAAGTCAGCTTCCCCACTCGAAAGCGATGTCAGTGACGGGTGAGCCCAATTTTTGAACCCCGTACGTACTGATCCGCGGTCGAGTATCTTACCGACTTCTCCACTGGCTCCAGCCGATGATGATGATGATGATGATTAATGATGATGACGATACGACGATAATAATAATAATAATAATAATAATAGTAATAATGATAATAATAAAAATAATAAAAATAATACTAATAATAGCAATAAAGATTTAATGCAATCTGCTTCAGCAATTCTTTTAAGCAACTAGATGACCTCGAGTAGCCGGGCGGCGATTCAGCACGTATTGCTCGAATCGTTTTTATCAAACCTCGGGTTCTTTACACCCGGGGTAAAATATTAATAATAATAATAATAATATTAATATTAATATTAATAATAATGAAGATGATGATAATAATAATTATAATAATAATACTGCTACTACTACTACAACTACTTCTACTACAACTACTTCTACTACTACTACTACTACTACTACTAATAATAATAATAATAATAATAATAATAATAATAATGAAGATGATGATAATAATAATTATAATAATAATATTGCTACTACTATTACTGCTACTACTACAACTACTACTACTACTACTACTACTACAACTACTAATATTACTACTACTACTACTACTACTACTACTACTACAACTACTAATATTACTACTACTACTACTACTACTACTACTGCTATTATTATTACTACTATTACTACTACTACTACTACTACTACAACTACAACTACTACAACTACTACTACTAGTACTACTACTACTACTACTACTAATACTAATAATAATAATGATTATTGCAATAAATGTAAACGCTGCTGTCTCCCAGAGCGTAAAGAAATCATTTTAAACATACCTTTTTCATCTTTCTTATAACTTCTAAATAAGTCTCTCTTTTTTCTAATTTTTAGCCCAGGGTCCTATACATCCGAGGACATGAAAAAAATTTCGCTACACACTGATTCATAAATTTATAGAATGTTTAAATTCAAATTTAGAGAATGTTTTCGTTTTCACTAGGGGGGGCCTAACCTGCTGGCGCTGAGGGGAGACAGGAGATGAAGGCTGACACTGCTCGCCCCTGCGCTCTCTCCGAACAACGTTACGTTGTTTGGATCACCACCGAAGTGTCTGCAACAGCAAACAACCGCCAGATAAACAACGTCAAGCGTAAACACTTGCGAGTGATGCCGACCCAGCGTTCCACTGATGCTCAAGAACCGAGATAATTTTTACATTCCAAGAATTTGCGAAGTTATCGACGTCTAGAGACAACGACTGGAGAAAATCTTTACCGAAGTTAACTACTAGTATTCTGTTTCTCCGTACTCGTTACTGCTAAGATAAATTATAATTCAAGACATATATTTTTACGCTTGATTTTGAATGCCTGAACTACTGGAATGACAGATTAGGCATCAGATTAGTGAGGTATAGGTAACAAGTTCTTCGGTGACTTGATGTTTTTCAGAATTAAAACTGATAGCAACTTCTTTTAGGCTTTAATATGCTATCCGTCGATCAGTGAATTGCTATAAACATTCAGGTTCAATTAACCAATTTCAGTGTATCACTTGACCTTTGACCTTTCATTGTAAGTCTTGACCAGCATGATAATGATAATGCCATTATTTAAATTTTAACTTTCAGACCGGCTGGACTATTGTCGTCATTAGTGATGTATTTTAGTAGTAAAATCACAAATAGCAGCGGCAATTCCTATAGGAGCAGAATCATGCAGAAATGATTTTTTAAATAAAAGCTAAAGCTAATGTTAACGTCAGTTTCCTAACGCGAAAGCGATGTCAGTTACCGGCGAGCCAAGGACTAATCTGCTATACGAAAGACATATATATATATATATAATACATATAGATATATATAAAATCTTTTAGTTAAAGTAATAAATAAAAGTGTTCTAGATAGCGAATAATATTGAATAGAAAATATTATATTCTGCTTACTGTGTGTAAGTACTCCACACTAGTATTAGTTATTTTTTGTAACGCATAACATAAGCCTCTTGACTCAGAGAAATACAGTTCTCTGAACTGCGTTATTCAAACAGCGCTATTAGGTTATTTTAGGTTTAATAAAAAATTAAATGGGAATTTTTTAAATTGTCAATGTTTACACTTTAGTCTACAGCACTAGTATGATAATGTTGATTAGGCTGAGCAAGTGGCGTGTTGGCTAGTGATCCGAGAGTGAAGAAAAGGCATAGAGATCAAATTCTGTGCTCACCCGACATTGACTTCCTTTCGAGACAGGATATTTGACCTAACTCTTAATTTAACTTCGCTCTTGGCTCTAATAAATGAAAAGTCTAATTTCACCTAAATACATGAATAAGCTAATGCTTATTGGTTTAAGTCCAATGATGCAAACTTTAATCTCTCTCTCTCTCTCTCTCTCTCAGTGCACTGCCCACTTGCAGGGTCCAAGGTATATAACACCTTCACTCTTTTCTGTCTTCGTTTTGCTCTTAATGTCAACATATGAGTCGAACTTTAATTCATCTAGCAATACTCATTCTGTTACTATGTACCATTTTCTTGGGGGATTCTGCTTATGATGAGGTGGGCCCCTATACGAAGGTGGTCCTCAGCTTCGACTAACATTTACTGGGTAGGGGCATCATTCTCTGAGAAAACTATCCTGTTTATTCACAACTTTAATATACATATACAACTTTAATGAACATGTACAATAATAAAAATTCAATATATAAATCCGAAATTTAAAATAAGAAAAGCTGCAAACGGTACCTGATGTTGTTCTGGACCCAGTCGAGTCCCATCAGCTGATCAAACATTCCGGCATTTCCCGGAGCAGTAGAGTGTCCAAGATACAGAAATCCAAAAACGCCCACCCGATACGCAATCGAAACAACTATAACATTGTTCTCAGCTGCCAAGATACGTCCATCGTACAAACTCAGTGTCGTCGTTCCGCTGTAGAATCCTCCTCCGTATATCCAGATCATTACGGCCGATTTCTTTATCCTCGGATGAGTTTTAGGAACCCATACGTTCAGATATAAACAATCCTCGCTGATCCGAGTAGGAGAGTTCCACATGTTCGAACCGTAAAAGTCCGGACCAAAATGATCGTCCGGCATTTGATAGCAACTATTTGGCAGTGTTGTGGCGTTGAAGATTCCATCCCACTGGTCTATGGGTTGCGGATGTCGAAAGCGGTGATGCCCAACCGGGGGTTTAGCAAAAGGAATTCCCAGGAATGAATCGACGGCCTTTTCCAGTTTAGGGAAGTAGTATCGGACACCTCGGACTCTACCGGATTCTGTGGATACTATGAGGTCGTCCTTCAGTGCATTGGCGTGTGAACTCGCAGACAGACAGACTAGGACAAGGAATGATACATACAGTGATACGACGTCGCGAAAGTCTATGTATGGAGTGTGAAAAGCCATGTTGAATTTACTAGCTCTTTGACATTTCTGCTGATTGTGTTTCCACATTTTCTTTTGCACTTCTCTTCCGTCCTGTGGATGGCAGGAACGTTTTCTTCGCTTCCATAGTGTCAACTGTCTCATGTCTATTTACTTATAGCCTTACTGCTCTGAGCGATACAATTCTGGCATTTACTAATCGATTACCCTCAGATCTTTTGAGTCTAGCTGTGTTTAATAGCATTCAGTTTTATATATACATGTATATATAAATACTTACTATATCTATATGCATAACAATTTCGCAGAGTTAAGTAAATCTGAAATTGGTTTAAGCAGGAGGATCATATTAATCGTGTCTTAATGTAGAGCAGCGGATCCATATCTGTCATAATAAGTTATGTTAAAATACTTGTCGAATAAAATTGTTTTAATGCTTGATAAAGTATTTTGTAGTTTTTCTATAAAGGATATTTTGCTTTAACATATTATTTCTTATTACAGATTACATAATTTCTCACTGAACTTAAATACATTGCCATATGGACAACTATTCAATCAGTCCTGCCAAATACTGTATATGCAAATATATACATGTATACATGTATGTCTAAGATTAAAACTGTTTCAATCAATCCTGCTTATCATTACTAGATATACTAGTGCTACTGTGGCATATTGCATATAGTAAATAATAATAAGTAAGTTTTCATAAACGTACTTATTATTACTTAGTTATTAATTTTAAAAATTGAATCTCCGATTAATATTAGTATTTTAAAAACTTTTAATTAAATAAAGTCTCTTTTATCTTATTTTTTAGCCCAGGGCCCTTAACAGCCCAGGGCATTAAAAAAAATAATAAAAATATTAGTATTTATTGTTATTATTATCAGTAGCCCTATTATTATTATTCTCATTATCACCATCATCATTACTTTTGAAATTAATTTTTAAAAGAAAATTCAAACATGGGTAATTGCTGATAAACGAAAGTAATATATAGGCTCAGGAAGCTTGACAGAGTTTCGAATCTAACAACGTACATCTTCTCTAGCAAACTTTTAACCTCGATGCTAGAACGGCGTTACAGCAATTATAGCAGTTCCACCGTTCAATGATTTTACATTTAAGCATAGGTGTCTGAGTCCAAATCGTCATCATAATCATCTTCTCTTTTCTAAGTGCCGTGCCTGTTCCAAGCCTGGGCGGTCATGGTCATATTCCTCCATATGTCTCTATTCATTGTTGCTCTGACCATCTCTGTTTCAGTTAACTGCATCCATTTGCTAAGACTCTTAATAAACGTCATTCGTTGTCGACCCTTGCATCTTTTTTCTTCTATTATTCCTGTCACTGCGGTATTTTCAACTATTTTGTTCCGCATAATGTGTC
Organism: Enchytraeus crypticus; assembly: GCA_905160935.1. Lineage (NCBI taxonomy): Eukaryota > Metazoa > Annelida > Clitellata > Enchytraeida > Enchytraeidae > Enchytraeus > Enchytraeus crypticus. Next base: position 796,203 of record CAJHZI010000293.1, on the reverse strand, counting down.
CGAAAAATTTCATCTGTTGTCGTCGTATTCGGTTCAAAAGGTCACGACAAGTTGACATTCTTTGTAGAACATCTTCATTTTTAACGTGGTCTTCATAAGATATACGTAGCATTCTTCTATAGAACCACAACTCTGTTGCCTCAAGTTTCGATTCCATTACAGAAGAGATTGTCCAAACTTCACTTTCATATAACAATATTGGTTAAATATAGCATTGAAGAAGTATTTTTTGGCATCAATTGATAATTTATGGCTTCTAAAAATCTTTGACATTCTGTTATATGCCTCCTTAGCCATGGCTATTCTTCTGTTTATTTCCTTGTCACATTTCCCATTTTGATGAATAAGTGACCCTAAATATATGATCGATTCGACTTGTTTGACATTTTGACCTCTTATATTGATTAAGCATGGCTGTGGCATTTTTAGTTTGCTAACTGTCATGCATTCTGTTTTCTTCATATTTATAGATAATCCACTAGCCTCACTATGATATATTACAATATCCAACATTTCTTGAAGTTTGTCTCGCGAGTCGGCAATATGCCATCGGCATAACGTATATTATTAAGATTGTATCCTCCAATTACTAATCCTTTTATTTCATTGATATTCCTCATTATATTTTCACAATATAAGTTAAAATCATCATAATCATCTTCCCTTAAATCCCAGTTTAACTAGGGTCGGAATACGAATAGACATTCTCAAATCTGTCCCACACCACTTCGGCAGTCAATCCAGTATTTTACTTTCCAATTCGTTTAAATTTTTGTAGGAATTCCTGGAGCCTAGTCGCTTATCAACCGAATACCCTTTCTAATGTTGGTTTGGGTCTTAGCGCCGTGAGAGTCAATCAATCATTCAATCAGTAAGAATTTAACGTCCGCTTCCTCGCCATAGGGCAATGTCAGGGACGTCTCTTGCAGACTCTACACAAACAGGCGCCAAAGCACCACACGATGACGACTGAATACACAGAGATCCCAATTCCAGTTAACGATTGATTATAAGGCAATAAATGTGCTTGGCTACAGTTTATCGCAAGCGATAAATTGCGCTAAAGAAATTACTAGCGATTTATTTTGCGCCTGGAGCGAAGCTAGCTTCTCTTTTAATCTTGATTCAAAATCAGGAGTGAAGTTTTTGTCTGATTTTAGTTTTTGTGAAATGCAAAGCTTCAAACCGGCCTGCGTTGTTTGTAACATCAGATGCTGAAGATTCTACAAAACGCACGGCTTAAATGCAGGCGACTGGTTCCGATATTATCGCTAAATTCCCATTATTTCGTGAAATTAGTTGGCAATTTACCGCCAAGGGCTTTTTGTATCGGCGTTTCGCCACCGAAAAGCAATAACACTTCGCATAAGCATAGGTTGTTATCCGCTGACTGTCTCACATCGTGAGCCAATATTTAAAAAAGTATCCGAACCTAAAGCAATCAAGCAATATATTCTGAATATAACACCGGTATATTTAGATGATTGGCATAATATATAACAGCGAATTTAATCAGCGGGAATTTTCAAATTTTCCTATACTGTATAATGACGAAGCATTTATAAAGATAAATTAGAGTGATCCGGCTAAACAAGTGAGTATGGAAATAACAAAGTAGATCAGCAGCACGTTTTACTCTAGAGTCACCATCATCATCATCAACGTCGTCATCGTCGTCGTCGTCGTCGTCGTCATCATCATCATCACCATCATCATCATCATGATCATCATCATCGTGATCATCATCATCATCAATATCATCATCGTCATCATCTTACTTTGAATCCCAGTTGAATGAGGTTCAGGATTAGAACATTTTGTAGAAATTTCTGGAGCCTAAGTGCATGCTCATCAACCGAATGCCCTTTCTGACTTTGGTTTGGATCTTCGGGCTCCGTCACATTTTACCTCAATAGGCAGTCTATGATTGGTCTATTCTTCAGCAACCCGGACACAACATGAGTATTTTATTGCTACTATTATTATTATTTTTAAAATTCTCATTCCGGGTGCAAATATTCTTAGGTTTGATCAAAGCTATTCGGGAAATATGTGCTGAATCGCCGTCCGGCTACTCTAGGGCATCGAGCTGCTTAAAATAATTGTTGAAGTATACTAAATTAAATCCATGCAAGGCCATTAAAAGTCTTTGTCAAAAGGAGATCTCGCTCTTATCACCGGTTTTCTTTTAAAAAAACAATGTTAACGTCAGTTTCCTCACTTGAAAGCGATGTCAGTGACGGGCGAGCCCAGAATTTGAACCCCGTACATACTGATGCGCGATCGAGTATCTTACCGACATCGCCACTGACTCCAGCCTTGGCGATGTCGGTAAGATGTCGGTAAAGCCATACTATTATTGATGATCAATGAGAGTGACCCATGAGCAGGCAGCAGTTAGTTATTTTTGCTTTCGCTGTTAAAATGTGATATCGGTTAACACGGTTCATGTACCGAAGATCGCTAAAGTCGTCTTTATGAAATCGCGAGAAGTACTGGAATTATCTGCACAACTACGATATAATATAGGAACTATGTACAGTTAAAAATTCTAATGATCTTGAATAATAATATATACGACATTGTAGAAATTTACTAAAATACATATATAATTAGTTTATCTATAGTTGTTGTTATTTAATATAATGTACTTGGATAATTAACATAACTAGCAATACGTAATTATTATATTTTTTACATAAACACAGCACATTTGTCTAGCGTTAACCTTCCTCAACAGTGTTCACCGTCATCAATGACAATTCATAGCTGCATTTTATTATTTTGGCTGCTGCTAAACTAAGTCAAAGTCCTGGTAGATGCTGAAGACTCATAGCATCTAAACGAAACACTGCAATTTAATACGCGTAGAAGCTGCAATAGGATACAAAGCGGAAATAATGATTTACGATGGAATCAAAACAAAGCCGATAAATCCAGTGGTATATAATAACGGAAAGTAATGATTCCACGTTATTTCACAGGCCCGTCGAGTCCAACAACAGAATCCGTGCAGATTTCAACGGATCGGCGCAATGTCAGACACCCGTTGTTTCTTTTATGAAATTCTTAACATTTGTAAATAATACAGCGGTGGCCAACCGCGAGCCTTGGAGCCCTGGTGCTCGCGAGCCGCTCGGTGCGCGAGCCGCTACCGGTGTGCAAGCCGTTACTAGTGTGCGAGCCGTTACTAGTGCGCGAGCCGCTACTAGTGCGCGAGCCGTTACTAGTGCGCGAGCCGCTACTAATGCGTGAGCCACTAGTAGATCGCGAACTAAAACTAGGACGCGAGCCGCTTGTAGCACTTGTAGCTCATGAGCCGCTTGTAGCTAATGAGCCACTTGTAGCACACGAGCCGCTTGTAGCACACGAGCCGCTTGATACATAATACATATCGAATGCATTTTCGCATACAATATTGTTTACGGTTATTGCAATTTTTGATTTTCTGCAAGTCTACAATTGTGCACTAATGTGAATGTTGAAGCAATTAGCTAATATTTCTATATATATTCACTCTTAATAGAGGGATATTAATACATGAGGCAACAAGAATATCTTCAATTGTTTATGATTAAGGCATGAAATAACTTTTTTAATCTAAGTCTATAATTCCGTGATGGGCCTGCGGTAAATACCCGTAATAGTATATACCGTATACGGCTGACCTTTGAGTCTAAGAAGTTTGATAACCTTCGTAATACCATCACATGACAGATTATTAAATACTGCACAAATATTTGCTTTCCGCTAATTTGTATTTATTAACGTGGAAGCCTACTTTACTAGTAGAAGCTAATAGCGATATGCTGTACATGTATACCTATAGTTCCTAAAATATAACACATACATGTACGTCATAATTGAGTTGCTGCGGTGTAACACTTTCATATAGGTCGTCATGTAATTATGTAGTCGTTTAGCTAATATAAGAATGTTAGCATATACTAGTAGCAGGCAGATAAATCAACAAACTCTGACGTCATCATAAGGTCAGCAATAAGAGCGATTGGCAACACTTGTTGATCTGATGATTAATTAATTAATATTTCCGTCAAAATTCTGGCAAGTTCAAGTGCACGTGTAGTGAAAGATGGGGTAATTCTACAAGAGCATTTTAAAAAGTAGAAATGAGTTGCACGAAAGCGTAGGAAAAAATAGAAGAGTAAAATAGCTAAGCGGTAGGTACTTTAAAGCAATTATTCAATCAATAATTCATTCATTCATTCATTTATTCATTTAATCATTACGCCAACTAATACATCTATAATTATATAAATTATCAGATTAACAGTAAATATAGGCAAGGTTTCAGAAAGTAACTTGTATTTATACTATAGAAGTTATGAGCCGTTGTAAAGAAACGACATAAAAGATTCTAATTTGCTTAGTTGCAATTATTCACTGAATTGCAAAATTATGTAATTAGACGGCGGGATTAGCGCACTTGGTTTAGTTGCGCGTCAATTATCGAAGTTAAGCTGCATCGACTTCGGTTAGTAATTTGTGGGTGACCACCTCGGAAGAGCCGAGTGTTGGTAAAAGCTTACGAAGGAAAAAATCCCAGGGTGATGGAAGGTTATTCTTAAATCCGCGCCGGCTGCAATTGATGCGCCATCAAAAGGCAACGATTACTAATAACCATGGAGAGGAAGGAGGAAATGGGTCTTAAACAAGCATCTGTGCTTCCTGACCCAGTGTGCCGTTATGTTATGTTATTATTTAATAAAATGAACCGATATAATTTACTTCCTATGCTAAGCATCATTCTTCAAAATTAAGCCTTTCATGGACGATATATCATCATAATTATTGATTACAATGCCGCCTAAGCTTTGTATTTAAAATGATATCAGTATTTAGTTGTTGGTAGGAGCACTAAGCATCTACTTTGAGTATGAAAATAATTCATTTAAATCGTAGAATAACTTACATTTCAAAATGGTTTGTAAAAGTAACCAAATAAATTTTTCAATTAAAACAAATAATTTTATTACATGTAAAATGGGCATTAGTGATAACTCCCCTAATTAATTAAACTTCTTAAATTAATTAATATTAATATTAGTCCACTAATTACTCATCCAGTACTCTCACCTAATTGAGATAATCTGTATATCAGCAAGTAGGCGTAATTATATCCTGTCACTTTAAATAAGCCAAAGAACACAAGTGTCTTCATTTATGTGGTAAAGGTAAAAAATTGTCCCAATTGTGATTTAGGTAGCGAGAGAGAGAGAGAGAGAGAGAGAGAGACAGACAGACAGACAGACAGCAGACAGACAGACAGAGACAGAGATAGAGAAATAGAGAAACAGAGAGACAGAGAGGCAGAGAGTGAGACAGAGAGTGAGACAGAGAGAGAGACAGAGAAAGAGACACAGACAGACAGACAGACAGAGAGAGAGAGACACACACACACACAGACACACAGAGAGATAATGTGTATATAGGTAGACACAACATAATATCCATATCTACTGCTACCCAGTCGTCACGTTACTGATAGGCTTTCGAGATAGAAAACGAACGCTAAATTAACTTGATATTAATCTTACATTATCATAGGTCCATACTTAGTTAAGTTGTTAATCTCTCTCCTTCTCTTTCTCTCTCTCTTTCTTCTCTATTTCTCTCTCTCTCTCTCTCTCTCTCTCTCTCTCTCTCTTTAGTGTTCTTTCAAGTGGCTGGTTCGAAGTATACATTCCTACTCACACACTGTTTTCACGCTCCGTAAAGGGCACTCCATCGATTAATGAGTTAATCTCTGCACAAAAGGCTATGCCTTATTCCTTAAGCTTTTAATATTGGTAAGAATTGGCTCATAACTTTAGCGATAACGAATTTTTAGCTTGATTTAATGTCGGTATTCGCAATAAGGAAATCAAGCATTTCTTTTGGCTTACCTGCACATGCTAAGTAAGCGGAACGCCCCCAATACTTTATCACAACCTTTAATTAAACCAGAAAGGCAGAAAATGCAATAAAATACATACTTCATAATAAAATAAAACACAGAGCTTCATAGCTCTCATGCACACCTATACTGTCTATACACCTATACATGTATACTATCAAAACATTGCACTGCTCGGCAACTGAATCTTGCAAAATAGCCGGCATACGAAGACAGATATACCCAATTCTTTATCTCTCTTAATAAATGAATTAAAGAATTTTAGACTTTTCTTATCTTGTTAATACATTTAAGGCTATCTCTCTTATCTCATCGATTACTCACGTCCGCTATTGTAAAATACAGTACCGCGTCCTCACGTTGGCAGCCCGTAAGGTTCTGCGTTCTAAATATTTACATCGCATGCGACTAAATCATTTCCGTTGTACTATTGCAAATATTTACTTCCTTTCACTTATAAATCGAAGACTTATGAATGATATTGTACACAATTGGATCAAATCATGATATAATCGAAATATGTCCTTTAAGTTTTGAATATACCCCTTTAAAGTTGAGAAACAAGATGAAGAATTTATTTTAAAAGTTTAAGTTGAAAAATAAATTGATAAACAAGAATCAATCTTTTTCTGAATATCTGCCAATGAATAAGCTAATAAATGCCATCCTGTTTTTTAAATATCACAGAAAAAGAAAGCCCAGTCGGTGCTAGCACGGTGCTAGGCATATAATACCATATTTACCTGCTGTTGCAGAGTATGTTACATATTCCACAGCACCAGGCCAAATATAAATCCAGTGTCAAATCATATCTTTCCTATATATTACATAATATACGGAAAACATAAGCAATGCGGTGGACAATGTTACTGCAGAGCATGCCTCTTTCATGCAGTTACCGCCCTTGAATTGCGGGTAGAGAACTTAAGAGCTTGATATATAGGACAACTCTCTTTTTACAATTGTCTACTTGAAATAATTACCTGTATAAGTACTTCAACGTCCCACGTGCTGAATCACTAGTATTGAGTCAAGACATACGTCATTGCGAAATTATTACTGGGGTCACCGTTAGGCAAGCAGCAGAAATTTATAATTACAGCGAAGCTCATTTAAGTGAATACATGCATTTAATGGTAGTTTTTTTCACTAGCCTTTCAGGAGTGTATTGCTCTTTTCTATCTCTATCTATCTATTTATCTATTCATCTATCTATCTCCCTCTCTCTCTCTCTCTATCTCTCTCTCTAATGGCAGATAAAAAATTCTTAATTTATTATAATTAATTACTATTATTTATTATTAATTACTTTTCTTATATATATATATATACACTGTATATATTTAATAATTATTTAATTATTATTAAATAATAATTATTATTATTAATTATTTAATTATTATTAAATACTAATTATTACTATTAATTATTTAATTATTATTTAATTATTTGTATATATTTAATAATTAATTACTATTATTTATTATTAATTAATTTCCTTATATATATATATATATATATATATATATATATATATATATATATACACTGTATCTGTACGGGAGCAATTAAAAAATCGTCTTAAAAGCGTGTTAGTGCGGATAAAGGTATTACTTATTTCACGATTAATGTCATTATCATCACATAAACGATTATCAATCAAATGACCTAAATATTTAAATTGAGAGACAAAATTAATGTCGTCGTTGCCTAGTTTAAAATTAAGGAAGATAGAGTCTAAGGTCTATCTTCTCTCGCTAGGTTCAAAAATCATAGCAACAGTTTTAGAAATATTGCAAGACATATTAATATCCAAAGCACTAGAGCACAGAGTGTTAATTAAAAGTTTCATAGCTCTCCATGAAGGTGTAATAAGGACAATATCATCAGCATATGCAAGAATATTGATAATCTGCCTGCCAATTCTACAACCACTACCAGATTCAACAATTGAACCTAACAGATCTCTAATGTATCTAGAAATTAAATATGGAGAGAGAACCTTTCCCTGCCGTGTGCCATTACCAATACTAAAAGATGACGACATTGAATTACGCCACCTTATATTACAATTTTTATGACTATACCAATATGCCTAAATGCTAATTACCTTGAAGTTTGCATTGTCATCCAGTAGTTTTATAAACAATTTCCAATAGATAACACTGTCAAATGCCTTTTTATAATCTATAAAACAAGTGAACACATGACTACCATTATTTCTATAATAGTCCACCGTTTGTTTCAGTACACTGGTACAAAGGCTTGTAGAATGTCCTTGTTTAAAACCAAACTGATCATTATCATATATTGAATTAGTATGCAAATGGTATACATACATATATATATATATATATATATATATATATATATATGTACAGGGTGAGTAAAAAAAGTGATAACACCTGCAAGAAGTTTTAATAACTCAGGCTGTTGTTGATATTTTCAGAGCAATCTTTTACCAATTATTATAGGATTAATTTGTGATGGACAGGCCAATTTTCATCAATTTTAATCTGTAGATTGGCCAGATATACAAGTTTCAGCAGAGCAACCCCGCATTGTTAACTAAAAATGGCGTTTGCTACAACGGTAAGGGCAAATTGCACTTCATTGGCAAAATGGAAAAGGTGAACCCTCAGTATTACATCAATACTTTACTTTCCGAGCTGTTTGATGATTGCTATGCTCTTCTACCAAATGGTTTCATCTTTCAGTAGGATGATGCTCCGACTCATGCATCTCGCCATGCACATGAATGGATCAGCGAGAGAAATCCGCATATCAACATGAAGAGTGAATGGCCTCCAAACTCTCCTAATCAAAATCATCTGGATTACTATGTCTGGGGAACCATGCTGCATCTCTATCAGAAACACCAGTCGAAGCCTAAAGACAAGGCAAACTGCAGGAAGTGCTACCTATCATCAATTTGGGAGAGAGTGCACCAAACTGGAACCAACAAGGCTGTCCTAGCGTTCCGAAAGCTGCTGCAGTCCTGAAAAGCAACTGGAAGAAAGCATATCGAATAGGCTGTAATGCTAGCAGATACAACTGATTCTTTCTGAACCACCACAGCGAACCTTTTCAGAGCTAAAATAAAAATAAAATAAAATGAAATTTTTATTTACAGTACGTTCAAAAATGGGGGTTGCTCTGATGAAACTTCCGTAATTGGCCAATCTATGTACCAAAATTGAAGAAAATTGGCCACCCCATCAGAAATTAGTCCTTTAGTATTTGGTAAAAGTTTGATTTGAAAATATTAAAAATATCCTGAGATATTCAAACTTTTTGCAGGTGTTATCACTTTTCTACTCATCCTGTATATATTAATATATATTAATATATATATATATATATACACACACACATTAATATATATTAATATATAGTAGATATATTATGTATATATATTAACACCCATTAATATATATTAATATATATATACATATATTAATGTATATTAATATATATATTTATTATAATTATATATTAATTTATTTATATATGCATATATATATATATATACATGTATATATATAGATTAATAAACATTAATATATATATAGGCCCATATATATATATATATATATATATATATATATATCCGGTATATATATATATATATATATATATATATATATATATCCGGTATACAGTAAGTACACACACATATGTAGGATTTCAATCGCTAATATATATCTATGCATGTACATATATCTTTAGTTTGTAAATTATTTCTAATTACTCAACAATTTGAATTGACGCTGTATTAAGAATCTATTTAGATTTTTTTTAAATCTCTGCCTACATCTTTTGAGAAGGCCTTCAACTTCTAACCAAGATCAAAGGAGTATCTCGTAATGTTATTAGGACTCACCAGGATCCAAGGAGTATCCCGTAATGTTATTAGAACTCACCAGGATCAAAGGAGCATCTCGTAATGTTATTAGGACTCACCAGGATCCAAGGAGTATCTCGTAATGTTATTAGGACTCACCAGGATCCAAGGAGTATCCCGTAATGTTATTAGGACTCACCAGGATCCAAGGAGTATCTCGTCATGTTATTGGGACTCACCAGGATCAAAGGAGTATCCCGTAATGTTATTAGGACTCACCAGGATCAAAGGAGTATCCCGTAATGTTATTAGGACTCACCAGGATTAAAGGAGTATCCCGTAATGTTATTGGGACTCCCCGGATTCAAAGAGTATTATTTAAAATATTGTTTATATTATTATTATTTATTTGTAATTTTCTCCGTCACTGAGAGGCTGTCGAGTAAGAAACTGACGATTAACTTGGCTTTAGATGTAGCTTTTAACTAATTATTTTTTATGCTTCAGGTTATAGAATATATTATTAACTTTATTGTCACTCGTTCTATTATATCCTATTATATATATATATATATACATATATTTATTACGCATTCTTATTCATACTATTTTCATATACTTAAGTTGACTAATTTACCTTTACTCTGATTGATGCTACGGTTAGAACTATTAATAGCAGTTTAATTCAAGTTACATAATATTTATTAATAAAAGCAATTTCACTATATTCAGTACTATCTAACTAAACTATATTTCGCTACTGGACCACACTATAAGACTGTATTCCAAGTGCTCGCTCTACTGATACATTCGACTAGAGCGCGCTTAGACTCCACTGCGCTGTAGCGAGATGAGCGGCCGAAATAAAAGAGCCATAATGTAGATAGATTTGACGAGAAAATACACGATTAGGGCGGTGTCAGGGATTGAAGAGAAGATGCTGACCCATAACTCTGCTGTTTAAATGCCCACTTTAATTTTTTATATCTCCTCCTAGCGATTTGCAAAGTATTTTACACAATGGCACTGATAATCAAAGAGGAGATCATATGAAGGCTCCAGGAAGCACATGAAAGCAATAGGAGGCACCAGGAGGCACCTCTAGGCACATGAAAGCATCTAGAGGCACATGAAGGCACCTATAGAGGCACCTGGAGGCACATGAATGCACCCGGAGGCACCTGGAGGCACCTGGAGGCACCTGGAGGCACCTGAAGGCACCCGGAGGCACTTGAATGCACCTGGAGGCACATGGAGGCAGATGAAGGCACTTAGAGGCACATATGAAGACACCTGAAGGTACCTGAAGGCACATAAAGGCACTTGTAGGCTCATGAAGGCACTTTGAGGTACATAAAGGCACCTGGAGGCACATGAAAGCACATGGAATTGCGTGGAATAATGACTTTTCAAGTCAAATGCAGACAGAGATACAATGATACAGAAACAACGACGGATAGAGGTACAGATAAACATAAAAAAGCTGGTAAAGCTAAGGTTAGCGTCAGTTTCCTCACTCGAAAGCAACGTTAGTGAAGGACGAGCTCAGGATTATAAAGATAGATTACGAAAAAGGTTCATAGAAGGTAGAATGAAAAGAAAGAGCAGTAGAGGCAGATCGAGATTAGAAATGTTGGATGATTTAAAGATCCACTTATATGTGTACATGGAGAGGAAAACAGACAGATATAGAAGAGCGGAGGCACTACATGCCATGGACCTGCCAGTAGGCAGTGCACCATGCGTGAAAGAGCATCAGGTGAACATACTAGCCGTTGGATGCCGACCTAATTTGACTACAGCAAAAATCTTCATAACCTTTAGTCATCCCTAGCCTAACCCTAACTCAAATCCTATCTAAACACCAATCCTGGCCAAAATAGTAACATTGTGAGTTTTTTTAAATTTTAAAAGCGTTTTTTGTTTAAAAAAATGAGGTTGCAAAAAAATAGGGTTTAAGTTTATGGTTGAGTAAATTTCCTTTTAATGTCGAAAGATACCATTTCAAAAATCTATGCATTGTTTGTTGGAATTCCATACCCCCTAATGTTGTAGATAGGTCTTCCCAAAACTCTTATACAAGGTGTCTTGGAGGTATTGATTTAAGCAAATACCTGAAGAGTTAAGGGATTGCTTTATACCATTCATTAATCATCTCTATATTTTTCCTATTGTAGAATTTTACTTTTGATTGCCACAAGTATTCTAGTGGTTGAACCGTTTTTAATATTGACATTTTAAGTGACAATTAGGTGCTGGACCTTAAGTAATTTGTTTAAATGTCTCTATGTGCATATATTTATGCGTGTATATTGTTGACAGTCTTAATAACTTTAATACATGACCCGCTAAATTTATCTTGGCACAAAATTATACTATGGATTTCATTAAAGATAATTAATAATTAATGCAAAGGTTTGTATTTTTAAATTGGGAATATGTGAGTGCTACTTATGGGTCTTTATTTCGGTTCATGCGCTCAAACTGCTTCTTGCATATTACCGTAGTGATATGCGTATGATAAATAAATAAATAAATGACAAGGACTAGGAAAAGTTTAAACATTGCAATAGAGAGATATTTGATATTATAATAATTATTTTTTAAATATTTTTGAAATTAGTAATCATTTATCCAGTTTTAAAATGCTCAACTGAAGAAGCCGTGATTAAATAATTGGGGAGACTCTTCCAAGCTGCAATGAAAATAATATATATGTACTTACTTTTTTGTCTCAACATGAGATAAATCTTGTCTCAAATACGATATGACTTTAAAATAGTTATCATCTCTTCCTGCTTTATTTCAGTTATTTATGAACATACCGTAATAATTTTCGTTGTTTGGTGTTTGGCTAATGAAGGAAAAATAACTACATGAGTAGGATAGAATTACTGTTGGTTTTAAGTTAGGGTAGATTTTGGCTAGTGATTTTATAGGCAACTTTTAAGGAAGTGTTAAGGCACGGAGACTTTGCTATTATATACGAAATTATGCATCTTAACGTAGAAACCTCTAGAGACCCACCAAAGAAATAATAAATATTGTACATGTACGTAAAAACATACCAGCTCAAAAAATAAACTAAAATAAATAATCAACACAGAAAATGCAATTCTACAAAATTAACTTAGATAATCTGAGGTTACTAGGATTCATAATAACCTCTGTTAAGCTTAGCCAGCTTTGTAGAATTGTATTTTCAGTGAATTTATGACATGATTCGAACAGTATCTTGCTAGGTCTATATTAGAGATGGGAATTTTACGAATTTGCAGAGTTCGGGTTCGGTTCGGTTCATTGAAAATGAAAGTTCGGTTCGGTTCGGGTTCGGTTAGCAGTTGACAATTTGAGAGTTCGGTTCGGTTCGTTGAAAATGAAAGTTCGGTTCGGTTCGGGTTCGGTTCTAACAAGGGTTCGGGTTCGGATCGGGTTCGGCTTGCTTTCCAATTCGCAAGAGTTCGATTCGAGTTCGAAATGGTTTGGTTTGGATAATGTTGCAATTGTTTAACTTTACTTATAATAATCACGGTTATGTTTAAAACGGTTTATGGTAAATATGCTTAAAAATTCAGTAAGTCATAATAGCTGCACATTTTTTCACCTGAGTAAAAATGTGACAATGAAAAAAGGAGAGAAGTGGTATTTATTCCTGTACATTTCTTAAAATATTGCAAGTTGACCAACAAATGTTCATAATATAGATATATTAGCTTTATAATATAGATATATTTAGCTTTATTATTGTATCTGATATATTCCTTTATTATAAAAGGAGTCCTTGGTTATAACGAGCAAATAGAATGCTTCATAATTTTTTTAATTTTTTTGTCACTATAGGCCTATATATTATATACGTTTATAATTAAGTGGAAATGTCTTGGCTAAAATTTGATTCAATATTTCAGAGACAAAGTGCAATGTAGTAACATAAGCATGTCAAATAAAGATGATTTGGTAAACACATGTACTTCCATAGAAAAATGATCATAATATACACCGTTTGCTATCAACTGATCAGTAACAAGCTTCATAATTAACCTTAGGGTTTCAAATTTGAAACTCTCAGATTAATTATTTTTTACCAGATTTATTTACCAGAACTGCTACCATCTTTCGTTATTCAATCATTAGTCAAAATTAGGTAGCAGGAACAAGGGTAAAAAGCCAAGGGCTTATTTTAATCCCCAATAAAACATGATTACAACATCCAGCTTATTTTTAAATCTACTCACCGACACCGCATTCACAACATCCTCACTCAAAGAGTTCCACCTATCAATCACCCTTTGAGAAAAATAAAACTTTTGTAAGTCTGCCCATACACTAGGCTTAAACAACTTATAGCTTTGACCTCTTAAACCATTATTGGAGAATTTGTAAAAATCTGTTGCTCTTAATTCGGTAAGCCCATGTATTATTTTATAAACCTTTATAAGATCACCTCTAATTCTCCTGGTTTCTAGGGTTGTCAGTTGAACTGCCCTTATCCTCTCCTCATACCCTAATGCTAATTATGAAGTTGCGAAAATAGTTATGAAATTATTGCATGGCTATGGTGCAAAATTATTTACTCCAGATAGTCTTAACACATAGAATGTTATATACAATTATTTGTCAATCTGGCTGCAAAAATATTAAGGTAGCACACTAAAATTAGAAAAAATTCATAATTTGAATTTAAAAAGAACAAATCCACCGAGATTGAGTCAAGCATTTTCATATTTTTATGGAATACTCTCATCACTTTTGTCTCTTTGATGCTAGTCTTCATTCCATATTTCAATGCAGTATTATTCAGACTACCCATTATCTTCTGTAGGCCCGTCGCGCTTCCCGCTACCATTCCTTTATAGCGCTACCATTTTTTAATTTGTGTCGGAACCAGCCTTACCTGAATGTATGCTGTTAGATACTGTAAAACATTTAAATGCAAAAACTAATATATATTTGTATTGTTCTTAATACCTTTATTAATATCAGGCTGGTGAAGTAGAAAGGAACTACAAGAGTTTGGTTCAGTTCGGTTGAAGTCTGGGTTCGGGTTCGGTTCGGGTTCGGCCAGAGTCTGAGTTCGGGTTCGGTTGGGTTCGGCCAGAGTTTGGGTTCGAGTTCGGTTCGGGTTCGGTCAGAGTCTGGGTTCGAGTTCGGTTCGGTTCGGTCAAAATTCTAGATTTTAGGGTTCGGTTCGGGTTCGGTCCGATTCCCATCTCTAGTCTATATCGACCACTGAAATGAGAGTGAGAAGAGTAAAAAGAGAAAGAAACAGCGAGTGGCTTGAGGCCAATTTCCTAGTGAGTATTCTCCACGGTGAATATTGTCGTGTTGGTGATAAACATCTAGCACGCCAAGTCTACGAATCGACCTTCCCCTGCACCCCGTCCTACATGATCACCCCACCCAAATCTACGGATACTCGCTCCAAGTGGAAACTTGAGCATTGAATAATATCCATTGCGCTACATGCGGATAGTTCGCTATCTCTTGTTTATTTTGCAAGGCCCTAGTTTTACACTCCATAGTCAACTTGTTAATAAACTTGTTAACTGCCTGGGAACTATCCCCATGTTCGAGGTTTTCCCTCTCAATAAGCACCTTTTTGTTCTCCTCTCCTTATTGCCCTTTTCATGGCTGGATGTGGCAAAAAATATCATTAGTTTCTTTAAATAGATAAAATCAGGCAAAATATGAAAATAATTACTTAATAAGCGAAAAATGCCAATTTTATTTTATATAAAAATCTGTGTCCTTTATTACAAGGTTATGGACATTTTACCCCTTCAATAAAAGCTTCGAAATTTTTGCCCGCAATTCTTTAAAAAAAATTATGATATATTCCTATGTATTTTCTACTTTTATTTTCCTTCTAAAGAGCACTCGATCGATAAGAATATGCTTCACGTCCTAAAAGCATGCCTTTTATAGTGGCTATTTTAAACTCTACCTTTAGGTAAAATTGTATTAATCATGTCATTCACTTTAAAAGACAAGCTAAACAAAGACTATGCTGTAACATTTCGCTGCTTTTGTTTAGCATTTGCACCGAAGCAATGATGGAGGATGCGATGGAAGACATAAAAGTGTTAGGTAAATTGATGCAAAATGTTAAATTTGCAGATAATCTAGGAATAGTAGCGGGAAACGAGACTGGACTACAGAAGCTATGGGATAGTTTGAACGATACGGTATTGAAGTATGGTATAAAGACTAACATTAAAAAGACAAAAGTGATGAGTGTCCTAGGGGAGAGGTGAAGTCAATATAATAATAAATGGTACGAGATTGGTACCGATAAGGAGTTCAAATTTGTAGATCATACTATAACAGATGATTGGAAATATAAGAACCAAATATACAGTAGGATATCACAATTAAAGCAGGTCTTCGGTAATAGGAACGAACTTTTAAGAAAAAAACTAAATAAAGACACCACGATAAAGATAGAGAAAACCTTGGTATCTCATATATATGGATGTGAAATATGGAAGGAAAGTGTCAGGAAACTAGAAGCATTTGAAATGTGGCTTTTGAGAAAAATGGAAAAGATATACTCAAAAGTAGCCAGTGAAGACGTTCTGTAGAGAGTTCGTGCAGGCAGACAGTTGATAAATACAATGGGAAATAAAAGGAAAAGCTGAATAATTATATACTAAAAGGGGAAGGTTTACCAAAATAAAGAAGCTAGCTGAAATAGAAGGAAAGAGAAGCAGAGTCAGCCTGAGATTAAGAATGTTTGACGATTAAAATATCCACTAATATATGAACACGAAGAGGAAGGCGGACGACAGAGACGAATGGAGTGGAGTAGGAAGAGTGGAGGCGATATATGCCGTGGACCTGCCTGTAGTTAGTGAACTAAGTGAAAGAGAGAGAGACACATTCAAAAGCAGCCTGATATCACTAGACCCTGGTGGCTTTTATAAATTTTTTAGCTGCGAAGGTTTCATATTTTTCAACAATAAAAATGTCTAGATGAAGTAGAGAAATCTTATCTACTTTTTAAATTGTCGAAAATTAATCGTACAAAATTTGTTTCGGATTCTCTCAAAAACATTAAAAGAAGTTCCTTTAGTCACACAACATGGTGTGGAGGATGACAAAATAATCAAAATTAAGTAGAGTTTGAACTCTGTGCAATCGAACCAATCAATCAATAAATTTAACGTCCGGTTCCTCGCCACAAGGCAATGTCTAGGACGTCTCTTGCAGACTCTACACAAACAGGTGCCAATGCATCACACGATGACGACTGAGTGCATAGAGACCACAAGAGAAAGCGAGATCAAAACAGTGTAAGTCAAGATCCAAGGCAAGCGGGTCAAAATTATGCCTATGGGGGAAAGAATTTGGTTTTTAGCTTGCCAAAGAAAGTACCAATAAAATGACAAGATTGCAGATCTTGTGGCAGAGAGTTCCAGATTGTCGGAGCAGAAAACAGGAAGGAGCGTCTTCCCATGGCACATTAATTAATTAACATGGAATATTTAATGTTTGGTACAGCGAGAAGGGCTTTACTAGATGAAAGAAGACTACGAGAGGGTTGAGAGATTAATAAAAGATCAGATAGATAGGATGGTTTAACATAATTTAAATTTTTGAAGGTCAAGGAACCTATCTTGAATTTTATTTATTCTGAGGCTGGAAGCCAGTGAAATTTCTTAAAAAGAGAAGAGGTGTGGGATCTGTATACATTAAAGACGACTCGAGAAAGAGAATTTTATACGTATTGGAGACGAATTAGAGAGGCTTTCGTGAGATCATTCAACAGGGAGTTACAGCAATCAAGTTTAGAATGGAAAACGGACAAAATAAGTAAATAAATATATTACTTTGTGTTCCTTATAATAAATTATGCACATTTTCTCAATCTGGAAAAGACAGTTATTCATTTTGCTTAACATCCGGTAGTAAACAAAATTATCCCACATCAACAATTACCCAAACTACAATTATGTTTTTGTCATGTCATGGTATAGAAGGCATTAACTGCACTAGTCACAGAGCCTTTCTAGAGCATCAAATAAAGAATACATTACTATAGAGAGAGAAGATTCTGATGAAGAAATTGTTTCAGAAATGTTACAAATTGCACTTTCTGAATTCAAAAATGAAGAGCTAAACTACTTTGTTTCCCGAGTAGCTACACTTGGTCTAGTCATCTAGCTAAGAAATTCCGCGTAACTAGAAATGTTTCTATTTCTAAATATTTTCTTATCATAGTTCAGAAAGTTGTGACTTAATTCACATACTATTGGACCCCCCCATTCTCTCAAATATTCAGAGGTTGGATGGAGGTCCCATTGATTTCTTATTGATCTACCTCTCCAGCTCACGAGGTCCTTTAAGTCAAACAACATTACATGCCTGCTGCGAGTGCATTGGGAAAATACCAGTGTCTTTCAGTTGCCGCTTTAATGTTATACATTTGTCTGTGTCAATCAATCGCTCTTGTTCTCTGTTTCAATAATCAATCTGTCAATTAATCATAACAAATGATATTGACTCTTTATCTCTCTTTATTTAGAATATGTTACCCGTCTACATGCAGGCAAAGACAGCTTTATTCTTTAAGCCGTTACTCGACAGCGGATCAGTATGTGCCGGGTTCAAATCCTGAGCTCTTCCGTCACTGATATCGCTTCCAGTGAGGAAACTGACTTTGACATTACATAACATAACGGCACACTGGGTCAGGAAGCACAGATGCTTGTTTAAGACCCATTTCCTCCTTCCACTCCATGGTTATTAGTAATCGTTGCCTTTGATGGCGCGTCAATTGCAGCCGGCGCGGATTTAAGAATAACCTTCCATCGCCCTGGGATTTTTCCTTTCTAAGCTTTTACCAACACTCGGTCTTCCGAGGTGGTCATCCACAAATTACTAACCGAAGTCGATGCAGCTTAACTTCGATAATTGACGCGCAACTAAACCAAGTGCGCTAATCCCGCCGTCAACTTTAACATTAGCTTTACCAGTTTTGTGCATTTTAGTTTCAAAAAATTAGTTTCAAGTTTTATATAATTTTTTTACTATTGTTATTTTTCTTCTCAAATGACATCGTTATACCATATGTACATGTGCATGTGACCCATTGATACTCCATTAGCACTCGCACTGACCACTGACGAAAATTTCGTACTCCACGGTCTTTTATGATATTTTATTGTAAAATATGCATGGATCTATAAATAAAAGAAATTCCATTCAATTTTTAGTACAAACCCCCGAATCTGTTTTAAAGGGCTCTTAAAGCATGAGTTGCTTTCATCTTGTCTATTCCTTTTCCCATCATGAAAAATACAAAATCATTTTACCTTGAAATTTTAAACTCTAAATGCATATTGTAAGTTAAATTAAATAACTATAGTAGGTTGATTAAATTTGTCCATTTCAAATCAACGTCACAGTCCCAAAATAACTTAAGCGAGTGTGTATGACCAATTGATTCACTCCATAGTATATTTACATATTGCTAAAACAGGCAAAATATTTCATTCAAGTGTATTTTGTTTGATGTCGTATTCACACTATAAAAGACTATTTTTGTTATAACCTTCAACTATAAATAAATCTGCTAATAATATCTTTTTTCTTTGAGTAATTTCACTTAAAGTCGCAACTTTTCTCCTAATGAATGATTTGCAGATTGAAAAGCTGGTAAAGTTAATGTTAACGTCCTAATGTTTCCTCACTCGAAAGCGACGCTAGTAACGGGCAAACCCAGGATATGAACCTCGAACACACTGATCCGCGGTCGAATTATTTACCGACATCGCCACTAGCTCCAGCCAATCATCATTGAGAAAAATATTGATAACCTAGGTAGCTGATAGATTCCGGACAACTGAAACTGCTCCAAATTTAAATGTTTAAAAATTGACAAATCTCATAAACCAATGCCTTTAAATCAAAATATGTTAAGCAGACTTTCGATTCTAAAAAACATAACATTATACTCTTTCTCTCTCTTTCGCTCTCTCTCTCTCTCTCTCTCTCTCTCTCTATCTATCTATCTATCTATCTATCTATCTCTCTTTCTCGCTCTCTCACTATGTTGCAACCCTTGAAATGGCAGGCTCAAGGCACATGCTACTATTCGCAGCCTGCTATGGAGCTCACTAATGAGAACCTCATGCACCGAAAAAATTGATTTCGTTTCAATGAAGTAGTCTTAACGTATTTAAGCTTTAGTGTAGCCTTCAGCTTAAGAAATATGTGGTATTATGGTCCCTGAGATTGCCTAATGTCGTGTATAGTTTCTACAGAGTAATCCCTTGTGATGTCTTCAATTTACTTGTATTCTACAGAAGCTTGAATAAAAAGGAAGTTAGTTTAAGACTTCAACTTTACAAAATAGCAGGTCTAGGATATATGTACCATGCCTTCTCTCTGAGAATGATATCCACGTGTTATTTTTAGTTAAAAAATTCAACAAGGTCTTTTAATGATGCCTATCTATCCTTTGACAGACTCTCCTTCCTTTTCTTCTCTATAGATCTTTCTGTAACTGTATTTCAAATATTGCAATTTAAAACGAATTGATAAATAGTTATTCTTAGTTTGTTCTTGTTAGCTTAACTTAGATATCGAGAAACAATTTGCAAGCATAATCATTTTAAATTCATATTTGAGCAAACTGGCATTCAAATCAAAAGAAAACTTCGTCAGTATACAGTAAAGTATAAAACATAAACGTCATGGTGTATAAATCACGAATAGCTACAAAAATAGCTACAGCTGAGTGACACTATAAGTGAATCCTCAGAGATCTTGAGTGCTAAGGAATTAATATGACGTCAGAGCAAATGATAATGAATTCAACAGGTATACATCCACTGAAATAAATTGTTGCGATGGAAATAATAACGGCAATTCTCTGCGAAAGTCTGCAGAACCGATTACTTAGGCTAAAAATACACATTGACGCGGGGTAGCTGGAATCAGAGCACTTTTTCACAGGATTCAGGAGGAAAATTAGTGTTTTCTATGCAATGCAGTACTTTTAACAGCATAGAGTACACTAAAATACTGTCCAATACAATGCAGTGCAATACAATGCAATGTAGTACAATAAAATACAGTGCAATATGATATATTACAGTACAATACAATTCCAATATGTTATATTATAGGTAATATAATAGAATACATTACAATTCTGTGCAGTATAATACAGTGCAATACACTACAGTGTACAATGCAGTACAATACAATGAGAGTTTGATGCAAATACCTATGTTACTATTATTTGTGAAGATGACGAAATCAGAGTAATGCTACTAAACGGAAAAAAGAGTACGCCCTATTGAATAAACCAGAATGGAGTTGCCTGTATTGCATAAGCCGTGTATATTCGTGTTTATTGTGGATACAGGAGGCACCAACAATTGCTTACATAACATTAATTGAATATTATGTAAAGTTTTAGATACATAGATATTCTTATTTTAACACTACCGCACCGAATCGTACTTATTCAAGAGCATTAAAGATATGATATTAATACGAAAGTTATCAATTTTAGAAAAAGGCTTGAAAGACACTAATAAATAATATTTGGAAGAAAGTCACAGTACAAAGTAAATTAACACAGCTTGTCCTTTTACACGAAGAGATTAAGAAAAGCATATTTTTTATTCCAGCATACTCCCCGTGTTGTGACCGGGTTGTTTGAAGAATAGACCAATCGGTGACTGGACGTGTCGTAGAAGGTGACTAAAGCACTGAGATCCATACCAACGTCCGAAAGGGCATTTGGTTGGTGAGCGCCTAGGCTCCAGAAATTGCTACAAAAAGTTAAACTAATGGAAAAGTCTCAAATAGGGGATTGGCTGGTGGTGTGGTGTAGGACAGAGAGGATTTGAAACAGTCTATTTGTATCCCGACCCTAGTTAAACTGAGATTCAAGGGAAGATGATGATGATGATGATGATGATGATTGTTACGTTTGCACTTTTATAAATTTTCCTGTTTTCTGTTAAATGGCTCAAGCGGTGTCACGCTCAGTCAAGACGTCGATGATATTAATGCTGAATGTTAAAACTGTCAGGCATCAGTCATGGCATAGGCCTATATATCATAACAACAATTAGAGTACTACTGTCATCCATGATAACATCGAGCAATATTATGGCAATATGGCTGGAGCCAGTGACGAAGTCGGTAAGATACTCGACCGCGGATCAGTAGGTGCGAGGTTCAAATCCTGGGCTCGCCGTCAATGACACTGCGTTCGAATGAGGAAACTGACGATACCCTTAGCTTTACTAGCTTTTTGTTGAGACAAATACAAGCCGGCGAGGAAATAAACGGTCCAATACGGTGCAAATTCCAAAATCCAGAAAATCAAACTTTTGGACCGGAACTGAAAATTGTCGTGCAGCGTTTAGTGTGAGCCGATTTCGTTTTAAATCAGCGTCGACCGTCATGAAATGCAGAGGGCTAGTAATCTAACAGAAATTAAAATAAAATAAAAGCCGCACTAAGTTCAACATTTTATCTTCTGTTACTGTATTTTTTCAGAGACGGTCTGGCTGCGATACAACCAGATAACCTCCTGCTTTTGAAGCAATCGTGTTGCAAAATAACCAGAAATCCATGCAACTGACGCAATGAACTGTAATGAACATCTGTCGTAAAGCTATGGTTTAGATCTGAGCGGTTGAGCAAAATTATACAGAAATAATTTGAAATTAGGTATGTCTATGCTGTAGCCTGTATGCATTATTTTTATATCTAAATAGTTTAGTCAACTAAGCCGGCAATATGTTGAATAATTTCCCATCTGGTTTTACAGCTCGCTAAGATGGCTACAGCACCGTCTTTTATTAGCGAAGCTAATGTAGATACTTTGCTATGACTTTCAAGCTAAGGACTAATCAATCATTGATATTCGTTGGACTGATTACCTGGATTTTGGAATTTGCACCGTTTTGGACCTTTCTTTTGCTCGCCGGCTTGATTTTGACTCAATAGTGCTCGATGTTATCATTGATGACAGTAGCACTCTAATTGTTGTTATTATTGTTATTATTATTGATAGCTTGAGTTTCTATCTCTAGTTAAAAAGATATTTTTAAAAAATTATCCTCCGATCGGATCATGCAGTGGAAACCTGGATACATGGAGCAGATAGAATCGTGAGGTAAAGCTGGTAAAACAAAGGTCAGTTTCCTCACTCGAAAGTGATGTCAGTGACGGGCGAGCCAAGGATTTGAACACGCACATACAGATCCGATGTCGGGTATCTTACCGACTTCTCCACTGGCTCCAGCCAATTGCTGGATCCAATTACGATCCTATCTGCTTCATGTATCCATGTGAGGTGGAAACATGGATAGATAGAGCAGATAGGATAGTGAGGTAGAAACCTGGATACATGGAACAGATAGGATCGTGATGTGGAAACCTGGATATACGGAGCAGATAGGATCGTGAGGTAGAAACCTGGATACATGGAACAGATAGGATCGTGAGGTAGAAACCTGGATACATGGATCAGATAGTATCGTGATATGGAAACATGGATAGATGGAACAGATAGGATCGTGAGGTAGAAACCTGGATGCATGGAACAGATAGGATCGTGATGTGGAAACCTGGATACATGGATCAGATAGGATCGTGAGGTAGAAACCTGGATACATGAAGCAGATAGGATCGTGATGTGGAAACTTGGATACATGGAGCAGATGAGATCGTTATGTGGAAATATGGATACTTGGAGAAGATAGAATCGAGAGGTAAAGCTGGTAAAGCTAAGGTTAACGTCAGTTTCCTCACTCGAAAGCGATAGTGACGGGCGAGACCAGGACTTGAACCCCGCACATGCTGTTCCGCAGTCAAGTATCTTACCGACTTCGCCACTGGCTCCAGCCAATGGCGATCCAATTACGATCCTCTCTGCTTCATGTATCCATGTGAGGTGGAAACATGGATAGATGGAGCAGATAGAATCGTGAGGTAGCAACATGGATACATGAAGCATGCAACATAATGACTGGCCTAAAAAGTGTGCATTTGAAGCGAGCGAAGAGGATAGGAAATTATCAGTCTACAAATAATTTAAGCATTGCAGTGTGTAAGCGACCACTGCCCCTACTAGATTAAAAACATGACATGGTTAGACTTGAAAGTAGAGATGGGAATCGAACCGAACCAGAACCGAACCGAACCCTGAAATCTAGAATTTTGACCGAAACGAGCCGAACTCGAACCCAGACTCTGACCGAACCGAACCGAACCCGAACCCAGACTCAGGCCGAACCCGAACCGAACCCGAACCCAGACTTCATCCAAACCGAACTGAACCAAACTCTTGGCGTTTCTTGCTTCTTCACCAGCCTGACATTAAATAAAGATAGTAAGAACAATACAAATATATATTAGTTCCTGCATTTACATGTCTTACAGTATCTAACAGCATATATTCAGGTAAGGCTGGTTCCGACACAAATTTTAAAATGGTAGCGGTACAAAGGAATGGTAGCGTGAAGCGAGACAGGCCTACAGAAGATAATGAATAGTCTGAATAATACGGCTTTGAAATATGGAATGAAGATTAACATCAAAGAGACAAAAGTGATGAGAGTATCTCATAAAAATCTGAAAATGCTTTACTCAATCTAGGTGGATTTGTTCTTGTTAAATTCAAATTATGAATTTATTTATAATTTTAGTGTGCTACCTTAATATTTTTTCAGCCAGATTTACAAATAATTATATATGACATTCTATATGATTGTGTTAAGGCTATCTGGAGTAAATAATTTTGCATCATAGCAATGCAACAATTTCATAACTATTTTCGAAACTTCATAATTGATCTGAGAGTTTCAAATTTGAAACACTAAGGTAAATTATGAAGCGTATTACTGGTCAGTTGATAGCAAACGGTGTATATTATGATCATTTTTCTATGAAAGTACACGTGTTTACCAAATCATCCTTATTTGACATTTTTATGTTACAGAATTGCACTTTGCCTCTGAAGCCTATTGTGACAATAAAAATTAAAAAATTGATGAAGCATTCTATTTGCTCGTTATAATCAATGAGAATATTTCAGATACAATAATAAAGCTAAATATCTATATTATGAACATTTGTTGGTCAACTTACAATATTTTAAGAAATGTACAGCAATAAATACCATTTCTCTCTTTTTTCATTGTCAAATTTTTACCCAGGTGAAAAAATGTGGCAGCTATTATGACTTCATGAATTTTTAAGCATATTTACCATAAACGATTTTAAACATGTTTATCATAACCATGACTATTGTAAGTAAAGTTAAACAATTGCAACATTATCCAAATCAAACCATTTCGAATTCGAATCGAACTCTTTCGAGTTGGAAAGCAAGCCGAACCCGAGCCCTTGTTAGAACCGAACCCGAACCGAACTTTCATTTTCAACGAACCGAACCGAACCCGAACTCTAGAAATTCATAAAATTCCCATCTCTACTTGAAAGCATTCCTTGTACAATAGACTCTTTGTATTGAAGGGTATTATTTATTGTTAAATAAAAATTGCAACAATCTATTCGTTCCCCTGTTTTAAATAACGTGGTTTGAACACGGTTCATTATAAGGGTGTTGACACAGGAAGCCTGCCGTACATTTATCCGGCAATTATCTGCATCTAGTTTATCAGTCCCAATTGCATTTGATACTGGAAGTTGCTGCAGCATAAAACGATACACGAATGAGAAATGAACAGCTGAAAGTTCTAGGTTATCGATTGTCAGCAGAGAGCGTTCTTTTCTTCAAAATATTACGTATAGGTCTAATAAAGGAATGCTATAAGTGCTTTATTATCTGAATAGTACTATTAATACATGTATATATGAATGTAATTTTATGCACAAGGTGATATAATTAATAATGAACAATTACATAAGTATAATTATACATGTAGGTGTTGATTGCTATTTGTTAATAACCACCAGTCTCAAGAGAAAAACATTTATGCTGTTTCATTTATTATTTCGAGCACGAACAAAAAACATCTGAATTAGTTACCGGGAATCAAATCTGAATCCCAATACTGCAATTCGTTCGTTCATATATTTATCTATTTATTCATTCATTCATTCGCTTCATTTATTTCTTTCATCAAGATCAGTTATCGATACAGACATCCATTGACTCAATCAATCATTTACTTAGTCATTCAGTGTTCAGTAATTTAGTCATTCAGTCGTTCAGTGAGTCATTCAGTAGTTCAATCATTCAGTGCGTCATTTAGTCGTTCAATCATTCAGTCGTTCAGTGAATCATTCAGTCATTCAGTTGGTCATTCTGTCGTTCAATCATTCAGTCATTCAGTCATTCAGTGAGTCATTCAGTCATTCAGTGAGTCATTCAGGCGTTCAGTGAGTCATTCAGTCGTTCAGTCATTCAGTCATTCATGCTGATTCGAGTGAATCAGTGAATCAATTTATATCCAGTTGAGACTTCTTGTCCTTCAAAGAGACGAGATTCAGGCGATGAAAGCAATTTCACCCTTCCACGTTCTTCCAAACTTTTCCCCCACCCCTTCATCTTTTTACTTCAAACACTTCCTCCTCTTCAGATTTATTCGACCTTGAAAGCTGAGTTAGTGGAATAATACTCACACTCTCTCTAGAAATCCGAAATTTTGGTCAGTTCCGCAAATCACGAGTACGTCCATTGTTGACACTTGAAGCTGATTAAATAAATAATTCAGGTCATTAAAAGAAAGTACAGCAAATAATTCAGATTTTAGATTTTCTCCCTTAAAAAGGACATGCATATTTATGTCTAAGCGCCAAATCAAAGAAGTATCGATATTTAATGAATGATTAAATTAACTTCAATGGTGATTTACATGCTTTTCGAAAATTGCTTCAATTAGCTATAGAAATAGGCTATTAGCAATATTTTATATCAGCAATACTAAAGGGACCGTTATCCTGTTATCTAATAATTCAATCCTTCTCTAAGAGTTCCCTCCATTTCTACTCATGTTATGCCCATTGCTTCATCCCCCAATCCAATATTCTATATTACATGACCTTCTTGTACTGCCCCTATAGGCTCGTAGATTTGTGCCTCCAGAAATATTAGTCGATAAATTCCGTACTCTTCCACTGCAGTTCCTCTTACTAATGTACGAATGTCTACAGCGAATTTGCTGTTGTATAATATATATATATATTATATAGTACATATATACATGTACATTTATATACATGTAAATATATGCCTATGTATGTATATGTGTACAGCATACATATATATATATATATATATATATATATATACATGTATATATATATATATATACATGTATATATACACATGTAGGTCTAAATGCAGAAGTTTTGTCTACGTCAGTACAAAGACAAAACTTGATCATCTGATTGTCTAAGATTACAAGGTGATGATACATATGATGATGATAAGGTGATGATTAGTTGATTATATATATATATATATATATATATATATATATATATATATATATACATGTATACGCACTCACAAACATATATATATATATATATATATATATACATGTATATATATACATGTATTGTATATACATACATGCATATATTATATATATTTGTTTGTCATGCAAAATTTAACGATCATTCCTTGTCCAGTTCTACGCAAGTTCGCCAAATTTCATTGAAATACATAAAGTGGAAGTCGAGTTATTCCCTTTATGTTACCTTTCTTACATTCGCCTGTTTATTACTAAATTTCTCAATATGATACATTGTGAGTTACCGCAAATACTCGGATGTATTTCTATACACACACACACACATATATATATATATATATATATATATATATATATATATATATATACTGTATATATACATATGAATATATATGTACATGTATATATATATATATATTATATATATATATATTTATATATATATATTATTATTATTATATATATATATATATATTTATATATAGATATATTCTTTTTCTCTTCAGCAGTTTGTTCCAGATCGTTTGGGTTGAGTCGATTTGCATACATGTAAATGGGGCGTCCGTAACATCATTCTGCTATGAGGAAACGGACGTTAAACCTTTATTATTACTATACACAGTATATACTATATATACATATAAACATGCATGTATATATATGCATTTACATATATACAGATATATACAGTATATACATACATGTATATATATATATATATATACATTATATACTACATATTTATATATATAATACTATACAGTATATATTTATATGCATATATCATTATGTAATAATTATATTTGCACACACATCTATATATATACATGTATATATATATATATATATATTATATATATAGGCTTATATTTACAACTATATATAATATATATATTTTATATATTATATATTATTATATTATTATATATTATTATATTATATATTATATTATACTATATACATATATATATATATATATATATATATATATATATATATATCGTACATGAACGTTGAGATCCTACGAACAAACTGAACAAAAAGAGCGCGTTGTACAATTATCGTATTCAGCAAGATCTTTCATAAGCAGTATAATATAATTTAACACAATTTTTACTATCATGAAATTAGAAATTTAGTTAGAGAGAGCATTTCTACCAAATTGGTCTACCTTTTTATCAATAGCAGCATGCTTCATCAGCATTAATCTAAATCTAGTGAATAAAATATCACAATTTTCAACGACTTATTAAAAATTAATTTCTTGACTTTTAAATCAAGAATTTAAAATCGCTTGTAATACATTCGTCTTCTTTTCCATTTATCATTCATTCTGTAGTTTAACACTGGCAATGTCTGCAATACAACTGTATTGCCTTCCACTGCCATCATTTAATATATTTTCCGGCTTAACGTTGGCCAATGAGCCATTTGTGCCATTTTAAGTCATTTGAGCGTCGTCATATAGCACAATGATAATAAAGTACTATTCTATCGTATCATATATCTGGCGCTTTATCTGCTCCCCGTGGAAAAATAAGTCCACGAGTTCTGGGAAGAAAGTTTGCTCATTGAAATTGGCTCGAAACTTTCGTCTTGTAGAATAATTTCTAACATTTTAAGGACCATCTACAACACGAACATATACCCGTCAATAATTAAGGAGGTTAGTGGTTAATGAAAGAGGTTATGTTAAGTATCA
Organism: Enchytraeus crypticus; assembly: GCA_905160935.1. NCBI lineage: Eukaryota > Metazoa > Annelida > Clitellata > Enchytraeida > Enchytraeidae > Enchytraeus > Enchytraeus crypticus. The sequence continues at coordinate 767,263 of CAJHZI010000293.1, read as the reverse complement.
TGCTTATGTCAATATTTCTTTATGGACATTATTCTGAAATAATAAATAAATAAAATTAAATAAATGATGTAGATATGAAATATAACGAGTGGTAAATCTAAAGTGTGCGCTACTCCGTAAAATATTTAAATAAGATATCACGATCGACAACGTTCTCAGTGGATAAAATACAGGGTGTTAAGCGCTAAATAGAGTCTAATTTGTTAATTTTTTTTTATAACTTTGGACTGAATTTCTGGATTTTGGAATTTGCACCGTTTTTGGACCTTCATTTTTGCTCGCCGGCTTGATTTAGTCTCAATAGTGCTCGATGTTGTCATTGATGACTGTAACACTCTAATTGTTGTTGTTGTTGTTGTTGTTGTTAATGCCAATTTCATCTCGCGAAAGGTTGGGTATCAGCAAGGGACGATCAGAATGAGATTCAAACTTTCATTTATCGAATCCTTTTCGCCTATTTGATGATAATAAGCGTCCAATCAACGGATATATAGTCTCATTGATTATGGAGTTTAAACAACGAATATGATCTAATTGATTGCAATATGGGCTAAATCACTGAATATACATGTATAACTCTCCGAAATACATGTAACCTAATTAATTATGCTACATGTAAGTGTTCAATTAATGAATATGGTCTACTACATTATGCTAAGGGTTCAATCAATGAATATAGTCCAAAAGATTATAATAGGGGTCCAATAAACGAATATAGTCTAAATTTTTATGCATGTAATAAGGGTCCAATCAATGAATATAGTCTAATGGACTATAATAAGGATTATAATAATTGATTATGATTATTGATTATAATAATTGACTATAATCAATGAATGTAGTCTAATTAGAAAGAAAAATCTATATACATTTAGATCTACCACAAATATTTATAACCAAGAGGAAAGAGAGCGAGCGATAGAGAGGAGAGAGAGCGAGCGAGAAACAGAGAGAAAGAAAGAGAAGGAAAAACAGAGTTTATGACACTAAAATATAACCATAAAATGTACATTAAAACTAGCCAATCTAATTATGCGTCGAAATCATTGCTGATCTTCTTATGGAGCAACAACAACAACAAGTTGAGAAGTCATATGGTGATATAGCAGAAGGCGTAACTCATTTGTCGGCACGGATACATAAGTCAGGCACGCCAAGACTTCAGTCAATACGGAGCAATGGCTGAACGTTGCTTTCGATCACCAGGGACTCAGATAAGACTGAAGACGAATAGTTCCCTGGAGGAATGGAGGCAGATCTAAAGCCAGATGCTGCGGTGATGTCTTAAAACACTGCCCTCCGTCGATCTTTAGTAACCCAAGTATTTACATGAAAAACTTTGAACGACCACGGGATAATTTTTGAAATGAAGCCCTTTTGTTCTAGCCCAACCAATGCAGATTTTAGTTGATCTGAGAATTTAATTTGGGCCGAGCGGGTAGTATGTTGGTTAGTTGACCACCGCGTGTCAGTAGGTGCAGTGTTCCAATCCAACGTTCTCTCCGTAACTGACATACTTCCGAAACCGGAAACCGACGTTAAACTGGGCTTTAGAATTGGAGTACAAATTCCGGTAAGTTTCATAATCTTTTAAAATTAGTAATTCTAAAATTATTGTTATTTATTATTATTTATTATTATTATATTTTATTTTAAATTGTTTTATTTCTATTATTATAAAAATTATTTTATTTTATTTTAAATTATTATTATTTAAAAAATAGTAATTCGATATCTTTCCAACAAGTATTGATAGAAATGAGTTAATCGTAAATCTCTCACCCCTCAGTTTGTTCGTCAACGTTGCAGTATAAAGCGGTACGAAGCGGTCGTAAGGGGTTGTCCATAAAAATCGTCCCCATTTGAGGTCGAGGGATTTGAGTTAATGGACTTAGTGGACTAACGCAGAACTCCTGTTGGAGATTAGTGAAACAATCATTCATGATATCTTTCAATTTTAACAGCGCACGTTACCAAACATGCGTAACAAAATGCGTGACAAACCGTTACGCAGTAAATTTGTAATTCATTTTCTATTTGCCGATCATATGAATGTCCTAGATTTGATTCTCGGATAAGCTTTGGGAAGATTGTAGTGGTTTGAAAATAGGTCTATGTAATTGGATCATTTTGGGAGGTTTTGTATTGAATTTTCAGTTACCATATCATGATATTATCATATAACATCATCGTATCATGGCATCATTATATCATGCCATCATCATATCATAACATCATCATAGCATGTCATCATCATATCATGACATCATATCATGACATCATCATATCATAACATCATCATATCATGTCATCATCATATCATGACATCATATCATGACATCATCTATCATGACATCATCATATCATGACATCATCATATCATGACATCATAGTATCATGTCATCATCATATCATGACATCATCATATCATGACATCATCATATCATGTCATCATCATATCATGACATCATATCATGACATCATCATATCATAACATCATCATATCATGTCATCATCATATCATGACATCATATCATGACATCATCATATCATAACATCATCATATCATGTCATCATCATATCATGACATCATATCATGACATTATCATATCATGACATCATAATATCATGACATCATCATATCATGACATCATCATATCATGACATTATCATATCATAACATCATCATATCATGACATCATCATATCATGACATTATCATATCATGACATCATCATATCATAACATAGTTATATCATGACATCATCATATCATAACATAGTTATATCATGACATCATCATATCATAACATAGTTATATCATGACATCATTATATCATGCCATCGTCACATTATGACAACAAGCGTCATGATATCATTATTTCATCATCTTGACCCTGTAAAGAGTAATAAACAGACGAATAATATACCAAGTATAGAATTCTAACACGGAGCCCCCCCCCCCATCCGGAAGCTAGGGCTCTTGGATCCTGAGGATCAACTGAATCATCGCTGATGGAGAAGAAGAGAGCCAAATCTTAGAGGACGTGTTATGTGAACGAGCTCTAGAATCATACATGGAGAGAGATATTTTAACGGAAACCAATAATGCATGATTTACGATAGCCCATTCCAAACAGATGAAATACATCATAATGTGCTAAAAAATTGGTTGGCTATGTCTGCTTTTTAATCACGTATAATGATGAATCCTATTTGGTATATCTAGTAGCAATGAGGATGCTATTAGCAATGAATACTTTGTTAATGTAAATTTCTATAATGGTTCGTTACTTAGACAATAAATTGATCTTAATCCAGTCAACATTCATAGGAGCTTAGTCTGTCTCTAACTCACCCCAACATTAACCACATTCGATTTATTTCTTTAAAATTTTTCACTTGGAACAAAATCATAAGCTCATACAGTACGCTTTACGCACACGTTAAGCTCCTAATTACAACTTTTCCTTTATAAAGTCTTTGCCTTCTGCAACATATTGGTATTCATATGCGGGGGATGCACTGTTATGATTTTTTCTCTGATATGCTTTTATTTGTAAAATCGATGCTTTAGTAAATTAAATGGCGTGTATAGATTAGAATCGTTCCTCTTCCAGTCGAATTTATACAATACTTTACCAATAGGCAGAAGGCTACGAAGTTTAAATTTTAATCGGACCGCCTTTGATTATATCTTGAGGTTCGCAAACAGACGTTAAATGTAACTTGTAGCACTACTTAATATGTTAAAAAACTAAGAAAAATAAACTTACATCAGTAATAGAAGTCTGACAGCCGATCCACATAAACAAAATAAAACCAAAATGTTCCACGTTATTTCATTTTAATAAGGAACTCTTCCGTTTAAAGTAACGAACACACAATATACTATGAGTATAGGAGGACGACAACACAAACATGACAACGCATCGGCTACTATAACAGGGTTACAGTTGGCCTATTTACGTACAAAGAATATACAATGGCAATTGTTCAATATCTACACACAAAGCAGAACTCCAAACCCCATGCACTCTCCAAAGACAAGAGCACTGGTCTCACAATTATCACACACAAATATCTTACAAAAAAATATTTAACAAAAGTTTAACCATTCGAATACGCTAACTCAAAACAAATTAGTAGGCGAAATTTTCTGACAAAAATTGACATTGGTTAGACAAGTATAGGAGCTATCATAGAAACAAAACCGTCGACAACTCATACGACATCTCAAGACACCGAAACGATTATAATTAGCCAGATCTTCAATTAATAATTCACTAATTTGATATTACTAAGTAGAAAACAGTTAAACAGCAAAGACATTAAGTGAAAGAAAGCTGAACGACAATACTTCACTGCTACACCCCAAACCTATCAAATATGTTACGATATCAAACTGTTAGGATATTAAAAGAGGTCATAGAAGGTAGAATGAAAGGAAAAAGAGGCAGAGGCCGGCCGACATTAGGTATGTTAGATGATTTAAAGACCCACTCATATGTGGCCATAAAGAGGAAAGCGGAAGACAGAAAAATAGTGGAGGCGTTATATACCATGCACCTGCAAGTAGACAGTGCACTAAGAGAGATCAAATTGTTATAAAATCTTCAATCGAAATAATTTTCTTTTCTTGTACTAGAAAACAGAGTTTCAGAGGCGAGATGATTGAAGATCGATGGAATAAGCTACATGCAGTTAAATAGCGACGAGCTCGTTACAAGTCTAATAGTAGATGAGTAGATAAATGTGAACCCTGAACCTGAAGCAGAGCAGATCAATATGAGAGTGAGAGACATTTCCACACGAAAGTGCTTCACAGCTTAAAGTACTTCAATGATACAACTGAGAATACTTCACAGCTTAAAGTGTTTCAATGATATAGCTGAAAATGCTTCACAGCTTAAAGTACTTCAATGATATAGCTGAAAATGCTTCACAGCTTAAAGTACTTCAATGATACAGCTGAAAATGCTTCACAGCTTAAAGTGCTTCAAAGCTAGAGTTGAAAATGCTTCAATTTCAAAGCTACAGCAGAATATGATTCAGCTGAAAGCTTCAGGTGAAACTGCTTCACATACAATCGCAAAGACACAAACAGTAGTAGCAACAGAACAGCAGAGATGAAGTGTAGCACAAACGAGTAGCAAAGAGACAAAGAGTAGCATAAAGCTGATGGACATCTGAGTAGAGAATTAGTTATAAACTAAAAGTTGAACACTTTCAGAACACTGTGAACAAAATTCTAAAACAAAAATTATTCTTACGAAAATGATTGTAGCAAAATATCATTTTAAAATACCGTACTTTAAAAAAACTTGACTAACGAACTAGACTAAATAGTTGCATGCAAAAGTAAATAAATTTAGTCAAAAAGATACCAAAGTCGAGAATATAACTCAGGTCCAAGCAAGGAGTCAACTTAGAGCAGAATAAATGCGATACATAGACTATAGAAATAAAATAAATGCAGTAACTGTCTTAAATGCAAAACAACGACAGGCAACAACTTTTTTGTTTAACTGATGACGCATAGCTACAGGATCTTTACCAATTATATCTGAATACAGTAAATAATAAATTTATACAAATATTTGATTACAGAAATTGATACAAAAGGTATAATATCATTGTTCTATATCATTGTTATAGTACCACAGTGACAACTAAGTTGCTACATTCTGAACGTAAATCAAACAGGCAGAGGTTAAACAATATTATAAATCCCAATTAATAATTATAATCTTTGATTCAATATATATCAAGTTATAAAAAATCCCAAAAAATAGTAATACTATCAAAATGCAATCATGCAGAGATTTTGGCCCACAATACATAACTAGATTTGTTTACGTAATTATTTGTGCCTGATAGCAAAAATGATGAACATCACTTCAAAATGTGATTAGCTAGTGTAACATATCCATCCAGATATGTTTTGTTGGCCTAGTTACACAAGACACAGAGCATGTGATTACACAGTTTCTTAGCTTAGGTTCTGTTTTGTAACTTTCTTTATTTCCCTCCTTAGCTCCATGACTATTAGCAATTGTTGCCTTTATTACTATTATTACTTTATAAAATGAATAAAGAAAACGGTACATAACAAAAATAATGAGCATTGCTAGATGATTTAAAGTTCCACTCGTATGTAGACATGAAGAGGAAAACGGAAGACAGAGAAGAGTGGAGGCGTTATATGCCATGGGCCTGCCAGTAGGCCGTGCATCGAGAGAGAGAGAGATTATTTTATTATTACCAACGAAAACTCAAAGTCGTGTCATAGACGATTTTCGAGACTTCTTTACCCAAAGAGTCTAAATATAATAATAAAATAAATAGAAATTACATTAAAATTTATCATGCGAAGTTCCTTAGTACAGTACACGCAAAATTACTAAGTTTCAGTTCATGAAGTTTGAAATATAACTAAAATAAATATTATAGGATTCTACTGCAAAAAGTGACAATAGCAATTGCTTATATTTTACTTCATATTAAATACTCTAACAAAATAGGAAGTATTGCCATCATCATCGTCGTCGTCCTCATCATCATCATCATCATCATCATCATGTCGTCGTCATCGTCGTCATCATCATCATCATCATCATCATCATCATCATCATCATCATCATCATCATCATCATCATCATCATCATCATCATCATCATCATCATCTTCCCTTGAAACACAGTTTAGCTATAGTCAGGATACGAAAAATTGCAATAACTTTTACATTTTCATTAAAAAATTACTCGATCTATTCACGTTTCAGTGAATATCTGCAGTAATCGTCCTGTTGATGAATTTGGTTCAAATTTTCTAAAGCAACGTAACAAACACTAACCATTTTACAGCATCTAAACACGGCTGAATAAACTCATGCTCATTCGCTGAACACAGTTACGTTCATACTACAGTATAAGAGGTCTCAGGCGCTAATTCTAACAAAAGGTAGTCATTCTTGAAAACATATTCAAATATAGTCGACAGCAAAAATAAGTAGACTTTTTCAGAATCAGTAATTAGCTTGAAACTAAAACAGTACATGCCAATAAACCTTGTTTTAAAAATTGCCATTTTTTCGTAGAAACTTTTCAAATTAGTACAAGTGAATATTTTTTACCAAATTAGCAGATTAGGCGTAAAAGTTCTTCTTCAAGAAGACCGGAAAGTTTTGCGAAAATATTTTGAGTTCCGACTTAATTCTTGCACTTTCAACATGTATATGGAGTGTATTTTTTCCCCAGTCAGTACGTCACAACAATCAACCTCAGTATGCGAAAAGCACTATTCGCAAAAATTTGTCTGTCACATTATCTTGCCTGCTTATAATTATAAAATATAAGCACATAAGTTCAGCAAATAGCATTATTTGACACTTTATATAAAAATTATATCATTATTTTCAATAGTGAGCATAGCATACACAATATATCGTTGTAAATATTCTAATATCAGGTCAATAACAAAACAAAATTAACAAATATCAAAGTCTGACTAAAAAGATATCATACACAAAAAGCATTACACATTCAGCCTATTTAATTTTTAATGTGGGAAGAGACTATATTAATATAGACTAATTAGTGACCACTCTAATTTTTGCGTTCCTCACCAAAAAAGTAGCCATTAAATTATGTTCGCGTAAATCCACTATCGGCCTGTTTTCTTTAATTAGTAAGTTAATATTTCTATTAGCTAATGCCAACCAGTATGAATGCTACATATACAAGCAACAACTACTTAGAATAGCACAGTATATCGCAATACAATGTGGATTTAACTTTCATTCTACACATTTTCCCTTTAAATGGACATTAAAGTTAAAGATCTTTTAGATCACTCAATACGTCATTTAGATCACTAAAGAGATCACTCAACTTTAGGTGCACAGTACACCAACGTAGATAGAAGTTTTGATAGCATACTATAAACCGAGAAAGATATAGGATTTGTTCATTTAACCATTCAAGACTACTAAATATAAACTATAATGCTTGAAGATTCTAGCACTAATAGAAAACAGAAGCAAGCAATAGAGAGGTAAGCCAGATTTCAACGATTACGCTGTTGATGAAGACCTGTCTAAATTTACGAAAAAGAGTTAACAGTTTATTTACTAAGATTTATACTGCACAATGTTCTAAGATTTACTGTACAATTTTTCAATACTTTTTTGCTTGTACTGCACAGAATCATTTATCATGAGCTACTTTCCTGCACACTTCTTCAACGCACGTTTGTTAATTCTGTCTGCATATTCCTTCGCACGTCTGCATATTAAACAGTAATAGCAGGATACAGGGCCAAACACTTAACAGTTAATACAATATATTGCATTTATTGTTATTAAACTAAAGAAGAACTCGTTAAAAAGGTTTTTATTTATACTGAATACTGATACTAACTCACAGAGAGCCTTAATAAACATATGAAATTCAAATTTGGAACGAAATCTTACATTAAATTAAAAAAATAAGATATGTTCTAAACTATAGCAGTCTAATAAACATCAATCGATAGCATCCAAGGATCGAAATTCTCAAAATAAGAACGCTTTCGCTTGGAGGCCCAATGAGAATTAAAACGTTAATTACTTGATTACTATGTCTGGTGAACAATGTTGGAAAAATATCATCAATACCACAGCAGTTCATATTCTAACAGTAAAAAAATATAATTCTGAATTGAATCAAAGCTCTGGGAGCTCATTTCGAGTCGCCATCGTCTAGCGGCCCTTTTCAGGGCAAACAAATTGTCAATTAGGAATTGAATCTAATTGACGTTTCACGTTGCATGTTAAGAGAAAAAGTAACTTGTTCGTGAAACATGCATAATGCCTGTCCCGTTCAAAATATTTCTACAAAATTTGGTGAGTTTGTTAAAATGTTCCTCCTCCACAGACGACTACAATTTCAAAGCAAAATAGCCAGAATTGACTAAGTTGTCATAATATAGCTACGAGATTATTATTTTAATGCTCACCCCGTATATAATACAGATAATAAACTAAAAATATGATTATTTTGTGGCATTTAAAAGCGAGAGAGAGAGAGAGACAGCGAGAGAGAGAGAGAGAAAGCGACAGAAAGAACAAATTAAGTAGATCACTCTACCCAGTTAAGTCTTCAATATCTACGAGCATAGAATCTTGAGCCATATGCAACTCATCTCGATCAACCAGCAGCTGCATCAAATCCGTATTCAAAACTGAAACACAACAAAATAGAAGCTTAGTGCTTCAACAGCAGCTACATTAAATCAGTATTCAACAATGAAACCCGTAAATCAGCTTAATTTTTAATAGCAGTAGCAATAAATCAAATTTCAACTATAAAACATTATGAAAAAGTAATTTCAGACTTTCATTTATCTTGGAAGGAGTGCATTATACCTTATTTAATAGTTAATACTCTGGCAAAGCAATGAAAATGTTTTGTGTTTTAGTTGAAAACTAAAATACAAGTTTTCAATAAGAAATTGTCACTAGTCAGCCTCATTACATGCATAGCCTTCAATTCAAAAACAGTGTTTAAGAATTCTGACAGCGACAAATTAAAAATTAACATTTAAAATTAAAATTTAAGAGAAAAAGTAACTGTATGTCTGACCTTCAATCTGAGCGTGAAGGTCATTGACAACAACCTGAAGTTGAGCGAGGTTCATCCTCGTCAAAATCTGACGATTAATCTGCTTCAACTTCTCACAAGTAAAGTTCGGTATGCCAATCTGAAAGAGCGCAATCAAAACTCCGTCAGACGTTTCAGTTGATTTGAAAATGAACACAACTCAAGAAGTCAATTAAAAGCTATAATTAATGAAACAAAAATAATTAATGAAATAAAGTTTATAACTACAATTTTAGCTGCAAATTTCTGAAATCAATTTCTGATTGATTTATACACTTTTGCTGCAAATTTCTGCAAATATTTTATGCAGAATATTATACAAACCAATCAATCTCTGCCATCATTTTTTTCAGTCAAATGTATATCAGATAAAAACGTAACTTAATTCAAATTCATCTGGATAGCAACTGAACACAGGAAATAATTAAATTAATCCACAAAAATGTATTTTTAAAAAGTCAGTTTTTCTTCCTAAATCTGGCAGCAGATAACGCCAAAAGCTGATAAGAAATAAAAGTCATCAAAAACTAAGACTAATCAGTAACATTATAAAATAAACAATACAGCAATATCAATGCTATACTAACTATTTCAGCGATGGGAGATTTCTTCTTGAATTGCTTCTCCAGCTGCAGCTGCATATGAGCCATAGGTCTAACCTGCATGCAAGGATAAAACACTAAACTATAGACTGTTGCTGCATATGAGCCATAGGTCTAACCTGAATGCAAAGATAAAACACTAAACTATAGACTGTTGCTGCATATGAGCCTTAGGTCTAACCTGAATGCAAAGATAAAACACTAAACTATAGACTGTTGCTGCATATGAGCCATAGGTCTAAACTGAATGCAAGGATAAAACACTAAACTACAGACTGTTGCTGCATATGAGCCATAGATCTAACCTGCATGCAAGGATAAAACACTAAACTACAGACTGTTGCTGCATATGAATATGAGCCATAGGTCTAACCTGCATGCAAGGATAAAACACTAAACTACAGAGTGTTGCTGCATATGAGTATGAGCCATAGGTCTAACCTGCGTGCAAGGATAAAACACTAAACTATTGATAGCAGCAGCTGAGCTGATGGAACTAGGAGCTTAATCGATCCCATATCACAGACCTATTACCTACTATAATTATCTACATATCTACCAACTCTGATACTGTAAAACAGAAGTTATACTGAGAACCTTTCGACAGGCTCCACAGGGACAATAAATCTTTTGGGTGCATCGATTTGCGGTGACATGCGAAGGGGGGACGTCCCTGACATCATCCTTGTATGAGGAAACGGACGTTAAACCTTTATTATTATTATTATTATTATTATTATTATTATTATTATTATTATTATTATTATATCCGGTTTATAACTTTAGAAACCGATCGGATTTTGTTACGCCCAATTTCAGATACTGTATTAACATAAGAACTATCCAAATGGTCGACGTCAGAGAGGGAGACACAAGAAGCGTTCGCTGGATAGAATAATCAAGGACATGCGTCTAGTAAACGTCAATTCGGAAGACATCCATGAAAGAGACAAATTGAGGCAGACATGTCGACAAGCGAACCCAGCAGAAAAGTGGGATTAATGCTAAGAAAAAGAAGAAGAGAACGTAAGAACTATAAACAAGAACAGCAGCAGTATCTGTTTTGCAGTTCATGAGGATTCAGTTAGATTTTAGTGGTTTTGTTCTATTCATTCTCATGAAGTCACCTTAGAATGCCAACTCCGACGTTAACCAAGATTATCTGAAAAAGATCAAGTTTAGCAAAATGTTCCGTCATAAGATGTTCAGTTATAAGATGTTCAGCCATAAGAAGTATTGTCATACGATGTTCCGTCATAAGATATTAAATTATAAGATGCTCAGTCATAAAATGTTCTGTCATGAGATGTTCCGTCATAAGATGTTTAATTATAAGATGCTCAGTCATAAATAGCTTTGTCATAAGATGTTCCGTCATAAGATGTTCAATTATAAAATGTTCAATCATAAGAAATTTTGTCATCAGATGTTCCGTCATAAGATGGTCAATTATAAAATGTTCAGTCATAAGAAATTTTGTCATAAGATGTTCAATTATAAAATGTTCAGTCATAAGAAATTTTGTCATAAGATGTTCCATCTTAAGATGTTCAATCACACGTTAAAGCCTATATAGCTTAAAGTAAATTGACACAAATTTATAAAAACGATTTTAAAGATTCAACAGTTAACGTCAACGATATCATGTCAATACTATAAGAACAATAAATAAGAACTTGCAACTGAGTGATGCAGCCCAAAGGAGTTCTCAAGATTTTCAGGCTCAAATATGACAAAAATAAGTTCAGGGTGTGAAAGTCACAAAGCTTGATCGGTTACCTGAGCGAGGGCTAGTTTAGCCTCTTCCTGAAGTAAGGCTTGTCGACTGAAAAAATCTTCTCCTTCTTCTCCTTCCTTTAATTCTCCTTCATTCGCTGACACCCCAACCGTCTAGTAAACAATAACAACAGTATCACTTAAGAGTACTAGAGTTCACGAAAACATCAAGCAATGCAAAACCGAAGCAAAAAGGATTTAGGAAGATCTATACTAAACACATGCTGCATTGCATTTAAATAACAGTAATGCATTGCACATCAAATATGTTTGATTTACTAATAACTAATTAAATAATAATACGAATAGCTGAATATGTCTTTATATAATTATATAATACAAAAATTTTATTAAAATATACAATTATATTATACAACAGTATGGTGTTAACTGCATTATATCCGGAACACTACAGAATGAACAAATGCTAAATGCTCGAGTTAATTAAATTTGATTGGCTAATATAACCAATCAATTAGAAGATTAGTACTAGCTTTCAAATATACAACCGTACATATAAGCTTCTAACCTGCCCATGCTTCTCAGGAACGACATCAGGCTGGGGGCTGGGACCAGACAGAGCAGTGGAAGACTGGTTAACCGTTGAATCCACGACTTCGTCGTCAATGGCTGCGTCGTTGACGTAACACACCTGTAGAGCCATACCAGTCTGCATGCGGGACTGGAGGTTAGGTCTACGATGCAGAGAAGTAAAGTCACTGTCAGCAGCGACTGACTGGTTGTGATAGTCATCGTCAGCGGACATCGCTAGTTTACGTCTAATCTCATCCCTATCTCCCGTCCGAGACTGTTGCGATGAAGTAAAAATATGGACAATTAACTTGACAATCAATTAATGAGTTAATAGAAATCATTTGATGGATGGCGAAAGACAGGTCTCAATGAAGTAACTCAAGATTAAAAATATTAAAAGCTATGACTAGAGGCAAAAGCAGAGTCAAGCATCGATATTCCATACAAAACACACTTCAATGATGATGCAAGCACAGGATTTGAACTCTGAATAGCCAATTCATAATTAGATGCTTGAGTAAAAATAGTTTCAGAAGTCCACAAATATATAGAAGACAGACCAGGAATAGTTTAATTTCATGTGGCTAAATCTACATAATTCTCAATGATAAAAATGATAAAGCAAAAATTAAATAAACTTTAATTGCAATTTTAATGCATGCATTCTGTTCTGATTCTTAGCAATACATCTATTTAAGATTTCCCATAGCATGCAGACAAGTAAATCCCTACTATAGATATTATTATGATTTAACTTTCTTCTTACCCATTTGTTCTGTTCATCTTCAGCAGATTGCATTAGTTGTTCCTCAAGTCTCTGCCAGTCCATAGTTGGTAGAGTTGACTCGATCGTATAAACATCGAATTCTTCCAGTGAAGGATCAGCCCCAGCCTCTCCAGTGCATCTTCTTGGTGATGCCATCCGCACCTCAGCACGATGCGGACTTGCTGAACTTCTATCCTGAACTCCTCTCAATGGAGAATTTGTACTACCAATCTCTCTAAAAGCTCCAGTTGGCACAACATCCGGCACATCTTTGCCGTCTATTTTGTCAGACACCTTCACAACTGCATCATCTGCACTGTTCTCTACTAATGTATCGTTCAAAAAAGAAAATCCGGAAGGTGGGATTTCCGACATGGGTGTTTCCAGATCTTCGCTGTCGTTGTCAGATATTGTGTCATCATCTTTAGATTCTCCACTTGGCAGAAATCTTTCTTTATGAAGATCAAATGGTAGTGCGTCAGCGTTGACACGTTTCAGTTCAGCAAATTCCTGCGCCAAACTCAGCAGATTAGTTTTACGAATTCTTCTTTCATACGCTTCATCATCCTCATCCGGGTCTCTCCTCAAAGTCGTCGCCACGGTAACACGTCTTGGTGATGATGGAAAGGCGTTTCCAAGGTCAAGGTCTTCCCGCCGAATTATCTGCACACTTGCTAGATGCTCTCTTATCGGTTCATTAATTTCAGAATAATCGGACACAATTGAATCTGGATCCGACTCGATACCGTGCCTGTTTCGGGAAGAGATGGGAAGAAATTTGGAAGCATCAGAGGAGTCGAGATGAAGCAAATGTGAAGCAAGCGAGGATGAGTCATCAGTTGATCCGGCTGGCAATCTAACCCCATTAGAGGCCAAACCAGTATCAACCGGTTCACTGTTAAAATAAATAAAACATCTGCAATTTCAAATTTTTTTAGTTACTCAGGAACGATCCTACCATGACATCGAAATCTTTTATAACCACATTTACTATTATTTATTTATAATAATTAATGTACAATTATCCATAGCTTTCTTTGATCAGAATTTTCAGAAAATAATTAAATATATGAGATCAAAAGTTGATTTAAAACAAATTTAACACTTAACAAACTTAAAACAAAACTGAGAATTGGTTACAAAAAATTATAAATAAGGAATTGGATTTCTGACAGTTTAGCAGTTAAATATATTTAAATAACTGTAGCATTTAGAATTTGAAAGTTTTCAATACTATTCTACTCTAGAGAATATCTTCAGAATGGGGAACAAGTGACAGCTTGAAACACAAAGTTATAAATTATAATTATCAAGCAATACGAGTGGCTGAGTAAGGATATGGTTAAGACAAAGATTAGATGGTAAAAGAGCAATAAGTTGGTCACAGCTTAAATTGCTCTTTATAGAAATTTTCAATCACTGTTTAGTATGAAATATTAATAATTTAGAGAATACAACATGACAGACTAAATAAAGAACAATTATTCACAAAAGTTTAGCATTCGTTCTCATCGCAACTTTTAAATTGAGACCTGAAAAGTATCAAGAAATTCTTTTACAATAATTGCAACAATTCATTTTCTGATCATTTCTAGATTAATTTAACAAAATTTTACAAATATATTGACTGGTTCAGTACAGAACCTATTTGCCAGATCAACTTTGCCATCGATAGATGTTTTACTGTTTAAATCTCCACTCATGTCGAAGTCTTTCTCTCTAATATCTCCAATCAAAGCTGCTCCTAGTCTACCACAGTCTGCAAGCTGATCACCGGCTCTCCGTCTATTCAAAGGCTCTACGATGCTTGACTGCCTTCTGTTCAAATAGCCTCTCCAAGCGTGCTGTATCCTTATAACAGAAAAATTGAAGTGTAAAACAAACAACGACAGAATATGAATAATAAATAATTATAATTCTAATAATTATAATTATTATACAGATAATAATTATAATTATTATAATTATATTAATTAACGTAACGTTATGTAAAAAATACGTAATGGCATGTAACGTTAAACTTGGCCTTAGCTGCTCTTGGCTTTTTTCGTAGATCCAACTCATATAATAATTTCCAGATTAAAAGAATTTGACTAATTTAGCTCATATGCTTCAATTAGAAAATGACTAAAATCTAAAAATGTAGTAAAATATTTCACCATAATCCTTAACTGATAATTTCAACACAATTATGAATCAATCAATCAATAAGAATGTAACGTCCGATTCCTGCCATAAGGTAATATCAGGGACGTCAGTCTCCTCGACGAAGAGAAGTGAGAAGGGAACGGACTTGACTTAGAGAGCTCTGAAAAATTTTAACAGTATTCTTTTCTATAGGAGAATGCACTCAAAATAAAAATAAAAGCTCATCCCTGTATATAAATGTCACCCTTAATTTCAATAAGTTTACACGATCTTTAGCAAAAAATATTATAATATGTTACTTACGTTACGATAGAAGAAATCAAATGATTTGACTCGTTTTTATTTAACGAAGGCTCTCCTCGTCCAAGGGAAATATGCTTACCAGAGAAATATCTACAAAATTTTAATCATTACATTAAACGACATCATCGTCTTCATCTGAATTCCAGTTTAACTAGGGTTGTGATTGGAAAATTGTGCAGCCATTTCTGGAGCCTAGGCGTCAACCAACCGAATGCCCATTTTGACGATAGCTTGAATCTTAGTGCTTTGTCGCCTTTCACGACATGTGCAGTCTATAGTTTGGCTATTCTTCAGCAACCCTGACACAACTTAGATAAACTTTACTTATAAATATATATAAAAATGCATTACTATAGTATTTGTAGTAATAGCTCTATCACTTCTAAAGAGAATTACATACCTATAATTTTTTATATTAAATTATAAATTCCAGCTAAGTGTTTCAAACACTGAATTACCACTTAGAATATTAAAAAGAGCAGTGTTAATTAGAACTATGCAATCACTTTCCATTTCCAGTCTGGCTCCAAGATGTAACTATACATACATACATATACATGTATACATACATACATATATACATACAAACATATATATATATATATAAATATATATATATATATATATATATATATATATATATATATATATATATATATATATATATATACACACACACACAAATATACATGTATATATATACATATATATATACATATATATACAGACTGGGGCATAAAAAAATAATCCCCTAGCGAAATCTCAATAACTTTCAGAAAAATCCAAATATCTTTACGAAATTTACAGGGTTTCTAGGGGAGGAACTTCTGCGTATATCCTGCAAATTTGGTTAAAATATTTTCCGTAATTACGTAATTACAGCATTTCAACAAGAAAAGTGCTAAAATCAAATTTAATAATGCTTTTTGATATGACAGTCATTCCTTTTTAAAGAAAATAACGACCATGACAAGGACCGTTTACTTAAGTGGTGGAGTATAAGCCTACACTACCTTGTTAGCTACTCCAATAAAAGAAGCTTAAAATTTGTTCTTCTGTTAAAATTATTCCTACATTTTGGAAAAAAGTCCGGTACTTTTGTTTAAATAAGCCTTGATAAAACTGATTTTAACCTTTTTTCTGAAGAAATGCTGTAGTTTTGTTACCTCTGAATATATTTTCATCAAATTTGCAGGATATATGCAGAAATTCCTCCTCTAGAAGCTCAGGAAATTTTATAAAACTATTTTGAATTTTGTCCAAGTTATTAAGACTTTTGTTAAAAAAAGCCTTGTAAAAATTGATTTTTGCACTTTTTTCGTGGAAGCGCTGTAATTATTTTACTGCTCAATAGATTTTCATCAAATTTGCAGACGATATGCAGAAATTCCTCCTGCAGAAGCTCCAAAAATTTTGTACAAATATTTTGAGTATTGTTGAAGTTATTGAGATTTCGCTAGGGGATTATTTTTTTTGCCCCAGTCTGTATATATATATATATTTATTTATATATATATATGTCTTTACTTACAATTCTTCTCTCTTGTTCTTCTCGTTTAACTTTCTCTGACAAGCTTAAGACATATCTTTTCCCACCATAGACATACTCTATCTAACCTTACCATTATTTGATCACCGGACCGGCTTTCATTTTAATACCTTACTTCTCCTCAACAGATCTCTTTTTCATTTCACATTGGTTTGGGCGAATTTATCTGTATGTATCTGTATCTGTGTGCTGTGGGGACGTCCCTGACATCATCCTTTGATAAATTAGCAACAAATAACATAACATTACATCACTTACTCATCAGGCATCAAATTTATGTTATGTTGCCGATTCCGAAGGAGTCTCATCGCTTTGAATTCATTTTGTTTGTAGTTTTCAAATCTGCAGATTAAGATGACTTAGAACTATCATTTTAGATATTTCTAGATCAATCTGAAATGCTTAATATTCATATTGATTGAGATAAAATATTATTCACTGAGCATCTAAATATAAATTTGACAAATTTCTTTTAGATCTGTATCTGCTAAAACAGTAGTAACTAATGATCCATATAATGCAAAGAACAGCCCCACTACAAAAGGGTAATAACTTTAAAAAAAGGAAATTGGGCCAATACGCTATTGCCTAAGTTTAGAAAATTGTTTTCTAAACCTTATTTTAGAAAAAATTCGAACCCTAACCCTTACAGTGGCCACACACGGTCAGTTTTGCCATCAAACTCATCTGTTCAGATATCTGAACAGATAAATTTGATCGTGTGTGGCCGCGTCAGATTTGAAAACTGACAAGAGAACTGATGATCTAGTTTCTCCACACACGATCAAATTTAACTGATCAAACTTATCTGAACAGATATCTGTTCAGATATCTGAACAGATAAATTGGATTGTGTGTGGGCAAAAACTGATAGGAAAACTGACGAGTGTCAGTTTTCAAAACTGATGGAAAAACCACCAAACTCATCTGAACAGATATCTGTTCAGATAAATTTGATCGTGTGGGGCCGCATCAGTTTTCAGATCTGAAGACTTGTCCCGCCCAAAAAGACTTTTGGCGCACTTGTTGGCCTAAACTTATTTTAATTCTAAATAGAAATTAATTTCTTAATTGAGTAATTAAAATAAAAATATTATAAATCACAAAGATGCTTTGGACATTTAATATCATTATTAAATTTCAATATTGATTTTAATATAAATTAAATGACTAGTGGTGCAGTGATAAAGAACTCGCCTCTAGAACGAGAGGTCGCGAGTTCGGGACTGCGTTGTGACGTGAAAAATAGAAACATAGTCGTGCAAACGTTATAGGCCCTATACGCCAAATCTGTGTGTGTGTGTATATATATATATATATATGCGATCTTAATGTTGCATTTCCTATCTAGACCCTTTCGTTTCGACCCCGAGTAGGGATATACGGGATACTAAAGGGCTTTTTAATTTCAATATTAAACACCTTTGCTAAACAAATTAAAATTTTATAAACAAAGAATAATAATTTTGTTTATAGTCAATCTCTATTGTATTTCTCAACAATAAAAATTCCATGCGCAATTCACACAGTGTTTCACGATCTTCCGCGATAATGACACTTCATAAACAGGCCATTTGGCGGGATTTAGCGCACTTGGTTTAGTTGCGCGTCAATTATCGAAGTTAAGCTGCATCGACCTCGGTTAGTACTTTGTGGGTGACCACCCTGGAAGACCGAGTGTTGAGAGCTTAGGAAGGAAAAAATCTCAGGGTGATGGAACGTTATTCTTAAATCCGCACCGGCTGCAATTAATGCGCCACCAAAAGGAAACGATTACTAATAACTATGGAGAAGGAGGAAATGGGCATTAAACAAGCATCTGTGCTTCCTGACTCAGTGTGCCGTTATTTTATGTTATGTTATATATAGGCCTCCATGTAAGAGACTTTGCCTATACGAGGATGCAGAAATATAAACTAAATAGTGACGATGAAGCAGAATACTTAATAATGCAGAATACTCACCATGTGGGTGTATAGACTATAACTAGTATTATATTATACTGTTGTATAGATAGTGAAGTTTTGGGTGGATATGGCGTAACGGTTAGAGTGTTCGCCTCGGATGCAATTGGCCTGGATTCATATGCACAATTCACTGAAAAAACACAGACTAAATGTGATCTACATGAATGGTGAACATAAATAAAACTAATGATTATAGTTGAACTTATGCATACAAAATAGGCAGGGGTATAATTTTAAATTGAGATTACAAAATAAAATAATAAAAATGAACCTATTAATTAAATCATTAAATGATAATTCCATCATTTGGACAGCCACCATCAATCAGGGAGATGGGTAGCTCTCAACAAAAATATATTGATTGACTGTAGTAATAACAACGCCAGTCACGCGCGCTGCAGTATGGAAATGATTGACAGCTAATTAGCATAACTGATCAGATATCTGAACAGTTAAATTTGACCGTGTGTGGGTGATCATCAGTTTTATCTGCTGATAAATTTGACCCTGTGTGGACGAATCAAATTTATCAGATATCTGTTCAGATATCTGTCAGTTAAATTTGACTGTGTGTGGGCTCCGTCAAATTTATTCGAACAGATATCTGTTCAGATAAATTTGATCGTGTGGCCACTTTTACCCAAACCTTAACCAAGCTAATGCCACGCCTGTTTAATCCTGTTTCAGAAAAGTGTACGACGAGATCCGGACAGAGACATTAGTGTAAGAGCCCGGAAAATTTACTGGCTTATCTGTCGTTTGGCAAACCAAACCAGCCGCACAGACCAATTGACACATGGATACAAATTTTGGTCACATTAAAAAAGACAGTAAAAGTTCCAGATAAGCCCTGCTTCCAACAAAGTGGCCTAACACTGAAAGTGACTTTTTGCGTGTCTATATTCTTCTGTGAGTATATTAAGTATAGCGAAACTAAGCGCTGTGCTTTTTAGGGTTCGTTGAAGAGAGGTAAAGTTCGGCCAGGAATGTTGTCACTAAAATTATCTAAAATACTATCGACTAATATGCTAAGCCACAAACTGAACTCTCCATATTTTACGACATCGTCAAGTCAAGTCTTGAAATATTTGCAAAAATAAAAAAGATATTTTTATAAATTACAAATTTATTAATTATACAATATCAATTTCTTGAAAATGAAACATAATAATTACGCTACGTCTTCTAATCATAGTGCTAAAGAAAGCATTTCATAAAATATCAGAAGAGATTATTAACGTTTTTAATCCGAAAGAATATACGGATGAGACTTAGAAATAATTAGCGACTTTATAGCTAAAAGTGGCTCAAATATATTATTTATATATTTTATTTTATTTACTATATAAAATCTTATTAAAAGTTCTGTAGGTGTTCATCATATGCACTGCTGCCAAATTTCAAAACATAATTTTACAGCTAATTTTCATATTATTCAGCCCAATATCACACATTCATATTATACAGCCCAATTACATTTTCATATTATACAGCCCAATATCACACATTCATATTTTACAGCCCAATTACACACTTTGATCAACGACACCTTTGATACTTTTTATATGGCATGCATATATATTCAAGAAGTCTGCAAATTTAAATATTTCACGCTCACTGAATTAACTTTTGAAAACTAAACATACGCACGCAACTTGTAAACCCGATGTCGTGCAGCCAAATATTGATATATTCATGCAGTGGCTAAATTAGGGGAAAATGAGGGGAACTCCGTACGTTCCACTAGCTCGCATTTTTTATGTTGTGCATTCCGCTGCTAGGGAGTCATATTATACTGTAGGTACTAGTAGACCTTTAAATACTGTACAGGTGGACCCGAAAAATTGTGACCTTTCTCCTATACCGCTCATGCAATTCCCACTTTAACCAAGCACTGCATGCATTGCATGCCCTATATAGATCACAACTGTTCACTTTTCAGTTTCATCTACGTTTATATTCAAGTACCAATTAAATTTTAAATGTTTTTAAATCCTAAAATAATTCTACTGATCCCCAAGATATCGACTGCGCATAAATGGTTTTACTGGATTTAGAATTTGTATCGTTTTTTATAATTGGTGCCGTTTTCTACTCGGCTTTAAAATGACCAAACCCTCTTCTATATCTCTGGATTTAACTTATATTAAGTGTTGGCTGCATTTAAGTTTTATTTGATTTAAGTTTAACATCCTGAAATAAACTTGGTCGACCAGAATATATCTCTCTCTTTGTGCAGTGCCTACTGGCAGGGCCATGGTATATAATGCCTCCTTGGCACTCTTCCCTGTCTTCCGTTTTCCTCGCTATTCAGGTCCACATATAGGTCTTCAGGTCCACATATAGATCTTTAACATATAACATATTTATCATATAAAGTTCTGGCTCTGCTTCTCCTTCCTTCCAGTCTACCCTCTATATAATAAATTTATGACCTTTATAAATAATTTGAACAGCTTTACCAAGAAATAATTAAACACCAGTAAAGAATATAAAACTGATGCATTTTATCAGCTTTGCACAGCCTAAAATTAGGGTAGCCTTGTTTCTAAATTTGTCTTTTGTTTACATCTTGTGTTGTGGTCAGCTGACTTATATGTATTGTTTATTTAAAATCTGGGCTAGTGAATAAAGTTAGGCGCAGTTATACCTTAGTGCTATCTTATAATCATGTGAGCGCGTGACAACATAATACTTAAAGTCGTGAAACTCAGAAGATAAATATATTTAACTTTAGCTGTACTGATCTGCAATGTCTGAATAACTCAGTTTTCTAACGTTGGTTTGCATCTTATTGCCTTGTCGCCTTTACGACACCTGCAGTCTACGATTGATCTGTTCTTCAGCAATCCGGACGCAACTCATGTACTATAGTGTATGTTACATTATTTTAACATTTAAAATAACTTATATACTTTTAACTATTATATGAACTTTAAGCGGGCTTCGATTAAAATGTAATATTGCCATACAGAGGCATTCATCAGTTTTTTTTATCTTGTCTTGTTATCTCTCAATTTATTCTTAATTTAGCCGTTGACTTGGGAATAACTGTAAACTCTCTAAGAATTAAAGAACTTTACATTTAAATGTGGTTCAATGTGTGAGAAGTTTAAATTTTCAATTTCTGTAGGAGTTTTAAAGAGTAAAATCTTTGACAAAGATATTAGTCATTTATTTATTAAACATATATCGAGTAGTTAAGGTGTCGATAATATAAAAAGGTAGTTATTTTTAGTTGACAATTTCAAAATTTGTTTGTATTTATATATGGCATGCTTTTGAGATATAGACAATGCCTAGTAATAGACAAAGTTGTACATTAATGCTTCCTTCGGTAATAGTATTAATAGGTAAGGCATAGTAAGGCCAATATAGCCTTCTACAAAAGAAGTTCATTATACTAAAATCTGAAAAATCAGTCTACATATAGCTGTCAAAAGTGAAGTTTATGTGTAGATCTTAACAATGGACACTGATGTAATATCTATCAATGTGATAGATATTTAGCTGCCTATGTAATAACTCTTTAGAATATGAATGCTGATGCGTTGCAAAAGATTGACTTAAAAACTATCCAACCTGCAGAGTTAAATATTTCCTATTATAATGTCTCTTTTGCTGTTATAGATCGAAAAGTAATTCTGAATCGGAGGCAGTTAAACTCACTAAAGAATACAGAATGAATTTCTGGAGACACTTTCATGCTGTCACTTTGATGGCTCTGTTATTCTCTATGTTGATAACTGCTGAGTCTCGTGATATCCATGCATTTAGCAGAATCGAGACTGACACCTCATGCAATTACCCGCCAAGTCTCTGGTGTTCTTCTCTACATATTGCAGAGCAATGTCAGGTTTGAACATATTTTGGTTCTTCCCTAGAATGCCAGTTTAACCAGGGTTGGGATACGATTTGTGTATATGCATGTATATATATATATATATATATGTTGTGTATATATATATATATATATATATATATATATATATATATATATATATACTATATGTATATATATATGTATATATATATATTATATATATATATATATACTATATGTATATATATATGTATATATTATATATATATATATATATATATATATATATATATATATATTAAATATATGTTATTATATATACATATATATTAAATTTTATATATATATATATATATATATATATATATATATATATATATATATAATAGCTGGGAAAGCTAAGGTTAACGTCAGTACTTATATTACTATTCAGTTATTAAGACAGTGCCGTGAGGGACAAAAACTGTATCATTAGAATGCTTCATAAAAACTTTTGTTGTATTCAGCTGATTCGTGATTTTTTGCGCATTTTGCTGACTTTAACTTGTATAATATTCTTGCTGATGTGTGTGGTAAGTCAAATATCTGATAGTAAACGAATATATTCTAACTATTGAACAATACAATTAGTATCATCTAAGTAAATCGTTTAATATTAAGTAACACATGCATTTATAATCATATGAAGAGATGTAGTCCCTTATCAGGGCAGCTGCGTCCAATTGGAATTTTATGCTAAAGCTCTGTATGGATTCTGTTATGTAATATTTTTGTGGAGCCAGTGGCTGGAGCCAGTGGCGAAGTCGGTTTTATACGTGACCGCAGATCAATATGTGCGGGGTTCAAATTCTGGTCTCGCCCGTCACTGACATCGCTTTCTAGTGAGGAGACTGACGTTAACCTTAGCTTTTTATACTTTTAGCTTTTTATGCTAAAATTTTAGGTTATCGAGCAGTGCAACAAAAACGTGTGGCAGAAGAAATTTTCATGGATAAGAAATGGTCGCACGGATGATCGTGTTCAGTTTGCTCTCTACTATGAAGCTCTTTGTCCAGACTGTCAGGAGTTTGTTGCCAATCAGCTGTGGCCTACATTTAAAAAGATCGGTGAAATAATCGACCTCGTTCTTGTGCCGTATGGAAATGCATATGTGAGTGTATGGCAATATTAACAATAATCATAATGTATTTATGTCTATATTTATTAAATATTTTACTATTTATATATTGATTATTAAATATCATTTATTTTATTTGCTTATATTTTTAAAACTTTAAAGCATTTTCGTAGTCTATGTATCTGTTAAAGCAATAAAGAGAGACATTTATTGCATGTCTTAAAAATGTGTAACTTTAATAATTTAATTGAGAATTTTCTATAGTTTTGCTATATTAGTTGGATGTGTTAAAATTTTATATATAGTATGTTATAATTGTACTTTTTAGATCTTATTACTTGTTCTACATTATTTTCTTACTTGATGCTTCTATTGTGTGTAATTTTTAAAAGGTTAGATTTGGACGACTGGACATGAAATTAAATATTTGTTCATTAGAAGTCGATGTCAGAAATAAAAATTCTTTATTTCACCACACGCTGTAGTAGACACTGCAAATGACAGTGTCAAATAAAGCAAACTGAAATAAAAATTACAAATATATGATATATGGATTATGAACCTTCAGCATATACTATACTATTTGCCAAAAAATTATTGTCATTAGATTGTGTAAGTAATATTTAAAATATTTTCAAAGAAATTTTAAAATTCAATTTTTTCCATAAAATCATCTTTTAAAATGCAATATATAGTTTGTAGTCATTCAAATTTCAAACAGTCCTGAAGATCATACTAACAGTCTTTATTTAGATAGTTGGTCTTCACAAGTTTGTTAAGAAAGTTACAATTAACTGGAACTATTGTACTATTTGTAATATTGTACTACTCAAACAAAATTCTCGTTGGATATGATCCGCAGTAATATATATACTTCAATTTATAAGAGATCTTCGTAAAAACACTATTCTAAGTCTTACTATGACTGTCTCGATCAAATCAAATCTGGTTCTGGCAAAGTATTAACATTGTGCTTATGAGACTAGAGCGTATCATCCTAGCCTTTCAATTGATCAAATATGTGACTGTGCTTTTAGGCACAATGGAGATCTTGCTCAGTTTAGACTTGGTTTAAAATCAACCCTGTTGTCTCCTGATTAAATAGGGTAACAATCACGCAATCCTGTCAAATAATGCTGAGATTTATGTATAGTACATTTTGTGTTTTTTAAGGAAAAGTGGGATGGTACCAAGTGGCAGTTCACATGTCAGCACGGTGCTGAGGAGTGCCGTCTTAATCTTATTCAGGTTTGTGCCATCTTAATCTTATTCAGGTTTGTGCTGTCTTAACCTTATTCAGGTTTGTGCCCTCTTAACCTTATTCAGGTTTGTGCCGCCTTAACCTTATTTAGGTTTGTGCTGTCTTAACCTTATTCAGCTTTGTGCCGTCTTAACCTTATTCAGGTTTGTGCCATCTTAATCTTATTCAGGTTTGTGCTGTCTTAACCTTATTCAGGTTTGTGCCCTCTTAACCTTATTCAGGTTTTTGCCGCCTTAACCTTATTCAGGTTTGTGCTGTCTTAACCTTATTCAGCTTTGTGCCGTCTTAACCTTATTCAGGTTTGTGCCATCTTAACCTTATTCAGGTTTGTGCTGTCTTAACCTTATTCAGGTTTGTGCTGTCTTAACCTTATTCAGGTTTGTGCCGTCTTAACCTTATTCAGGTTTGTGCCATCTAAGCCTTATTCAGGTTTGTGCCGTCTTAACCTTATTCAGGTTTGTGCCGTCTTAACCTTATTCAGGTTTGTGCTGTCTTAACCTTATTCAGGTTTGTCAGTGTGTCTCTTATTGACACTTGATAGCGTAGAGGTTGTGAAATTTGAAATGGCTGCGGCTCCTTAATTAATAACATTGAACAGATTATGATCACTATTCTGAATTTTTGTAGTTACATATTTGAAGCTCTGTCTCTTTTAAAGGATGATCGAATATGGTTTTGGAATTTTGTCAAGTCGTTTAAGAATTTCTAACAATTTTTAGTTTTTACTAATTTTACCCGTATTCAGGTTTGTGCCATCTTAGCCTTATTCAGGTTTGTGCCGTCTTAACCTTATTCAGGTTTGTGCCGTCTTAACCTTATTCAGGTTTGTGCTGTCTTGTGTCCTTTTTGCTGAAGAATAGAACTATCGTGGACTGCACGTTTCGTTAAAGGCAACCAAGCGCTAAGATCCAAACCAACGTCAGAGAGGGCCTTCGGTTGGTGAGCGCCTAGGTACCAGAAATTTCTACAAAACACTCTACATCCCTACTCGAGTAAAACTGGAATTGACGAGAAGATGAAGATTATGATAATATTTTAAATAACTTGATTGTTTTCTATTTTCATATATTTGCGGATATCTTCTTTCAGACGTGTGCGATACATATCGGTGGATCTGTAAATGTTTCTTTTCCATTCATCGCCTGCATGGAGATGGGTGAAGAGGCTGATAGCGTAAGTAGCGACATTCATACTATAGGGCCTGGTAGTCAGCTACCATGCTGAATGATTTCTACGACTTGCTGATTTACTTAGGCTACCTGTAATAATGAAGAAGGCAATGGGAAACCACTTCAGAAGCCATATTTTTCCCAAGCTATAGGCTACATAAGGTATTGATAAGACATAGACTTTGTGAAGGGATTAACTTGTTGATCTAAGGAATGCTCTTATGAAGCGAGAATATAGACTTTGAGTATGAATATGTACCTTGAACCTGCAACTTGGCAGTGCACTGAAGAAGAAGAAGACCTGTAATAATGTGATGTAATGTTATTGAAGGTTTGTGCAAAGATGTTATTCTGCTGAGATTGTAATAATATACACTGTATAAAATTCACTTCATTGTGCAGAAATTCAATTCGAACATTAAATCTTGTAGATCTTCTCTGGCTGGCGCTCAATTTTAGCAAATTTCATTATTCATCTAGTTGATGATTTGAGCTTTTCTCAGTTCAGCTTATATATAGATAATTATTTGTATATTACACATTATTACTCTATTTCATATACATGTATATTATTATTTTTCTGAATAACTTATTGCTCTGAATAACTTATTGCTGAAGGCATTGTTTAGGCTTGGATGAAGTCTAGCCTGTGTGCTTTTTAATATACACTGTATATAGGATAATAAAGGTTTAACGTCTGTTTTCTTATCCAAGGATGATGTTGGAGATGCTCTTTAAATATTTTTAAAGTTTATATGAATGTACGTATTTGTAGTGTGCTAAGAAGCACGGCATAGATATGACCGCCGTAAAGCAGTGTGTTGAGGGGCCACTGGGAAATCAACTAGAACACGACATGGCAGTCATGACTGATAAACTCAGTCCTGCTCATGAATTTGTGCCTTGGGTCACGCTTTTGGGGGTAAGTGATTGTAGCATCAGTATAGACGTCATTATCTTGGTTAATATAATGATTCATATCCTATCGTTCGTACAATTACTGCTAAACTTAGTACTATTCTTTTTGGTGGATCCAAATAGTTTGCAAGAAATCTAACTGAAAGTAACAAATGCTGTATAAGCTAATATTCTATAGAAGTTTGTTCTGTAGTGGACTAAATAATTTTAACAATTGAAATTGAAAATTTTTGTCACGGATTTCAAAGTACCGAAGCCTACATTTCAATGAGAATTAAAATCAGGTAGAATGTAAAGTTTAATATCTAGCAGTGTACATTGTGATTACATTCAGAAGAGAGGCATTTATGTCTCTATTGGTATGATTGGTATATATACATTGTGATTGCTTTCAGTAGAGCGATATTTATGTCCCTATTGATACGATTACTATGTACATTGCGACTACATTCATTAGAGGGGCATTTATGTTGTTATTGGTATTGTTATTGTGATTGATATAGGCACATACGGGGGACATACAGCACAGAGCTGAGACTGATCTGCTTGGGCTGATATGTGAAACCTACAAGGTACGTGAGAAATATCATTTAGACGAATTTGATTGGTTTTAAGATTTCCAACGTTTATCTAGTATTGTGCATAAATAATAGCTATACTAAATTCATGATGTATGTAAATTCAAATATGTTTAATAATAGTCATTCTTCTATTAGCAGACTGCTACCGTATTGCTGTGTGAATTTGAATTGTCTTAATCGTGCTAAAAGATTTTAGAGCAACTGGTTTCATGGTTAGAGCTGGCCTTCAATCAATCAATCAATTAGAATTTAACATCCGGTTCTTCGCCATAAGGATATGTCAGGGACGTCTCTTGCAGACTCTGCACTAAGAACGCCAAAACACTGCACGATGACGACTGAGTATGGAAAGACCACAAGAGAAAGCGAGATCAAAACAGAAGAAATAGAAGTTAGGACACTTCTTCAAGAAGTTAGGAACTACTTGGCTATAGTTTCATTGCCCTACAATTGTCTTAACTGGACATTTGAGAAGTCACAACAAAAGTTTAATCTGATTTTGAGATCCTCTAGGCATTTGTTTAATTTTGTAATGATTATTTATGTATTTGTTATATATTATAGGGTACGAAGGTTCCATCAGCCTGCCAGAGCTCAGACAAAGAACGCAAGTGCAAGCGAGTGTAATTGTGCGTAAAACTGCGTCATTGTAGAGCCATCTTCATACAAGACCTGCAGTGAAACTTCGAACAATATATATTGCGTTGATTTTCTCGTGCTCTTCTTTGTACTTTAAATATTGATAGTTAAACATGGATATTTTGTACTTTAAATATAGAGCGGGATTCTATATGACTACTGCATACTGGTATGCCAGTATGATTTTTACTGATCTCCTGTACTTTGTTAGCCCCTAGGTATGTTTAGTTCGAACAGTAATGTTGTGTTCCAATCATTGGCAAACGTTGTATGGTATGTCAGTTCATCTCATCTTACATAGCTCTATGACTCTGCATAGTGTGTTTAATTTCTATTGATTCAACTGAATATGATGCTATCGTTATTGTAGCCTTGTTCTTCTTTCATACCATTCTCGTCGTCATTAACCCTGGTAAGGGTTCGGGGTTTGCATGTAAACTTGATCTGTCGCGAACTTTTTCTAAATTTCAGAAATCCAAGATATGATTATAGTGTAAATTGATAGAAAACATCACAAATCATTTGTTAGTATAAAAGCAACATCAGCTTTTCCAACAGTAGGTTTTCGCCGATTTTCTCTTTGCTTTAATATGAATTGATGGTAACTTTGTAATAAATGGTTTCATTATCAATTGTTGAACTGCTGGCAGCTGTCTTAAAATAAGAAGATACAACTAACGTCAAGTTTAACGTTAGTTTTAGAAATGCTGTGAATACTGTCTGATGGTCCGACTTGGTTTTGACAAATTATTATTAAAACTAAGTGCTTAACAGGCAAACGTGAATCAATCAGTCGTCCAACCAGTATAATTTTGTGTATCTTGCATTATATATTCTATAGTATATTTTAGTATTGCCTATATTTTAACTTTCAAATGAAACCATGTACTATAAATGATTTTTTAAATTTTGTATACCCTGTGGGTTTGGTTTAAATAGTAAGCTGTGTAGTAAGACATGTCGCTCTGGTATCTTGAGATGAAAATATTCACGACATATCCTAATGATGTACTTATTCATACTGCATATCACAGTATAATCAATTAATCAATACGTAGTTAACGTCCGGTTCCTCGCCATAAATCCCTACCACGGGGGTATCCTCCTATCCCGGGAATACACCCCCTGCCGCCGGGGTAGAGGCTACCCCCTTCCCCGAGGGTACCTCTCCTCCTCTACTCTGTCTTCGAAGGCCTATCCATTTGCTAAACGGGCTCGAAGTAGTTTTACTTCCTTTATTGACGCGCACATATTAACAGAGTAACATTATACAAAGTCCGAAAGGTATACCGTTACAGTATCGGAGCAAAACTTTACAGATTTGCCAATCAAATGTCTGAAAAATAGCAATTGAACACCTTAAAATTTGAATAACGTAGTTGTCGAGGCAAATGACGACTTTAACATAACGTAGATGTCGAAACAAATGACGACCTAAGAATAGCGTAGATGTTGAGACAAATGATGATCTTAGAATAACATAGACGTCGCTGCAGACTGCAATGTAGTTACGAGCACTAGCGTAAAGAAGACACAGTCAAGTCTTCTTTGATCTGTAGAACCTAAGTCAACAAAAACAAATAACAATAGCAACAATAGCAAATAACAATCAGAAAAATTGTTGAAAAAGAGAAGAGAAATGAGTTGAATAAAAAGTTGCATCTCTGTTTCTTAAGAAAAACTCCATTTTCGAAGCATAAGAGCAGAGTAATGATCTCAGTAATTTCTGTAAGCCAATTTATCGTCTACGATCGAAGAAAATAATCATAATTTTTTTACATATTATACTATATTCATCTAGTTCATGTGATTTCAGAAATTGCTAAAATAAAGCGCATTAATACAGTTTGAAAAGACAGTCTATTAATAAATGATCAGGTTAAAAAAGCAAAGTTTAAGTCAGCTTCCGCTTAACAAGTTTTAAGTGTACTGTTTAGAGACAGTTGCTGTTGGATTAATGAAGATGAAGGTCTAAATAGCTCAGAATGTAAGTCCACATGCTAGATAACGTGGCATTTATTATGGCTGTTCCAAAGATCCTAGGATCACTTCCCGATGGAGCTGATCAGAGAGTAAATCTTGCACAGTCACAGGATTGGTAACATGGATAATTGACTAAACTGCCTAATGGGTAAACATGCAGTATTAAAAGCCCTAGAAAACTAAAATCACTCATTTTGCTGCACTGCATTATTTTAACTTTGACAAACAAGTGTTAAAATTTATGTAGTTTATCATACACTAAACACACCATTAGTTGAAGGACTAACATACCATTACTGTTGTTAAACATCATTAGTTAGCTTACCTCCAATTAATCTACTAAACACGAATATACCGTTAATCACCATCATCATCATCTTCCCTTAAATCCCAGTTTAACCAGGGTCGGGATACGAATAGACGTTCTCCAGTCCTCTCTGTCCCACACCATATCATCAGTATATATATATAAATACCGTTAATAACCCGTTAATTTATATACTACTAGATAACTGTTAGCTAACAAACTGTTAAAAATTTAACAGTCAAAATTTAAATTTAAGAACTATATGTATAAATAATGCGTATGGACTAACTAGCCATGCTTTAAGTAGATAATTCAGACATCTATACTATATATTCTTATTTAATTTTTGTTTATTTTCAATGCAGCTATATCTGTTTTAATGCACTATTGGTATATTTTGTTTGTTTTATGTAGCTTGCTACAAAGTTTTGATGGTGTAATAAGGATTCATATATATTAGTTGAGAATAGTAGAGGCGTTTTATACCATGGACCTGCCAGTAGGCAGTGCACTAAGAGTGCGAGAGTGCGAGATATATTAGTTAACATATCATTAGTTAACATATCATTAATTTATCATACCATTTGAGGCATCTCTTAAGAAGTGATGTCGTGGTAGCTGTGTGACAACTGTAGTAGATCGAGGAGCGGGATAGCCTGCTGTAGGGTTGACATAATAAATACGTAATTACGTTATTTTTTCTAATAACTAATTTTTATAAAGCAAGCCAGGCCTAACCCATGGCTTGTGATATTAAATTGTGCTGAATTACATCGTATCGAAGAGCCCAAGAAAATAGCGTTCGCATCACCCACGGCATCATAGAGTCTAGAAATTCTGTGTCTACAGCCTTTAATAGCACATACTCTCTCTCTAGTGTCCTGCCAAGAGGCAGGTCCATGATGCATATTCCTAATCATGTGCTGCTTTTCATGCTCCATAAGGAGAACTCAATCAGCGAATTCATCCTTTCAAAAAAGCTTTGCTTTATCCATATCTTAATGTAGTTTTTAGCTTTGGAATAGCATGGATTCTGAATTTCTCCTTGCCTACCAAATTCTTGCTTAATCTCTTCTTCGACACGTGCAGTTTACGGTTGATCTATTCTTCAGTGTTCCGGAAATAGCAAGGAAAAGTACATACTGTTGAAGCAAATTATTCTTCTCATTATTTAATACCGCAATTCATATTTTAAATAAGTGTGACTATGGCTAATATTATGATATTAACTACACTTGCAAGAAGGGACCCACCTCACCATGAATTATTTTCCCCCAGGATTAAATGGTAAATAATCCGTATCACTGAGGAAGGTAACGGGAAACCACCTCAGAAGCCATACTTTTCCCAAGCTATAGGCTATATAGGGTATGGATAAAGCATAGACTTTGTGAAGGGATTGACTTTTTCATCGAAGGAGTGTTCTTATAGAGCGAGAAAGCAGACTTTGAGTGTGAATATGTATCCTGAGCCTGCCACTTGGCAGTGCATTGAAGAAAGAGAGAGCATTTTATTAATAGCGTACTCATTAATCAATTAACCTGGATTTATCTGAAAGCGAAACTCCTCAGACCACTCTGAGGGGCCAAATGAATTCACCACTTGTACGCTGACGGAATATTTAGACCCCGCCTCCAAATTGTCGATCACGTGACTGAATGTCTGCAGAGGAGACTCATTTGATTGATCCAGTTTATTACTTCTCTTGTTATTTGCGTTTATCGTATATTTCATCTGTTTTATTTCCAACAAAGGCTCGCCTTTGGTTTCGTTTGCGGTGGAGTTTTTGACAATTGCCTGAAATATAACATATTCTGCTATAATATTATTTTAAGAGAGAGCATTTAAATGTTAACTTAAAGATTAAATTAAATTGCTAACATTTTTAGAGCAGGATCAATATGAACTTATGGGCGCGGTAAGCTCCTGAAATGGGATGTGCTACACAGTTTACAAGTTTATTAATTGGCTTTTTAAAACTTTGTTCAAATGTCATGGTTGCACACATGACATAACGCGTGTGTTATAGAGTTTTGATGCTTAGCTTCTGTTTTGTTCCGATTAGTTTCTGTTATTGTGATTTTCGTTATTTCCTCCTTCACGCCCTGGTTATTGCTAATAGTTACCGTTTAATGGCGCACTGATTGCAACCGGTGCGAATTTAAGAATAACCTTCCGACATCTTGTTGTATACTGGTCCATTAATTAAAAACAAAGTTGAAAACATTCACGACTTCATGATTAGTATCTAAAACTATTACTGAATGTCACAGTCACAGTATCTTTAGAATCACAGTTTTCGTCTTATTAGCCGATAATTATTTTATACTGGATGTTGATATTGTGCCTAAACTAATAAACTGATATAACATGACAATTAAACAAACGGTTAGGCAGAAGTCAATGCATAAGATTTAAAAAGAGTATTAAATGCACAACTAAACCTGTGTAAGTCTAATGTGAGAATGCAAGAGAGGAGAGGCAGATTTAAAGCTCCACTTCAGCACATACTGATCACTGTACTCGCTCTGAGCTTCGCTGGATATCTGCAAGTCGTACGGTTTACCTGAAGCAATAAATAGTAAAGTAAACACGCATTATAGTGAAATAATCAACTGTGTTGATATCTATCACTTTAATACCACATGTTTAAACCGTTTGGCAATTCAGACCGTTTTCCGTATAACCACTCCAGTGAATGTCCAAGATTTAACTTTCAGATCAGCGAGGCTGGGATTCGAACCCACGAGGGTTCAATGCACCTCAGGATCTGCCATTTAAATCTTCATGACGTTACCCCTACGCTATTAAGACATTTTAATAAAGCTAGTACGCAAATAGATATTAATAAAATAATACAAAGAAGATAATTCTTCTTCAAAATTGCTCAGTTTGTATCTGCAATCGTTTTAATTAGCATTTTATTCTCCCTAAGCATGCATGCGTGCTTTATGTTAATTACATTTTACCAATAGACCAAATGTAATTAATTAAAATTTATCAGTTTGACGCACAGCTGGCTGGAGCCAGTGGCGATGTCGGTAACATATATCAACCGCGGATCTGTATGTGCGGGGTTCAAATCCTGGGCTCTCCCGTCACTGACATCGCTTTCGAGTGAGAAAACTGATGTTAACATAAGCTTTATCAGCTTTTACAGCTAAATCGTGTGCGCTAAATCTCGCCCCCTTAGATCACAAAAACAAGCTTGATGACTTTAGCTGGACCTCTCATCTTATGGAAACAAAAATAATTATAAGCGAATCCTCATACGACGAATCGCGTCCTGGAACTCCCAATGTGCATAAATTACTTCAACAAACAATCGAGTAAATGCTTCATACGAAATTCGAATGAAACGTGCTCGACATGTTTCTATTTCGACAACTTCGATGTTGAGTTTGATTGCACAAACACTGCATGTATAATGTAAGAGACAACAACGAGGTTATTACAATATCGTTATACACAGAGATCGGAGTATAGCCAGTAATAGAAATCTACAAAGTTTAAATGAGAGTTTTAGAGTACGTAAGATGACATTGCCCCGTGTTGTGTTCGGGTGTGGTTGGACCACTGAAGAATTGGGCAACCGCAAACAATCTGCCGCGTGTACGTAAGAGACGACTAAAGGCAGGAGCTGAGGATGGCAAGAGTGGACCCACCTCACCATGAAATAATTTCCCCCAAGATTAAATGGTAATTAATCCACCTAACTGAGGAAGGCAACGGGAAACCACCTCAGAAGCCATATTTTTCCCAAGCTATAGGCTATATAAGGTATGGATAAAGCATAGACTTTGTGAAGGGATTAACTTGTTGATCTAAGGAGTGCTCTTATGGAGGGAGAAAGCAGACTTTGAGTATGAATATGTACCTTGAACCTGCCACTTAGCAGTGCACTAAAGAGAAGAGAAAGAGAAGATGACATTCTAGCTGGAATTTAAGTTTCTCAGTTAAAAATGACAATTAGAGTTTTAAATCTCCGAAGTCAAGAAATTTTACTGTTGGCTATGGAATTTACTTAATTACATGCCGGTCGGATTCTATATCTCTGAAGGATATCATGAATACTATCTAGGAAGAAGAAACAAAAGGAAAAGGTTAAAAGAAAATGTGAACATTAAGCAATTATACCAGATTGTCGATTTCACTGATAGCTAGTTGAGTTAGTCTCAGCTTAGTTAGAACTAAAACTTTAAATAAGAAGATTTCTTCCTGTAATATAATGATCTATTCATAGTGTGGTATAATTATGTAGGTGTAGTGGATTCAAACCTCTGATTATGATATCATGATAGGCGGTACCAACTCTATTGTCAGCCACACATCTATAAACTCCAACTTCCTTCTCTGTAACCAACCCCACCGTCAGTGTAGACACCTCGACACCTGTACAAATCAACATGTACAATGTACAATTTGCATTGGTAAATGTGCACTATTAAATGTGCATTAGTAAATGTGCATTAGTACAATGTACATTAGTACAATGTGCATTAGTACAATGTACATTAGTACAATGTGCATTAGTACAATGTACATTAGTACAATGTGCATTAGTACAATGTACATTAGTACAATGTGCATTAGTATGATGTGCATTAGTACAATGTGCATCAGTGTTATGTGCATTAGTACAAAGTGCATTAGTACAATGTGCATTAGTACAAAGTGCATTAGTACAATATGCATTAGTACAAAGTGCATTAGTACAATATGCATTAGTACAATGTGCATTAGTACAAAGTGCATTAGTACAATATGCATTGTGGCAATTAGACAATTGTAGTTAGACAACAGGAAGCAGTTAATGATTCTGAACTTGGCACCTTAGGATCTTATGTTGCTTAGATTGTTGATTATTGCATCGATTTTCAAAGAAAGGATATTGATCGAAAAATCTTGTGGCGGAAAGGGAGAAGGAACCAGAAAGTAAAACATAAGCAAATTAGAAAGACAACATTTTGGAGAGGAGATTTTGCATAACAGTTTGAGTGTTCGCCTCGGGAGCAACTGGTCTGGATTCAAAACAGAGATCAGTATACTTCAAATAGATTTTCCCTAAGGCCCTTGGAAGGTTAATCGTGTGCCAACCTTGTAAGAGAGAAAGAGAGAAAGAAAGAGAGCGAGATAGAGTGAAAGAGAGAGAGAAGCAGGGGTAAGCGAAGAGATAATACACACTGTATGTCATATACACCAACCAGTGTGTGTCACTGTTGTTTTTATCATTCTTCCATCATCATCTTCAGCTAATCGCGTGCCGTTATGAAACCACGTGACATGCGCGGAAGGGTTAGCACTGATCGAGCAATTCAAGATCAACTTCGACGCGTAACGGACGTGAAATAGTAGATGAGGTAGATCAACGAGGTGATGTTGTTGTTGCTCTTGATTAAACTGATACTGAGGCTGATAGTGAATCAGCGCTTGATCGCGTTGTTCAACGTGCACAGAATCTGTTGCAGTGAGATCTAGTGCATTGCTGGAGACAGCTATAGTAGGAATGTCTGAAAAATAACAGGTACATTAAGTTAGTTAATTAATAAATAAGGTTTAGTGATATATATATATATAATATATATATATAATATATATATATATAAATATATATATTATATAAATATATATATATATATATATAGATATATATATATATATATATATATATATAAATATATATAGGCCTATATATATATTCAATATAATATATATATTCATATAATATATTTATATATATATTCTTATATATATATTATATTCATATATATACAGTATATATACAGTATATATATACAGTATATATATATATATATATATATATATATATATATATATATATATATAACACGTTAAAGTGTGGGCAAGGCATAGACTTCGGTGAAAGGATTAACTTGTTGATCGAAAGAGAGCTCTTTAAAGCGCGTGGGAGCGTATTGTGAATACGAATATGTACCTTAGACCTACCACATGATAAAACACTGGAAAAAGAGAGGGGATTATGATTTAATACTTCACAAGCTCGACGAGCTGCAGCTGTGGTCTTAACTTTTGGGTAATTAAAGTAAGGACACTGTAGATAATAATAATACTAAATAATATTTAACTTCCGTTTCCTCAAACAAGGATAATTTCAGGGACATCCCTGTATCACACGACACTAAAAGTCGATTCACCCAAGTGATTTAAAGAGCCTATGTTAAAGAAGAAACAATTTCTGAACGTTTCCGGTCTAGTGAGAAAAACAGCCAGACAAGATAATTTAAATCTAAGCTAGAAAGAAATGTGTTTTCGACACAGTACAGGGAGAGGAAGTTGTTGAATAAGAGCGAAGATCGTGTGCAGAGAGTTCCAAACAAGGGGAGCAGTAAAATATAATGTGCGCTTAACTAATGAGGTTAGAATCCTTGGAACTTCAAGCAGGCGAACATTTTATACCTATATGCCAATTTAATGTCCCGATGATTTCCGAATTAACTTAGCTTAATTTACCGTTTATGTATTCAGACTTTGAAGAATAGACCAACCGTAGACAGCACGTGCCGTTAAGAGATGACTGAGCAAGAATTGAAGAAGTCAATAGAAAACCACCTCAGAAGCCATATTACTCACAAGCTATAGGCCACATTAAGTTGTGTATATGCATAGCAGCTTATGAGTAGGAATATTTACCTAGGACCTGCCAGTTCGCAGACCACTACATAGGAACAATTTCTGAAATTAGGATACCGATGACCAACATATGTAGTCGTGAAAGTAGAGCCAATATCGACAGACAGAAATGCTAGCACGATGATTTACAGTAACTCGCCTTCCTATACTGCTTCATAATAGCTTCGACATTCAATACTGTTATCATTACCGAACTCCATCAAATCCTTTACTTACGTTATGTGCAGGTTATTAAATACTTCATCAACCTGATGTAAAGGTCATTCCGCAGCTGTTGTCTGCACTCGAACATAATCTATCCACTAATCTCATAACGTTAGCTAAACTGCATCAATTTACACTTAAGCCTACATGCAAATAAACTGCCGGCTAGGTATTTAACTTTAAGGCTAAATAGGCTAAAGCTGAATTTAACGTTAATTTCATCTCTAGAAATTATATTATTCAATTCTATCGGGCTACGTTAAACGTCTATTCTCATATCACATAAATCAAAGGGCACTGTCCGCGATGGTCCTCTTTGCAATTCGAACCTATGGCTTCCAGCTTATCAGAAATGTTTGCTATCCATTCGGCTATCCAGCCGGGATCAGTTACCGAGAGACTAAATTTCGAACCCCACAAACTTTAGCGCAAACACTGATTGTAAGTGGGAAGTTGAGCGATCATGCTACTAACTCCCACTCTGATATATTTAGTATATATTCAATTTCTTAATTGATTGAAAAGTAAAATCTTTCAATTAAATCATGCAGTTAATTCAGTCAGCATTAACACCAGTCTAAATTAGACTCCCCAATGTCTTTATAAGCTGCTTAAAAGTATCAATCTACAGCTACAGGATAGTAGAAAAGACACGTAGACCCATTGAAGTCATTGAGACTGTCGATAGGAATGTACTGGTATTGAATTAGATTATAATGTTACCAGTACGTTATGTAAGCCAGTAAATGAACGAACACATTGTACTTACATTCAATGTTAACGTGAAAGAGATGAGTCACGTTTCTTCCAATCCCGTTATCAGCTGTACAGGAATACGTCCCGTTATGAGATCTATCCACAGACTTTAATTCCATCACTTCTCCAATTCCATATATCTTCTCCCGGTCTTCATTCTAAACAGTGAGTACACATACAGTACACGGTGCTCCAATATAAAGTCCACATAGGTAGGTGCCCTCTAAAGGAAAGAGCTGCCACCCCAGCTACTCCCCAGTTCAAGCAATTTGTTTTTAGTATCAATTTATGCCTTATCCACTAACATTTAAATTGCCACCGCATCAGTTTAAGCTGTCACCCCACTGCCACCTCGTGAAGTAATTGTTCTGGCTATGCCACTGTCTCTGTTTGGTAAATCCTCGAGGCACCCTTGGTGCCGACTGACCATGTGATTTTTAACACCCCATCCCATTTAATGGTGAACGGGACTGAGGGCTTTCATTCGTGATATGAATCATTATTCTTGGGGGTTATGAGTTAACCATATGCGCTCCCTGTGCCTTCTTCAGCTTCGGCTGAATTATGTCAGTTACAGCGGTACGGCGCAGGGACCCACCTCGTCAGAAGTATAAGCCACCTCGTTAGAAGTAAAGGATGTATATACTGAAGATTTTCTTTTAGAAATCTGATTGTGTGCGATGAACCAGGTCTAGAATATGTACACAATAATTCGTTTTTTATAAAAGAATTATTGTTAGTTCTCACGGGCTTATTTTTTTTTCATTTAATCATAAGAAATAAAGAAATTATAGTCTAAGTACCAATTTTCTCCATGATATAATAGGATCCGGCTTTCCTGTGGCTGCGCACTCCAGCTTAAGGTTCTCTCCAGACACAACATCCAGAAATGGGTTAAGTGGATGGAATTCTTCTATCGTTGGAGGTACTGTAAACATAAGTGCAAATATACGTATCAGTGTATAATGAATTACATTCTATGTGATTTTTTCATTATCTCTCTCTCTCTCGCTTATGTTCTACTAATCTGCAGGCTCATGGTACATTCATGGTCTCGGGTCTGCGTTCACGCTCCACATATAGCAATCAATAGATCAACAAGTTAATCCCTTCACAATAGGCTATGCCTTACCCATAACTTATGTAGCCTATAGCTTGAGAAAAATAAATATGGCTTCTGAGGTGGTTTCTCGTTGCCTTCCTCAGTTTATGTTTTGTCGCCTCTTACGACACATGTAGTTAACGGTTGGTCTCAATGTTAGAATTCCTCAATAGCTTTGTGGTATCGTCATGAAGTTTTAAATGACAGCTCCTGAGGTGAATTGAACTCACGTAGGTTCGATTCCCAGCCTCGCTGATCTGAGAATAAAATCTTGGATATTCATAGAACTGGTTACTCAGAAAATGGACTAAATTGCCTAACGGTTTAAACATGCGGTATTAAAAATTTAAAGATATCAACATAGTTGATCATTTCACAATAATGCGTGTTTACTTTTGGTTTATTCTTCAGCGTCCCTGACACTGCAAGGAAAAATTTTGCCATTAGCCTCTTAAATTTTGTACAAATGTATTTTAAATGAAGAGCTTGCAAAAGGAAACAATTTCACTATATATACTGAAATAATATAAAATCACGTTAAATCTAAAAGCAATATATTTAAAATGATTTTTTTGTTATAATTTATCCTTTAGAAATTTCACAGTGAGGTACCTAGTTTGATATCGTTTACAATTTTACATTTACTTGTTTGATATTTTTACTTTTATGCTAATAAGTATTTCATAACTGTCTAAATATTTGTTCTTAAATATCATAAAATTTTAATGATTGTTGCATAAGAATTAAATTTCTGTCAAAAAACTTAGCTTATAGTCTATTTAACCCCATATCGTAAAAGGATTTCCTCTATACAACGCATACTCATAAAATTTTTGCAGTCATAAATTCTATTCTTTTACGGGCGTATTTATTATTTGCTTTTTTACTGTGTGTGTTTATTTCTACTTCCTTTATATTTGCATTACTAGGAATTATTCCCTTTATGTATTATGTAATTTTGAATTATTATTTGTATTACTTTTCATCTTTTGCAAGCACATTATCTGTTCTTTTGGCAACTATGGAGAGATTTGAAAGATATAAATGAGAATTTAAAATTAACATCAGTTTCATTGAAAGCAAACTGGAAATTTAATTTCGACCATACCTTTAAGAATATTAAAAAATAACCATACAAATATTAATAACAACTACAATAGCTACAAATTTCCTCGGCATAATCACAAATGCAATTAGATACTTAAAACACCGCGCAACGGATGACTTCTCAATAGCTTCAAAGCTGCTGTTATTCTTCTCATGTTTGAGCTGACAATAGATAGACAATGGTCGGTACTATGGACTATGATGGAGTCATTGATAAACCGCTCAAAATTCCCTTGTCATTTGTTGACGGCTGTTCTCACCAAGCACGCCTGCCGCTAAAGATTGATGACGTGTCTGCTGGGACAACCCTTCACTCAGATCAGTAATGAGGCCGAGGAGCAATGAGCATTGGCAGTCCAAGCTTTGTATTCTCTCTAATTCTAATTCTATCATTCTTCACCGTGGCAATGGTGCTTAGAATTAATATATATGCAAGACTTCAAAGGCATTAAAAATAAGTAAAATAGCATTAAAAAACTAACAAATAGCAAAAAAATAAAAAAATTGAGGAAGGTAACAGGTAGCCACCTCTTATAAATAGTATAAATAGTCACTTACTATTAACCAGGAGCCTGTGGACAACTCTACTTGAATGACTTCCAGCCAGCTGACACGTGTACTCTCCCTCATCAGCCAGAGTCACCTGGCGCAGGATCAGATCAAAGCTTGGACCTCCATGAGTCCCTGCCACCTCTATCCTATCAGCATCCGGGATCAGCACCACTCTGGAGTTCGTCAGGAGCATCCGGTTGCGAGTCCAGAGAACGGGCGGTGTATCCGGTTCTGCAATAGTGCAATCCGAGGAAGTTTAACATTCAATTTTGGGTTTCAGTTACGTTCGATTGTTCAATGGAAGTTAAACATAAGATCGTTCTATTTAGAGCTGCTGAAGTCATCGATTAATTTTAATCGTTAATGATCAAACAAACTTAATGGCTACAATTATTTGGAGCGATTAATCAAAAAGCATATTTTGCTGACTTGACATAACCTGACGTAATTTTTGGAGGGTAAGGTAAGCAGCAATGGTAGTCATCACAATTTAAAAGCGCTGGACAAGTTAAATATAAGACGTTTCTGATCATTAGTTTGATTATACTTAGTTTGGTATTAAATTGTGCGATGTTGGTACATAGTATATTCAGCTTAAAACTTTTTCTGGGTGATTTGCTACAAATAATTTTCATTTCACAGATCCATAACTGCATTATAATTATGAAATTTGTGACAAATTAACTAAAATTATTGAATAAAATGAATTAAAATAATTAATCGTTAATTTTCAAAAACGTAAATCTTTACGCCATATCCCCTCCCCACTAATAGTTATATTTATGGATTCATATATTACACGCATTATTTTACATAATTTATTATGTGCACACATACCTATTGACGAAAGAGAGCATCGCAGAATGACGTCATCACCAATAATGGCGGCCTCGTATTGAGATTTGCTCTCTATAATTCTCTCTCCTAAAGCATCAATCATTCTTCAATTAATTACTTATTGTAATGTTCATAGCATTAATTTCTCTGCAAATACTGTCTAAGTCTGATTTGTTTTTAAACTCTATATGCTCTTATTTGCCCACATAATATTCGGGCCAGGGAAGAATCGACCAATCGCAAATTATATACAGGCTGCGCATTAAAAAATATCGCCCTAGCACAATCACGATAGCTTAGCCAATTATTGATATTTCGCCTTGAAATTTTAAGATTCTCTTTTGAGGAATTTACCACAGGCTGACCAAATTTTGTAAAAATATTTTTAAAGGAACCGGAGTTATCCAAGTTTTGTGAAAAATTGATTTCTTTCATTTAGCACGCAAAACACGCAAAGTAAAACGTCAGTTAGAATCAATTCCTTTTTGAAAATGTGTTGGCCCTGAAAAGGGCCGCTAGATGATGACGCCTCTGATATTGTGCTACAATGTATTACACTAACACTATTCTGCCGAAACTGATTGAAGACTGCAACAAGCTAAAGCCTAATGATTTCATTTTTCAACAGGACGGCGAGCCGGCTCACACTTCACGTTTTGCGTAATACTTTCTTGTACAATATAGCCCAGAATTCATAAAATGGATGATTGGCCTCCAAATTCTCCACATTTGAATCCACTTGATTTTTTTTGTCTTGGGAACCATGTTGGAAAAGTATCGTGCTTTCAAGCTCAAACCCAGAAACACAATGGAATTAAAGGCTGTTCTTCAAGAGATCTGGTAAGACCTACCACAACAGTCCATTGACAGCGCAATTTTATCTGTAAGAAAAGACTTTGGGCCGGTATTAAAGCCCAGCGCGTTCATTTCGAACACACATTGTACCACAAAATCGGAGTCGTCATCATCTAACGGCCTTTTTCAGGGCCAGCAAATTTTCAAAATGGAATTGATTCTAATTGACGTTTTATATTGCGTGTTAAATGGAAAAAAATCAATTTTTTCGCAAAAATTGGATAACTCCGGTTCCTTTAAAACATATTTACAAAATTTGGTCAGATTGCGGCTAAATTCCTCCACAAGAGAACCTTAAAATTTCAAGGCGAAATATCTATAATTGGCTAAGCTATCGTGATTGTGCTAGGGGATATTTTTTAATGCGCAGCCTGTATGTCACAAGAGGCGATTGCGCAAGAACAGAAGAAGGAAAGGGGAATTCACCTTAGAAAACATACTATTCCCAGGCTATACTGTAGACGTGGGCAAGTGTGTGGGCAAACCAGTGCCTTTCGTGAAGAGATTTAAAAGCAATGAATATTCAGTGTTACTTAAGAAATTCTATTATTTGAGCTTTCAGTTGTTTATTTTATTTATTTATTATTTATTTATTTTATACATTTACTTTATATTTTATTTAATTTATTTATTTAGTTATTTCCAGCACTGCGATACGTGCATATAATATTGCCCATAGACTACTGTCATATTATAGTGTTATATAGGAGTCGATGAAATTGTCCGTGGGTGAAATGCATACTTCAGTGACAGTTGGATAAGGACTAATTGAATATTTGCCAGTTAAATAACAAGATAACAGAGAGATAGCGATTAACACAACTAATTCACCGTTGAAGTAGATTAACTTTTCGAGCCGCTATGATGTAGGGTCACTGAACAGTTGCCGAAGAATGCATCACGTATTATTATTATACTGAACAATGAGAAGACTCAACGAAGCTCTAAAGCCAAGCTCGAAAGCCATCATGAAAGAAACAGTTTGCATAAATTTTCCTCTGATACATTGGCAACATTACAGACAATTGACAGGTGCGAGCAACCAGATCGAATTTCTCGTATTTGAACCAATTATCGGAAGCGCGTGCTACTGGACTGCCGCCTTGATGCTGCAGTTCTTTAAATGA
The DNA here is from genome assembly GCA_905160935.1 of Enchytraeus crypticus. Lineage (NCBI taxonomy): Eukaryota > Metazoa > Annelida > Clitellata > Enchytraeida > Enchytraeidae > Enchytraeus > Enchytraeus crypticus. Next base: position 722,969 of record CAJHZI010000293.1, on the reverse strand, counting down.
AATTGAATGAAAAAAGACTGAGCGTAGTTTTCACATCAGTTTTATGTCTCGAAAGCATGTTAGTTACTAGGAGAACAGTGGATTTGATCCATATGCCTACTGATTAGCAGTCAGGCAACTAACCATGTGCTCTCCTCTCTATCCATACTTAACGATTCATTGAAACCGAACTACAAGTAAATGAAACTGTGCGCTTAACTGATTTTTGAGTTATTCGTGGTTGTGGTTTTAAATACAAATGTTCAAAAGATTTCAAACTGTAAATTAATCAACACGCAAGAAGTCAATATGCGAACAACTTTTAATTAAAAACCTTTAAGCAACTTTAACAACTTTAAATATTAGTTCATATGCGGCATACGACTTGAAAATTTCTTTAAAATATTAACTACTAATAAATGAAAGTAGATAGAATATAAGAGAAATTTCTGGGGCGAGAAATTCTGATTAACTTTAGCAAAATCTAGGTTAGGCTGTAAACAATCCACTCAATACACTCTCAGAACTGCCAATTTACTTCACATTAGAATTGTCTAATCCAATCTCATGAATTTCATCGAGACTTAATTGTTAAATTGTTTATAGTGCCGCTAAACGCAAATTCGTAGCAATAGGTTTGATTCATCAATCGTTCGGTTCCTTTAGCTCGTAAACAGTCGGACACGCATTGAAAGACATGAGGCGGCCTTCCATCCTTCAGTGCATTTCACTTTCGTGTAGGACTTTCCTTCTGTTGGCTTTACTATTGTCTCCATTGCAGGATCCTGGATAAAATGGAAGAGATCAACATATAGAAGATTGTATTTCTTAAAACCTACCAAGAGATATAAGAAAAAAGGCTACTGACAACAAGGTCAGGAAAATATAACTTTTAATACCAAAAGAATGCCGTTACATTTTACATGTTACGATATTTGTGGCATCAATTTTTTTAGGAAGAGGAGATAAGATAAAAAAGAAGAGGCAATACATTTATATTTTTAATTTTTCGACGAAAACATACATGTATATCAGTTTCTGACATTGACGAGGCTACTCCCTGCAGAAACTAAGTTTGCGCTTCATTTTGAATTTAAATGGTGTTTAATTTAAAAACAAAAGGAAAGTACATCATCATCATCTTCTTCTTTCTTTAAATCCAAGTTTATCTAGGGTCGTGATAAGAATAGACCATCTCTAATCCTCTCTGTCCCACACTATATCATCAGTCAATTCCCTGTTTTTCATGTACTTCCTAATCACAGCATCCCACGTAAGTTGTGAACTATCTCTCTCTAGCTTAACATCCAGCTATTCCCTCTAAACTCTCTTTATTACATCCCCATCTGCCAATAATGAACAATACAATAACTCTAAATAATATCTTACGATTGGCCGTTCGGTCTCTAACACAAAAGGTTCAATTCAACTGCTCATATGGTTGTTGTTGCACTGACCACTCGCCCTGTCATGGTTGCTATACAATGAATCATTGCGGATATCCGGTTACCCGTATCCCCGTGTCAAATATATAAACAACCCTAGCATAGATAGACTTACATCTGGATCATATCCCACTATCACCCAATTAGCCGCTGCTCACTGATAACCTTACCTGCTGCCCTGAACTAATGAAAGACTAGAGTCAAATTGTCACCATATTTAAATCAGGTTTGGTTGAGACATTTCATGAATGAATGCAATATTCAAACGCAAGAATTTGTTTTAAACGGTAAAAGAAAAGACGTATTAATTAATAATCATCTATGATTCTCGCACGACAGCTTATGAGTGGGGTTAAAAGAATGCATAAAATAGCATTTAAAATGTGTAACATGGACACCAATGTGGGTGATCTCGTCACACATAAAACTATGCGAATGTACTTATGCAGCTTAAAGAAGTATACATTGCAAAATTTATATATATATATGTATAAATTTGCAATGTATCTTAATGATACTTATGTCATATTATTTTCAAGCAATAGGCTATATAAGATATGGGTAGTCTTTTGTGATGGAATTACCCAATGATCCAAGGAGTGCTCTTTATGCAGCTTGATAACAATGAGTAGGAATATGTACTTTGGACCTGCCACTTGGCAGAAAACGATATTTACATATATATACACATATATATATATATACATATAATATATACACTGTGTTTTTTATAACTGATACGCCAAATTGTTTTAACAATAAAGTCGTAAGAAGTGGACCGATGTTCTTGAAATTTGCAGTACTTGATAAGCAGCCAATTCTACCAAACATAGAAACATTTTGTTTGAATATCTTTAATAACGTGAAAGTTATAGTTTTTTGAATAGTAGTGGGGTCAGATAATAAATTTCCAGTACAGGATTACGGGAGTGTTACATTAAGGTAAAATTATCTCTATAAAAATAATAGCGAACACGTCACGAAATTTCAGCTAATGCTATTTTGAAGAGCACTCACTTCTTTTCAAAACGACGTAAAACACTTGCTGATATGTTCTTAATTGACAAAGTTATTGAACTTTTAATGCATGCATTGCATGTCTGGGTAAACTGCTATCACCGCAGCCACTGCAGCAGCTAGAGCTTCTTCGTTTATTCTCTTCATGCAATGCATGCATAAAAAGTTCAATAACTTTGTCAGTTAAGAACATACCAGCACGTATTTTACTTCATTTTGAAAAGAAATGATTGCTTTTCAAAATAGCATTAGCAGAAATTGTATATTGTGTGTTAGCTAGTATTTTTATAGAGATACTCTACGCTAAATGTAGCACACCCGTAATCCTGTATTGGACATTTCTTATCTGACCCCACTCCTATTCGCGAAACTATACGTTTCACGTTATTAAAGATATTCAAACGAAATTACTCTGTGTGTTGTAGAATTGGCTGCTGGTCAAGTGCTGCAAATTTCAAGAACATAGGTCCACTGCTTACGACTTCATTGTTAAAACAATTTGGGGTATCAGTTATAAGAAACACAGTGTAGATATGATTAGAAATCGGAACAAATAACTAAGCTGCGTTTAATTTACGCATTTAACATTATGGGATTTCTCAGGATGGGTAGCCTACATTTATTTCCGGTCAATATAACATACGTGTTTCTGGTGACATAGCTACGTGACTGGCACTATACAATAAGTCTCATTTTATCGTATCAATTTCCGCATTACTAACAATTAGCATTGACCCCTGCGCTATTTCTGTTATGTTAGTAAGTGCTGATTAGTTGACATTGCGCTTCTCAGTTGAATGAGAAAAATTTCCCAAATTCTTAATTGATTCTTATTAAATGTTAAATTCCAGAATATAATTAAATAATAATATATAAGAATATAATAATATCGGATAAGCAGCTCAAGAACAACCTCAGTTACGTTCAGGCTCAGAATTAAACTCTGTTAACTAGATGTGAATTCGAAGTCCTTTAACTCAAACCGGAAGAACAACTTGAAGATATTGTTCAGAAATTAAGGACTTAAGGGAAATTGTAAATGTTGCACAGCAATGTCAGTGGTAGAACTCTATGAAGACGTTTTCCTTGTTCTGGCCGGGATATTGAAGACTATACAAACATCTAACTGCATGTGTTGTAAGAGGCGACAAAGCTAAAATAAAGGAAGGCAACGGGAATACCGACTCAGAAGTCAAGAAGTCAGGAGCCATATATTTTGTAAGCTATTTTCTACTTTAGGTATGGATAAGACATAGATTTTTGTAGCTCTATATGGAGAGTAGAGAGAGAGAGAGAGAGAAAGATAGATATAAACGAAGATTTAAAGCTTTAAATATGAGAGTAGAGGAGATTTCTGTCAATGCTCTTTAATTCAATTAAAGATTTTCAAGTGAAATTTATTCTACATGTTAAATGATGATCATCGTCTTTTGAATCCAGTTCAACAAAGATCGGAATTAAGAACATTTTGTAGCAATTTCTGGAGTCTATGCGCTCACCAACTGAATGCCTTTTCTGACTTTGGTTTGGATTTTAATGCTATGTTACATTTTAAGACAAGGTTGGTCTACTCTTCAGCAACCCGGAGACAACACTGGTGACTGTCATATTAAATGATGAATATAATAAAATAGCATGACATATATGCATAGAGCAAAATGAGGCACCGACCATTAACAACAGCATGACTTAAAATCTGTTTCCTCAATGAAACTTATCTAAGAACTTAACATTTTTGAAAGGTAGTTTTGAAGAGTAACTTTCATTAGATTGTTGGATTGATAGGTTTAAATTAATCAGAAATTTAATACTGCATGCGAACTTTAATAGAGCCGTATTTAAATTCTAGTTTGACTTCAGCTTAAAAATGATTGATGCTTCATTGCAGTATACTATACTTTCTCATAAATTGCAATTCGGACAAATAGCGCAACTTCGAATAAAAAACGTAAATGACAATGTAAGTCGGATTTAATTTCAGTAGCCTTTCAGATGTGTATTAAAAGCAATTATTTAAAATAAGAAGTGTACTTAAAGTTAGATTATGAAACACTTAATATCTGTTGCTAAGACCGTGGGATCGATTCCAAGACAAACTGATCTGAGGTCAAAGCCCTAGAACTGGAAACATGAACACTTTAAGATGAAAACTATAAGATGAACAATATGAGATGAACACCATCAGATGAACACTATCAGATGAACACTATCAGATGAACACTATGAGATGAACACCATCAGATGAACACTATCAGATGAACACTATGAGATGAACACTATGAGATGAACACTATAAGATGAACAGTATGATATGACACTATGAGATGAACACTATGAGACTACTGGTTTAAACTTATCATACCAAAAAGTAATAGCTATCATCTATCTCTCTTCAGTACACTGCCAAGTGGCAGGTTCAATGTACATATTCATACTCAAAGTCTGCTTTCTCGCTCCATAAGAGCACTCCATAGATCAACAAGTTAATCCCTTTACAAAGTCTATGCCTTATCCACATCTTATGTAGCCCATAGCTATTATCAAGGATGATTATTTCACTGTAATGTGTGCTTTGGAACTTTTGGGTTTGCTTCAATTTTTACCTGAGGCTGCAGTGAGCATCAAGGCGACGATGATTGCTCGTACGAAGTGAAGGCTGTCTTCAGACTTTCTGCGCATTCTCACTCAGACGTAGGTCTCTAAGTTGAAGTAATCCTTTACAGATATATATTTATATATCTATTTTAATGTTTTATTTATATTTAGAATTTACTTATAATAGCAGGAATATCCCTTGGATAGACTAAATTATTTTTCTGAATGGTATACCACAATACGGTCGACCTAACGTCACAATTCGATTTCATACAAATATTTAATTAAATGCAGCCATTTTATACGAAATAGTTTACAGGATTACCCGAAGGCCTAGTTCTAAAGATAACTATACTAATCATTATCATTAACATCATCATCATCTCATTTTCCCATAAATCCAAGTTTAACTAAGGTCGGGATACGTATAGACCTTCTTCAAACCCCTCTGTGCCATAACCATATCATCAGCAAATCCCTAGTGATACGATCAACTACGTTGATATCTATCACTTTTATATCATATGTTTAAACCGTTAGACAGCTTAGTCCATTTTTTTAAATTAATCAGTCCAGGTTTTTTCTCAATTGTTAAAAGTTTACTAAATAAAACTGCCCAGTACACTTAACTAAGTTATAAAGTAGCACATACTACTTAGGCTTAGACAGATAAACCTTAAAGCATTGCTAAACCTAAACTTTCTAAAATATTTTCACGCTACGGGTTACTTCTATTTACATCACATTCATCTAGAAATGAGGTTACATGTCGACATACGATTATTGTTACAGACAAGCTGAGACAACTGAGCTACGTAAATGACCCTCACGATGTAGGCACTGTAAAGCCTTTAGGGTAAATGATGGACTGACAGTTGCTTATTACAGCTCAGAGCTCCACTGGTCGATAGTTTACTAGCGATATGAAGATTAATAGCCATTAGATACCGACCCGAGTATGACAGCAATCATATTCTTCAAAGTGTTTAATCTCACGTCTCCCAACCCTAGCCCTAACTCTAATCTCATTCCAAATGTTAATTCAGACCCTACCATTAGTACCACCACATACATTTATATGAGTTTGTTCAGCGATAGAAAACTTTAAAATCATGAAAAATTGAAAATATACAGGTCGGTATTTAATAGCATTTCTAAGATTGCCTATAGTAGTAAGAGTGAGAGGTTATACCGTGGTTATACAATTTATTGGCTCTACATGACTCAATGTAGCTAATTATACTTGTATTGAATTTTAATGTTAATTAACGAAAAAAATTCTTTCAGTTGAAATTCATCAGTTCATAGGCTCAGAGTAGAAAGCGGCAATATTTTTCCACTCAATTCGGTCACCTGCAGGTGTCGTAGATTCCTTCTATGGGATGGTCCTTCCTGAAAAATCGTTTTTGATTGTGCTGGACCAAGTTTTCCTAGGTCTTCCTCTTACCTTGACTTGGTTTTCAGTTAATTACGATCTTTGTATATCTATCCTAAGTCATTTCCATTAAATATCCCGCGAATCACGAAATGCTTTTCTCGGACATTAACTTCCATTTTTCTTAGTCCATTTTTTCTCGAACATTTACAGCATTGTGTAGCTTCAAAAGTGCTTCCAATAATGACGATTATTTATGATAAAATAGTTAAAGGTCTTAGATCATTACTAGTTTTTTAAGGAATCTTTGTTTAAACAAATTTAATATGTGCCGTATTTTTTGCTTGAATTCTCTCAGATTTCACATGCATACAAAAATTATATTTTATTATATATATATTTTTAATTTTCATGCAAACGTATTTGTTTCTTTATTATACTTTCTTTTCGTATAGCATTGTCTAGCACTAAATATTAGTAAACGTTGATTGAGTAATAAATATGTGCACATGGTCAGCTTAATAAATTAGATAATACTCAAATCCTGGGCAGTGATATAACTTTAGAGAGATGAAACTGACGCTAATATCGGCTATGCGGCTTCAAACTTTTTAAGCTTTTAAAATAGAACAGTTTAAAAATTGTTCTCAATCTTATCATTAATTAAATAATTTTTGTATCACAATCTTGAACGTTAGCCATGGTTGAAATAAAAACATATTCTATGTAATCGAATTTGTAACTTCATACAGGTGGACTACACAAGGTTATCAAAGCAATTTTAAGTGTTCTAAATAAATTAGATAAGTAATGCAAAGTATCCTGTACCCTCACTGACGGTCTATTCTGTGGTGCCATTTATTAATTAATTATTGCGTAGGCTATTAAAATGTATTTAATTAGTTTAAATAAATAATATTTATAATTATAATTATTATTTATTTGTTTATTTATTTATTTCTATTTAAAATAAAAAGTATCGTTTCTCTTTGACTCTGACTCAATTGATGGTTTCATTCAAACTGTTTCCTCCGCAGAGTGTATTGGCTTCAGATTTTAGTTACGCATCTTATTACTATCTATATCTTACTTTTTAAACTTGAATTAGCGCGCAGTGACATAATTCTCGATATAAAAGCGAACATTAAATCTATATAGTGCTGTCAATTGTCAATATGACGCTTATAATTTAACTTAAAGATTTCCATCATTAGATGATAAAACAAACGTTAAATCCCCATTGATGATACTATATGGTATTTATAAATATCAAAGTATTAAATGCATAAAAACTACGAATCCACTGGCCAATCAACGCAGTAGCTACGATATGTCTAAAATAAGCCAAAAAACAATTTAAATAATATTAAATTTTATTTTTCATCTGACACATACTACAGGTAATTACATAAGTTACAATTTAGCCAATCCAGCGAAATGTTGAATTCCATGTACATTTCTAAAACATACATATTTATTTATATACATACATATATTTACATGTATACAAATTTACACAGATACAACCGAAGTTGTCAATACTCGCCATTAATTAATACATACTTCCTTGCTTTCTGAACAGAACTTAGGGCGGCAGAGTACTGGTTGAAAGTTGAATCTTTAATCTTTTCTCGGTCTGAGGCGGTGGCTTGTCGGTAAGATGTTCGACTACAGACCAGCGGGTGTAGGGTTCAAATCCAATGAGTGCCTCGTCCCTGACAAGCTATCGAGAAGGAAACTGATCTTAAAGCTGGCTTTAGACTTTTATTTTGAAATTGCGCAAATAACTCTAACAGCCCGTCGCTAGAAAAAAAAACACATTATATGCAATTAAATACATGCATATGAAGACATAATACTGTCTGGCATAAAACTGTAGATGTGTGAAAATTGCTGCAAATATCCATATACGCAATATGCTACTAAAAATATAGTATGCTCTCTATTTAGTTCATAGCAAACCTGATTTTCAGACGTCGTGTTCAACGTCTAATGCTCTAATCGATGTGCATAATTATTACCAAGCGCAATTGTATCGTTATGCATAGATTGTGCGTTTTGTACATGCATTAACTGATTGATTTGTTAATCAGTGTCATGGTTGCATGAGCTATGTTACTTGTTGTAATGTGACAAAATGCACAGAACAGTAAATAAATATAATAGTACTGCACAGCGTTAAGTGTTGACAACATTAAGTGACACTGCATACCGAGGATTTGATATCCCTTAGAAGAAAAAAATAAATATTCAATTTTAGGCTTCCTTTACAATCGAAAGCTGCTTCGCGTGTGTCATATAGGTCACAATTGCAATAGCAACTTAAAAGTAGTCTGAGTACAGCTTTCGAAAATAATTCTTCAGAATTTCACAATGTGGGATATATTTACATATTTATGTATATTAAAATAACATGTTTGACGAGCAACAAAGATGGGCATCAGGGTGGCTATAGAGAAATGTTGTTTTGCTCTTAATACACAAAAATCTGTCGAATCATCAAATACATGTCGCAGTTCTTACCTTCTAACTTACTATGGGCTTTAGTCAGCAAGTAAGACTAAGACTCAGTTTTTGGTCTGATTGTTATATTATTGTTTATCCCGACCCTAGTTTAACTGGAATTCAATTGAGATGATGACGACGATGATTTAGCTAAATACTTTTACATTTTAAACTAGTCTAACTACTTTAATTTATGCACTTTAATGACTACGATATCTGGGGATATTTACAATAGAATGCACAAGTTAAATAAGCAATGTAAACATTCGATTGAATTACTAGGTTTCTTAAAAAATCGTCTATGACAACATCAACGATTTAGAAATGAAATATGCACTTCCAGGCACTTTAAAATTACATCCCCATTTTGTGTCTTCTGAGAAGATAAATATAAAATACGCCCCAATTGTGTCCAAATCAGTAGAGAAAAACCATTTTCTGCTCGTGTCGTTAGAGGCAACTAAGCGAAGATAAAGAACGCGATGGGAAACCACCTTAGGGATTATATTTCTTCAAGCGAAAGGTACTAGAATTGGATTATATATATATATATATATATATATATATATATATTTAATATAATATATTTTATATATAATATATTTATATTTAATATATTTTATATATAATATATTTAAAAATAATATATATAATATATTTTATGCATATATATGTACATGTATATATATTATATATAAATGTATCTATATACATGTATATTTTAATTTACTTATTCAGCTTTTGGCCGATCAAGCACTCAATTGCGAACGTGAAAGCAAACTATGTAGATTTTGAATTGAGGATAAATCATCATGCAACATTCTTGAGAGATAATAAAAATTTAAAAAATAACAAAGGTTTAATGTCCATTTCCTCATCCAAGGATGATGTCAGGGACGTCCATAAAGACCATCGTCTTTGAAAAAGCCCCGAAGAACACTGCTAAAACAATTAGACGGTCATGACAAATATTTCTTTCAGACAAGTCGAAGAAAAACAACAAAATAAAAGCAGCACCTTTAGAATATTTACAGAGTCCACTGTAGACGAAAATCAAACAATTAAACAACTATTTAGAAAAGATAGGCTAGCTGATAGTAAAGCAAACCTTTTTGCCAAATAGTAGTGGTGGCTAACTTGAAGAGACGAGTAGTGAAATTTAAAAGGTCAAATTCTGAAAAGCATTGACTACCAAGGCCTATCAATGCATACCTCAGTTTTCAAAATTGTATGGCGAAATGTCATTACTAGTAAATCTTTAAAAAATGATTTTTAAAATTTGGAAAAAACAGAAGAAAGAAATGATGACGATGAAATTGATGATGAATGAATTTAAGATTTAAAAAATGACGATGCTTAAAATAATAAAGCTCAACAAAAGCTATAGCTTTTAAAGCTCAAAATTTATGCAGAATCTATCTTTAGTTCCAAATCTCGAAAGCAGGCAAGCATATTTTTTTAACCCAGGATCAACTGATCTACAGTTGTTAACTTTACCGATGTTGCCGTTGGCACGGTAGTATCAGATACTGACAAATCCAAGGATAATCTAGGCTACCAGCCATTAGTTTCCTTGCAAGGAAAAGTTAATACTAATCTTCAAAGAGAAACATGGATAAATGCAAAATAAACGTCATATATGTATTCAAATACGTATAAATATATGTATAAACTACGGTGTTATTATATGAAGAGAACCGCTAAAAATGTAGATTAGAAGATAATCTGTTAAATATCAATGTATGATATGTATATACGGATATGCTTGCAATAGCTTAAAGACCATACAATAAATAAAATATTCCCTCTCTCTTAGTGCACTGATTACTGGCAGGTCCATGGTATATAAATCCTCCACTCTTCTATGTCTTCCGCTTTCCTTTTCATATGCACATATTAGTGAATCTTTCTTTCTACTCATCTCTCTCTCTCCCTCTCTCTCTCTTGTGCTCTGCAAAGCGGCAGGTCCAAGGTACATATTCCTACTGGCATGCTCCTTTTCACGCTCCATAAAGAGCACACCATCGATTAATGAGTGAATCCCTTCATAAATGGCTATGCCTTATCCACACCTTAGTTTAGCCTATAGATTGGTAATAAAAGACTTCTGAGGTGGTTTCCCTTTGCCTTCTTCAGTTCTATAATGGATTAATTGATATTTAATCCTGGGAAACATTTCATTGTGAGGTGGGTCGTCTCTCTCTACCTTCCTCAGCTCCTGCCGTAGTCGCCTCTTACGTACACGCGACAGCTTGTTTGTGGTTAAATAATACTCATTATAATTAAAATATGAAATATCAAGCATAAATTGCTATTTAATAAAATTAAATAAAAATAAATTAGTTAATTGAAATGGTAAACATTAAGAATTATGGAAAATCTACCAAGATATAACTGAACATAAAATTTAAAAACTGAACTAAGATATGTAATAAGATATGAAATGGTTAGTTAATAAGATAAACGTATGATATAAAAAATTAATTCATATTCATAAGTCATAATATTTTCAAGAGTAAATAAAATAATAGTTACAAAAATACATTACAAAAATTTACTGATATAGCGACATAAAAATTAGAATGCCACTATAGTCCATGACTACATAGAACACTATTGAGACATATCCAAGCCGGTGAGCAAAAAGAAGGTCCAAAAGGTGCAAATTCCAAAATTCAGAAAATCAGTCAAAATATAACGGAAATTATCTTTGAAATTATCTTTGACAGACCCATTACATTAATGGACTAGTTTAAATTAAATTGAACTAAATTTTAAGATATGCAGACAGTATAGTTAAGTATAACGTCTTAACACTCAATTACTTGAGAAGCAGTCTGACTTAGAATAGAATCCGTATATCCCACTTACAATGTAAACTATACGTCCAATTCTGCTAATCTAGCAGACTAATACGTAGATCGCAGTAAAATACATGGAATAAAAATACAAGTCGATTACCAAATAGAAAAATATTGCACATGAGAGATTAGCCTTTGATGCATATATTATTGCAAAAAATAAAGCACCATGGTCTCAAACAGTGAGGCTGGTAGATTTTTATACAACAACATGTAAACATTAAATATTCTAACAGTCATAATCTACAATCAGAAATGGAAGTCTTATTGCCCGCGCAATCGAAATTCCAATTTTTCTCATTTGGAACATTCTTAGAGCATTTACACATTGAATATATGAAAATATTGAGTTTACTGTTTTTATTTCTCGAAGGGAATTCGTTGATGATGTAGCTTATACATATTCGACCGCGGATCAGTATGTGCGGGTTCAAATCCTGGGCTCGCCCGTCACTGGCATCGCTTTCGAGTGAGAAAACTGATGTTAACATTAGCTTCACCAGCTTAGCATTCGAAAGGTTCAACAACTGCTTTGGATCCGGAAACCTAATCTATCCTAGAAACCATTTTAATAATTTAACTGGCTGAACCAGTGAGACGATCAGATACACGAAAACATTAAAGACAAACATCACACAATTTTATACATTTGTAGATAATTTGCTTTCAGTTGGTGAGAGGGGAGGGGGTGAGAGTCTATCGAAGGGGGGAGGGGGCAGAGTCCCCATGTCAGATTGGGGATACCCGTATTGTGGACGTCGACCTCCGTATGTCCCATAGATATCCGCTCCAGTGGCTGTTCCATAGAATCCGCCGACGTTCATCCTGCTGCGGCAATAAAATAAAAACTTGTTAGGTTGATAAATAAAAAAATATTTAAATTAGATCGTATATGATCGTACTTGAAAATGAATACGTGAAGATTAATTTGAATGTGGAGGGGATCGGGGATAGGTTGGCTCTGTCGAGATTGAGATGGTATGGGCATATCGTGAGAAAAGCAGATGAGGATGTAGTAAAGAGAGTTTGGATGGAAGAGCTGGATGTTAAGCTAGAGAGAGGTAGACCACAATTAACATGGGATGCGGTAATTAAGAAGGACATGCAAAATAGGGGATTGACTGACGATATGGTGTGGGACGGAGAGGACTGGAGAAAGTCTATTCGTATCCCGACCCTGGTTAAACTGGGATTTAAGGGAAGATGATGATGACGATGATGATATGATGGGATCGTACATGATATTATGCTAATTTGGAAACTTGACCATGAACATATAATTATTCTCGATAACTAAGCTCCTTTTGAAGAGACGCTTTGAGTAGATATCGATGAATATTAGAGAAAAGGACTCAGACTACATACTTTTGTCATGGAGAAAGATATTATCCATAAAAATGGAAAAGATTCCACTAAAGGACTTAAACTTCTATTCATCTTCAGCATATATTTTGTTTCAAAAATTACAACTAAGAAGTGGAAAAATATTAAACAATTACACTATGCTTCTATTCAGTCTCTAAAACCTATTTTAGTTGCATTGCCATATTCTTTTACAAAATGCACAATTTCATATATTAAGTAATGTAAATTACCCACAGCCTAATTGAATAATGAATTTATATTTTTCCACAATTTGGCTGGTTACCTTGGCTCAGGGTGACCACTGAGTCTGCCACTGATACTACCAGGACCTCTGGGCAGGGTTCCGTAGGGATTGTCAACAGTCTGACGAGACACCGGACGATAATAGGGGTCCCGATGTTGTCCATAGGTTCCGTATCCGTCAAAACTGCCGGCATATCCATTCCTACTGGGATATCCAAGCGTATGAGTATCCTGAAAATAGTAATATTCTTATGTTATGTTGAATGTTAAATCGATCTTATGTTTCTAAAAAAGTACATCATTCTATTAAAAAACATGTGTTTCCATAATCATTATTGCCATCATGATAAAGATATTTAAAAATAACAAATATTGTTTTATAATAGACTAAAGTAATAGAAGAAAATCTAATAATGGTGTCCGGTAAATTGCGCATACTAAGGAGAAAGATTCTGAGAAAAAAAGCAATAAAGCTACATCTATGTTTTATAATAACAATAACAAAAGTAACAATTATAATAATAATAATAATATTAATAATTCTAATAATTATAAGGATTTACGTCCGCTTCCTCAAACAAGGATGATGTCTGGGACGTCCCCCATCACTTATCACTAGAAATCGATTCACTTAAACGATATGGAAACCATGAGCTGAAGAGAATTTAAAAAAATAAAAACCTCGCCGGTCCGATGATTAAAAACAGACAAGATCATATAAATCTATAGTGGAAAGAGATATGTTTTCAACTTACAACAGAAAGTTAAAATATAGTAGAAGATAAGCGAAGATCTGGAGGCAGAGAGATCTAAACAGATTACCGTATGTTTGTTTCAGCACACGCGAAAAAACTGCAATGTTATGTTTAACGTCTATTTTCACACACAAGTTTACTGTCAGAGGCGGCCTAATGTGGTATAGAATTAGTAACCTCTAGCCTAAGAAGCATGCGAAAACCATAATCGCCTACATTCAGATTCGATATGACCGCACAGATTAAGACATTCTCACGTATTTACCCTATAGACTGGATGCCTCAATTCGTCGTACTCAGAGGTGACTTGATGAGGATAATTTGAGTCCAGAAGATTTTTCTTTTGCCAGGAATCCACGGTATCTGTGGAAAATTCTATCTTTAGATTTGGCTGTCCCAATTTCTTTATGCTGTCGTCTGAACTTGTCGTGCTGGAACCTACAATATGCATAGACCGCAGATGAATTGGCTGCATTTACATGTACTTATCCGCAGGAATTTACATCTAAATTAAACATATTTTCACTAGATTCAACTAGAGAGGGACAACGATATATACAAATACATTGTTTGCAATTTTGCAATATTTTTAATATTCATTACTTAACATTGTTCAGTAGGTAGCTGGAACTAATGGCGACGTCGGTAAAATACTCGACCGCGGATCAGTATGTGCGGGGTTCAAATCCTGGGCACAGAACATCGACATCGCTTCAGGACATCGACAGGACATCGTCACTGACATCGCTTTCGAGTGAGGAAACTGACGTTAGCATTAGCGTTTTTTGCTTTTAAAGGGATTTAATTATAATATATATCAATTTCATAACAATAACTGATTAAAGAATTTTAATTTTGGATTCCACCGTTTAAGGATATATTTAATGTTTGATACAGGCTTTGAAGAACTATCATATAGTTTAGAGTTACAGTAATTTTAAGGACATCAGAAATGCTGATCTTGTATATTTTCAATATTTTTATCATATTTAATAAGCCAATAACTGTTTTGTTACATTTTATCTTAAACATAAAAGTGCAAATTGTTTAAACTTCTTGGCATACCAGAATTTGATAGAATTTTCCTTCTTCTTCTACAAAAGACTACAGTAAGAATGATTGCCACTATGATCAATAGGCCAACGATCACTCCAGATATGATGTACACAATAGGTATAACTTCTGTAACACAACATCAACAATCACTTCAGATATGATGTATAAAATTGGTATAACTTCCGTAACATAACATCAGCGATCACTTCATATATAATGTACACAATAGGTATAACTTCCGTAACATAACATCAACAATCACTCAAGATATGACGTACACAATTGGTATAACTTCTGTAACACAACATCAACAATCACTCAAGATATGATGTACACAATTGGTATAACTTCTGTAACACAACATCAACAATCACTCAAGATATGATGTACACAATTGGTATAACTTCTGTAACACAACATCAACAATCACTCAAGATATGATGTACACAATAGGTATAACTTAAATTACAACATAACCTCAACAATCACTCCAGATATGATGTACACAATAATAATAATTTCGACGCTTTAGGTCTCCACGGTCTCTCCTGCAAACGAAGCTCAGGTAGAATGTCTCGCCATCACAATTTAAATGACATAATATGGCGAGCACTTTCGAGAGCAGGCATCCCTTCCTATAAGGAACCAAGTGGGTTGTCCAGATCAGACGGCAAGCGTCCGGACGGCATGACTTTAGTGCCCTGGTGCAACGGTAAATGTGCCGTTTGGGACGTCACGGTCCTTGACACTATGGCAAACTCCTACCTGAATACGACTTCAGTCACAGCCGGTGGTGCTGCTGTTCATGCCGCCTCTAGGAAGTTGAATAAATACCGTGATCTGTCCTTAGGATATGAAGTTGTTCCGGTGGCTATTGAAACCATGGGCCCGATGAATCCCGAAGGAGTTGACTTTATTAATGGCATAGGCAGACTTATTGCAGAGCAAACCGGCGATAAGCGAGAGACATCTTTTCTTTGGCAAAGGCTTTCCATGACTTTGCAAAGATTTAATGCAGTCTGCTTCAACAATTCTTTTAAGCCGATTGATGACCTCGAGTAGCCGGGCGGCGATTCAGCACGTATTGCTCGAATCGTTTTTATCAAACCCCAGGTTCTTTACACCGGGGTAAATAAAAAAAATAAAAAAAATAAAAATAAAAAAAAAAATAATAATAATAATAAAAGTTTAACGTAATAATAGGTATAACTTCTGCAACACAACATCAACGAACACTCCAGATATGATGTATACAATAGGTATAACTTCTGTAACAGATCATTAATTAATATTGACGAGCTTTGAATCAATCCCTCCCGATGATGACATCACTACAGGTGATCTCTCTCTCTCCTCAGTGCACTGCCAAGTGGCAGGTTTAAGGTACATATTAATACTCAAAGTCTGCTTTCTCGCTCCATAAAAGCACTCCTTAGATCAACAAGTTAATCCCTTCACAAAGTCTATGACTTATCCATACCTTTTGTAGTCTATAGCTTAGGAAAAGTATGGCTTCTGAGGCATGGCTTCGTGATTTCCCGTTGCCTTCCTCAGTTGGATGGATTAATTACCAGTTAATCCCGGGGGAAAACCTACAGGTGATAGAAATGCTAAAATATGCACATAAAAACAATTAGAGTGCTATTGTCGCCCATGACAACATCGGGCAGCATATATCACAAAGTATAGTCCATTCGTTATGATACGCTAATAAACTCGACAAAATGATTCATAAACATCGTTCCAAAAATAAAAAATGATATCCCATATGGAAAAATAATAACAATTCTGCCTAGATATAACCTGGTCAGTGTAAAAACACCTTTAGCTTACAACTTAGGCGCCTCCTGTTTTTCAGTAATACACCGTAAATTACAACAAGTTGTTTACTGCAGAGATTAGCGTCAAATAACTTATATAATATTATTTGCTGCTATATTAAATTTCTGAATAAAAAAGCGTACATTGTCTAATAACATGAACTAGAATGGCTCTAGACTAACGTCAAATTTAATTATTCAGCCAGTATTGGCTGGAGCCAGTGGCGAAGTCGGTAAGATACTCGACCGCGGATCAGTAGGTGCGGGTTCAAATCCTGGGCTCGCCCGTCACTGACATCGCTTTCGAGTGAGGAAACTGACGTTAACCTTAGCTTTACCAGCTTTTTATTCTGAAACCCAAATCTAATGGATCGGGTGAGTAACTCGATCTGTTACGCCTTATAGTTACAGGTGGTTTAGTAGAAGAATAGCATCATGTCGAATTGAGTACTGATTGGGAAAACACTTGTTAGAATGTCCTAATAGCGTATAGGTAACGTCATGAAGTTTAAATGACAGATCCTGAGGTGAATTGAACCCACGTGGGTTCGAATCCCAGCCGCGGTGATCTGAGAGTATAATGTCGGACTGGACTGGTTATGCGGAAAATGGTCTAAATTGCCTTTAACGTTTTAAACATATGGTATTAAAAGTGATGGATATCAACATCGTTGGTAACTTCATAATATAATAATATTATAATAATAGACTATAGATAGATTATAATAATAATAACAACAATAACCGATTGATGACCTCGAGTAGCCGGGCGGCGATTCAGCACGTATTGCTCGAATCGTTTTTATCAAACCCCAGGTTCTTTACACCGGGGTTAAAAAAAATTAATAAAAAAAAAAAAAAAAAAAAAAAAAAACAACAATAATAATACTAATTATAACAATATTAATAATAATAATAATAATTTACTAAAATAATATTTATAATGCATGTTTACTTTTAATATGCAGAGTATTGGATTATTTCGATTTTATTATACAGATACGCGTACCTCTTTTTGAGAAATTAATAGTCATGCTATCAGAACCAAGGTCACTGAGAGCAGTGCAGTTGTACTCTGTGAAGTCACGTGGTTGGACTGACTCTATTTCCAGAACACTCCTTACTCCATATGTTAAATCTTCCTCTCTAGTTCTGTACCTGATAGTATATAATAGTAATAACAACAATAATAAAGGTTTAAAGTCAGTTTCCTCATAATAGGATTATATCAGGGACGTCCACCCATCACGTGTCACTACAAATCGATTCGCCCAAACGAACTGGAAAAAAACATGTGCTGAATAAAGTGCATCATGTATATAGTACGTGATATTATATAATAGTGCTGGATGTTGTCGTAGATGAAAGCAGAACTGCAATTGTTGTTGTTATGTTATCTGCATAAATGATAAAACAGTTTTTGATGGTTGCAAATTCGACGGCAATGTGATACAGCAACATCAATCGATAAATCAAATTTTTATCGAAAAATTAATAAAAAAAGTTTACAAAGCATCCTTCTATTCAGAATGTTAAAATGACGCTAGATGGATAGTGAATGTTCATATATATCAGATGTAAGAAGTCACAATTATTTCCGAATCTGCACCTCTGTAAGTACTTCATTTATTTTACAAATCAGGTCATGCAGCAAAGCTGTTACTGTAACTGGATAATTCACTAACCGAAGACATTCCAGAGTCTCAAATTGCGAGACACTTAAAGACTGTAAAAATGCATGATTTGTGTATTTGTTGTACCTTAGAGTCTTAGCATTATTGAATAGTTCACCAAAGGTTTACGAAACTAAAACGATCATGTAATGACTGAAATATAGCATCACGAATACATCACGTAAAATGCAATATGTTATGTAAAATATCGTACAATATATCAAGTGATACATCGAATAATAAATGCTCAAATAGGCCTACATCTTGTAGTAGATAATACTACTCAAAAACTACTTTCTGAAATGTTACATCGAATGATATCCAAAATATAGCCCTCAGATATTTTAGAATCGTTATTCTTAAAGGAAGTGAATCATCTATATATACAGGGCGGTTCAGAATAAATGAAACTACTTTGAGGGCTAATGACTCTGACAATTTTTATCTAAAAGTCTTACTTTACACATTAAATTAAAGGCAATTCTTATGACTATTAACTTGGTAAATATCTAGGAGATATTCTCACAAATGTTTGAGAAAGTGCCATTAATTTCCGATATGTAATTTTCACGTCATATCATCGCCTGTATGAAAGTAAACCTGAGAGAATTTATTGAGCCGTAGAACTGGCCACCTAACAGCCCTCCCCCTGATTTGAACCCGATTTACTATTCGATTGTTTACTATTATCTTCAGCAATTAGTCTACCGTGAACCGATACACGACGTTGAAAAGTTGAAACAAGTCAATGTTCTCCGCTGGACCCAGAGATCAGTCAGGTACTCGTGGACTCAGCAAACTGGTCAGTGGTCCCAGCGGGTGAATGTAGTTATTCGGGCACATGGGAGACACATTGAACATTAGTTCTATTAATTCTCTATTCATTTAGGACATGGATAGAAACTGCAATGCGCTTTCTGAAATAGTTGAGGAATAATGCACATAATGTTAAATTCTCTATTTTCATATTTTCAGTTTTCACGCAATTTCATTGAAAATTACATATCGGCGACTAATGATAATTTCTCAAACATGTGTAATAGTATCTCTTAGATATTTAGCAAGTTAATAGAAAAGAGAATTGTCTTTAATGCAATGTATCAAGTATGACGTTAGGATAAAAATCGTCAAAGTTATTAGCCTTCAGAGTAGTTTCATTTATTGTCGACCACCCTGTATATAATTATATATATATATATATATATATATATATATATATATAAATATATACATATATATATATAGTTATATATACATATAATTATATATATATATATATATATATATATATATATAGATGATTCACTTCCTATATATGTATATACTTATATACATATCAACATATATCATCATCGTCATGATAGGGTCGGCTTCTTAGAGCTGTGTAGCTTTTTACGACACGTGCAGTCTACGGCTTGTCTATTCTTCAGCAACCCGGACACAACACAGCAATAACAACAGAAATCAAACCTACAAAAATTTTATCATTCAACATATCATTAACCACATATTGATAGTTTAGGCCTACATCCACAAAGTCTGAACTTACAAAATAAATAGATAAAATTTAAATTCAGCAAGGAACCTCTTTGATGATGACGTATCGAGCTCCCTACCGTCCTTGGACCAAGAGATTTTATTAGGTTTAGGCACGCCCTCTACAATGCATTCCACTTTTCCCAATGATCCGTAGCTGGCTCCCTGTTCCTTATTACCAACAACCTTTGGAGGCCCTAAACATTACAAACTGTCACCAAATGATTTCGTAATTTATAATTCTTCATGTAAAGAAATAGTCACAAGCATTTATATGCTTCATCTGTTCATACTAATACTATAGTCTCAAAACACTATACATCAAATGGCATACAACAAACTAAGCAGCAATAGTACGAACTGAGAAAATAATATTTGACGATTAGAATATTAAACTGAAATGATTAGGACTACTGAAACTGAACTACAATGATCTCGTAAAATAAAAACTGTGACTGAAGCTGAAGTGAATTTTAGAACTTGATATCACTAATACATTCTTCGTCGGTAAATTTTTTTATGGATTTACACTGTACCGACGATTTCGCTATCCTGAAACCTATTTATATTTATACAGCCTGAGATTTATATGGATGCAATGTGCTTGTTATATTAATAACTATTAATGCTGAACACTTTTTAGGTAAATTACCAAGTAGAATAATATTAATTTAACATTAAAATTCTTCGTTCAGAAATTATGGTTTTTACAATCAAATAAGTCTACGCTCACTGTTTAATAAGCATAGACCCTGTGATAGGTTCAGTATATTGGTCGGCGGAATGATGTTAGGAGAGCCCGCGATTATAAATAGGTACCTAGATCTTGTTTATAAATAGGTACCTAGATCTTACCATTTGACACAACATTAGAGAGATATACTTATACTACCACAGCTGTGTCTTGGCTTTACTACAAAATTTGATCCTTAAATTTACCATTAAAATAATTGTTCATCCATCAATTAAAGACAAAATTTATGCTACTAAGAAAAATGATGCAGTATAATTGTGTAATGCTTAGTTTATTTCCGACTGGAGCCAATGGCGACGTCGGTAAGATATTCGACCACGGATCACTGTATGTGGGGTTCAAATCCTGGGCTCACCCGTCACTGACATCGCTTTCGAACCTTTTTAACATTAGCTTTACCAGCTTATTAATCCAAACAGATATCGAGTATAAGCGAAACGCCACCTCTCTCCAGTATCCTCACGTGTCTATGGACTTCCGATCCGGGTCCACCGGTAGCACTGCAGGTGAATCCACTCCGGAAGTCATCTGCTCTCACGTTGGTCACGACCAGAGCTTTACCGGACCCGATGATCCGGGAAGATCCGGGTCGCGTCCATCGGATGACCGCGGGGGGATTGCTGGACACATCGCAGCTCAATGTGACGTCGTCCCCTAGGCTTGCTGCTGGGAAGTGAGGCTCAGTGTTGAACTGAGGTCCATCTGCAAGAATTAACATCTAACATCATCGACATCATCATCATCATCATCATCATCATCATAATCATCATCATCATCATCATCCCTTGAATCCCAGTTTAACCAGGGTCGGGGTACAAATAGACAGTCTAAAATCCTCTCTGTCCTAAACCACACCACCAGCCAATCCACTATTTGAGACTTTTCTATTCGTTAACATTTTGTAGCAATTTCTGAAAGAATTAACATCTAACGGTCAAATATAAACACAGAATGGACTTAAAATATTCCTGCTGTTGTTTCCGTAATGTGTCTATTTCTGTTGCTTTGTCGGTTTCATTGAAAGGCAGGCCAATCGTAAACGGATTGTGTCTAAGATATATATTCCTAACGTAGTTACACAACGTTGGAGAATACACAAGCGTAAGCTGAATGTGTATATTTCTAGGGTTTTGTCAGTATTGGGTCTGTTACTGTTGTTTTATCCTGGTCAATGAAAATGTAGACTAATCGTCAACTGATTGTGACTAAGAGGAGACTAAGAAATTACAAAATTATGAAAGGGAAACCAATTCAGGGGCTACATTATTCCCAGGCTAAAAGCCACAAACAAGTGTATAGGAAGGGATCAACTGGATGAGCGATGATGTGCTCTCTCAAACGTGAAAGCAGATTGTGAATGAAGTATACTTTGAACCAACATAACTCTTGGAAGAAAACTATAGAAACTTCCAAGGTGTATAAAAAATGAAATCTTTTCAAGACACTGCAGTCTCAATGCTATATTTAATACAATTATGAAGGCGAGTACGAGCAATAACCGCCACGATGGTTAGTCATGTCTTTGTGCTAGCTGCAATTTCTATCAGTGCAGAGCAAATGTAAAATTGCTGCCTTGAAGAGATCTAAACAAAATTCACTAAAATAACAGGAAAAAGTGATATAGTCTTCTGTATCAACGTATACGATTCGGGTTGACTTTGTAATAATATTCAGTGTTCTATGTATATCTTACGGTATAACAACCGTTAAATACCATAAACGATTACTGCATTCTAGTTGATTTTGCTTAAACAGTAACAAATATTTGATCGATACCGTCGACCATGAACATTTAAAAACTGTTGTAAAGTTAAAGTACGTATATTTGTACTAACAGTGCACAATAATGCGGCGTGATTTCTTAGAGCTCCCCACACTATTCCAAGCCTCGCATTCCACGAGAGATCCATCCATCGAGCTTCGAACCCTTGGAATGCGCATTGACTCTTTTGCTTCTCCAGATATTTCCACTCCATCGCGCAACCATCTGAAATTCAGAGTATAGACAAATGACTAATCATCGGGTATAGTATGAACCAAATATTTGAAACTCCTTACCTGTTCCAATTTCGTACCATTTATTGTGATATTAACTTCGCCTTTATTATGGACATTCTCATCACTTTGATCTTTTTGATATAAATCTGACAAATCATAGCTCTGTAGGTATGTTGTCCAAGGCAGGAATTCCTTTATATAAATAGATATTGCGTTCCTTACTGAGCAGAACATCGACCAAACCATAAACAGGAAATCTAAAAAAGCGAATCGTAGGCTCTTTCGAATCGAACGTGCTAACCTTGATGAGAAACCATTGCCGTTTTTGTCATGTAGGCCTACATTAGTCTGCTTTTAGATAAGAATTATATTTTTTCATTAAACATTTGTCAAACAACATTTTTAAAACAAGAATAAAGATAAACACAAATAATTGCTTAGAGGAACCACCATTAGCACTGAGAATTTTCTCACTCTTAAAGATTTAAAGTACGTAAGTAGTTGTTTAACGGCAAAGCAATTAGTAGTTCTTAACGTATATTCTTCTTATTATTGAGAAAAACATGGCAGCCTTCGAATGAAATGTATCTGAGATGGGGGCTGCTTCCCTTCAAAGTACATTTTTACGATTAATCACAAATGCTATAAACGGAACAGAAAGCACAAGAAATAAATTAGAGGAGAAAACACTCAATGCGATTATTTATTATATTTAATAGGATCTTGGATGCATGAGGTATTAAACTCATTGTTCTGTAATCCGAACACTCTACAGGATTAGCTTTTCTGGGAATTGCTATCATCACTGACTTGGTATAGTCGTCTGACCAAATACCATTAACATGTATATTTTTATATCAGTTAACATGTATATTCTCATTCACATGTGGACATGGGTAAACAGGATTGCTTTCTTAAGGAATGACGCCCCTGCCCAGAAAGATGATAGTCGAAGGTGAGGAAGGCATTGAGGGCCCACCTCATCATAAGCAGAATCCCCCAAGAATAATGGTATATCACAAGGAATGTTATAAATAATTTAAAGATTCACTTGTATGTGGACATGAAGAGAAAGACAGTAGATATAGATAAGTGGAGGCGTTATATACCATGGACCTGCCAGTAGGCAGTGCACTAAGAGAGAGAGAGAGACTAAGAGAGAAAATTTAACATGAAGCCTTACTTCCAGCCGAGAACTTTTGGGTTTCCGCTGGCCGAACAAGTCAGAACAAGACTCGAACCCTCAACAACCACACTCACTTCAGGTCCGTCCATGTCAACATCAGGCTTCGCTGAAAAGAACAGATATATTGCGAATCTCAATTACAATAGAATATAAAAATCTAACGACCAAAATCTTGAAGTTTTAACAATAAATAACAAAAGAAGAATCTAAATATGTTTTAAGGATTGAACCGACTTATGTTCAAATGCTCGAGCTAACTAAACGCTAGTTAAATGTCGAAGATATAATAAGGTACATACATGTATATGCTTACAGATCCTAAAAGACTATCTAAACTCAAATAAAATTTCTGAAATAGTGATTAAACTCTAAAGTACACACAATATTCAAGGAAATATTCCTAGACCCTGCTTACGAAGCCCAATGAAGAGGCTTACAAAGGTTTGCTAATTACCAAAGAAATGACTAAATTGTATTGCATAAATCAAATTAATCTCATAAAACAGTAAATCCTACTTACTGAGAACATTCAGATTCACTGAAGCTATCTTGGGTGTGCTCATCGCTCCATTTTTGACGCTACAGACTATCTCCAGCCCCTGATCTGCCTTCATTGGCACAAACGTCAGTCTACTCTCAACATCTTCTCTTTTACCATCACCTTGAACTGACACAAACTGGGTGACGTTGTGTTGACGGTTGGTCAGAAAGTCTGCATTTGAAGGAGCATACCACGTGACATCCGGAGCCGGTCTGCCATTCCTCGCTCTACAGGTTAACGTGTTGGGGTCTCCAGCAATCACCTCCGTGTAGCTGCCTTGCTGTATATTCACTATATCAGCTGGCACTGAAATATTGACAAAAAACCATATCTAGTAGCACTATTAAACGCTAGAACATGAGAAAACTTAGTTTAAAGTCAGTTTCCAGCTCCAAAAATATAAATGAAAACTAAAAAACTTAGTTTTAGGTCAGTTTCCTGCTCCAAAGATATCAATGAAAACTAAAAACCTTAGTTTTAAGTCAGTTTCCTCCTCCAAAGATATCAATGAAAACTAAAAAAACTTAGTTCTAAGTCAGTTTCCTGCTCCAAAGATATCAATGAAAACTAAAAAAACTTAGTTTTAAGTCAGTTTCCTGCTCCAAAGATATTAATGAAAACTAAAAAACTTAGTTTTAAGTCAGTTAGCTGCTCCAAAGATATCAATGAAAACTCCTTCACTATTAGAGTAAAGAAAAACATAAAATATAATGGCAATAATGTACAAAATATCTTATTGTGAATTTCAGAGTATAATGAGATATTAACGATTTTGGAGTATCGACTTGAAGATCAATGAATTGTTCGTTGAATCTGGCTTTAGACTATAGAAATATCTGTCTCGAACCTTTATTTGAGAAAAATCATATCAGATAACAAAAACAGTTCAAAGTAAATGAGTTGTGCCGAAAGTTCATTTTAATTTCATAAAGTATGACTAACATAGCATAACAACAATTCGAGTGTTACTGTCGTCCATAGCTAGCCACGCTTTAAATGCAGCTTGGAGCCAGTGGCGATGTCGGTAAGATATTCGACCGTGGATCAGTACGTGCGTGTTCAAATCCTGAGCTCGCCCGTCACTGACATCGCTTTCGAGTGAGGAAACTTGCGTTAACATTAGCTATACTAGCTTTAGCCAAACATTCACACTAAAAATGTAAACTGCGTCATAATAATTTAAGTCTTAGACCTACCGCCTGACAGAGTACTCACACTGTACTTTGATGACGGCTTTACTGCTCTTTAGTCCAGCACTGTATTGAGTCGCTCCCACCTGACATTCGAATGTGGCATCATCTTCCAACTGAACGTCCGATATCTGTAGGTGGTATTCTCCTGAAAGTGCAGACCCAGAAAAGAAAGTAGCTTAAAAGTAGCATAAACATGAGCAGAAATTTATTATTATATAGAAATCAGTAATAAAATGAACATACAGATATTAGCATAAACACATATTCATCGAGAAATTGTTGTAAAAATTATAGTAAAGCAATTGGCATAAACTACAATTTGCATGAATATATTAGCATGAAGTAACTAATATAAAAAATAAAGCAAAGCACCGTCATGCAGAAATTATTTAAGATAAAGCATTTATCAAAAACAATTTGCTAGCTATAGAAATGGTGCTCCAAATATCAAAACGAAGTGCTATTAATAACAAATCCTCCACAAGGTGTTGGAAGCGAAAACTAGTAGACATTAATTCAAACTGGATTGCGTTTTTGTTTTACTATTAATACTTACCAATTTTTAACAGAATAGTTTATTAATATTTTTTGATTGCTCCATTAAAATACCGATGCTTAGCTCATCTGATTGATTTATTTCTATTGATAATAAAATTGACAAATGTTGGATTGAATCACAATGTTGCTCGCTAAGTAAAAAATAAGCTTTGTGTAGTGATGGACTTTAAAATCAAGATCACACAATGCTTCACTTGGCTAATATAAAAAATAAATCAAAGCAAGAGAACGGATGCAAAAATCGCAATTTTCGTCTTTATTTTCTCAGAATCTTGTGCAAAAGAATATCGCTTTAAGATTAAGTTACTATACGAAACGTTTAATCCGTTTAAATAATTTTAATTGAACATGCCCTGAGGCAATTTTTCTGTTAATATACTTTAAATAAAGTCTCAGAAATAGAATATAACTTCAAGCAATTTAATATTTTATGACTGAATCATTTAAATAACTTTCAATAGTTTAACAAAATCAACTGATCAGTTAAATGTTGACTACGTTAATATTAGTAGGCTTGACGTCTACAGAGGCGAATGCCACTCACTATTAATCAAGTCTTTGGATAAAAATGTCTATTTAAGGCAGGTCAATCAAATATTGTTTATACTCTTTCCTTTACTCAAACTTTCAAGTAATTTTTCCTGCGTCCAATTACAGTAGACTAGAAGTCTCAATGGAAGGCTTGTTACAAAGTCACGTTATTTCTGTCAACATCTTCGAGAGATTTTCAATTCTAAGCAATATTTAGAAGGGAATCTCGTATATAATGTTGAGATTGACTCTAGTCCTTAACTAATCCTTAACTAATCCTTAGCTAACTATCTATAAATTGAGTCCAGCGCGACTATGTTTAATTCAGTTGTATACACTTGTTGTGGTATCTGGAATAATATTCCACTTAATATTCGTAATGCTTCTACTATAAATTCTTTTAATAAATTATACAAAGATTATTTAATGAATGGTTGGTGATCACTAGTTAGTTATTTTCACTTTCATTTACACATGTAATATTTCACTTACATATGTACCTTTACTTTATCTATTGTTGTGCATGCTTATTAATGTTTGCTCGGATTTTGCTTTCATTTGATTTTTCTACGATTTCTTTTGCTAGTATCTAATAATATTTACATGTTGCATTTCTACAAAACATCTTATAAGTACGTAGTGGTGTTCAGCTAGATAAGATACTGTGTATCTTCACTGATGGCTACTCGTACTCGTAATATGTACTCTTACTTTTTCTATTGTTGTGCATGCTTTTCAATGTTTGCTCGGATGTTTGCTTTCATTTGATTTTTGTATGGTTTCTTTTGCTAGTATCTAATCTTTTTTACACGTATGTTGTTTGTCAGTGATTTGGTGTTGATGCTGAAAAAATAAACGCATATCTCTCTCTCCTTAACATCATTTCACATTTTCGAAAAAACGTTACAATAAATCTAATAAGTACTATAATTTTTTTAAATATTACTAATAATATTATTATCAGTATCATAGATGAAGTATACGCATCACTGGATGTCTCAAATTTTTTGTAAAAACATATAATGGATCTCTTAACCATTTTGCTTAATGACAGCAGCTGATAGCTCATTTTCTTGATGACTAAAGAGTCACTGGTTAAAAAGAACTCTCTCTTACAGTAACTTATGGTGCTAAACGCTAAACTTCATTTAAGTTGCAATATTAATTGAGACTGCTGAATTATTTCAGTTCAATAGACATATTTCTTACAACAGATAACAAAACAATATCAATGTTATAAATATGCCAGCCGCTTGACCGACCGGTGATACACGTGGAGGTGAAAAATACATTTATCAGATAGGCCTATTGCACAAAACAATATCGCAGTAGGAATAGGCTATGGGATAGCTTAATTTATAGCGACTGATTTATTATATGAAATATTATGGGAATCTACGGTCAGATAAATCAAGCTTCTGCACAAGGTTAATGATATTTCTCAACTATTCGCAAGTCAAATCTTGATCCGAGGGTAGTAGTAATAAAACAAGATAAATGAACCAACTAACACGAGAAATATATATCGTAAAATATATTAGTCAATAAAACAGTATATATAGAATTTTTGACGCCGAATCTTGCGCACATTTTAACTTTATTCGCACACGGGTTAGTGAAATCAGAAGAACTACCCCATATTATTGCATCACTATCATCATCATTATCACTACAACACCTTAATTACTCACTCTCTTATTTTTTAATTTTTGCTTTACTGCTGGAGTAAAATTGTCGAAAAGTTTGATAAAGTTTGATCTACAAAATGAATGGTGCACATCATCAAAGGAACGTGCCAGCGAATAGCAGAAAGTAATCAAAAGGTTCAATATTTATCAGTTTTATTGAATCTTTTTATCTCTCTCTCTATCTCTTAGCGCACTGCCTACTGGCAGGTCCATGACATATAACGTCTCACTCTTCTCTTTCTTGCGCTTTCTCCTTCATGTCCACATATGGGTGGAGCATTAAATCATCTAATATTCCTAATCTCGGCCTGCTTCTGCCTCTATTTCCTTCCATTCTGCCTGCTATGACCTCTTCTTAGTAGACGTCCCCCCTTAGAATGTTTTTTCGTATAGTTGCGCACACGTCATACGCATGTGCAATAGAATTTCCTTTCATGTGGTTGTTGTTTGTGTATTTTTTCTCTTCATGGTAATCGTTGCCTTTTTGTTTTTTGGAAATGTGTCCTATCCAACTCTTCTTCCTATTTCGTAATGCAACTCTCTCCAGAACTTTCTCATTTGTAACCTTTTGAGTCCAGCGAATCGTTTCCATTCTTCTCCAAATCCACACTTCCAATGCCTCTAGCTTTCTGATATCTCCCTTCCTTAAGGTTCATGGTTCACATTTTTATAATAGCGTGATCTATACCAAGATTTTCACTACCTTTATTGCGAAAACCTTTGTACGGACCACGCTATTATATGGATGTGAAACATGGGCCTTAATCTTTGTATAGCATTTGAAAATCTTTCTCTCGGATTCTTCTGGGAATATGATAAAATCAGTCTCATTGAGATCGACAGGTCCAAAATCGTCGAAACTGTCACAGTAATATAATGGGTCTGACAAAATCTACAAAAACAAAAACTATAGAGAAATCTGGATGAATAAGCAAAACGTTAACAGTATGAAAATATGTGTGCTAAAGGAAGACAGTAACACATTGACTGTATATGCTAGGAAATAGCATCATTATGGAACATTAAGTGTCTATATGCTAAAAGTAATAATAATATAAATCCCTATACGCTACCAGACAAGAATGATATAAAATATGTACACTAAAAGATAATATGCGTGATAATAGTTTCTGATATTAATTTACTAATACTATATGCTAAAGTAGTATACGATATAAGCTAAAGTATATTATATGCATTATACTGTATATGTTAAAGATATTATAGTATTCCAAACGACAAAATCAACGAGAACAAAGTAACACTGTCTGTTACATTCACAACCGGTTTCATTCATTTGAATCATTTCACTGATCAGAAACTATCATCAAGTACTTCAACGCAGTCCGTGGTCTAACGACATTCACAATTCACTTGTCTACCATTGACGACTAGGCCTACTCTACGACTAGGCCTACTCTACGACTAGGCCTACTCTACGACTAGGCCTACTCTACGACTAGGCCTACTCTACGACTAGGCCTACTCTACGACTAGGCCTACTCTACGACTAGGCCTACTCTACGACTAGGCCTACTCTACGACTAGGCCTACTCTACGACTAGGCCTACTCTGAGAGATGATCATCGCTGAGTCAAATGTTTCTGAGTTGCTTATAACGAGCAGAGGTCAGTTGAGCCGAGGCGATGTTATTAACGACCCTCTCTGGTTGTTCTTTGATCACAGCTCGAGTAAACTGGTTAGTTTGTTAGAGAGAAAGCGATATGCTTACAAAACGTTAGCTGTTACTAGTTACTGAACTGCTGTTGTACTTACATATAGGCCTACTGTACCGAATAGCAATTACAGATGGAATGTATAGCTCAAAATCAACATCTTGTTCTAACATTTTGTGAAATAGTAGATTTGATAGCGCTCTCAGATTGTTGTCTCAGTCAATCAACAAGTATATTTTAAAAAATGATTAACGCACTATAACTAAGAAGTGTTAAGTACAATATTAAGATATTCAATCTAGTGAAATATATAAGATTTTAATGACCACACAAAATCAAAACATCTAAAAGTAGAATAAAAGTTGTAAATGTAAAATTAGGATGAACGTTGTTAAAAGGTTTGAAGGAAAACTATTACTTTTAAGAGAATAAAGTTTTGCAATGATCGCGTCCTTCTCAGTGATAAACAAATTTTGCAAACGACTTTTCTAATTTAAAATTAGTCGGAAAACATTGTGCAGAGGAAGAATCAAAAGAATAAAAGTAATAAAAAATAAAAAGAAGAATAAAAGTTGATAAATAAACACTTTATTGAAAGCTCGCTGCAGTTTTAATGAATATCCAGACATAAAATGTTAATTAGCACGAGAAAGAGAATGAATCTAATAAATTCTTAATGGTACGTATAAATTCAAGCCGAGCCCCTGATCGTCTCTATTACGTAGTCTACCACATGCAGCTTAAGTAATAATAAACCTACTACTACATGCAGTCAAATTATATAGAGACCATATCACTGGTTAAAACTTCGCATTAATTTATCTTGGTCTGCACGATATGACACTGACTATTAGTCAAACACTGATTTCATTTATTTCAAAACGTCTGAGTTTATTTAACTTACACAGCATGCATTGTGTTCCTTTCGACCCTTGCAGCAAAATTAGGCTGGAGTAAGAATGCAAGAAAACTAGGTAGACAACCATATTTGAATTCAGAACAGAGTTGTTAGGCATATTCATTTATAAAGTCTTTTAATTATGTTATAATTATTAATATTAATATTAATATTCATATTAATCTTATTATAATTAGTCACTACTCATCAGAAAATTTCTTTTGCAGATTGGTCTGGGTGAATTGATCCGTTGTGATGTGTGCTGTGGGGACGTCCTGAGGACCCATGTATTATTACACTATATTATTATTATTATTATTATTCGTATTACTATTATTTTTTCATTTTTTAACCCCCTATGAAGGGGATTCTTAGTTTAAACTAAGTATATTATTATTCGCATTATTAGTATTCTTGTATGACAGTTCAAAGCTAACCATTTAAAATGAGTTCAAGTTGTACTCGCTAAAGAGTGAGCCACAATAATCAAGCAGAAGTAGTAAGTGCCTATGTTAGAGAAAGAGGTAGATCATCCCTCAGGCTGAAATAACATCCTTGATTGGAACGACTAACACACAACAGACTTGATAAGTCTAAAGTCATCAGACATACTACACTTATAGCACCGGACAGTTTCACACGGCTGACTGCTGTTCATACTAGCAACATATTTCCATATAATCTTCACCCAACTTGCTCATAAGTATTAGCTGAGATTTATTTAGTTGAGTGTCAATATTTAATGCAGCTGTCAAGTTAATTTTTATTAAAATTAAAATGTGAAACTTTGCAGCACACCGGATTTCCGGTTTTGAATCAAAAATTTATGAGTATAACCTACTACAAGTAAAGAAAATAACTGAGAAAAGAGGCAGAACTGATAATATGGTGTTGGTTGTTAATTAATTATAAAAATTCCAATAAATAGCTTTTAAAATAAAAAAGCATTTTTATAAACTAAACATTGTACATACGACAATTCAAAAGAAATTTTTCTCATTGGTACTGTCTCTTAGGTACTACGGAGCCACTCTTTTTAATATTACCTTTTCTCTCTTAGTATACTGCCTTAGAAAGAAGGCGGTCCATTGCATATAACTCTTTCAGCCAATTCTGTCCTCAACCTTCGTTTCATATCTATACACTAATTTGTTATCAAATCATATAACATCCTATGTCTCAGTCTGTCTTCAACTGTTTTCAGTTGCATTCTTCAGAATCCTATCCCTCTTATAATATGTCCTATCTAACTTTTCTTTATATTTCGAATTACATTATTTAACTGTCTAGCTGTACTGACTCATGAACTTATTCATTGGTCATTTTAATTTTGTGAATCCAACTAATCTTTTCCATCTTTCTCCACAAATGAATTTCCAAAACTTTTAGTTTCCTATTAAACCCCATTCTAACAGTCCACGTTTCACACCATTACAGAAGTGTCGTCCACAAAATCTTTAGAAAATATGTACAAATTTGATATAAAATAAAGTCTCAAAAGTAATATTTAATCTCCACTCAGTCGATTACGATGTTCCTTAATTTCTCTCATGTAGAACGAAAAACGGCATCCTTGGCAAATACAGCAGTTAAAAGGTAATCTGGAATAACAATTAAAAAATACTGAAAAAAAATTAAAAAAGAAGAAAACATTCATATCTATTACCACTTCCAAGAAAAACAAGGTCTCAAAAAGAGAAACCTCAAAAAACCTCAAAAAATCTCAAGAAATTCTCATACCTTTATATAAAAAGATAAAAACAAACCTCGGGCGTGATTTTCAAGCACATGGTATCTAGGAAATCCCTCATACATTGGTCCGGGCCCGAGTCCGAATCCATTCCTGAGCCACTGGGCCGTGCCCCTCCTGTCAGCTATAGAACACCGGATCGTGTGGGGTTGCCCCTGGGACACCGTGGCGTCTTCCGGCTCTTCAATGAATCTCTCCTCAGAGTGGATTTCTGTGTGGTTAGTCACGCATTTATATAATAAATAATTATACAGGTTTAACGTCCTCATCCAACGATGATGTTAAGGACAGATCAATTCGCGCGGATAAATCTGCAAAAGGAAAGTGCTGACTAGAAGTAAGATCCTGAATGAAAGCCGGTCCGGTGATCAAATAACGGTCAGTATAGATATAGTATGCCTATGGTGGGAAGAGGATATATTATATAACATAATACCTATCTATGGCGTGCTCTGTCAGATGACAGATGGTATGCATATTCTAAGCATATTTCATATGCATACCACTTGGTTCCACTCAGCTTAAACGTCGATAGAGACTAAGTTTAATTTTAATTCTCAGATTAGTTCATATTCATAAAAAGTCTTCATTTGCTTAAGGAGCAAACAATAAAATCTTTTGCATTAGAATCTTAAAGTAATTTCTGTGACTGCTACACTATTTGGTTCTCCATATTTAATTCACTGATTAGAAGTTCGATCAACGATGCCCCTTATTGGTATCTTTTCTTTCGCTCCGGACGTAAGTGCCATTGAATTATTTGTAGAGCAAAAAATTAGAAGTTAACTCTTCATTAACTGATTGATTTACAAGTTTGCATGCATACATGTACATGTTCATTCAAACCCTACACGTACACTTAGAAGAGATATTAAATTTATTTATTACTATTAATATTATTGGCTGGAGCCAATGGCGAAGTTGGTAAGATACTCGACCGCGGATCAGTAGATGCGGGTTCAAATCCGGGGCTGTCCAGTCTCTGACATCGCTTTCTAGTGAGGAAACTGACGTTAACCTTAGCTTGACCAGCTTTTTAAAAAATATTTTGGCATAACTGAAGGAAAAACATACCTGAAATGAAGTTGCACAGAATAAATAAAATTAAAGCAGGTGTGGTTAACATCTTACAACAGTATCCCAGAGCTCCTTGTAAATTTTATAGATTGGATCAATTCTTCTGGTATTAGTATTTTTTGTATTCTTCAATTATACTAAGTTTAAAAGTCCATCATTGCTCTTTTACAAATGTTTCATTAAAGTTGTATCCGCATTTAAAATTGACTTTATATCTGCAAGAAATGTACAAACATAGAGATTAAAGTTTCAAGTATTTACTGAAATATAATTATTCGCTTAGTGTTGTCCTATAATAACAAGATGAAATATAATAACACGAATAGTGCAATTGCAGAAATTTGTCATATTATTAGATAAAATCGTGATAAATGATAAAATATAAATGAAATTAAAGAAAATGAGGTTTGCGTGCTAGTCGCAACTAATATACACTGGATGGAAAAGAAGATGGAAAAGGTAAGCATTGAACTGCCTAGAGAACTGCTCATAGGAAAGCAAAGGCTTATGTGATTCAAAGTTTCAAACAGTATAGTACTAATGCTTTTCCGTTTACGAAATAAGTATGTCTTGAACGATATCGATCGAAGAGAGATGATAGAGAGAGAGAGAGAGAGAGAGAGAGAGAGAGAGAGAGAGAATGAAATGTCATTATAATATATCACACTAAAATGTTATTATAATAGCGAAAGAGAGGGAAGGTCTTGGTAGAATTTTATTTTTGTTAATATTTACAAAAATCGTTTTTGTTCATATTCCATCTAAAAGAAATGCTAAGACACTCTAGAAATGATATCAGCTTAACTTTTGGCAAGCATTTGCTTGTATTTAACAAGATATAGTGTTCATGTAGTGTTCCAGAGTATCGACGAGTGAAGACCAATGTGCACAATATGGCGAGAGATAGGTATGACTCAGCTAATTCGAATCAAATGCAGCTAAGTGTAAACCATGCTAGATTGATGAGAAAAGGAAATTGTATACAGGGACGTTGCCTAAGAGATGAAATTAGATATCCCTCACTGCAGCTCAACAATTTCTTCTTGCAAGTAAGAAAAGAGAGGTAGGGTAAAGAAGGCAGAACCCGTTGGTGCAGGGAGTCATAGAGATAACAGACAGCACATTGTAAGTCTACAAGTTGAGAACGTTTTATCAAATTAATATAATATCTGATGTAGTTTAAATTACCAACGCAAAAGCTGCAACAATTTTAAGTTAAAGTTAATTTCAAATTTGATTTAATTTATCTTTTCAAATATATTGCAGGCTTCATTTCGTGATTAGGCTGAAAAATAAAAATCCGTTTTTCTTGCTCGAGCTGTGCTGCTAACTAAGGAAAGCTTAGAGATGCGTTTGCGTCATATACTCTATTAAACATTCACCATTAGTATCTTCCTTAGATTTAGAACCTGTAGTCAGTTGCACAGTGCTCTTACTTTAAAATTAAATGAACACTAACACTGCATTCTTTAATATTTAAATGTTTTTGCTTCATCTTTAATCTCCTGTATATTTTAGTATATTTTGTCTTTCGCAATTTAGTTTATGAACATTTAGTGCAGTTTGAAGCTAATAATTAAGTTAGTTTTTGGACCGATAACTGGGAATGCATTTTCAGTTACAATATCGGAAGAAATATTTGCAGATCCTTGGTACGGATGAGACAATTAATCCATATTAACTTTACTAAATAAAAATGCCTGAAGACTTCAAATACATTTCTCTGTTAGTTAAATAGTCCAATTTATAATTGACAAACGATTCATAGGCAGATTTGAACTGTTTTGAGCATAGTAATGGAAGTATCCAAAGTTTCAAGATATCGAAGTTGTATCAAACTGAAAGTTTCGCGCTTGAGTGACAGGTTTAAGGTTTCAATTCCCCACTGACTCACACAATTTTCTGACACTTCCAAAGTCTTCTACAGTTTCCACTGTATCTCTGACTCACCACGTGCTTTATCCAGCTTTTCCTTCATCCAGATAATTCCATTTCCTTATCTGAGTGCTGTGATGAAGTCTCACCGCGACTGTCTTTGTCCGGAGAAACTCTAATAATTTACTATGTGTTGTTGAAACTATGAGCGACTCAAAATACATGTGTTAGAGATTCTGAGTTTGTCATTGTAGAATCCAGGAAATATAATATAGGCCTAATATAATATAATTCTTAAATATAATCATACGTAATGCCGCTTTTTATCAGTTACAGTTAACTTAGTTTAGTTCATTTTATTTCAAACCACACAATCAATGTATGCGATTATGTACTATTAAGCAAATGAACCGTACAATAGAGATGGTAAATAGCCAGTTAGTGACTACATTAAAGGCAAAAGAGATACAGTGGCTTGTGAATTTACAGTGGATATTCTTTGCTGACTTCATCAATCCTTATTTTTTACGGACCAAATATATAATACAATTAAAAAATATAAGTCTACAGAGTATGTTTATGTATGTGTGAGAGCTGAGAGCTGAGAGCAAGAGAGAGAGAGAGAGAGGGGGAGGGGGGGAGGGAGAGGGAGAGGGAGAAAATGATATGGAGAGAGGAGAAAGATTACACACTCAATTTTACTGCAAGTGATTAATTTCTTTTAAACACTACGGGACAGTAACGAACGGAATTTTCGAATAAATTTCGCTGAGGTCCTGATCATGGACTAAGCGTCTTTAATCTCGAGAATATTTCTTTCCATGTGCCCAGAAGAAATGCAGTGCACTGTGCATGCTGACTTATCGTTACTTATCTTTAATTTACCAAATGTCTAACGAGTAATTCCAATAAAAGTTGAACTTAAATGCAATTAGCTAGTTATTCTGCACCGAGCTATCTAACTGGAAATCAAACAAAGCGTGGAACAGGGTAAGTAGTCTAGTAAGTAGTCCAATCCAAAATAATAAACATGTGAAGAAAACAAAATGGAAATGACAATAAAACACATAAGATACAAAAAAGCAACAACCAAATATGTATTTTAATGCAACTACAATAATTATCGTCAATTTTAGAAATACAACTGAAAGTTAGGATCCTTGACTCAAATCTTTTTTCTAATTTGGTGACTAGATGACTGTATAGTACATAGTCTTACTCAATTACAATATTAATATTGTAATATTATAATAATAATAAATAATAATAATAATAACCTCCGAAAATTCTATCGGAGTGTCATGACCGAGGACCGGTCTTCGAGACTGCATTACACTCTCCTGACAAGTTATCATCAGTATTTTTCCATGGTTAATCATATCTTTGCTATCGATAGCGGCGTAGCGCCAATTTGCAGTAATCTCTGATACAAGATTGACCTTCCTTATGCCAAGGGAATATCCGTCATTTGTTGACTGGCCGAGGCTTTAAACACAGGCTACTGTTCACTCGAGGTGAACACTCTAATCGTAATCGTTACGCCATATCCTCTCACCAACTATTGATAGGGGATACTAAATAAAACTATATGGAATTTAAATCGGCATTCAAACAATTTGTTCCAACACATGCAGGAACATATAATATTAAACGTCGAATGCTCGGAGGCTAGGGAGATGGGGATGCCCCCTGGAGTCGCTGATACGGTTAACTGCAACAACAGGCCAAGGTGCAAGCCTTGAGGGTGTCTGGCAGATTTCAAAATAAACCTATCTGTCCATAAACTTTATATCGACACGCGATGAATATCCCACGCTGCATGTTTCGCTGTGCCTGCCGCTCTTTTGACGGTTTATCTTGCTATACATGTATATAAATAAAATAATATAATCGCTAGACAGAATTTCGATGATGGTGCAAAACTTGTCAGTTAAACACAGTTTATCCTCAGTTGAATTATCATGACTTTAGATGTTGCAAACATTTGAGGTCATGATAAGTATAGCTAAGTTTATATTTTAAAAATATAAATTGTTCTCTTCAAATTTTATAGCTTTTTTGAAACATGACAACAAAAGGCCTATAGGAAAGAGTAATTTTAATTAAATAGTAAAAAATAATTTGTAGCAAGGCAGACAAGGACGTAAATTTAAAATTAACAAATTAGATAAAATAAATAGCCCACATAATTAAAATTGGGTAAACAGGATTGTTTTCTTAGGCAATGACGCCCCTATCCAATAAATGTTAGTCGAAGCTGAGGCAGACATAGGGGGCCCACCTCATCATAAGCAAATCCTCCAGAAATAATGGTATATCACAAGGAATGTTATAAATTATTTAAAGATCCATTCGTATGTGAACATGAAGAGGAAGACGGTAGATAGAGATGAGTGGAGGCGTTATATACTATGGACCTGCCAGTAGGTAGTGCACTAAGAGAGAG
Source organism: Enchytraeus crypticus (assembly GCA_905160935.1). Classification (NCBI taxonomy): domain Eukaryota; kingdom Metazoa; phylum Annelida; class Clitellata; order Enchytraeida; family Enchytraeidae; genus Enchytraeus; species Enchytraeus crypticus. The sequence goes on along the minus strand of CAJHZI010000293.1, from coordinate 684,573 downwards.
ATAATTAAAATTAAGAAAACTGTAATTTTCTAAATCAGCTCTGAATTAATGTAATTCGAGCGGCATCAAAGCGGCTCTAACGGCAGTCTCAGCAGATTCGACGACTAAATCACATAATGTTTCTATCTCCTTATAACCTCCATTAATTTTGTTAAATTATTTCTGCATCTTGAGTGTCAATGCTAAGAATTAATCTAGTCTAGTTCTGCAGTTTAATAATTAAAACGAATACCTCGGCCATCAGCTAATTTACAACCACGCCTTTAGTAAGAAGCTTGTATTACAACGCTAACGTTAACATATCTCTTAACAGCTTAGATAGGAAACAAGAAGCCGTGGTGAGAAAATTAAAGGCTCGAACATTCCTAAGAGCTTCCTATTGAGAGATATTGAACATTCCACTATAAATGTTTGTCTCAGTATTTTTTTGCACAAATCTTACAAAAATTCCTATACAAGGCCAACGGTTGCTGAGGATTAATTATGCCGTGTAAACAGTACTTGAAATGTAAATGTATACAGCATACATACATACACCAAAATCAGTGGTGGAATTTACAACTATCAAACCTAATCACTGAAATCCGCAATACCGACCATATTAAGACTCGACCATACCGCTTCTTATGAGAATTAAATTTTCGCATGGCCTCTTTGGCCTTATGAAACAAATAATGTAATTATTATTAATTTAAAGAATTTGTTTTTGCGATAAACAAAGATATGGATATATAATATATGTATGTATGTACGAGCAGTGACACACCAGTACACCATTTCATCGTTGACATAATAGTTAGTATACCTAGCAATTAAAAAAACCATAAAAATACAGCGAATCTTGTCAATTTACTTCAATTGTATCAATATTCTACATATATATCTATATAATAGTATACAGTATGTAATAATAATACTAATACTAACATTAATAATAATACTAGTAATAATACAACTAATAATAATAGTAATAATGATACTACTAATAAACAGTATTATTATTGTTAGTAGCAGTATTAGTATTATTGGCTGGAGCCAATGGCGATGTCGGTAAGATATTCGACCGCGGATCAGTATGTGCGGGGTTCAAATCCTGGGCTCTCCCGTCACTGACATCGCTTTCGAGTGAAAAATCTGACGTTACCATTAGCTTTTTAAATTATTTTAACTGGTCGGCGATTCCGCTCAAGTACTGCTCCAGTCGTTGCTATCAACCCCCGGGTTCTTTACACCAGGGGTTTAAAAAATTTTAATCATTAGAATAATAATTAGAATATTATTATTATATTTTCAATAATATTACTGCACGAGAATTAGGCCTATATGATTAGACATAATATACTATTATTAAACCTATGCTAACATTAAATAAATTGTACGCTGTCACAATTGTAACTCTAATATGAGAATAAAAAATCAGCCTAAGCATTGTGTGCTTTAAAAGATCAAACTAAGTTAAAAATCAAGCATTTAAGAAATCATGTAATGCTGTGACAGAAAATAACGTTTCATTATAGTTCCAAAACCTCCTACCTTTGTCACTAGTTGCTATGCTATTCGTACAAGTTAAAGTTCTAGATAAGTACTAATCCACATCGCATAACATACAGTAGTACTGTCATATAGAACTGATAATGAAACAGAATGGCAAATATTAATTCTCTATATTTACATGTATAGTCGTAAAATATCTACACTCTTCCGCTAATAAATTTTATCTAGAAGTAACCAAGATATTACTGCAACATCCAAGACCGGTCATCACAAGCTTCTTTTATCTTACTAGTACAATCTAATTCACCAGAATACGTAACTACTTTACCACAGAATCTCCCATCATCTGAACTATTCCTTTACATGTAAGTTAATACGAGAATCTTAGAGCATCCACTACTGCATCAGACTGACTCAGCGGCTGCTGTCTTACTAATGCACAGGACCTGTGGAGACTGTTTTATTACACAACAGGAGACAGGGCCCTGCCGTGGAGCCCTAGTGGGCCTAGCGTGAATTAGTGGGCTTCCATCGGGAAAACTTGTCCGTCAAGTCTTTCCAGCGAGAATGCTGTAAAGCTGGCGCCTACGACGAATTGAATCATCAAAATTTCTAATGAAAGTTAGAATAGTAAATGTATGTAATCATTAGTTTTTTCTTTCTTTCTTTCGTTGGTTCATTTGTTTGTTCATTAGTTTGTTCGTTAGTTCGTTCGTTAGATCCCTCGTTTATTTGCTCGCTCATTCACTTACTCATAAATGATATATACATACAGCCATACGGTCAGTAATTCACTCTTTCATTAACTGATTCCTTACATCCTTAATTAACTAATTTATTAATCTATTAATTCCTTAATTAATTAATTCATCCAATCATTCCTTCACTCATTCTCTCACTCACTCAGTCGCTCGTTCAAGTTTTCCAGCCTGTGGAAGTTCATTGTTAACTCCATGCAGCGCTAGTCCCGTTTTTGACATGCCATGCCTTTCGAAATAGGAAAATAACGTTAAACTGGATATTAACCTTAGCATGTATTCATTTATTCACTGAATCACCGAACCAGTTATATAAACAAACTGATTCAGTTTTCGTATATCGCCACAGTACCGAACGCCGTAGTCTTTTCAGATAATCTTACACAATCCAGGCACACTTTCAGTGATAAGATATAGTCGACGAGATAAACAATGCTCTAATAACTCGTATTAAACTGACTCATACAAATCCTACTGGCCTACTGAAAAACGTGTTAACTGTACATTTTACGAATCTGTAGGAACTAACTAAACATAGTGACTAATTTTACCGTGACAGTTCGACATACCTATAGATTCCAGCATGAAATGACGAATCAAAGTAATTTTACAGTTTATCTGCTGAATTTCGTTGTGTTCGGTCAAATTGAGTAGAGACTAACAAAAAGCTACATGAGAGTATTCCGCAAAAATTTAAAACACAGATAATGAAGAAAGAAGGGAGAATGAAACCTATACATTCTCTTTACACTTCATATAAGATTTGAACATTACTCATAATTTCTGAACATTTAATCATCAGACCCTGGAAAGCTAAGGAAGTTTAATTTATACATATAAATACTAACAAACGAAGAACGATTTCGAAAGCCAACTTTGGACGTACAGCTTGAAATTCTAAACTAAGTTTTAAAGTTAACCTAAAATGAAGCGAGATGCGGTAGCTTTCAGCATCCAAGTTATATATCGGCGAATCCTACTGAGCGTTCTGTACATCGCAACAATTAATTAAATAATGAATGTCGGTAAACTGAAAAATTGAATAAATGATAAAGCCTTAAATATTAGTTATAATAAGTATAATCCTGATTCATAACTAAAACGTAGCATAAAAAATAATATTTCTAGCTTAACACGATACTCTCCAATTTGCGAGTAATTCGCTTCTTTACGAAGGCACGCATCATGCATTGCCTTCAGAGGGTTTATGGACTAGTATTTTTATGATTTTAGACAAACGGCTTGTTCTGTAAGTCAAATTTAACTGAAAGTGGACCGTGTGTCCAAAGTTTAACATAAAACATCGTGGCGTGGGCATGAAGCATCGAGAGAATACTTTAATTCATGTATTGCATAACATGATTTCTTGTGTTGTGTCCGGGACACTGAAGAATAGATCAATCATAAATTTCACGTGACGTAAGAGGCGACCGACCACGAACGGAGGAATGTAACGGGAAACCATCTCAGAAGCAAAATATTCACAGGCTGTAGGCAGTATTAAGACGTAGATAAGTCTTTTGTGAAGGGATTGATTTGATGATCGTTGGAGTGAGGGCTCGTTATGAAGCGTTAACAGCAGCATGTCAGTAGCAATATGCACCTAGGTCCTTCCACTTGTCAGAAGACTAAGGAGAGTGAGATAATATGGAAAATAAAATAAATATCAAACAGGCTCAAAATCACAGAGCTCATTTGCTAATCAATTTAAAAAATAACCAAATTTTAACATTAAATTGAAATATATACATATAAAACATCGTGTATACACAAAATTATAATGTCTCTAAACTACTGCCCAAAGTGGGCGCTATAATCTTCCCCCTCTCCGCGAAGGTTTTAGCCTCTATGGGGGCGACGACTTCAATAAACATTTGGGGGGACGTGATAACTGTAGGGGAAAGAGGACACTTGTGGAAAATGTGACGTTAAGAGCCTTTAACTATACTAATGCGGTAGGCCTATAGATTTAAATTATACACTACAGTCTACCCTGAAACTCTGACGTTAATTTATCATGTTGCAGCTTGATGCACATTTCCTTAATTTCCAGTAATATAATGCGATATATATATATATAATTATATTTATTTCCATTGTATATATATTATGTATTAAATATATTTTATGTATTTCACGGGGGTGGTCTAAGAGATAGGGTTCTCCATAAGAAAGTCAACCCACCTAGGCTTATAGACTTGCAACAATTTCCTAATAAATCTCATATCTCTTAAGGATTTGTAACCATAAATACACTGTTCTGGACTTTAGGTATGATGAATTGCCATGAAACATGAGTTACTGTATGAACCACCAGGCGGCGTGATAGGCGCCTGTTGAAGATACTGACAACGTTCCTCCTCAATCATATCCTAACGATCTTAGTTTATTGCTTGTTTACCACAAACCACAAGTCATCGCCGGATTGTAAGAGTAGATAGATGGATATATCCAGGTCAGCCTTGTAGAGTATACTTTGTTGGTCATTTTAGAGAGGAAATGAGAAAAACAGATTGACTGACACACAGACAGAAAGAGAGAGAGAAAGAGAGAGAGATAAAGGGAGGGAGGGAGGAAGAAAGATAAAAAGGAAAAGATAAGTGATATTTCTAATAAGGTAAAAGGTTGAGGTTGTAATGTATGCATACATTTATGCATTGATGGTATAACACAAAACTCAAGCAAAAATCGTACTAAACCCTTACAAATCCTTAGAATGTTTTTCTCAATATAGATTCCCTTTGTGCAATTAGGGGCCTACATGTAATTCTAGGTCACATTGTTATGCATATCCTACACTTTTCAATTTAACTTGGTCGTATTTGTTATTTTAAACATTCCTTATAACATCGGCACATTCAGCAGAAAGGTTCATCTGTTTGCACTGTATGATGGTTTTATCTCTTGTTGCTATCTTTCTAATTAACATATTATTTATTTATATATAACATATTATTATTAACATATTATTATTTATCTATGTTATTAGTTTGTGAATTGGGTAAGAGTTGCACACAACTCTTCCAAAGAAAGGCTTATTGGCAACTTTCAGTTTTTATTTATTCTTGCCTCATTCTTCTCGCTTTCTCTCTCACTCATGTATTCTATAACTAAGAGCTAAGAGACCTATTTTATATAAAATTGGAAAATACCATAACGACAGTTTAGTACAAAAGTTCTTTCCAAATACTGAAAAAGAACTAAAACAATAAATTAAATACAACGATTTAATTGTACATTGGTACAAATAAATTTCATTTGACAAGCAACACACTGCGCAACGACTGAATATAGGATAAAACTCCATTTTCTTTCAAGGATAAAGCTCCTTTAAAAATTCGACGAAGCAAACTGGCACTCTAGGTAGTCTAGTACGGCGGATAGATCTGCTGCAGTTAATAAAATGTATAGCTCAAGACAAGTGTCTATAACAGCTGTTGCATCAAACTTTGACATTACGTCTCAGCAGCTTTCAGTGCAAAGAAGAACTTGTATTTTCATTGGTATGACATGGTGCAATAAAAGTATGTCACTTTTTGGAAAAGGCCCTTAACATAACGGTAACTAGAGTGTTACTGTCATCCGTCACAACCTCGAGCACTATTGAGATAAATTCAAGCCGACGAGAAAAAGACTTATACCTTAGACTCCATATAATCTCAGTAATTCAGTACATAAGCTTACATTGGTAATAGGACTATGCTAGTCAACTTCATTTATAAATAGTACATGACACATTGTATTAGCTAAACTACGTGTATTACAATTATTTAAGAATATAAATGGGAAAGCAGCTGAGGTACTAAGATATACTTTGAAACATCACAACATCACTAGTCTTAGCGTTTCAGATAATGTCTTGAAAATATAAAAATCTACATTTATAGTTCTCATATTCTCATATAAAGTGAACACGCATTAAAAGTGGCTACATACGATCAAGTTTATCTGAACAGATAAATAATAATTAATTAATTAATAATAATTAGGGCCTATAGTGAAATGATCAACTATGTTGATATCTATCACTTTTAATACCACATGTTCTAACCGTTAGGCTATTTAGTCCATTTTCTGTATAACTACTCCCGTGAATGTCCGAGATTTTACTCTCAGATCAGTGCGGGTGGGATTCGAAACCCCGCGGGTTCAATTCACCTCAGGATCTGTCATTTAAAACTTCATGACGTTACCCTTAAGCTATTAAGACATTCTAATATTTCATATAGATGAGACATTCGGCAGAGTTCAAATAAATGCAATCAATTGGGGTTAATAGTAGACCTAATAACTTAATAGTAGGACTAATAGCTGGCATAATGGCTCAATAGTAGGGGGAGGGACTATGCCTAGTAGCTGGCCTGATAACACTAGGCCTAATAGCTGGCCCAATACCTTACTAGTAGGCCAAATAGCTTAAGAGTAGGCCTAATGGCTGTACTCATCGCTTATCATTTCAATTGAAATGTGCTTATTACACCAACAACAACAACATCTGCTCCTGTCGAATATGGTTCTACAACAATTATGATATCTAGTCACTTAGGAAAAACAACGAACATTGTTCATTTTGTTATTCATTTTGATATCTAGGCAGTAGCCGCTGCAGAAGCAATTTATTAAATTTTTAAAATTTATTTCTAACATTAAAACTTAACTTTAATTTGTTTAAAGATAAACGAAGTGCTGCTGAGCCAATATTCATTTTGATAAACTAAAAGCTATAGAGCCTATACTTAGGCTAGTATAAACTAACAACAGCAGAGTCATTATTCACTTTCATGCCCAATCAGCCACTTGCAGCAGTGACTGACTGACACTAAATGAGTGCGAAGCTTATCTCTTTATTCCTTGTTATCAATCTGGTTTCCCCGAAAGATTGAAATCACACACTAAGGTAACTGAGAGTCAATTTGTTTACAAAACTGTGCAGTTAGTTTCAATTGATATAACGTACATGTAAATTTCTACAGCTGATATTAGCCTAAACTATTTCCGTCTACTGCTGAGTATACAATTTATACTACGAATGAAGTAAAATCGATTTTGTAGTAACTGAGAAAAGTTATGAAAATTACTTCAGTAGCCATCTTACAGCACGCTAAAGCCTACATTTAGAGTTTGTAGAATAAAATGTTTGTGATGAATAAAAGTTGATAGTCTGTGAGTTTTATAATGTGCGAGAAAGCAGTCAGTGACTTAGAGTATATTATTTTGCGCCTTAAACCTGTCATTTGATAAAACGTTAGAGAGATATTATCAATGCGCATATAGTTTAATAACAAGAATGAAGATTTAGTTTTGATTTTTTCAAAACAAAAAATGCGAGGGAATCCACAAATTAGAAATTAAGCCAAAATAATAAAAAAATGAGAACCCAAATAATATTGAAAATGGTCAAGATATAAAGTTTTGAATACACACTACACAGGCAAGGAGAGCTTACAAATTCTAGTACAAAAACTTAGGAGTATTTTATCGTTGTCATGCATCTTAGATCCTTTTTTATGAGTGAAACATTAAGTTGTTGTATTGATTCAACATAAGTTTTCATTAAAGAAAGCTAAACATTTATACTCAATAGAAAAATTCAACACAAGTAATATTCAGTCTCCTTAGATTACAATTAATTGGTAACACACTTGCCTCGTTTATAGGCAGTTGAGCATTTGAAATTTCTGCCTGAAGTTATTTCATTCAATCATTGCGTAAGAAAACAAGCTTTGAAACAGTGTTGATAGAAGAATATTTATTTCCGAAGAATACTGTACGCACACACCCGACTGTTGTCATCCTGCAAAACTTGTAGTGCACAATTACATCTTAACATGTTAAATCTTCTGTAGTGGAATAGTTAATGAAGCCTTCAAATCGACAATTTTATGGTTAATTGCGTAAACCATGAGCCCTTAATGTCTTCGCCCCTCCGTAGATTGCAACTCTATACTAATAAAGATTGGATGGAGTATAGGGTGGAATACCGAATGCCCAATTCAGCCAGGAGTGATTAAAGGCTGAAAAACCGACAGCCCAATCAAGTTTGGAGTGATTAAAGGCTGGAATACCGACTCCCAGCTTAAAGAACGTGTAGATACTGTCCGTGCAACTGTGACTACTATACTGCCTTTATATTGGTCTTAAAACAACATCTTAAACCTGTACTTATTTTAGACTAAGAAAATTATAAAATTATATCAAAATATTTCTCAATTCCACAGATGTTCAGACTACATTGTTACGGGATTACTATTTTAACAGTACATTAGTACTAACAATATTGCTTACTAGTGCTAGTACACTACTAGTACTAGTCATTGGTACTTTGTGCTCGCAGTCCTGTGAACTATTCAGTTTGACTGTCGTTAAATACTATTTTATTTAAACTTTTTTTTATTCTAAACAAATATATTTCTATAATTATGTATTTAAATATATCTAGCTTTAGTATACCAGACACTTCTATTCGTTCTTTACTGATGCTAATTTATTCTTTGACCTATAGCTAATGTTATGCATTTTACTGAATAAAGTAAGTTATGAGCAAAATTACTCTTTTAGTTTCTAGCATAAAATAGTAGAAGTTTATGAGTAGCAATACATTTATTGTTTAACATCAAGGCTGTCAATAAAACATAACTTGTATTAATTCTTAATTAATGTCATTAAAGTTCCAACCGCTCAATATAACATCCGTGGAATTGGAAGTAGAGTCGCGAACTCGCGATCCATCTAGTCAATTCAATATCTCAGGAATAATGGAATTAAGCCCTACACTATGCTCTGTTTTACGTTAGTTGAAGCTGAAATAAACTAAGAGGCTGATGATAAACAAGTAACACATGGCCGGTTGGCGTCATTTGAGCAAAACTGGCAAGTGGAAACCACACCATCGAATGAGAAATTAATGCTATATATCAAACACCATGTAACGTGGAATAAACAAGCGAAACAAATTGTAAATTATAGAAAAGTTAATGATTAAATTATAAATTACACTAAAAAGTGTATTTGCTATTTCGCATTTCTCGTAATGAACTGACTTCTCATTTTAATGCTTTAAAGTGGTAATGACTGACTGAATTGTATTGTTAAAACATAAGTAAGATTCATTTAAAGCGCATATAAATATGAAAATAAAACCGACTAGCGACCTAAGTCATGTAGAAATGGAATTTTAAGCATAATTTCATAGAATTTGCCTTTTAATTCTGTATTAAATGTGGACCATTTAAAGCCTAAATTTTATTTGCATGTATGGGTGAACTTTATACATTTCTTTTGTCACAAATCTAAAATATAGTCTATACACACCTGTGCGATTATGATTGATTCATAAATCAGTCATAATCGGTCATATGTCAGTCATGAGACTCATGTCAGTCACAAATCAGTCATAATCGGTCATTTGTCCGTCATTTCAGTCATGTCAGTCACAATCCGTCATATAGAATATCAGGAATACATCAGTCAGCTTATCATAAGATTCATTGAATGTCGGCTATGCAAAATGAGTATTATCTCCTACTTCATGATTTCCTAATCCTGACCTCAACGTTTTCAATAATGACTCAAAGACGGTATTAACCCGGCTGTACTGTTGTTTCCGGTACTATAAGCGTAAAGTGATGCAAATCCGAAACAAAATAAACAAACTGTGCAACATACAAGTGTATTGAAGGACTGTGTGCATTGCAATCCTGATGAAATAGAAAAGTTAGCGAATATCGAGGTAGGGGGCTGTCATGCAAGATGGGTGCCAGAGGGGCTAATTAGTTGAGGAATGGAGGTGGGAACATTCGTGACTAATAGTGTAGAAACGAAGAAAAATTTATCAGAAGAGGATTTGAAACAAACAGCAGCTTAATTACAGACCCACGGGATTCCACCATACTATCAAGTGGCTCACTACAGTCCAAGAAGTAATCCTATAATTGCGTCATCTGAATGTACTAGGTCTCTCTCTCTCTCTCTCTCTCTCTGTATCTCTCTCTCTCTGTCTGTTTCCTACTCTCTCTCTCCCTCTCTCTCCCTCTTTGTCTCCTACTCTCTCTCTCTCTCTCTCTCTCTCTCTCTCTCTTTCTCTCTCTCTCTCTCTCTCTCTATCTCTCTCATAGCCAAGTGTTCTTTAGGTGGCAGGAGGGAAGAATCACATAAATTGAAACGATAAATATATTTCACGAACTTTCTTGAACAACGATTACATACCTTTCATCTTACACATGCCATTCACATACACACTTTTATAATACAACCCTTTTCACTTCATATGTCTAGAGTAAATCAATGGCGAGCTCATTGAATAGCGATATGACTCTTCCATAATAAAGATTTTTTTAATTAAAGCTATCTCTACTAGTTATAAATAGATAATTTACTCTATATTTGCAATATTGTATAACAATCGGGTGACAAAGGGATAACTAAAAGTAAAATTCGAATAAACAACGAAATAAAATACTGAAAAAATTTCTTCGGTGCCAGCTAGATGATCCATTAAGTAATACATAAGTAATATTTAAAATAGTATTTAATATTTATAATTTACATTGCTGTATATAAAGGAGTACATGGGAGATATCAGACCAGTGGTCTCTGTATAAGGCTCTAACTATGTAGTATCCCTGACACAGATGCCTAATTTCTCCTAATCCGTCAATCATGCACTTGAGCCTTTTATATGTTATAAACTCAAATTCAAGAAACTAAAGTCAAGATTAACGTCATTTTCTTGTTTAGCATGTTTGTCAGTGACGAGTAGAGATCTGTATTTAAACTCTGCACATAATGATCAGCAACCGGATAACTTACCAACATGCCACTGTCTCAGCCTATTTATAGAGACATATGATACAGTTAACTAGAAAATGAGAGCTATTTTAAAGCTATTCTTAAATTACAAATAGAAATAAAAGAAAACTTCAAATGCTTGCATGGATACACAATGTAAACAGAAAAAATTATTTTTTCGGATCGTAGCTGACAACACTTGACAATCAATTTATTGTTTAAAAAATCTTTGCTTTACTACAAATTTACTCGAATTTATTAACTTGTCATGTTTCATCTCAAATTCCTTTTGAAATATAGTTTGTTGCAGCTTTATTTGTTATTTATTTCGACATTGGATATAAAATCAAGTATAAATTGATAGTGCAGTTAATTATCGGCCTAAACGTTCCATTTCTAAAACGCAGCGGTTTGCTTCGGCAAAGTTTTGATTTATTGGTTCAACTCTGGAGAGACTAATTTAACTTACACACTGGTGAGACAACCGATCAGAAATTGAATCAAAACAAGGATTACATTTCACAGCCGATTAGATTTGTTTATAAAACTTACAATTAACCACAGCGCTGCGCAATTAGCTCATAACTGTACTTACCTTTACTCTAAGGGAAGGATTTCATATGGAGGTTCCATTTTTTCATAATTATATTCGCTTGTACAGTATATACACATATATAAAACGTTCCCATGCAGTTTCATACCAATTATCTGTAGTTTAATGAGATTGCGTTATAATATTAAACATTAATAAATCAAACAAAACCCAATAATGAAGATACAGTATCAAAATTGACAACAGTCAATGGAATATTTTGCTTTAAAATAAACAAGACAAGTCCGTCAAATGGAGTTCAAATGTAACATTAATTTTACGCGTAACAAATCTACGTAAAGAGCTCTTTCTTAGAGGAGAGAGAATACATTTACAAACTCTAAATTGAATTAAACTTGGAATTGTATTATGTGATAGTAAATTAACGCATGAATATAATTGGCTATTGCGCTATCAAAATGTCACATAATAATTTGGTTATTATTGTCTATTGCTCCAAATTTTTACAAAGTGGAAATTCGAGAAAAGTTACTTTTAGTTACACAAACTTAATTATGCCCAATGATTAATGAGTAATCTACACGTATACAGGCTCAGCCTTTCCAAACCTTCATTCATATCCATCACATATCCACGATTATAATTATGAATTGACTACTTATTTTCTAGTTAATTGGTTAGTTTCTCGTTAGTTAGTTTATTTCTAGTTAATTAGCTAATTTCTTGTTGATTAGTTAATTTCCAATTGATAAATTAATTTATAGTTAATTACTTTTTCGCTAATTAGTTAATATCTAGCTAATTGATTAATTTCATATTAATTAACTAATTTTAAATTAATTAATTAATTGCAATTAATTAGTTAATTTCAAACTAGAGCTCAGCAAATGTTGTAGCAATAACAGCCGAAGTATATTGAAAAATTTAGGAAATGTTTTTCAAACAGGAAACTGTGCAACTAGTACATATTAGTACAAATTAGGACAAAACTAACGTACAATAGGAATCTATCCAACAGAGTTTGATTATTTAGCTCTGCTGTTAGTAGGCTAAGGGAATAATCATCATCATCATCATCGTCGTTGTCCTCGTCGTCGTCGTCATCATCGTCATCATCGTCGACGTCGTCGTCGTCGTCGTCGTCGTCATCATCATAATAATAATCATCATCATCATCATCATCATCATCATCATCATCATCATCATCATCATCATTGGAATCCCAGTTAATGGACTATTCTACAATTCTGTAGCAATTTCTGGAGCCTAGGCTCTCACCAAATGAATGCCCGTTCTGACTTTCTTTTGGATCTTAGTGCTTTGTCGCCTTTACGACAAGTGCAGTCTACGATTGGTCTATTCATTAGCACCCCGGACACAACACGGGGATAGTAATATTTGTAAATCAATTTGTTTTGATAATCTTAAATTTATAGTGAAAAATAAAAACTTTTACTATCCACAATTGAACCGAATGAATTCCATGAGTACAGACGAACATATGGGACGGTGCATATCATCTTACGTAGTCTCATTATGACACCGTGTGATATTACACTGGTCCAGATACTGCAGAACAACATCCAACAAAGAACCAATGATGACCTAGGTCATAATTAGTCGTCTCTCCAGTGAAACCCTATACCTGTTAAAAGGCAAACTGGCCCCACCGCGCATTGCGGGTCATCTATCTACGCCTACAGTCGTCTACAGGGGTCTCAATGAAAGTCGCTGGGGTCCTAACGAAATTTCATTTTTTCAAATTTCATTCTTTCCTTAAACGCCCCTTAAGTCCGACATTCAGGCAAAAATGGTATTTAATAGTAGTAGCAGAATTTGAATTTTGAAATAAATTAGTATATCAAATCAAAAGATATTCGCTTCTATTAACCCAAGCATAGAATCATCAAAGGTCATCGTAGAATCATCAGAGATTATCATAGAATCATCAGGGATCATCATAGAATCACCAGAAATCATCATATAATTATTAGGGATCATCATAGAATCACCCGAGATCATCATAGAATCATCAGAGTTCATCATAGAATCATTAGATATCGTCATAGAATCATCAGATATTATCATAGAATTAGCAGAGATCATGCCTATACTAGTCATGGGCTGAAACCTCAGCCACCATAAAACAAGTTACTGGCGCTAAAAATCCAAGAAAGTTTATCAATATATTAATTAAATATTCAAACAGACTGTACAATCAGAGACATAAAAGTATGACTTTTAATATTTAACTAACATCGGGCACCCTACATCAATTTCTATATTCTTAAATGCACATTAATATCTCTTTGAATTTAAAATTGATCACGTAATGCGATTTCTAACAGTCTTGCTTTGACGTGAACTTTAACTTAAATTCAATATTACAAAGTTCAGTGGCGGAAACAGAGGGGGGCCCAGGGCCTAGGGGGCCCGGGCCCCCCTTAGGCCGGCGATAATTTTTGTAAACTATAGGGTGTCCAGATAGGTCGTGAACGATTTTGAATGCAAAAAATTATATGTTATGCACAATACAATGTGGAAAGTTTGATACTGGCAGATAGGCTGTTCAATTGTAAATAACAGGGAAAATACTGTAGGTTTGTAACTTACGTTTCAAAGTGTTGACGTCATTTGCCGTGACGTCATCAAAATGTGCGTAAACAGAAAACTGCCGCAACAGTGCAGTAAATAAACGGCGTATCACTGATTAGGCAATGGCAACATTAAACGAAGCGCAAATTAGAGCACAAGCTATTACACTATTGGAAGAAAAGTATAGTTATGGCGTTATAGCAAAAAAACTAGGTCGTAGTAAAGCGTGGATTAGCAAGTGGGCCAACCGCTACAAGCAGAATCCAAACGAAACGCTGCAGAGTCGTTATCAAGGCGGTCGAAAGTCTGTGCTGACTGCTGCCGCTCAAAAACTGATTAGGCAGTCTAAATATGTGCGTGGACAGAGTCTGCGAAAGTTAGCACGTCGATTGAAAGACAAACGCTTTGCTGGATGCAAAGAGACAATAAGACAGTATATGCGAACGACGCTGAAATGGAAATGCTTTAAACGACAAAAGGTCCCAAAGTTAAGTAGTGCTTATAAAGTCCGCCGAGTCAACTTTGCGAAGAAGTTTAAAGATATTGACTGGTCGCGTGTCATGTTCACTGATGAATCACCTTTCAAACTTTACTACGTACCTAACAATAAGAACGATGTAGTATGGGGATCACAAGAAACTTCTGTTCCGTGCGCGCCACAGGTGAAGTTCAGCCCGTCAGTTCTGGTGTGGGGTGGTATTACAGCTCGCGGATTAACAAAACTTCATATCATCCCAAATAAAACTTCAGTTAATTCGACTTATTACATCAATGAGATACTGGAGAAAGAGGTCAAACCAGCATTCCAGCGAACAGTTGTATGTACGAATTTAACAGCTACAAAGCTGTTTCGTAATAACGGCGAAGGATTGTTTCAACAAGACGGTGCACGTGCACACACATCAAGAGCGTCAGTCGAGTGGTTGAACACAAACATTAATGGATATATCTCACCAGAGGACTGGCCACCTAATTCTCCGGATTTGTCACCGATAGAAAATGTTTGGAGTATTATGGCGGCAACGGTTTATGCCGATCCTGAACCGCAGACATTGAACAGCTTGAAACGCCGGATTCGAAAGGCGTGGAAATCGATACCTCTGAAAACTCTGACAAATCTAATTGGCTCGATGCATGATCGACTTGACGCTGTACTGAAGAATAAAGGAGACATTATTAAATACTAAATGACAATTTTTATAAATTTGTTACTAGTGGATTAAAAATGGCAGTCATTCAAAATCGTTCACGATCTATCTGGACACCCTATATATTATTTTGTTTCGATGGAAATGTTTATGTGTCAATATGATTGTAAGGGCTGCAGTGGTTGGGGGGAGGGGGGTACGAGACGGAACTCAATTCAACTAGCTCAAATAGGGCCCATATTTGGTGAACTAGGAATACTATATAATGGAAGGGGCCCGAAAAATGTTGATCGGTTCACTAGCTCTGTCCCCAAAGCAATGGTGCAAACAGCCATGACTGGGAGGGGCTTAAGCAGCCCTACCGACAAAACTAGGTCACTTTTTGCAATTAGTCCAGATCAGCTGAGTTTCTTCAGAGGTGAAAAATTAACCTAATTTTTTCCAATAAAAATGCAAGATTTTAGTATGAGTGGGTGGAAAAGATACGGGATACACTCACTCTATGAGCCGAGAGCAGTACTGGAAAATGTTGAGCCCCCGCTACAACATTTTTCTGGTAACGTTGAGTCACATGTCCCGCAGTAAGCAAAAATGTTTACACTTTAAAAAAATTTCGGGCCCCCCTTAAAAAATCCTGGATCTGCCCCTGACAAAGTTGCTTTAGTTTAACTTTAGAGTTAAACTAGCTTTGATGTAAAGCCTTAAAGGTGTCAATAAATTAACAAAGCGACGTTGCTGCAATTGAAGTCGTTTCTTCAACTTAAACTGTTTTATTTTAAAGTTTAAAAGTTATTAACATTTTCAACGCTTTCTGCTATATTTAGTTACTTATCAGCTACTACTTCACATGGCTGGTATCAGAGGCCAAGCGACTAGTACTATACGTTATGCCGGGTTGTAAATCAAAGCTACAAGTGTAAAGCGAAGATTTATAGCCAGCCGGTGAGAAGGTTAATCGTGTCAGTATGTTGAATTAGAAAGGTTGCTGTTTCTATTTGATTTTCTAGCCATCTGTAAGAAATTCATCTGTAGAAAGAAATAAGTGAAAGAGAGAGATACACAGACAAAGACAAAGACACACACATACACACACACACCTAGAGAGAGAGAGAGAGAGAGAGAGAGAGAGAGAGAGAGAGAGAGAGAGAGCAATTCTTTATAGAGCTATATTTTCATGTATAATTCTTATCTTATCAATTCTGCAGACGTTTAACATTATCGTTAAGCAAATCAAACAAAAATACAAATAGGCCTACACAATTAGCAGGACCAGAGCGTCACACAACAGGAGGCTACAGGTTCGCACCCCAGCCGGACCGTCTCTGATAACATTATCCCTTGTGATGCGCCAACAGACGTTAAACTTAGCTTCATAATACTTTTAGTAACGCAACGCGATCAAATAATTGTAGAAACTTTGTAGAAAAACTAGCTTAAAACTGAAAATCACATCGGAAGCCATACTTTTCCCAAGCTGTAGGCTACGTAAGGTATGAAGAAGTCATAGACTTTGTGAAGGGATTAACTTGTTGATCTAAGGAGTGCTCTTAAGGGCGAGAAAACAGACTTTGAGTATGAATATGTACCTTGAATCTTCCACTTGGCAGTGCACTGACGAAGAAGTTAAAACTACACGAACAAAACAGAAACTGAGCAAATAGCAAATAGCACATGCGGTTGTCATAAACCTACGACCGAAAAAGATGAATTTAAGTCACATTGATTTCTACAAAAGCAGCTAAGTGAGGTAAACTCAAATCTGATATACTTTGTACATAGTATAGGACACAAGCCCGACTTACTACAGTAGCTATATTGCTTGTATTACCATGGATATCTATATACTCAGATGTTATATATATATAGAATTCCTTGGTATTACCCATGTGGTGTCCGAGTTGCTGAAGAATAGATCATCAACCGTGGACTGTAAAGTGTCGTAAAAGGCGACAAGATCTAAACCCACGTCAGAAAGAGCATTCGGTTGGTTAACGCCTAAGCTTCAGAAATTGCTAGATATTTGTTAAATTCTGAAGTTTGTTAAACTGAGATTCAACGAAGAAGAAGAAGATGACGACGATGATGATGATGATGAATGTTTCGCTTGTGCCTAATGTGAACCTAGAGTGCTTAGCGGTGAAATAATAGGGATCTCTACATAAATAAAGGATCTCTACAGCATGATTAACCCTTGAGTCCTTAACTTCAAAGCTCAACATCTGATCCGGTTAGATATGAAATAAGTTCAGAGACAACCGGATCAAATCTTTGATGTTAGCAACATGTATAGTCAAATCACATCTGATACTAAAAATAACCACCACCGTAGTTCTAATTTTCTTTAAAAATATCAGGAAGTAGGACGTCACTGGTTTCTTGTTTATCAACTAGTTTTTCTTCCATCTCAAAAACATTTAAATTTCGAAAAATTCTCATAAAATCGCTGATATTCTTTGTCGTTCTCATTCAAGTTGTCTTCATTTCTTTAGTCCTGCTGAAGTAAATTAATATCTGCCAGGAAGAGCATTAATTATACTAATATCTAATATAAGTTGTCGCTATGGAATACAATAACATACAAATACAATTTAAAGGTAAACATTCTTAAACTTAATAATATTCATTGGCTATGAATATTACAGTGTCTTAGTGTGTACGTGGGTTAGGTAACAGCATGAAATTTTAATTGACTGTTCCTGAGGTCCTGTGATCAGTTCTCAGTAGAGCTGGTCAGATAGTAAAATTTCGGAAATTCACCTTTCAGGGTGCACCAGTGCACTTGATGTCTTAAAGAGAAGTGACAATGAGAAGAGACAATAAAGTTGAAACTTATACTATTCAAAATAAGTGGCTCAATGATCGACGTCAATCGACACATAGTCGCCCATAAGAACATGGTAGACTCCTAATTCAGTACACTAAACGATTATGTTCCGACTGAACTTTAACGATTGATCTCACCCTTTCAAGAGAAGAAACTGACTCTAAATCCTTTCCTTGTATTGCACTAATAGTATTAAAGGTAGCTTTCAAAGTCAGATATGAAATATCTCGCTAGGTTAGTTGGGCCTGCGGGCATAAAGCACATGCTTCTATCCGTATCAATATCTTGAAATACAACACCTCTGACCAATCGGTCATACCTCAGTATGGTTCCAGCGTATGCGTCAAATCTTCAGGATCATAGTATAAATATTGCTGCCCGCTCAAATCAAAGAGCTATGGAACCTGAGAAAGATTTTATCAGGTTTACTTTACCTTTGAAGAATTATTTTATCTGATAAATAATTGACCGCTTGTTTTACCGATATCTTGTCAAACAATTTTCAACACATACTAAGTTACAACTCTACTAGATCTACCTGCAAGGTAAGAAGAACGATTGCGGTTTAAGGATTAATTAAATGAGCTTTATCGTGCAAGGTATTTGCACCTACCTACTTTTCTCTCTTTGAAAATGTAAACTCAATAGCAAAAACTTCACAAACGTAACCTCAAAGCAAAATTTTTACATATTATAGCTGATGTTTGGTTTTCAATTCCATGCCAGGCGAATTCAAAATGTGTAGGCGTAACTTTTATAACAGAATTATAAAATATTAAAATGTTTTAACCAAATTGACCCAACTGATGAGTCCCATAAACGTAATGAGCGATCAACTGTTTCGTGTAATGCTCAGAATTTCTCGAACAACAAAGCTACAAATTCTAAGTTCTTCAAAATAGTATATTTACAAATCGGCTCGCTTAAGATGACGTCCAGTTAGAGTCTGATCGATTTGCAAGTTTCGCGAAAACAGAATGGTCAGTTTTGCAAAAAATAATTAGAACAGATAAAATTACTATAATGCAGTTTAGAAAGATGTCACAAACAAAGGGGATAGAGATTTGATTAAAAATGTATAACAATGTTCCTTTTTATTATTTTACTCATAAAGGTAATGAAAGAGCTACGAAATAGATGTTCCAAACAACAACAACAGTGATTTCCACTGCACTCAAAGCGTTTATTATCAAATTCAATATTTCCGGTTGCTACCTTAGAATCCGCCTCTCATTCTGCTACTGCTTTATCCATTATTTCTGATATTTCATATACGTTAATTTTATTCGCATAATTATATAGATTTAATGGCAAATGAGTATATTTTTTTATTTTAAAACACCTTTTAAAGATTTTTAGAATACATATACTGTACATTTAAAAAGTGTTTTTCATTATAAATGTTAACTTATATTTAATTTTAAAAGATTTCTCTTCTCTTTCCTGGAAGTTGTGGCGTGCTCCTTTTATCCAGCTTCGTAGAGGCTTAGGTGTGTGGATAAATGTGTCTCATGTATCCTGACACATCGACGCTGCATCATTTATCAGCATCCCTGGCTCAGTCGAGCAGGTCTGTACGGTCTAGGAGCTTACTTTGCACGTCACAGGAGGCGATAAAGCATAATATTGAAAACAGGTAAATTTTTAAAAAATCGGAAGAATTCTTATCCTTCTCAAACAAATTCAATATTTTGATATAGTAAAAGAATAGCCTATCTTTTGTTTAAATGATGCACCGATTTAGTGCTCTTTAAACAGCGCACAAGAAGACAAATTGAGACAGTGGATATGAATTTACTCCCCGGGTTTGCTTACTTAGTCCATGACCATATTTAGACTTTAAGAAGTTTTTAAATTTATATTTCGTTTAAGAATTTTGACAAGTGTTTAATTATTTTTCAAACTTTTATTTTAACACTGGATTATTATAATATTGCAGCACACAGCTTGTCGCACAATTTGTCGCGTTTTGAGAGTAGTTCCCACGAGTTCCGCCGTCGTTCTTGTAGCGTTCCATTTCGTATTTGAACATATACGGTATTCGGTTGATCTTACACATGTGCGGTATTTGCTTGATCTACTCTTAGAACAAGTGCAGTATTCAGTTGATCTACTGGTACTGAATATGCACATAAGTTCTCTGGAAGCAACGTAAGAGACAATATCTCACTATCACCTTTTATTGAATTTTGTTAATATAGTCACTGATATCCCCGTGTTGTTCTCGGGTGTGGTTGGACCACTGCAGAATATGGCAACCGCAAACAATCTGTCGCGTGTACGTAAGAGGCAACTAAAGGCAGGCGTTGAGGATGGCAAGAGGGGACCCACCTCACCATGAAATATTTTCCCCAGGATTAAATGGTAATTAATCCACCTAACTGAGGAAAGCAACGGGAAACCACCTCAGAAGCCATAATTTTCTCAAGCCATAGGCTGCATAAGGTATGAGTGAGGCATAGCCTTTGTGAAGGGATTAACTTGTAGATCTAAGGGGTGCTCTTTTTGTTGCGAGAAAGCAGACTTTGAGTATGAATATGTACCTTGAACCTGCCACTTGGCAGTGCACTGAAGAAGAAGTCACTGATAGACCCACGATATAGACCCACGCGTATGTGAAAATGAAGAGGAAAGCGGAAGACAGAGAAGAATGGAGGTGTTAATATACAATGGACCTGCCAGTAGGCAGTGCACTAAGAGAGAGTCGCTGGTGGTATCATGTGATAAATATCGTAAATAGATTCTTAGTTAGCATTAATCAAATCAAATGGCCATATAATTCTGAGAACATAAAATCGGTAGAGTTCATAAAACAACACAGTACAAATTTAATGTCCATTTCGCTTTCCGATGAAGATATCAGGGACCTTAAAATAGAATATAGCGAAGTTACCTTATGAATGAACATTGATCAGAGCAGGCACAGACAGTAATTAGAATATCCTTTTCTTTAAATGTATTAGTCGAATTAGCTTCTTTTAATTTTACCAAAGTATGCTTCACTATTACTTCACTGCAATCATACCTCTTAAACACGTAGCTAATCTACACTACGATGAAACTTTAAAGCTTCTTTAATAAATCGGAAAATAATGAAAGCCTCTTTTGTAATGGAAGTGAATTGTGAGATGCCTGTGAAGTAAGTATGTTTACACGGTACAACCGTGGATTCAGAGTCATGGATGGTGCTCATCCTTTGAGCAATTCCTTGAGAGTGCCTTTGCATCTTAGTGTGTTTCAGAAGTGCGCTATTACAATTTCTCAAGAACTTTCTCAACACTTAAAGTGACAACTTTGAATCTCAGATTAATCAAAGTGATGTTTGAATTCATAATTGATTAAAGCTTAGAAATATATTTTAATATAAAAAATGTTTAATATTAGTGATTATCAATAGCTGATAGCATTGTGCATACATTATGATTATCCTAAGCACTAAAATTATAAAGGTGCTATTGATTAAAGGGATAGTTGATTTATTAGGAAGCTAATCATCGTCGACTTATTTTGAAATCTGTGTAAAGCAGTCTCGCGAACCATATCTGATTATTCTATGAAGTTACTACTGGTGATTATAATAACGTAATAATAAAAAAGTTGCTTTAAAACTGTAAAACTGGTACTTCCCAAATACTTCATACTTTCTACAAAAAATGCGACTTTCTAAGAAAGCATCAAGATGTAGTCTTTAACAATACTTTTAATATATTTGAGTATAGAATTTAACAAAAATAATAATATAAAATGTTAAATCACTCTCTTATCTTAAGACGGTGACGGTAGAGACGTCAATCGCCTGAATTGAATTTCAATATTGATAGGCCTAAGCTTAAATATTGAAAGTTGACTTTCAGTATTGCACGTTTCAATATTGTTCAATATTGATAAGCTTAAATATCAATATTGTTCAATATTGATAAGCTTAAATATTTAATTTTTTATATTGAACGTTTCAATATGGTTCAAATTGGTGAACTCAAATATTGAATGTTGAATATTTAACGCTCCAATGTTGTTCAATATTAATAAACTTAAATATTGAACGTTGAATATTGAACGCTTCAATGTTGTTCAATATTAATAAACTTAAATATTGAACGTTGAATATTGAACGCTTCAATGTTGTTCAATATTGATAAACTTAAATATTGAAAGCTTGAATATTGAACGCTTCAATGTTGTTCAATATTGATAAACTTAAATATTGAAAGCTTGAATATTGAACGCTTCAATGTTGTTCAATATTGATAAACTTAAATATTGAAAGCTTGAATATTGAACGCTTCAATGTTGTTCAATATTGATAAACTTAAATATTGAAAGCTTGAATATTGAACGCTTCAATGTTGTTCAATATTGATAAACTTAAATATTGAAAGTTTGAATATTGAACGCTTCAATGTTGTTCAATATTGATAAACTTAAATATTGAAAGCTTGAATATTGAACGCTTCAATGTTGTTCAATATTGATAAACTTAAATATTGAAAGCTTGAATATTGAACGCTTCAATGTTGTTCAATATTGATAAACTTAAATATTGAAAGCTTGAATATTGAACGCTTCAATGTTGTTCAATATTGATAAACTTAAATATTGAAAGCTTGAATATTGAACGCTTCAATGTTGTTCAATATTGATAAACTTAAATATTGAACGTTGAATTTTGAACCCTTCAATATTGTTCAACACGGATAATATAGAACTTCATTACTTGTCGATTTCTTTTAGTACAGAGTGAGTAACAAATATCAACCGGATATTATAACGGTTGGCGACATTTATTTTAAAGCAAACATAACTACATAATAATCATGCAAATGTAAACAATGCAAAGAATACAATATAGTAGAGATAACAAATAGCCAAGCAATGGTTGCATTAAAACCAACAGTGGATTATATTCACCCTGGTTTGTAGTTTTCTGGAGAGCCGTAGAAAATAGAGCTGGGCACCTATTGCTTAACGTATACAACATAATTATAGAATCGGAGGTTTAAATGGGAATTTAGAGGTAGTTGAACGGTCAGAATTTTTTGAACTCCTCGTAATGTATATACACATCTCCTTGTATCTAATATAGGCGCCTTGTAGGAGAACGCAGCATCTCAGAATAATGAGAACGGAGTTACGGAACTGAGTTCCCTTGCGTTCCTCATCACTTTAACCACTGTGTAGAATTAAATAAAACTAAAAATATTTTATAAACTTCAATATTTATTTAGATTTCTTGAGGGAAAGTACTTTTATTCGGACAATGTATTCGGATGAAATAAACTTCGTAGTATGGTTATGAAAAGCGTTCCATAGAGGAGATTTAATTTAATCATTCTAAGGAGCTATTCTAAGTGCTCTTATGAAGCGAGAAAGCAGACTTTGAGTATGAATATGTACCTTGAACCTGCCACTTGGCAGTGCACTGAAGAGAGAGGAGATTTATAAAGATATATTACCGAGATGGTATTGGAGGTGTGTATAATAGATTTGGACGTGGTTTGAAGATGATGATGATGTAAGATGAATCTCTCGTTCTATGGGTGAACTAGCTCAAAACCTTGTAGAGCATCTATTGACGTTGACGAAGCTGAATGAGTCTTCTGAATATGATGCTGATGATGAATGAACATTCTGTTGAATCTATTTTATTATGCTGACTCTGTGACTATTAGAGTTTTCCCAACTTGATAGTTATCAAACAACGACGTCGGTAAAAATAAGCAGATGTTTAATATAGTGTAGAATTGACAACAGTTCACTTCTAATCAAACTAGTTTACTAAACCCTAGACTGTTGTTTCTCTTTCTTTAATTCTTTCATTCTAATTCTCTCTCTCTCTCTCTCTCTCTTAGTGCTCAAGCCCGAGTATCAATTCAACCCATGTCCTTCTGTCACCGAAACCCGACTCCCAGGACTCACGTTCCCTACTGCAACCCTGGTCCCCGCTTGCTGGACTCCTGCTCCATCCTCATGTAGGCTAAATTTCATCCATTTTCTATGTCTCATTTATTCTTCTCATCTCAGCTTTCGAGTATCAACTTTTACACAACAACTCCCGGACTCTTCACTCTCCCAACTCGAACTAAAAGTAAACGTTTCATTATTTCTCTCAGCTTCCTTTACACGTCAGCGTCTTTTCCACTTTCCACCAATCAGCTACTTCCACGTCTCAGCACATAATATTCATCAGTCCACTTTGGTCAACTTTTCATTTTATTCCTTCTTCAATTGTGTTCATGATGACATATGGGACCATATCTCCTTATATTAATCTCATAAATTTAATACAAGCAGACTTTGCTGCAGATACACAAGGTTCAAATTACCGATATAATTTATGCAAAATTGAAGCTCGCAACTACAATTATGTAATTTTTCAGAAATTAAACAGATTAGCTTAGATATGACTGTTGGAAGGGCGTGTCGAAAGTGATAAATCAAATGCAGGATTTTTAAAAGAAAAATTTATTTAGGGCTAGGCCTAATACGCGAACTAAAAGAGAATTTAATTCGAATTAAATATAGTGTAAGACCCTGACGCGATCGAATCGAGATCGCTACTGGACAATTCATAGGAGTTAGCAACAACTGTAGCCATTATGCTATTAAAGATTTATAATACTTTAATAAAAAATTTTGCATTTTATCAAATCTTAGCAATCCGTCTTGATTTTTATCAATCTTATCAATTTGTCTTGAATTTTAATCAAATCTATTATCAATCTGTCAACCCTCTCGTAGTCTTTGTTCCTCTAGTAAAAACCTTGTCACTGTATGAAACACTAAAACTGCCGTGGGCAGACGCTCCTTCATGTTTTCTGCTCCGACAATATGTGCTCCGACAATATGGGACTCTCTGCCACAAGATCTTCGATCTTGTAATTGTATTGGTGCTTTCCTTGGCAAGCTAAAAACCCATCTCTTTCAGCCATAGGTCTAAATTTTTTCCCTCTTGCCTTGGATATTCGACTTTCACTGTTTTGATCTCGCTTTCTCTCGTGGTTTCTCTGTATTCAGTCGTCATCGTGTGGTGCGTTGTCACCTGTTTGTGTAGAGTCCGCAAGAGACGTCCCTGACATTGCCTTATGGCGATCGAGGAACCGAACGTTAAATTCTTATTGATTGATTACTTTATACAATTACTAAATATCGCACATGGGATGTTAATTAGTAATCTTATTAACTTTACAATGTAACTCGCCAATTTAGAAATCCAATTTTTGCCTTATACTGATTCTGCACTTTCCACTTTCCTAGACTATCCTTCATTACTCTTCTTGTTCGCCATTCTTCTTCTTGTTTGGACCATTTTCGGCATAGTTACATAGTTATATGCCATTAGGAGACCATACCAGAAGGAGTAGATTGTATTTGCAGAAAAGTTGTAAAAGGTTGAAAGCCTCATAGAGCGAGAGCGAGAGAGAGGGAGGAGGGAGAGAGAGAGATAGAGAGTAAGAGAGAGAGAGAGAGAGGGAGAGAGTGCACTGGTTGTAACCCGATCTACTCCACTGCAAGATACGCTGCTCTTATCTCTGATCCATTCTTGCCCTGTGTCGCTTTAGTCCTATGTTAAAGTTAAAAAAATTATATCAAATCTTACATAGCCTTCAGTTCATTGCAATACAATCCTCTCTCTCTCTCTCTCTCTCTCTCTCTCTCTCTCTCGCTCTCTAGAATGTTCTGTCAAAAGGCAGATTTATAATATGAGTGCTACTGTCGTCCATGATAACATTGAATACTATGAACCAAATCTAATCCGATGAGCAGAAGGTGGAAAAGACAAAAGACATGAAAGAGACACAAGTGACGATAGTGTCCAAGGAAGGCGGTGTAGTGAATATTACAATAAATGATACGTGGTTGGATCAGGCAATGAGTTTCAAATACTTAGGTCACACTATAACAGACGATGGAAAATATGAGATAGTAAATAGTAAAAATAATAAAAAGTAAAAGAAAAAATACTAAAAGAAGAAGAGGCTGCCGTCCATATAAAAGAATTTAGAACAAAATGCCACAAAGATAGTTAAAACTTTATTATATACCACACTGCTATGTGGACGTAAAGCATGGACCTTAAGGAAGGAGGATGGAAACTAGAAGCGTTGAAAATGTGGTGGTGTAGAAGAATGGAAAAGATTAGCTGGACTTCAGAGAATACAACTGAAGCAATCCTGAAGTGAATTAGCACAGATAGACAGTTGACGAATGCATTAATAGGAAGAAGAGCTGGATAGGACACATTACTAGGGGAATGGTTTAGAGTAATATTACAGTGGTAACTATTATACTGTATCCCAGCTCCTTCTTTCCTCCGGCAAAGACTAGACCCCTCAATGTCAAATTCATTTCTGTGGTTGTGTTGCTAATTTGTTAACTAGTATAATTAGGACAGAATAACCTATTTTTAGAGACGAACAATATGATGAGTTCAGCAGAATAAATCAATAGATCTTTTCGGTAATAGCTATAAATAGAACATCGGGGACACCAAATGTAAACAGTGGACAAGAAAATGTAAACACTGCATAGAATACCATTGAAATGTACTAGTTCCTCATAAAATTTCTAATACAAGCTTTCTTTAGAAATGTTATTTACTTTACAACCTACTATACGGATATTAATTAAAGAATACCTTAACACTTATAGTTTAACTCTGACACCCATTATAACGATATGCATGCATTATAACGAAGTTATAATGTAGACCCATTACATTTACATGTATCAGATGTCAACATAAACAAACCAGTGTTAACATGCAACAAAATATGTTTTCAATTACCGAACTGATCTATTATAGAAAGAATATTATCAACTGAGAAATAGTGCGTAGGTATTATCCAGCGCTACATACAGAAGCACTCAAGCAACAGTAAAATGCTTAAATTTAATCATGAATTAAATTTTAATTTTTAATGAAATAGAGGGCCATAGAAAATTGGTAATTTTATTTCCAACAGAGCTATTATTAACCTACAGAATTTCCTTTAACCAAAATATATTTTTAATAATTGTTTTAGCAGAACGGAATTTTATCCATTGAACCTGTCAGAACAGGATCTAAGCCCGAGTCATAAATGTGATTTTGATTTTGATCACTGATTTTGTTATGTTTTAATTAGTTAGTATACTGAGTTTTTCGAGGCCGGAATAGGATTTAACGTTCGTGTCTGACAATTAATGACACGGGCTTAGATCCTGTTCTGGCAGAACCTAAAAAAACGAGGACCATAATGCAATAACAAAAAAGCTCATACAGTAAAAGCAATAATAATCAGTTAATCAAAACGGTCTATTCATCGCGACAATAATCGACAGATTATAATCAAATCGACAATCGATTCGAAAGATGTCTGTATTGTACACGTTCTGGTTTAGAGTGAGGAGTAAGGTCTTCAAAAGTTACTTACTTCAATTTTTGGGAATGTACCCATTCGTTCCCCTTTACTAAAATCCTGGCCACGACATCGATCACTTACTGTATGTTTAATTGAATTACAGATAGAAGTCTAGATTTAAAGCTTTATAATTGTTGTTGTTGTTGCTGTTGTTGTATTGATTTTTGACTTCCTTATGTGGACTTTGTGAAGAGATTAACTTGCTGATCCAAGGAGTACTCTTATGGAGCGAGAAAGCAGACTTTGAATATATATATATATACAGTATATACCTTGAACCTGCCACTTGGCAGTGCTCTGAAGGAGAAGATGTAGGCCTACCAGATTGATATTTTGATTGAATCATTGATTATACATGAAGTTGTGATTATCAGGTTTTTCCGGATTTTTGTGGGAGGTTGGATTGTGCTTGATATTTACATTAACCATTACTTCATTTCTTACAATTGAAATGAAATGAATTCAAAGAAAACTAAAAATTGAAAT
Organism: Enchytraeus crypticus; assembly: GCA_905160935.1. Lineage (NCBI taxonomy): Eukaryota > Metazoa > Annelida > Clitellata > Enchytraeida > Enchytraeidae > Enchytraeus > Enchytraeus crypticus. Next base: position 656,527 of record CAJHZI010000293.1, on the reverse strand, counting down.
AAATAACCTAAAGCTGAATTAAATGTGACAAATTAAATGTGGCTTACTCTCTTAATAAATTTGCCAAAAGCTATATTGCAAATGTTCGTCTCTCTACATGGCCCCAATGTTCGTCCTAAAGTCGCTAAGAAATTCCTTTCGGGGCTTGAGGATTTCGATTATTATTCAAATCAACAGGATTTCGCAGACTAAGGACGCCAGTGACTAATTATACATGTATAAGTAAAAACAGGTCGTTGTCCAGAAATTTGAATATCCCAATGGCTCAGTAATACTCACACCAGCAAAGCACCGATTATGTAAAGATATTACATTAAACACACTCATCTTTTGAATATATCAATAGCGTGTATAAAGATAAATAACTCATGAACTTTTAAATGATTCTAACTGCAGGTCGTGGAATCAATTCCGGACGAGCTGAATAGAGAGTCAACATTAGTCAAAACTAGTATCTGTCTAATGGGCAAGCGACCGAGAGGCTCGGTTCCAACTCCTAGGTTACCTTTGCATTGATTTTCTGATTATCGATTTTGCACAGTTTTGGATGTTCCTTTTCTTCACCAGTTTAGATTTATCTCAATTAACGCATTCATGTTGTCACGGATGACAGTAGCACGCTAATTGTTGTTACGTTATGTTCTCAGAAGTATATTTCCAAGCTGAAAGGCTAAAGTTAAGTTTACCGCTGATCGCGCTATTGGCACAGACAACGTGTTGGACCAATTAGTACAGACTGTGCTACTATGCGCAATGCTCCTTCATGTTGGCTCCTCTATATCATGTTACTACGCTAGTATTTCTAGGCTGTATGAATTGAACGATAAATGGACCTAGTGTTCACATTGCCATGAAGGCATAGTGAGCTGTGGTCGACATAAATTGGTATCGTTGCAGACGTAAAATAAATAATTGAATGGAGGAGAGCAGCCATATAGATGTATCTACGTTGGATTTGGACATTAATATAAAAATTTAATATTATATTAGAATATAAATATAACAATTATAAAGAATAAAATAAAATAAAGCAATATATCATATAATATCTCCGTGCTGTGTCCAGTTAGTTTGAAGAATAGACCAGCCGATGAATGCACTTGTCATAAAAGGCCACTGAGGCAATAAGATCCAAACTAACGTCATAAACGGCATTCGGTTGGTGAGAGCCTTGGCTCTATAAATTGCTAAAAAATTACAAAACGAATAGAAAAATTGGGAATTGACTGATGTCATAATATAGTATGGGACAGAGAGGAGCGGAGAAGGTCTACTCGTGTCCCGACCCTAGTTAAAACGTCAAGTTGGGGTTATAACCCGGGTGCTAAATTATTATTGTCTGACTGAATGATTGATTGATACTCTGCGTGTCACAGAGGTTGCTTGATTAAATACTATATTTTTTGTAATTTTTGGTATTTTCTTCTTCCTCACCAAACTTATTACATGCAGTAATCGTTGCATTTTAATTGCAAATCTACTGCAACCAACGCATATTTTCTAATAACATTCGAACACCCTAATGATGTTTTCATTCATATCAGTTAACACTCGGTGTTCCAAAGTAGTCACCCATCCTTGTACTAACCGGGCCCGATATAGCTTAACTTCGTTCCTTGACACGTAAAAAAACCAATGGCGCTAAATCCCACTTCAAACTTGTTTTAAAATTCAAGGGCTACTCACACTCCCACTTCCTCTAAGTACCTGGACCATTAGGCGCCGTGGTCCAATGATACATAATAGGCCTATCGAGATTAGCATATAATCAGCTACAAACAGTCCGTAGCCCTATTGTATTCTACATAATGATGATCGTCGTCACCGAATCTTTGATGCGCCTTGTAATACGATAGGGTTGATGTAGGGCCTAATAACCTAATTGTAATAGTCAATGGCTACTGAAAGGATATTAGCGAATTTATTTGGCAAGATGATATCTTCGTTAGCTATGCCTTTTGCAAGGCAATATATAGATTTCTTTCGCGAAGTTTTGAAGTATTCGCAATATATTACTGTAAACGGATATAACTCAGCTATTTACGAATTAATTTTATCTTATCGGATCATTATATTTAAAATAGCAATTTAATGATAAGTAGAAGTTATTTTAAGCATAAGAGGGCAGTATGAAAATTTACTTAAAGATTACAAGTCAAATAAGCAATTTATTTCCGTACTATTGAGATATTATTTAGAGAGAAACTTCGGTTGAGATTAGAACCCATGGAGTCCGACACATTGGAAAATGTGTTGTCCAAATCGGAGATTTGTAAATTAAAAATGAATTTGAAAATATAATAGAAATATACATAGAAATGTGTAAATTTAATATAAAAATATGGTACTAAGAAGTAGTAAGTACTTTACTAACGGTTATTCACCAAGGCTGTGGATCTCTAAATTAACAATGATTATTATTATTAATTATGACACTTATAAAATAATAATGATAAAATTGCGGGGGCTTAAATAATTAATCCTGTGCACAAGAAATTGATTAACTCTCTGTAGAAAAATTGTGAGAGTAGCTTCTAAATATCTTCTAGATGATTTATATTAAAAAAATTCTTAAATAAAGTTAGGTGTCTATTTTTTATGATTATTAAACTTATTAGCGAGGGGATTTAGCGCACACGGTTAAGCTGCGCGTCAAATGAACGAAGTAGAGCCACGTTTCACGCGGTTAGTACTTTGTCGGCGACCACTTTGCAAGACCGAGTGTTGACAGTTTTGAGTGAAGGAAACCCTGAGGTTGTTGGAAGGTTATTCTTAAATCCGCGCCGGCTTCAATCGATGCGCCAACAAAATGCAACGACTGCTAATATTCATGGAGAGAAAAGTTAGGGATATTGAAAACTAAAAAACCAGCAAGCAAGAAAGGAAGCTTTGTAGACACGTGCGGTTGTCAAGTGTGTAATTCGGAATAAATAAAATAAAAATAAAATTGTCAATAAATTCATTACGTACATATGAATCTGTTTAACAGATCATCGTAGGCTAATACTCTTTAATTAAACTCCAGCTTCATCTCTTAGCGTTAGCTAAGAGATGAAGCTGGAGTTTAATTAAAGCCTCTTAAAGCCTCTTAGCCTTCCAAAACCCTGAGATATGTGTTCAATGCTTTCTGCACTTGTTGCTTAAGCAAGATCAATTCGTCCATCTGTGGGAACGAAGACAACGCAGAGTTATTTTTTAAGAGTCAGTGATAATTCTTCACGCATTAAGCCTGTGATTCCTGTAAGGCAAAAATGGCCATGCGTATCATAGATAAAGCATCATTGCATTTATGCTTTTCCTGACTAGAGGTTTAAATTTACTCGTGTTTTAAATACATACACATGTATACAGGTGCTGGTCTCGCCTACAGATGTCACGTGCAGATGTTCTCATTTGATCATCATATTTTGATATCGAGTATGTGTATATATGCAACAACTGTAAAATGAATTGAAATTGTAAAACAGCGGCTATGATGCATGAACTTGGGAGTGTTTTCTAACCTAAACTGTTACTGTAGTGTTCAGTAAATTGCAGTAAATTCATCGCACAACTTGAGCGTTCTTATGTTGATTAATTAACCGACTAATGAGGTGTTGCTGTTGTAAAAATAACTTTCATTTACTTATTCAGCTATTTCACGTTGAAGTAGAAATACAATTAGGCACGGTTCCATAATTTGACCTAGAGCTCATTTTCAAAGGCAATTACATTAGGATAAAACAAAATTCGTTTAATTTCAGGCATACTATTGCGAAGTTTGAATTAATTATTATTGGGGATAAAACGTCAACCAATATCGGTATACCTACAAGCTACATAAATTTGGTCCACTGCATTTTTAAATACGAAACTAGAGCATAATTATACAAATTATTAAATTCGAATTATGACTTATAAACCAAATATCATGCAAATACCAATCATAATTTACACCGTGTGTATGATGTAGTTATTAAAAATTTAATCACAGTAGTTCCGGATGGTTTTTAACAACATATACACCTTTTACTAGTATTTTAATTTTTATTATTACGTAAATATAGTGTCTCCAGGAAGATCTGACATATTTCGTATAATGTTGAAATGTTTAAAACAGAGCCTAATAATTGAATTTAAACCTGGTTAATTGTGATATATTTTGTACAGTAGGTTTTTGTACTATAAATTCTTCTATGAAATAGGAACGATTTTATATGGTTAACCAAATTAGAGTGATATATTTTATAGTAGAGTGGTTCATTTTGCTTTTATAATTTTTATGCTATGTAGTGTTGACAGTGGCGATTCTTTCAGGTTTAATAACTATTTTTTAATTTTAATTAAAAATTTCTGAACAGGTTGCTTAAATAGCTAGCAACATAATTTATTAGAATTTCACAGAATCTTCTTGTAACTGAAAATTAAACAGAAACTATATTGAACTGTTTTGAATCATATAAAAGATTTTAAGATCACACGGAGCAGTATTTGAATCTTTATTCACTGATTTGATTTACAAATAAAATACTTTACAATGGAAACGGTACTACACTGGGCAGACTATCTGGTGCTGGCTGCCTTCCTCGTCATCAGTCTGGGTATCGGTGTCTACCACTCTCTGACAGGAGGCAGGCAGAAAACCACCACGGAGTTCATCATGGCTGACCGCTCTCTTGGTGTCATACCTACATCGTTGTCCATGATGGTTTCGTTCCAGTCAGCCATTATGGTGTTAGGTATGACATTGTAAATCTTTAACATGTGATTTTTGTATAATCTTGTAAGCCTTTTTGTTTTTGAACTAGTAGCTTTCACTTAAGGACTAAGGTGAATTTAAATTGCATCAATTTGACATACGATTTAGCTGAATTGTACTAAGTGGTACGTGTGATATGAGATGTATTTATGCTGTGCGGTGTTTGTGATATGAGACGAAGTCATGCTATGCGGTGTGTGATATGAGATGTATTGATGCTAAGTGCTATGTGTGTGTGATATGAGGTTTGTATTTATGCTATACGGTGTGTTTGATATGAGGCTTGTATTTATGCTATAATAAAAATAATAAAGGTTTAACGTCCGTTTCCTCATACAAGGATGATGTCAGGGACGTCCCCCATCACATGTCACTACAAATCGATTCACCCCAAACGATCTGAAAAAACACGTGCTGAAGAGAAATAAAAAATCCTGAACAGTGCCGGAAATAAAATCTATGGTGGGAAGAGATGTGTTTTCAACTTACAACGGAACTAGTAGAACATGAGCGAAGATCAGGAGACAGAGAGTTCCAAACAGTAGGAGCGGAGAAAGAAAATGAACGTCTACCTAACGAAGTGAGAATATTAGGAATTTTGAGCAGTTTGGTATCAGAAGAACGAAGCTTACGAGAAGGTTAATATTGGATTAGGAGATCAGAAAGGTAAGAAGGTTTACCAAAAAGGAGTGTTTTGAAAGTTAAAAGAGCAATTTTGTACTTAATTCTTTGAAGTACAGGAAGCCAATGAAGGTTATTAAGCAGGGAGCTAGAGGTGGCCTGAAGCCTCGAGGATCGACAAACAACACGTGCTAGAGTATTTTGAACGCGTGGCAAACGAATGAGAGAAGAAGAAGGTAAACCATATAGCAATGAATTGCAGTAGTCAAGTTTAGAGTGAACACTTATTGAGTTGGCAAGAATTATGGATGAATTTTTATCAAGAGATGACCGTATCGGTCTGATTTGACGAATCTGGAAGAAAGATGAACGACAGACAGATGAGATATGAGATTTAAAATCAAGATTTTCATCAAACATGACACCAAGGTTTTTAGCTTTGGGAGTAGGAGTGAGAGCAAGATTTTGAAAATAGATGGAGGAATTGGCAATTTTGGTTCTTTGCTGGGGAGTGCCGATTAAAAGATATTCGGTTTTAGAGGGGTTGAGAGAGAGACGATTACTGCATAACCATGAATACACTTTATCAAGAACAGAAGAAAGGTGTTGCAATTTCAAGTCAGAATCTGAGCTAGAAAATGAGATGTACAGCTGAGTATCGTCAGCATAGAAGTGAAATTTTATTGAAGCATTGTCTAAAACATAACTGAGTGGGGTAGTGTAGAGGGAAAAAAGTAAAGGTCCAAGTACAGATCCTTGGGGGCACACCACGAAGAAGAGGTAGTTCATGGGAGCGTTCATTTTATAATAACAGATTGAGTGCAACCAGAAAGATAAGAGGAGATCAGAGAGAAAGCGGAATCAGAGATACCAAAGCACGTTTTAAGTCTACTGGTAAGAATGTTATGATCGATGGTGTCGAAGGCAGCCGAAAGATCAAGTAGTACAAGGGCTGATACCTTTCGAGAGTTTAAGGCTAAGCAAAGGTTATTATGAATTTAGAGACTTACTTATAATTTAGAGACTTAGGTGTAATAGTGGCTAATTAGAGACGTAGGTGTAATAGTGGATAATTCATTAAAATTTAGTGAGCAATGTAATAAAGCTGTCAATAGTGCAAATGCTGTTATAGGTATAATAAAAAGAACAATGACAAGTAGAAGAAAAGACATTATATTAAAGTTATATAAGGCATTGGTTAGACTCAAACTTGAATGTTGTGTTCAGGCTTGGTGTCCCTATCTTAAGAAAAATATAGAGAAATTAGAGAAAGTCCAAGCTAGAGCAACAAGATTAATTAAGAAATGTAGCAATGTCAATTATGCAAATCGCTTAAAATACACTGGATTAATCTTTAGAAGAGAGTAGGGTTAGAGGCGATTTAATAGAAGTTTATAAGATGCTTAATGGTTTCAGTAAAGTAAATTATAAAAATTGGTTTCAATTAGCAAATTAGAACAGAACTAGAGGACACAAATACACGTTAATTAAATTTAGAAGTAGGCTTGAGATACGCAAACATTTGGGGTTGCCCAGTCCTATAATTTTAAGTGTATAAGTTTTGATAGTTAAGTAGAGTTTATATAGTTTATTTAGCTTTTTTGTATAAAATGGCTATTATCTCTTGCTGTAATGTTTGGTATGTGTGGTTTTGAGGATGTGTAGGCCTAGGTATGTTATAATTTGACAAGTGTTAGCATATTGAGTAGTATTTGTACCTGTTAGTGTACAGGTTAATAGTACAGGTGTGCTGGTTTCCTGTATTAGTACTGGTTATTAAGTAAAATATGTTATGCTATGCAAGATGTGTAGGTAAGTTTTATTTTTTATTTTTTGTTTTGTGTGGGTCTCAAACAAGCAGTTGTGCTTTCTGTCCTAGTGTCGTTATGTTATGTTATGAATGCTGAGTAAGGCAGTTTCAGTGGAGTGAGGCTTTCGATATGCAGATTGAAAACAAGATAGAGAAGGAAAAGATTTGAGAGAGATGGCTACATAAGCGAATGTAGATTATTTTTTCCAAGATTTTGGAAATGAAATTTAAGTTGGAAATGGGACGATAGCTAGAAAGATCATCTTTAGGAAGTGATTGCTTTTTAAGCAGAGGAGAAACAACAGCATTTTAAAAAGCAGATGGAAAAATTCCTTCAGAAAGTGAAAGATTAACCAGATGGGTAATTGGAGGTAGGAGGGCATCAATGCAAGATTTAAGTAGTTTGGTTGGAATGGCATCTAGCGAGCAAGATGAGTCAGTAGAGCGGAGTATTAGATGACGGATTTCTTCAAGAGAAGTAGATTTAAAATTTAACAGCAGAGGAGGATTTGGCATAGACGGATATGAAATAGTCTCAGGACAGGAAGGAATAGAAGAACAGAGTCTGGTAATTTAGTCATCAAAGAAATTAAGAAAATTGCTGGCAAGAGTTGACGGAGAATTGGAATTTGGAAGAGACTTAGGGATAGTGCGACCAAGCAGTGAATCAGGGCTTCCCCGAAGTTTTTTGGGGCAGTTTTGATTCTGCAAGATCAAGTTCTTACAGTAAGAACTCTTGGCGGAGGAGATCATATGATTAACTAACTTACGTTGTTTAACGTAGTTAGCCTTGTTCGTGGGGATTTGCATTTCAGGAGGATTTTTCTTATCTCTCCTATATTTTGATTGTAGTTTGGCACGTAAGGATTTTTGTATGAGAATTTCATCAGAAATAAAGGGTTTCCTCAGGTTGGAGCGACAAGAAATAGTTAAGAGAGGAGAGTGCTAATTGAGAGTGGTAATTACAAGATCAAGGATGTGACCAGAGGTATGGGTAGGAGAAGAAATATGCTGCTTGAGGCCAAAAGACTCGAGTGTAGTAGAAAGAGCTGAAGAATAGTGATCGATATGTGAGTCAATATGTGTATTGAAATCACCCATAATGATAAGATCAGACGGTGAAGAGGCAACATCCTCAAGAAGTGATGAGAAGTCAGAAAGGAAGTCAGACTTGGATAAGGAAGGAGGTCTATATACAGTTAGAAAGAGATATGATTTAGAGGCACAAGTAAGCCTAAGCAACATGTGCTCAAAAGATGGAAAAGACAAGCTTTTAACGAGGGAAGCAGAAAAAGAGGACATAAAAATAGCAGCAATGTCACCGCCACGACCAGAAGAACGCCCTATGTGCAGAATGGAATAGCCAGGAGAAGTAAGAGAGTTAAGGACCGGGGGTGGAGTGTCAGAAGGTAAACCATGATTCAGTTAAAAAGAGAAGATCAATTGACTTATCAAGAATGTACTGTTGCATTAACTCAGGTTGCTTACAATTTTTGTAATTGTGGTGGCAGATCGAATATTGAGACAGTAAGTGGATAAGTTAGAGGAAGAAACAGGGCCAGGATTCAATTCAATATCGCCAGCAAGAATTAAGAGAAAGGAAAGAATGAAATTTAAATGTCGTTTAGAAGTGAGATTAAGTGAAATAACATGAAGATAGGATTTGGAAAAGTATGGCAAAGGTAAAGAATCAAGGCATTGACAAACGGAGGCATGCGGTATAGGTTGGTAAGTGAGTTTGCATGAGGAAGAAATATGGTCCATGGAACTGCCAGTGAAATGGTTATACGGTGTGTGTGATATGAGGTTTGTATTTATGCTATATAATACGCGTACTATAAGAGATGTATTTACGCGATATCTTAGTACGAAATAAATAAGAACAGAAATAAATGTATATTGATGCTATGTTGGAAGTGTGACGACATATCTGTAATTACACGGTTATGCGTGTATGTGAGACCATGGCATTAAGTGATATCAGGGAAATTTGATACTATGCTGTAATTTAGAAATCAGCAATATATATATATATATATATGCTATTTGTTATAAATTGTTAGGCATGACTGCTGAGATGTATTTGTACGGGGTTCAGTACATGCTGATGATACAGTTCACGGTAATACTCAGTTGTTCTGTTGCCGCTCTTATCTGCGTCCCCTGGATCTATCCTCTGCGACTAGTCAGCGTCTACGAGGTTTGACCGATTCTCTTTAAATTTAATAATTTATAATTTAATAAATAAAGTTATTGATGCCTCTCTCTAGCCAGGTTGTGTCCGGGTTGCTGAGGAATAGGCCAACCGTTGACTGCAAGTATCGTAAAAGGCGACAAATAAATAATATCCAAACCATGTAAGAAAAGGCATTCGGTTGAGGAATGCCTAAGCTCCAGAAATTGTTACAAAATGTTCTATATTCCGACCTTAGTTAAACTGCGATTTAAGGGAAGATGATGATGATGATAATGATGATATTGATGATCATGATGTTAAGCAAAGTTTTCATTGGGCCATGCAATGATGCATAAATAGGACTTTTGCGTAATGGAACGAGTAAAATTAAATATACTACGTAAATCTCGACTTTGGTCGTAAAAGCTGCCTAAACTACATGGACAAAGTACTCCACGACACTCTTTCAGTTCATGTACTCTCTAATGTCAAATTCATCGCGGAACTGTTAAAACGATTATTTTAGATATTGGACTATTTTTTATTTATCACTTCGTTGTTCTACATGTATTTTGCATACCAACAATATAATGTTATGAATACTTCAAGATTGTAACCAATAAGCTCTCATATTTCAATATCTTGCTTAATGAAAGTTTAATTAATGTATGATGGAATGCTTTAAATATGAATAATTGTTTGATTGACGTAAGTTTTAATTTGTTTATATCTTAAACCTAGGACAGTAATTTTTATAATTATTTAGCATGGAGTTCAATGAACTGTAGTACATAATTAATAGCTATAGAGATTTTTAATAGTATTTCACCATATCTGGTAGACCATTCGTCAATATTTGTTCAGTAGATTCATTTTTTCTATAGCAGGCTCTGTTGACGATGGAAACTAATATTAAATGCTGACTGATTTAATGTGTTTTATTTTATTTCAGTATTTCGAGTTACGCTTTCACTCTAAGATTCTAAGAGCTATTAGTGGAACTCTGGGAATAACTACTCAGGTTATAACAAACTTATAAGCGATTTAACATTTTTACATCATACCCAATAATCTAAAGATTTAAAAAAATTAATAATCAAATCCAATACAAAGATTGTATTGGGTTTGACTTAAGATTAAATTTACTGACTGTAAGGCCTTTCAAAAAGCAAACTAATTTCTGGTGCAGATTCCTTAAGAATAATTGTTTAATTCTAGCTTTTCTTATGCCTTGCATAGGCTTACATTTGACCTTGAGTCTAGCTAACCTGTTATTTTCTGGGCCAGTGATACGAGGAGATAATTTGCAGCAGTTTTATTCAATTTTTATATACTCATTGCTGTGAAATAAATCAAAGATAATATTATTTTCAGCCTTTTGCGCAGACCTGCGTTTCATTTATTGATAAGAGATCCAGGCTACAGCAAAGTATAACAGTAAATAAATCATGTATATCGGTCTTGCCATCTTCTAACTATCATAGGATATCTTGTTTCGCATTCTATTGCTGAAATTTACTTTCATGGCGAGTTTAGATCGCCGGTCTAATTCAGAGTTTTTCGTCCGTATTTAGACGTTGTAGAATCTTAACGTCCTTTTGTCGAAGTATTTACATATACACCGGTGTCGTGATTTATATTAAGCAGCCACTGCTTAGATCATCTATCTTCAGGTGTCTGGAAAGAATAGCTACAATTATGTTTCCTTTACTTATAACGAATCCGTGCTAAAGATAATGCATGGACTGCATGATTTAAATACGGTTGAGATTATTTTATCCATGCAAGTTTTAGGGGGGGATTTAGCGCACTCAGTTAAGCTGCGCGTCAGTTGAACGAAGTTAAGCTCCATCGCGCCGGTTAGTACTTTGTGGGCGACCACCTTGGAAGACCGTGTGTTGAGAGCTATGAAAGAAAAAATCCCGAGGGTATTGGAAGGTTATTCTTAAATCCGCGCCGGCTGCTATTGGAGCGCCAACAAAAGGCAACGATTACTAATAACCATGGAAAGGAATGGAGGAAATAACGAAAACTACAAAAACAGAAACTTAAGAAAGGAAAACATTGTAAACACATGCGGTATGTCATGTGTGTAACTATACGGAATAAATAAAAAAAGCTATAACTTTCATAATAGGTTCTATAAGTTCATAGTCGTATCAAAATATTTCAACTTTTTCGAAAAGATAATAAATAAAAATCAATTACTATTGAATTGTATATACATGTACATAAACTTTAAGGCCACCTGAAGTGCAATGTGCCTAATGGAAATAAAATAAGTAACACTGATGCATACTAACGCACTGGTTTTTGAAAATAATAACACTTAGGCTCGTTTATTAAAACATTTTGTGCATAAAATAATTTCTGTTGTAACTCGTTATTATTAATTATAAGATAATTGATTGATTAGATCAAATAGTTTTCTGGTTCTGTGTATGTGTGATCAACAGATTCTCTATATGGGTGTCTCAATGTACGCTCCATCTGCAGCTTTAGAAGCAGGTTTGCAATATTCTGTCATTTTTAAGTATGGGAACTATTATATAAATATTCATACATACATGTATATTACTGGGTCAAGACCATATATTAATTTTTGTAATCAGACGCAATTTTCTTTTCCGGTAGATACTTCAAAGGAATGACTGATCCGGGATTCTTATTGCTTGATTGATTACAGCACAATGAACATCCTTGATTATATCTATCACTTTAATACCATAAGTTCCAATCATTAGGAAGTTTCATTTCACTACTAAATAGAGTAAAAGATCGATCCCGTTAATATCCGCTATTTTACTACTTTGATCAATTTGTCTATTTTCCTGGAGTCCAGACTGTAGAATTTCATGCACCTATCATTTAAACGTTATAAGCATACTTGCCGCTAGACCCACCTAGTTATTTGAACTTTCTCTGATAGAGAGAGAGAGAGAGAGAGAGAGAGAGAGAGAGAGTGTGTGTGTGTGTGTGTGCGTGAGAGAGAGAGAGAAACCAATTCTGTCAGAAACGATTTGCTACAGTAGTCAATGAAGAGGTCTTTGTAACACCACCACCGTCGTCCTATCCGAAGCTCCCTGCTCTTCGAAACGAATCCTTTATCCAGTTTGTTTCTTCTTTTATGAATTTCATTTTACTCTTTACGAATTAGGTCAGAAATGTATTTTACTAGCAACAATTAGGCCTTTATATAAGTAAACCTGAATATATAGGTAGTCTTGGATCATTTTTCTAATATACGTTTAATATATATGTTTATATTTTGGATAAACAATTCAGCGAGTTTTTCTTATGCACATGGGATCATCCTCACCTTGACTACATTTTGTCAGGTAGACTACAATTAACTGCTGATTACATCTGTCTAGCTCTCGCTCCTATATTGTATTAATTAAAGTTTGTGCTCATCATTTTGTGCTTCTTTCAGTTACCGGATTTTCAATATCAGTTTCCATTCCGATCATGGCGATCGTCTCCGTTACTTACACAGCTTTGGTTTGTTTGAATTAAAATTTATTACAGCCCAACAGTACTCATTTACATCAGTCAAGTTATTTAATGAAACATAATGACTATATATAGTCTGAAATAAATATAATCTGTAATTGGCAATGTAATAGAAATTGTGTGTATTTCAGATGCAAGTAGACTCTGCTATAGCTACTAATTATGGTATTACCGAGCAAAGCTATGGCTTTTGTATGGTTGCCTCTTTTGTACTGTTATTTGTTTATCTAACTACATGCATGTTCCTATTGTTTGCATAATCTGTGCTGTGATGAACAAATTAACGATACTAAGCGAAAACAAATTATGTTATTCAAAAATTGTACTGTGATCTGAACGTTGTTGTTGATTTTTATGTACTCTTGGATAGAAAGAAATATTTGTACGCAACACTACTGTAAACTTTTTTAAAAAGAATCCTTATACCTTATTCGGATAAACAATTTAGAGAGTTCTTCTTATGTACAAGGGCTAATCTTACTTAGATTACATTAGGCAGCTAGACTACAATTAATTTCTAATGCTTTAAATAATTTAGTTTTAGGAAACAAGCTTGTTAACTTCTGAAAAAATTTAATTGTATTTATCAGAACAGGGTAATTGTTTATTTTTAAGGGAGGGATGCGAGCAGTCATTTGGACGGACGTTTTTCAGTTCGTTGTTATGTTTGCTGGAATGATGGCTATATTAATAAAGGTATGTTTGGTTTAGATTTAAATGTGATTATGAAAAAGAGTCTAGATTTCAAAAATAGTTCATTTATATTGATTTAATTTTATAGAATGCACTAAACATGTATACTAAGAGAGCATTGATATTACGGAATGAATTTAATAGTACAGTAGATATTCGAAAAGTCGTATTTGACGATTTTTTCTTCAGTGAGAAAAAGTTTGATTGCAACTGTAAAAAGCGACCAATGTTTAAATTGGTAGTGGCTCTTCAAAAATTAGAAGAACTAGAAAATAATCTTAAACTATATGTATAATTTCGCTCGTAGTGTATTACATCTCAGTGACATCTGCATGGTATTTCTCTATGGTCTGTTTTCCTCCTTATACTTACCTCCTAATTATACTTAGCCTACTTGAAATTCACTTAAAGTATATCTAGCAATATTATTATTCTCGATTTTGCTGCAACTCTTTCTTACTAGTATTTGTTTTGTTTTGTTATTTAGCACAGTAACTTTTATTTTGCAGAATTGCCGATCTTCGTAATTTATAAAAATTATATTAAAGTCCAACTATTAAAGAGACAAAGATGACAACGTGAAGGCTGCAGAATTTCTGTACTATTACTGAAGAACTTATCTTAGTCGTTATTTCTGTGAAGAGTGTAAGAGCTTTAGCTATAATTATTTTTACTAATTACTCGAATTTTAAAAAGTAAAAGCTCGTAAAAATTACGTTGTAAGATTCCTTTAGATATGGGATTCCAGGCTTAAACGCATTGCTAATACTAATAGCATTAAAAGATGTATTTGCATTGTAATGTTTAAATAATTTATTTGATATTTGCAGGGATTGTTTCTTGTTGGTGGAATTGAAAACACGCTGGACCTATGTGGACAGCAGGACCGCCTTAATTTGGCAAAGTATGATTTTCCTTAGAATAGTTTAAATAATATTTAGGAAACATTTAGCTTTGTGTTTCGTCTTTTAACTTCTCTTAACTTCTTTTGTGATAAAATTCAATTTACGTACACTAGGTCCATGGAGAGTATTCTCTTTCTGCCATTGATATACTACCAAATGGTATTGCTACATTCATTCTGCGCTTCAGTTTACTAACGACTTTTTCAAAGAGCCGTCGACCTAATCCGGTAAAATGACTCTTATTCTATCATACGTGTATTAAATTGCAGCCATTGGCCAACTGAAATCTAACATCTGAAACGAGTTTTCATTATCAATTATCTCTACTCTTTATACTTTTAACACGTTATCTTTACGATTTCTCTATTCTTACATATCTTGTATACAACATGGTAAATGATCAAATGTTTTGTCTTTAGTAAAGCTGTAAAGCTAAAGTCAAGTTTAACATTAAATTCCTGCTGCATATCATGTAGGTGACTGGGAAAGTAATAGATTTCAACCCTCCACCTAACGAGCCGCTGTCGAACAACATGTCAACATGCCACCGGTTCAGCCAGATCTCATTTGACTTGAACTAATCATTTTAATCGATAATTTTCGTTGTTTGACGTACTTGGCTTTAATCTCTAGATTTAGCAGTTCAGGAAAATTCTTCGGATCCTTCTTGAAATTGGATTTTAGTTTCGAACGTTCGGTTTTTTGTTTAAGGATTTTTGAAAAATAAGAGACTAAACAGGGTTTTCTAGGGTTTGAACAACAATAAATGTTGAGAGGAGCGTGCTTATCTAATATAGAGAAAAGTACGGGTAGAAGTACGCAGCTAAACTGTACTGAATAGTCAGCAGCAGTTAAACAAAGAATTAAATATAAAGAAGAGGACATGATATTACCTATAACGTAATTAATGAACTGTTCTTACTGTTGTCTAGTTTCAGCCCAGATCCCAGAGAGAGGCACACTGTCTGGGGCTTCCTGATAGGACTCAACACTATGTGGATATTTGTGTATGGAGTAAATCAGTCATCTACACAGAGATACTGCGCTACCACCAGCCTGAATAAAGCTCGTAGGTAAGCTGTCAATCAATCATCTACACAAAGATACTGCGCTACCACCAGCCTGAACAAAGCTGGTAGGTATGTTGGATGATTTAAAGACCCACTCATATGTGGAAATGAAAAGGAAAGCTGAAGACAGAGAAGAGTGGAGGCGTTATATGCCATGGACCTGCCAGTAGGTAGTGCACTAAGAGAGACAGAGAGAGAGACAGATGTAACACGTGCAACACAGTAATTCTGTGTAGTGTGTAACATGCACAGCACAGTTATTCTGTTTTATGTGTAACATACAGCACAGTTTTTCTGTTGTATTTGTAACACGTGCAAACAGTTACTTTGTTTATGTGTAACATGTGCAATGCAGTTATTCTGTTTTATGTGTAACATGTGCAGCACAGTTATTCGGTTTTATGTGTAACATGTGAAGCACAGTTATTCTGTTTTATGTGTAACACATGCAGCACAGTTATTTTGAACATACCGTCGCTGTGTCTGCTCAACGTGATATCCTGCTCTATAGGCCTAGTGGTCACCGCTTACTACACAGGTCTGGCCTGCGATCCCATCAACAGCCGTCAGATTGAAAACGCTAATCAGGTATGAACCAATCCAAGTACTTGTAGATACACATGTATAGCTTCTATATATGTATATAATAATTAATAAATTAATTATTGCATACAATTATTAATTCCATCATTCATTATGTTTGTTTAAATTTTATGCACCTATTGCAGTTATATTCATTTTGTATTTACATGTAGCTAATTGTACTTGTGTTGTTGATCTTTTGAAATTTGAAATTAAACATACTTCTCTCTCTTCTCGCTCTCTCTCTCCCTCTCTCTCATAAATGCTATTTAAAGATAGGGGTCCTTGATCAATCAAGCAGGAAAACAATTAATTAAATGAATTCATCAAACAATATGATTATTGTTACCAACGTCAGAAAGGGATTCGGTTGGTGAGAGCCTTTTCTCCAGAATATACTACAAAATTTTCTAAAAATGATATAGCATTTGATAATTTGTGAAAGAATCAAATTGTTAATCGACGGAGTGCTCTTTCTGGAGCTTGCAGGCAGACTGTCAGTAAACGGCTAAAGCCACGTTTAACGTCATTTCCTGCTCAATATCACGTAAGAGGGGAGCACTGAATTTGAACCCTTCACCGTTCAGGAGATTTTTCAGCTTCGGAGGAGAAGAATGAGGTAAAGATGAATACACATTTGAGTGAATCTACTAATTGTATGAGTTCGATATTAGCGGTCAGCCTTTATTGACCGACTGACATAATGCATTTATTAAGTATACGCCGTTTTGTTTACATACAGCTCCTGCCACTATTTGTGACTACGGTATTTGCTGAGAACTACGGTTTTGCTGGACTATTCTTGGCTACACTTTACGGAGGATCGCTGAGGTTAGAACACATATAATTATGTAATATCAAGTTTCATACAAATCAGAAATATTTTTTTATTTGATATTGTGGACAAAAAATTGGTTCGCTTTTAATGTCAATATATTTAATAAGATAAGTTATTTCTCTTCAAAATGTCGAAAGTTAATTTGCGTATCTTAGTGGCTTAATTCTTAAAAATTATTCTTAATTATTTAAAGCCATCGACGCTGAATTTTGACTTCCGCATAATACTCAGTTAACATAACATAACGGCACACTGGGTCAGGAAGCACAGATGCTTGTTTAAGACCCATTTCCTCCATCCTCTCCATGGTTATTAGTAATCGCTGCCTTTTGATGGCGCATCAATTGCAGCCGGCGCGGATTTAAGAATAACCTTCCATCACCCTGGGATTTTTTTCTTCCTAAGCTTTTACCAACACTCGGTCTTCCAAGGTGGTCACCCACAAAGTATTAACCGAGGTCGATGCAGCTTAACTTCGATAATTGACGCGCAACTAAACCCCAAGTGCGCTAATCCCGCCGTTATCAGGATAATATTTCAATAACAATGGTTACAATATTATTAGTTAAACAGATTTATTCCAGATCAGCTTGCCACTTTCTCTTAAACATTTTTAATCGAAATCTTAATCTGGTATTGCACTTTGCTTCACAAACAGTGCAGTTTGTAGCTCTTGATATTACAGTAAATTATAATTATTCTATGAATGCTAGAATTTTAAATATGCTCTAATAACAGCTTTTAGTATAAATATGATATTTCTGCAGTTCTATTTCATCATCTTTGAGTGGGTGCGCAGCCAACTGTTGGGAAGATGTACTGAAGAACAAGTTGAACTATTTATCAGAAAACACGAAAGCTCTAATCACTCGCTTATTAGGTTAGCATTAGCTGTTCGGTTTATTATCTTATGAAATCAGATAGTCAATTTTAATCCTTTTCACAAAAAATAAGAATGAACAATATTGTTACTGCTTGCCATTGCTACAATACTCTGAGATAAGAAGTTTTCCTAAATTACCATGTGGACGAATATTTTTAAAAGCTTCGAATCCGGTCATAATTTATGCTAGTTATTTGTAGACGCAGCTTTTTCTACTTTTCCTAGCGTAGGGACGCCGAAGGGATTTCTTTCCCTTCCTTTGACAATCTTTACCTACAATATTATATATCCTCTATTTAATAATAATAAATTAACTCAGTAGAGCCAAATGAAGGCTACATGGAAGTTATGCTGTTTCTATGTCTTGTTTTTTCAGTTGTGATATTTGGAATGGGAGCCACCGGTATCGCCTTTCTTCCCACTATGATCCCTGGACCAGTTACACAGGTAAGACTGTTATTGATTCACCTTACAACATTACAGTGTAACTTATTTGACAACAAATACAACGGGAATATTCACCTTTTTCGTATATAGTTATCTATTTTCGTATAAACGATAAAACCGTTCTCTATAGAGATCTGGTTGTGCCGTGAGCTTGTTTCACAGTCTTGCTGTGATTGATACGTTTAGCCAATAAATTAAATATTATGCAACATGTACATGTAATTTGTGTAAGTATAAATAAATTAAATATTACACGGAATTTGTTCTAAGTATAGAAATAATTTTATTATTTCTAATTTAATTATTTCTAATTAAGTACATGTAATTTGTGTAAGTATAAATAAATTAAATATTACACGGAATTTGTTCTAAGTATAGAAATAATTTTATTTCTAAGCCCCTAAGTCTCTTTAGTGTCTCTAACTCTACCTTTACGCTAAAATCTGAGCGAAGTCTTTATTGTTTTATCGCTTATTTCAGATTACACTTTCGTTCTACAGTTCTGTTAACGGACCACTAGCTGGCTTGTTCGCACTCGGAGGCTTGACTCGATTCGCCAACTGGAAAGTTTGTCTTATTTTAATATTAGCATTAACATTAGCATATACGCATTAACATTAGCATGATATAAGCATTAACATTAGCATTAAATTTAACATGATAAATGTAACTAAATTAAATATTACATGTAATTTTTTAAAGTTTCTCTAAATAAATGAAGCAAGCAAATATATGCATTAACATTAGCAAGCTATAGCATTAGCATTAGCATGCTATGTTTTGTCAGGGCATCAGCGGTTTTAATATTTAAACATTTGCATGTTATGTGATTATTCTATAACAGTAGGTCTACTAACACACTATTTCTTTCCTTTTATACAACATTTAATTATTAAATAAGTCATTTAAATAGCATAGCTATACTGAAAATGTCGTGGAGGACAGAAATACAAAAATATTTCGTGTTAAGTATTATAGTATTAGTCACATTTCATAGTTAGTTTAGTCCTTTGGATCTCTAGAGAAGATTTCATATGAATAATCAATGAAGTGCTCAAGTAAATTGTATGTTTTCACTTTTCAAATTAGTCGTCTCTGCTAACATGTATATTTTTCGGCAGTTTCAGATATCATATTTTTTTACTGTACGGGTTTTGAGAGGCGACTAAACTAGAATGGAGCAAAGCAATTTGAACCATCTCAGAAGACATATTTTGCTCAACCTATAGGCTACATAAGGCATAACCATTTGTGATGGGACTAACTTGTTGATCCATGGAATAAGCTATTCTTTAAGGAGCGTGCAAGCATACTCAAGGTATGAATATATACCTTAAACCTGACATTTGGCCTACCATTAGAGAGCGCGAGAGAGAGAATATCGTTATGTACTATTTTTATTCTAGTTTTAATGCCTGTATTTTGACGGCGATTCCGAGTTACAGGGGTCCTTGGTGGGAGTATTCGTTGGTACTATCATCAACTGTTGGCTCAGTATCGGATCTCTAACACTTACGAAAAAACATCCGCCTCTACATCCGCTTCCGGTCTCTGCCTGCTCTTCTTACACCGCTAATTTTACGGACGTTTCTGTATCTACTCTGGACACCACATCGTATTTTGCTACAGAGCTTTTTCTAGCGGCAACTTCAGCAACTGATGTAACTATGACACTCTTATATATTGTTGTCCCTAATTTAAGAAAATAAAGGTAATTAAAGGCCAGGAATAACGCAAGATCAAGGACTAATCTAATAGATTGACTAAGAATCTTGTATTACTACTGAAGTTTATTGTTTACAAGAATGTGTGACATTTTGAAACTTAAATCTCGTTTATATGTTTATCTTAACACGAACTGCAACAAATAGGAAAACATACATAAGCAAACGCAATTCTGTGTTATTATTTTTTCTATACCACTGAACTAATTCATCTGTCCATTGATAGAGCCATGAACTAACATTGGTATGTGTTGAAAACGGAAAGTTAGTAGCCTTCAAGCCTGTAGGCCTGATTTCTTTACTTATTTTATTTAAATTATGCAATATATTTTCTGTGAATTTGACGTCAAGAGTGAAATAGATTTCGACTTCTTTTGACGTGAGCAGTCGTTGAAAAAATGACGAATTATACTAGTGAGCATTTGTAGTGAACGCTGCATCTTTACAACGAATGACAATTAAGTCAGCTAATGGAAAAAGTATCACTACAACTGAAGACTTGTAGTGATACTTTATATACGTGCATATATAAAATTTAAATGTGCAACAAGTAAATATACACACACAAGTATTATTATACACGTATATACAAATGTATAAATATATATATATATATATATATATATATATATATATATATATATAAACACATGTATATATTCATCATACAGAATATTTATTTATAATATGTATGAATTTCAAAATATTTGGCTTAACCTTTACTTCTGTTTTCCTTTACTTTTATTTCAGTCGATTGTTTCGCCTTTGGTTCAGCAACTAGATAGTAGGTTCTAATTAATTGATTGATTGATTTGTTGCACAGCCTGTCAGCCATACACCTCTCGAGAGTTTCTATTCAGTATCGTATGTGTGGTTGACTCTATTGGGAGCTCTGATTACTTTCATCGTGGGTGCCCTGGCGTCCCTTGCTTTCGGTGCGTGTTATTATTTAATTATATTATAATATATATTACAACTGGATTTAAATGTTGATCCGAACCTTTCATCAGGCTGATTATATGTTCGCACACTAAACGTATTTTCATATGAATTATTTTTCTCGATATTAATTAAACCGCTTTGAAATCAGAGAGGAAATCCGAAACTGAGTTTAACTTCCTTCACACAGTTTTATACCTAGCCTGCCTGATCACTGGTTTAAGCTGTGATATCTTTGCAATACTGATAAGTGTATTCATATTGATGATACTACTAATGTTAATACTCAGGAGGCTCGGATAAAAATCGGAGGATTGAGGAAAGATATTTGATCCAGTGGAGTAAAGCGTTCAGTCTCTGTCCATCGTCATCACTGGAAAAACATCTAAACTCCCAGCCGCACAGCACTTCAGTCGAGGTATAATTTTAGTCAACTGTTTCAGGACTTGAGGAATTTATATAAATTAGATTAATTAAAATCTGACATTTCTTGCTACATTTTATATAAGCTGAATGCCTTCTTCTCTTTCGCACTGAACTTAAAGTGTCAGTGGTCTATCATCTGCCACAGTCACGTGATTTGTCTGATCCTGGCTGAGTCAGTATTACATATCAGTAGGGTGTGACTGCGACATACTGTAGTATGAGACCCAAAATCATTGCTCGCTCTGTCACTGGTGGGTTTTCGATGTAGATAATTATCATTAAATATTTAAGTTAAATTATTGTTGGCTTCAGTTTTAGCGTATACGTGCAGGAAGTCGCCATTAATTATGGTAACTTTACTAGTAATCTGTATGACTATACACACTATGCGGTCCTGTCTATTTAAGTATTGGATCTCTCTCAGCCTAAACCTTATTTTTTATATTTTTCTGGATTGTCGACTGTTAATAGCCTGAGTAGTTTTCTGTTGCTTGGCATTTCTACACTCAACGAAAGACTAATGCAATAGTGCGAAATTCTGAACATATAGAAGCTGTTGTTATTCTGTGTCTATTCTTTCATCATCTTCACGTCTAAATATCTAGTGTAAATATATAAGCGTATATATTAAAATTTTGTATGTCTTCTGTGTACTTATTACAACTTTTTAGTTGATGCGAACAAGTTGTCTCAAGGAAAAATTCTATCACTTTGAGTAAACCAAAGGTTATCTTGGCGGTAGGTAGCCTCAGTTTGAGAAAAATCCTTTTATTTACACATTTTATTTTCACTTCCGCTTTGATAGTAAATATAAAGAAAGAGGGAAAGCTCATTATGCTACAGAATGAATGTGAGATTGATAAAAATGGTAAACAATAATGTTTTTGGTATTAATGTGTTGTAGACATTCACAGGAAAGTCTAGCCTGAGCGAACTATCAGCATCAGAACTGGCGAGTCAAAATAGTCGATTATAACTCCACAGTGACTTCAGTCAAAGGCCTCATATAAATTGTGGATGTACAGTAGTTCATCTAAAGATATCTCGATGTTTTGTATATTATCAGCATTCTGCTTATAGTCTCCTTTTTTCTTGCGAAAGCTCAGTACTGTAAAATATTTTGTGAAGTACATTTTGACACTTAATTGCTATATAGGCCTATACATCTTTATTTCACCGTTATAGAGAAATCTTTTGACTATAATTATTTCTGCTATTTTAGTCATTCTCACACTAAAGCTATAACTAAAAACTGAGATAGTAACATAGGATAATACATTATCAAAATCATTTGAGAAATATTTAATATTGAAAAATTTGACAGAAATTTGAAAGCAATGCAAGCTGAAACTGGATACAAACCAACGAAGCATATTTATGCTTTAAAGGTAATGTCACTCCTGAAGTCTACATGTATATCAGCATCAGAGTACTCAATTCTAAGGACATCAAGCATTCAGACAGGAATGAATGATTATTCGCAGGATAGTTCGCAAGTCTGTTTAATACTGTTACACTTATTTTTTATAAGAGTAACTAAAGAATAGCAATAAATGTAATTCTTTTTAGTTTAGAAAGCGAATATACTTGTGTAATAACACAAAAATGGCTTGATGTGTACAGCTTATTTTTGTTTTGTCAGGCTTTGTGTCTATGTATATGTGCTCTGTTCAATGATTATTTGTTTCTTGCTCTAGTGGCGAAATAAATATCCATTATATATAGTTAATTACATAAATATTATATATATATATATATATATATATATATATATATAGTATACAAATTATATAAAATGTATATGTTTTAAAAAATGTATATATAAACTGTATATATATATATATATATATATATATATATATATATTAAAAGATATATTAAAAGGTCTGTTAAAAGAGGTCATAGAAGGTAGAATGGAAGGAAAAAGAGGCAAAGGCAGGCCGAGATTAGGTATGTTAGATGATTTAAAGACCCACTCATATGGTGAAATGAAGAGGAAAGCGGAAGACAGAGTAGAGTGGAGGTGTAATATACCATGGATCTGCCAGTAGACAGTGCACTAAGATATATATATATATATATATATATATATATATATAAACTGTATATATATATACATGTATATATATATACATATATATATATATATTTATATATATATATATATATATATATATACAGACTGGGTCAAATAATAATAATCCCCTAGCGAAATCTCAATAACTTGAACAAAACTCAAAATATTTGTACAAAACTTTTGGAGCTTCTACAGGAGGAATTTTTGCATATCACCTGCAAATTTGATGAAAATCTATTGAGCCGTAAAAAAATTAGAGCATTTCTACGAAAAAAGTGCAAAAATCAATTTTAACAAGGCTTTTTTAAACAAAAGTTTTAATAACTGGGACAAAACTCAAAATAGTTTTACATAATTTTCGTGGCTTCCAGAGGAGGCCTTTCAGCATATATTCTGAAAATTTGGTGAAAATATATTCAGAAGCAACAAAAATAAAGCGCTTCTTCGAGAAAAATGTTAAAATCAATTTTAACAAGGCTTATTTAAAAGTACCGGAAATTTTATTCAAAAATAAGGAATAATTTTAATAAAAGAAAGACTTTTAAGTATCTTTTATTGGAGCAGCTAACAAGGTAGTATAGGCTTATACTACACCACTTAAGTTAACAGCCCTTTTCAGGGTCGTTACTTTTTTAAAAGGAACGACTGATATTTAAAAAAAAGCCTTGTTGAAATTGATTGTGCAATTTCTTCGTAGAAATGCGGTAATTTCGTAACTAATTAAAATATTTTCACAAAATTTGCAGGTAATACGCAGAAATTCCTCCCCTAGAAGCTCCGAAAATTTAGTAACGATATTGTGAGTTTTCTTGAAGTTATTGAGATTTCGATAGGGGATAATTTTTTTTTGCCCAGTCTGTATATATATATATATGTGTGTGTGTGTGTGTATCTGTGTCTGTGTGTGTGTGTGTGTACATTCAACATGCCACGCCAGACGTTTAAACATGCCATACAAAGACGACAGTGCATAAAAAATAACACACTGCATCTGAAAGTCATACAGGTGTATAGTTTGTTCTCAGATTAGGGTGCATGCATACATGCATATGATTTGTGTTTTATTTCTGTCATTCAATTTTGTTAACTTTTATATTTATTGTACATATTGACATACATTCTCATCGTAGAATTTGGCATAGCTTGTATTTATGATTTATGTAGATTGTAAACACATGATTATGGAGCTCAAGCTTCTTTTAGTTATTTCATGTAAGCGTGGAAGAATAAAAGTGCAAATATACATGTATACTTTATTAATTTCAGTGTAAGTGTGCCATCAAGTAACACATCCCTCTTTTTACGTCAAATATACGATTTCAAAAACCCTGATTAACCCTATATCTTGTTTGTTCAAGGATGAACTGAATAACATGTCTCTTCGTAGATTTTTTGATATCTCAATAATATTATTTAATTTCTTAGTAGCGCAGTGGTTAGAGGCTTAAGATAATGTCATAAATTTTAAGTGACATATCCTGAGGTGAATTGAACTCTAGGAATTTCTATTCCTGGCCGCGCTGATCTGAGAGTAAAATCTCGGGCTTTGACTGGACTGGTTACACGTAAAATGAACTAAATTGCTAACCGTTTAAACATGTGGTATTAAAAGTAATAGATAGCCACACGATTAATTATTTCATTAAACGCATGTTATTTATTATTATTATTATTTATTATTATTATTATTATTATTATTATTAATTATTATTAGTATTATTGAGGAATTGCTACATCAAGACGTTCGTAGCAAAGAATGATTGCTTCAGAAAATTCTGACGTTAAGAAGTGATTTGATGAAGTTTGTATCAGTATGAATTGAAAATCTAATCGTCCACTTAATTAATTATTTATTTATTATACGCATATGACAATTTCATTTAAAATAAACAGTTGAGCGCATGAACGGAAATAAAGGCCTACAAGTGGTACTTAGATATTCCGAATTAAAAAACAAACATTTTCATTTATTACTAATTACATAATAATGATATCCTTAATTTAATTATGTGCCAAGATAAATTTATAGGATTATATATTAAAGTTATTAAGACAACCAACATTATACCCGCAAAATTTTATTCACATTATTACAATTAAACATATTACTTTAGGACCGGCACCTTATTTTCAAATAAAATTTAAATATTAAAATAATTAAACACGACAAAAGTACTGAATTATTTAAAACATTAAAAAGTAACATTCAACGAAAGAAACTAATGATTCAAATCATATATGAGCGTCTGAACTTGCACACTATATTATTTTGGCGAATAAAGATCATATTAGGGACAATCTTTGAACTATGTTCTAGATCTTGTGAGATTTTTATACTAAATACTGCTAGCGTCAATAGGCCTATATCACTTGTCAGACTCTGCACAAATGTACGAGACCGCAATATACTATGTAACCAATATCAAGTAAGTTAATTAGATGTTTCACCAGACAAGAAACAGTTGCGGTTGATATGCATTAAGTTTACCGAATGTAGTTACTTTGGTCGTTGGTCATACAATCTGATCAGTGTATTCAGTAAAATCATAAATGTGATTGTCTACTAGACAACAAGATTCGCTTCAATGTATCGAAACACATTCTAGTGGTTTAAACCCAGACTTTTTATATAAAATTATGTACTGGCCTAATTCTAAGCTAATTAATTAATATCAAATGACTGATTACGCAACAAATTTATTTTTTAATGGTCTTCTGCTCAATTGTTAATTACTTGTAATATAAGGTCTACCTAGACTACTAACATAATAATCACATTGATAATTCTATAGTTAATAATAAAGCAAAATAGTAATAATAACAATACTAACAGTAAGGGTAAAGTTATAATATTTCTCTTCAATGTTTAAAGAACACTAATCATCATCATCTTCCCTTGAATCCCAGTTTAACTAGGGTTGGGATACGAATAGACCTTCTCCATTCCTCTCTGTCCCACACCATATCATCAGTCAATCCCCTATTTTTCTTGTCCTTCTTAATCACTGTTAATATCATTCATAGTCATTATTATTATTATTATCATCATTTAATCAAAATTAAATAATAATAATAATAATAGTAATAAATGCCCTGCCTATTGCTTTTTGCGGTCTCTTCGTGGAGAATGTAATTGTGTGTCATATAATATACTGGTTATAGTTACAGGGAATCCCACAGGGTTTGCAAAACCCTTTGGATGAGAAGCGGCTGCTCAAGAATTTATCATTCGCCATTAATATAAAAACAGTTATTGACAAAGCTATATGAGATGAATGTTATATATTAATTTTCTATACTTTTATTTTAATATCTTATATAACTTCTGTATTAATATATCTTCTGCTATTAAATGGAGTCTTCTTTCATTTAATTTAATTTAAAACATTTATTCATTTCAGATAATGCAAAATTAAAAATTTCAAATACAAACAGTAGATGTGAAAATGAAAAGGGCATAAATGTCCGAAGACTCTAACATGTGCTATGTGGAAAGAAGAACATGGGAATCAAATATTACAAAATGCAGTATCAAGTCATCACACATTCTGAACTATATACGCGGAACATCAAATTTAGTAAAAGAATATTAAAAATTAAAAATTTGATATTACTAAAATCTATTTTATGTAGATGACGCTAAAAAAGAAAACATTCTTTAAAGCAACTAGAGAACCAGGTAAAGAGTTCCAAGGTTCGCAAACTCGAATGAGAAAGAGAACTTACGAGTTTCAATTCCAGATTGATCCAAATACAGCTTAAAGGAATGACCGCTTGGTTTCATAGTTGATAATAATGGATCAATATTTTCA
The DNA here is from genome assembly GCA_905160935.1 of Enchytraeus crypticus. Classification (NCBI taxonomy): domain Eukaryota; kingdom Metazoa; phylum Annelida; class Clitellata; order Enchytraeida; family Enchytraeidae; genus Enchytraeus; species Enchytraeus crypticus. The sequence continues at coordinate 629,273 of CAJHZI010000293.1, read as the reverse complement.
GGATCACAATTAATAAAATCATTCAAATGTTTTTGTTGTTGGGTCTCTATTTTGTGAGAGTTTAAAAATTTAAAGAAATCATGTGTGGCTTCTGCATCTATGACTTAAACGATTATGTTCCAACCTTAATATGGGGCCTATATTTAATTCTGTAACGTGCAACTGGTTTATCCACAAACAATTCACATTTTATGAAAAATTCAGCTACGATTAGAATAATTATAGCTTTTTGCTGTGAGAAAAGGCTATTTCTATCACTCTGTAGAAGCTACAGCGGGATTGATTGATTGAATGATCTCAAAACTGTTGTAGTATAATGCTTATAGGCCTATGCATATATTTACAGCGCCTTCACATTTCAGGATAAATTTTAAAATAATCGTCCCAAGTTCAAAAGTCTAACTGATCGGTAATTGAAAATGTATTAAGTTCGCTGTACATAGTTCATACTGAAATGTGAGAATACAGCTTTAAATTAATTTAAATCTTATCTGGGTCACTAATAACTATATTGAGCTATATTTCATACATTTAACTATTATGTGCCACATACTGAAATATTTTAAAAGCATATGCAGTAATAGTTACTACCAGAGGTTTATGCGAACGATCACGTAGGCCTTCCATCCATGTGGAGTAAATTGTTTAATTACTACTAATAGTTAATAATATATTAATAGTTAATGATATTAAGTATTGTGAAGTTTATCTGTTTTTGTAAGATTTTGTAAATCGTTTCCTTTCAAATATTTATATTTTGTTTTTATTTTTCTCACGAAGACACCATATGGTGACACAGAGAGAACGAAATCATAAACAGAAATGAAAAATAAAAAATAAACAACTGTGAGAAACCTACATATTAGAATTCACTTAGGTATAAACATTCAAATCAGGGTTAGAGTAAGAGACCTACGGTAAAAGTTTAACCTTAAGAGTTCACCGTTATTTATTTCATATTGCTTTATGTTTTTTAATGTCTTTGTATAAGGTGATCTGCTTGATGGAATTAAGGTCTCTAAGGAAATCAACACAAAACAGATTAAATATTTTTACAATATTAAAGAGTAAGGTAGGCCTAAGTTTGAGCATTACCAATAATGTACATAGTTGACTTTTTTCTCAATGATAATCTTCTTCATCTTCAGTGCACTGCCAAGTGGCAGGTTCAAGGTACATATTCATACTCAAAGTCTGTTTTTTTCGCTCCATAAGATCACTCCTTAGATCAACAAGTTAATCCCTTCACAAAAGTCTATACCTTATCCATACCTTATGTAGCCTATAGCTTGGGAAAAATATGGTTTCTGGGGTGGTTTTCCGTTGCCTTCCTCAGTTTGGTGGATTAATTACAATTTAATCATCGGGGAAAATATTTCATGGTGAGGTGGGTCCCCTCTTGCCATCCTCAGCTCCTGCCTTTAGTCGACTCTTACGTACACGCGGCAGATTGCTTGCGGTTGCCCAATTATGCAGTGGTCCAACCACACCCGAGCACAACACGGGGAAATGATTATATTGACAAATGAGGAGGGAAAATGGAGTAGCGTTAGAGTTTTTGCCTCGGTTGCAAGTGGCTTGGGCGCAAAGATAAAGTCAGCCAGAAAATAATAGATATCCCCTTGTGGTCATGGAAGGATAATCATGTATTAGAGCTTGCTGCCAGCTGGCGCTACTATAGTAAAGATATGATTAATTGATAATAACAACCTGTCTCAGAACATGTAAAGCAGTCTAAATATTTCTTAAACAAACATGTAAGTTATTTCTGAACCAGAACAGGTTGTATATTTTTATGGCTTGTTTGGAAATAAAATATCTAGCTAATTTTATCCGAATCGGTTAGATGTCACCGGTGATAGTTAATTACACTGATAAACAAGAAGAAAGTCGCTGCTCACTATATTCCTTGTGATACGAAAACAGGCATTAAACTTAGCTGTACAGCTTTCGTAGTATGTCTGACGTAGTATGTTTCATTATTATCAGTCCCGGTACAAATTTCATAGGAAATCTGTAGGAATCTCGCCTAACCATAGGTGGGTTTTAGAAATAATGACACGCGGCTGAAGCGTAGACTGATGTTTTTGAATGTTAATTTAATGTTTAAAGGTGTTAACAGATTCGGATATATCCTGATATTATAATTATTGTACTTAATTTTGCTTTGGTCGTATGGTCAAACACATGACAACAGCATGTGTTACTTGCTACTTGCCTAGTTTCTGTTTTTTTAATTTCTTTATTTAAACTTTTCCACGGTTATTAGTATTCGTTGCATTTTTATCGGTTCATCGATTGCAGTCGGCGCGGATTTAAGAATAATCTTCCAACATCTTCGGGTTGTTTTCATTCAAAGCTGTCAACACTCGGCCTTCCAAGCTAGTCACCCAACCATGTACTAACCGAGCGACATGTAGATAACCTTAGTTCAATTGACGTGCAGCTAAACCAAGTGCGTTAAATTCCGCCCCCATATTTAGTACACAGACCTATATAGGCCTACTGGTGAGTGGCTGGTCAAATAAGGGTTATGGGTGAGGCGTCAATTTTGGCCTGTTGTTAATTCATTGCCATTGTCTTGCATTTAGAGATTACATGTCTCGTTCGTGGAAAACATAGATACATGTAAGTTAATCTTTCTATATAAACATCTGAGTGTAACTGAATCATGTTTAAGCTGCATAATTACCTAATGTCAATGCATACTAATTAGTTAATTTTATTTAGCGTATACGTTAATCCAGATAGTTGCTGCACTTTTAAGGCAACTTAGCGTAGACAGTCAATTAGTTCATTGAACTTGAGAACAAATGTAATGAAAGCAAGTCAGCACTAAGTAAGTTAGCACTAATTTTAATTACAGCAGATGATCTTAGAGAAAAAAATTGTATAACAAACAAAGAGGTACATAATAATGAAATAGTGCGTTACAGTTTCTATTTTGGCTATTTCAATCACATATAATACCTTATAAGCTAGCATGTCAGAGCATAAAACATTACATTTTGTAATTGTTTATGTTACATTTTAAAATTGTTTCGCTCACACTGGTCTCGAGCACAACATTAAAAAATCTAAGCATTCTTTAAAAAATCGATTTTTTAAAATTTAAGCTGAAAATTGCACATACAGTGTTCAGTTCACTTCGTGTTCAGTGAACTTAATCACAACTTGACCGATAGTGAAATCTACGTGTTTAACGGTACAATATAGAAGCATTAATAATAATAATAATAATAATAATAATAATAATAATAATAATGGCATGACTTTAGTGCCCTGGTGCAACGGTAAATGTGCCGTATGGGACGTCACGGTCATTGACACTATGGCTAACTCCTACCTGAATACGTCTTCAGTCACAGCCGGTGGAGCTTCTGTTCATGCCGCCTCTAGGAAATTAGATAAATACCGTGATCTGTCCTTAGGATATGAAGTTGTTCCGGTGGCCATTGAAACCATGGGCCCGAGGAATCCCGAAGGAGTTGACTTTATTAATGGCATAGGCAGACTTATTGCAGAGCAAACCGGCGATAAGCGAGAGGCATCTTTTCTTTGGCAAAGGCTTTCCATTACTTTGCAAAGATTTCATGCAGTCTGCTTCAACAATTCTTTTAAGCCGATTGTTGACCTCGAGTAGGCGGGCGGCGACTCAGCAAGTATAGCTTGAATCGTTTTTATCAAACCCCAGGTTCTTTACACCGGGGTAAATTAACAAAAAATTAAAATAATAATAATAATAACAACGAAAAAGCCAATGAGAAAAAGCCTTTCTTTGGCAGAGCCTGTCTATTGCACTCCAGTGTTTTAATGCTGTCTGCGTTCGTGGCACATTAGCGAATGCGGCCTCCCAGAGCGTTGAGGAATTATTTTAAATATTTCTTTTCAACTTTCTTTTAATTAAACAAAGTCTTTCTTTTATCTTATTTTTGCCCAGGGCCCTATACAGCTCAGGGTAAAAAAAATAATAAGTACATTTATAAAGCGCCGCTCTATGCTAAATGCCACAGTACAAAGAATGGACAATGAAGGTCAACTAGCCTGGTAATATAAAGCCACAATCTGTGTAGCGAATAGAATTCTGAAAAATCCGGAGTGTGATCAACCAATTTGTCTAAAACGCAGAAATCATCATCAAGTGCCTACAAGTTTAGTCAATGTCATATCTGCGCTAGTCGCCACTTGCGAACAAGTGCAGTTGTGGATAGATTCAATTCTCAATTTTCCCGAACCTACTCGGGAAAATACCTGTTAAAATACCTGTTGAAAGGCTGTTTAAAATAAGTGCTGGTTTTATTTACCACTTCTCGAAGTTCGCATACTCAAAAATTTAAATCTAGTGAGGAAAAATACAAGAATATAATTCATTTCGATTCACAATAGTATAATTTAAATAGCTGAACAATTTCAAAATGACCTGCCCATAGCTTTGAACCTGACAGGACTTTAAATTTGATCATTCAGACCTCTTATATTTGAATTTTATGTATTGGTTTAATGCCTGATCAATATTTAGAATATTTTGAATATTTCCCAATTCATGAAATGGGAAACATAGATTTTTATTAGACTGAGATAATCTATAAAATATAAGATAATGATATAATCTGATGTCATGCTCGGTCTCACGAATACAGTAAATACAAATTGAATAGCAATTATAATCATGCTATTTTACCTGCATATTTATTTAATTTAGTATTAAAAAGTAGCTTTAAGTTTATTCAATCAGGCAATTAGAAAATCTATTATAGAGATCACAATCTAATGGTTTAAATTTTAAGAAAAGCATCTAGTTTATTGTGTGTGTGTTAAGTCTGATTTAGTTAAGTAATGTCTAGAATTATGATCAATAAATATAAATTCGAAATATATGTTCTTCTAATTTTAGTTACATATTTTGTCATTGTACAGAATGGCATATAAAAATTAATGTTATTCATCGCTTAGGGTGAGTTGATAGATAAATAAGAATAGAATTTAGACATATCATTGAAAGCATTACTTCCACAACAACATTCGAAATGGATCAGCATGTTCTACATTGGGCAGACTACCTGGTGCTGGCTGCCTTCCTCGTCATCAGTCTGGGTATCGGTGTCTACCACTCTCTGAGCGGAGGAAGACAAAGAACTACCTCAGAGTTCATCATGGCTGACCGATCTCTTGGCGTCATACCCACATCGTTGTCCATGATGGTATCGTTCCAGTCAGCCATTATGATTCTAAGCGGTACTTCAGAGGTCTATGGGTATGGAACTCAGCATCTGCTGATGGCTAACTTTACCGCTGTTCTCTCATGCGTGTTCGCTGAGCGATTCATTGTACCCTGGATGTTTCCACTACAACTCGTCAGTGTATATGAGGTAAGCGCTCACCGTTAATAGTACACTGACGTCCCTGACATCTTTCTTGGATGAGGAAGCCGTCGCTAAACATTTTTATTTTTGTTATTATTACTGGCAAATATTAAACTCAACTATCAATGCAATGTACATTGGTTTTTATTGGTCTCTTATATAATATCTAATTAATTATCTATCTCTGTCGTTTGCTTTAGCAACTGCATTATTACTTGCAACTGTTATACTTTTGTTGTATTGTAAATATCTGCGATTGAAAGATTGTGACGAAATATAGGAGTAGATTGTAGTTCTCCCAAGCTGCGCAGGTTTAATTCTCCATTATTACTGTTGCTATCTCTCATGACGTGTATTCTTCAATTCTTGAAAGAAAAAGAACACAAACGAAAGAAAAGTTACAAAATCTTATATCTAGGCCAATAATTTTTAGTAACATGTAGATAAGTAAACATATTGAACATGTAAGCATGCGTATAAGTATACTGTTTACACATGTATACTGCATATACATGTACACATAAATGTGCATAATTCATCAATTTGTCGCATATGCATATCAATTAATAATTTGAGTTACTAGGTCTGTTCATGTAACCTAAATATTAGCTAGATATTAGATTAGCTGAAATATCCTAGAATCACTTTTGACTTACGAAATATTTGTAATTTTTTCAGAGTTTTCCTTCACGATAAAAAAATTTCTTCCGTTTAGCGTGCCGTTTATCCCTATTCGGGGTCGACACGGAGGGGACTAGATAGGAAATGGAACGTTAAGGTCTGCTATCCATCTGCCGGACATCAGCGAGTTTACACGACTAGGTTTTTTGTTCGACCCTCGGAAGAAAAAACTCACGTCGCTACTCAGTCTCAAACACGCGACCTCTCGTTCAAGAGGCGAGCTCTCTACCCACTGCGTCAGGAAGTGTCCTTTATGATTAAAAATTCTTTATAAATTTACATTGAATGCATAATAAGTGTAAAAGGTACATATACAGTATGTTGTAGTTTGTCTCTTATTTAATGCATTGCGATTTTATTGCCCATTTTATTACTATTTTCAGTATTTGGAGCTTCGCTTTCGTTCCAAGGTGGTTAGAGGCTGGGGAGCAACCCTTGGAATTCTCGGTGGTGTACGTACAATAAATTACCTTAATTCTATCAATCACTCTGCTAAAGTTTACCTATATTTTACAATCCTAGTGATACAAGTCAAACTGTCAATTGATAATGTATTCTGAATAGTTTTTAATCGTGCATTGTGTCCATGTACTTATTTTCACTAATTGGGAACAACCTCAGAAGCCATTTTATTCCCCCTAGCTATAGGTTACTTGAAGGATGTGAATAAATCATAGCTTTTTGCTTAGGAATTTACTAATATATTGATGGAGTGCTTTCTATGAACAGTGATGAATATATAAGAGTGATGAATACGAGTAGGAATATGTATTTTGGACCTGCTAGTAGGCAGAGCACTAGAGAGAGAGAGAGAGGAGAAGAGGGCTTGTTTTGATTATCGCTATACGCTGCTAACAATTACTCTACTTGTGACTGTTGTGTAGTTGGCATACATGGGCACATCTATATATGCGCCATCGGCCGCCTTGCAATCAGGTTACTATTAGATGTTTATTAATTCTTCTCTAACTAATAAAATAATCGTCAACGGCGTAATTTTTAAAGCAGAATTTCACGCCTGTTACGATATTGTAAGAAAACGTTCGGATGCACTCTGATGGTGATTTGACTCGTATCACGGTATCGTAGTAATGGCTCTGAAGATACTACTACTTATCAAGCCTAGTTCATTAACGGTACAGATAATTTGCATTATAGAATAAGTTTAAGTAATACAGTAGATAATATATTGTGGTTAATGAAGAAAAGATTTAATTTCACTAATTTGTCAGTTTATCAGAAGGACAGAGTCCAATGGAGGAAGGATGTCAAGGTGACTGCCATGGGCATTGGGTAGTGTAGGGTCATGCATGGTCGTGTATGGACTTGTGGGGTCGTGTAGGGTCGTGTGGGGTCTGAAAAGGCGACAAGTTGATCTCTATGCAATGCAACTTGAACCAGTAAACAAAACTTTGGGTCCAATTGCGAGATCATTTACTACAATAATTTTAAAATAGTGTATTTTATGCTTTTTATAGGTAAAAATTTAATATTTAATTTAATAATTTAATATTTAATAGCTTACAGCCCTCATATCCATGTATAATATTCATGCTCTATCGTTCATATTATGTAAAATAATGATTTTACTACAGTAACAGGACTACCTCTGGTCATCTCTATCCCAACAATGGCAGTCGTGTCGGTGGCTTACACAGCTCTGGTATCTATCTCCAGTTCTTAGCGTTAGGTTGCATAAGAGTTTGACTCTTTTATTTTAAGTTATTTCCCCGTCTCTGTCAGTTGATTTAAAAATGTGTATTTTTGAAAACGTAACGCATTGTGTAAATATTCCACCAGCGTTAGTTTAATAAATAAGAGAGATCATTTGGCCTACCAGCAATCAAGATCTGTAAACTTTCGTACTTCTGGTGCTTCTTCATTGACAGGTTTTCAAGACTTCATATTTGCATTTTCCCATCATTTATTGGACTTTTACTATAACTTTACTGGATATTTAATATGTTCTGCTTAATAGCTCGACTTTGACGCCATAGTACTCTATATTTTCGCAGACAACTTTATGGCTCTAATGGCATCGATAATGTGATATTGCATCATTGATAAGAGATAATTTCAAAATTTCGTAAGTATTTGCACCGTCTATCAAAATGGCAAGAAAATAACACGAGTCTCTATTGATCTGAATCTTCCAATAAACTTATTCGGCAGAGAAAAATAAATTTTATTGAAAAGTTGTAATAAGATACAAAATGATATAAAAATTATTTTATTATTATTAAAATTATTATTATTATGATACAAATTATATTAATACATGTACGTTTATATATAGGGTGGAATGAAAGCTGTGATATGGACGGACGTGTTCCAGTTTGGAATCATGCTGACCGGAATCATCGCAATACTAGTGAAGGTTATGTGTTCATTGTTACTACGTTCATTTAAATAATTCATCAAATAATTCGTTTAAAATAAAGAGTTTGAAGAGTAATAATAATAACAACAACAATAACAACAACAACAACAATAATAACAACAACAACAATAACAACAATAACAACAATAATAACAACAACAACAATAACAACAACAACAATAATAACAATAACAATGACAATAATAATGATAATAATAATAATATCAATAATTATAATAACAATATAAATATTAATAATAATAATAATAATAAATGTATATTGCTCATGTTGTTATTACAATAATAATTATAATTATAGTAACAATATAAATAATAATAATAAGAAATTTAAATTGCATTTAGAACATGGAGCATTAGATTAAGAACTGATCGCTAAACTGACTGTGGCACGTAACAGTTTTCTTAATTTTTCTTGTATGCCGAGAGTTTTGATTTAAAAACAACTTGGATTCATCTGGTACATGTCGTTTTTAGGACTAACACCCTGAATTTGGCTCAGTTATGATTAAATTTAAGTTATTTTCAGTATCTTTGAAGATATTAAAATCTATGATCCCATCTACTCTATTAATTTCAATCACTTTCAAACTTATCACATCATATCGACCACTCTGAAACTTCTAAAGGTCTAAACGCATGTTCCTATCTTGCCTGTTTCGCATATTAGTTGGATATCGTTTAGTTTTATTTTGCAATTAATTACCCCCTAACTGAGATTTCTGCAACTACAAATTCTACGCATTTCTGGAACAAGTCTAGCTCTCTAATTCTTCTCTAATTTACGAATTTCCAATCTTGGTAATAGATTTTACTGATGGATTGCAGATGTTTCTGTAGCTATTTCACACGAGACGTCATTCTCAGAGCCTTCTTGTGGTGTACTCGAAGTTTAATTTTTGTAATTTTATCAACTAACTCTGACGTAACACTTTTCCTTACAAATTAACAGGGCTTAATTATTGTTGGAGGTCCAGCAGTTGTTCAGGAAATATGTTCATCGGAGGGCAGGCTGTTATGGGCTAAGTATATAATCGCTCATTTTTATCTTTATATGAATCTATCTCTTTCTATTTCTCCTTCTCTGCTTACTTCTCTCTCTCTCTCTCTTTATATCTCTTTCTCCCTCTCTCTCTCTTTCTCCCTCTCTCTCTCGCTCTTTCTTTCTTTCTTTCTCTCTCTCTCTCTCTCTCTAGATATATATGTATGTATATATATATATATATATATATATATATATATATATATACATAGTATATATATATATAATATAGGCCTATATCTATATATCTATAGAAATCAAAAAAAGTTATTACATGACGCAAATTAGATTCGAAATTTATTATCTGAAAAGTGTTGCACTTTATTTAATGACATCCTTTTCTTTATTGTCTTATGCAAGATAAAAAGAACACAAATCATTATTCAACTCACTGTGTATTTGTACTGTAAAACATCGGCCTTGAGTTGACGAGTACATTTTTCGAAACAAAATCTGACTTTGATTTGATTACGGAGTCTAAGTAGCTAGTCTTAGGCTTTTGAGGATTAATTCCACCGGAGTGCCTAGTGCTATTAATACTTGTGACATGACTTTTAGTCTGTTTAGCTGTCATAACGTTCAATTAAAATAGCTTATAGCCTAGCAACTATCTAATATCTTAGCTAATAGCCTAACTAGTTGATAATAGCCTAGCTAATAGCTATTAGCCTAGCTATTTTTAGTCTACTGGAGTCTATATCCTAATATTTTAACAGAAATTGAACAGGTTTGCGAAGCATAAGCAACTGCAGTCAGTTGTTTTAGACAAGCCTATGCAGTCAATGAATTTTACACGTAGAATAATTATTAATTCAGTATTACTTTTTCATATTTTAGTTGGTCACTTGATCCGACGGAAAGGCATACAGTCTGGGGATATCTGATAGGAATTAATGTCACATGGAGCTTCATTTACGGACTCAATCAGGCATCCGTTCAACGTTATAGTGCCACTACAAGCCTTACAAAGGCTCGAAGGTATAGTAATTTAAACCCCCAACAATAAATATTCAATATGTAGCTGTGATTGTAAAAGTTGGTGAAGCTAATGTTAATGTCAGTTTCCTCACTTGAAAAGCGAAGTCAGTGACGAGCGAGCCCAGGATTTGAACCCCGCACATGCTGATCGGCAGTCAAATATCTTACTGACATCGCCACTGGCTCCAGCCAGTTTGTTTAAAGTAATGTAAAATACCTGTATGACTTTAGTTTACTGTAGTCATCCTGATTAACAGCAAGTCAAACAGTGATAAAATAAAATAGCAATTATAAAAAATACTGAAGTTCATGTGGAAATGTATAAGTGTGTAAGTTTGTTTAGCAAAACTAAACTTACGAAGAAGGTGATTTAATTAAAACCATCCTAATGTATAAATGCTCAGTTGCACTTTCCTCTCTCTCTCTCTCTCTCTCTTTATTGCGCGCTCTCTCTCTTTCTCTCTCTCTCTACTTGTCTGTCACACTCAAGACGTCATTACTCAGGAGAGCATTTTTTAGTTTTAACATTTTCAAACTCCATTATAGTTCATTGCACTTTATACACACACACACACACATATACATACATACATATATATATATATATATATATATATATATATATATATATATATATCTGTATATATATATATTTAATGTAATGTAGATATATATGTATTATTTATATATATATATATATATATATATATATATATATATACATGTATATATACACATTATATACATGCACATATATATATTGTATTAAGAGAAGAGAGATAAACTTGACTGGAAGTCGTTATTGCGAAACTACTTTGAACGATCGCTAGAAATCATATAATTAATTTTTTTTAGTTATTAATTTTGAGTTGATTGATTGAGTGTATGCTTGCGTTGATTTTTTGTCAACGTTATTTTTGTGTTTACTTGTATGATTGTAATGTATTTGTTTCTTGTCTTGCTACCTGAGTGGTTAAATAAAGCCGTATACATGCATATAAAGATAGTTCGCATTGCCCGTCTTACGGGTACCGTTGGCTAGTTGTTTATAGAAAACTGATAGAATTGTGGTTTGCTGTTTTGCTGCAGAACGATATTACTAAATATCCCGACAATTATATTTCTTCACACGATAGTCGGTTATCTTGGAATGGTCGTAGTCTCCTACTACTCACAAATCAGATGCGATCCTCTAGCCAACAAGGATGTGAATAACGCAAATCAGGTAAATAAAATTGAATATTTAAATAATGCGAATGTTCCATATCTATTTGCTTATTAAGTCTTTTCATGCCATTTCGAATGACAAAATTTGTTATATGCGTTAAGATTACTGTGTTGAGTTTCAAAAATTATGTGTCACATTGCCTATTTAAATCGGCATCATCATCATCGTCATCCTAATCATCATCATCATTTTCCCTATAATTCGTTTTTAATTAGGGTTCGGAATTAGAAAATTGTCAGCAATTATTGAAGCCTAGAAGCTCACCAACCGACTGGCCTTTTTGACATTGGTTTAGATCGCCTTTTACAGTGGAGTTCATGGTTTGTCAATTCTTTAGCAACCCGGACAAAACACGTATAGGGACACATATTTAAATACTCATTCTTATGTAGGTATTAGTTTCGCGGTATCCATGCTTGCACATACTTAGGAAGCAAAGATAACTTGAAAACTGGGTTCAAGTGAAATTGAGAGATTATGAAGTTTGAGATCTTATTGAGACTGTCGCTAATTCATATATTACAAATTAAGCTACTGTCAGAGATGCCTGCGATAAATTGTGATAAATTACAAGAAAATATTTTACTAGCATCCAAGATAACATAGTAAATATTAGGACTTATTTTGATGTTATAGAGAGGAGATTTGTTTAACTTTACTTTAATCGATTATATATGCCTTCTCATATGTTATTGGTAATTTAAATATAAATTTGTCATCTTTGCAGATTTTACCATTTTTCGTAACGAGGATATTCTCTAATGCACCGGGATTCGCTGGGCTATTCCTCGCTACACTCTATGGGGGAGCCCTTAGGTAAATATGCCTACTACGTTTTAGGTATTAGCCAATAAAAAATTCAATAGCAAGTTGTTATTGCATTAAGGTATGGATAAGTCATAGACTTTGTGAAGGGATTAAAGTATTGATCTAAGGAGTGCTTTTATGGAGCGAGAAAGCAGACTTTGAGTATGAATATGTACCTTTAACCTGCCACTTAGTAGTGCACTGAAGAGAGAAAGAGAGAGAGAGAGAGAGAAAGAAAGAAAGAGAGATTGCATTAAAAACTTGAGTCACACATACGCTTGCTACTATTGTGTTTCATTTAGTTCTGTATCGTCATCTCTTAGCGGAGCAGCTGCTAACTGCTGGGAAGATATGCTCAAGTGGAGACTTCATGGTTTACGTGAAGAAACAAAAGCAAAAATTACGCGAACTCTGGGTAAGAAACATTTCGACTTAGCCCACAGAATAATACGAAGCGCTTGGAAAAAGATTAACATCTGACGAAGCCATGTTTCAAATAGGCCTACATAAGCTTCAACAGTAATTTACACCTACAACATCTAAACACCTGACACTCTTGTTAGCTTGTATTATTGACATTTTTGTAATAATGTATGACTTGAAAATCTTTTGGTTTCGGTTTCGAGCGAAAAGTAATTTTAACTTTCGGTATGTTTTTGATTCCGGCCGAAACCTAAATTTTACTTTCGGTTGGACTCTACTTTTAACTGAACCTGGATTTGAACCCGAACCTATCTATCCTAAGGCGCACATTCTAGACATGTACCATACGACTCTAAAGAAAACAGTATATAGAAATTTATTTTATTCCAAAAAGTTATTTTTATTTGAAATTACAAATATGACGTTGAGATGAAATTTACAATTGGGAGAAATTTATAGTGGGCAAATGACAGAACTGTAATTATCGCTAATAGTTATGAATTATAAATATGAGGTAGTGGCAAAATTTAAATATATACTCGCTTTAAATTTATAGTCGTCAAATAACAGAGCTGTAAATAGAGTAATTATGAAGAAACTATACATATGTCGTTTTGTACGTTCAGCGTTACTTCAGACAGACACTGAGAACTGGCTCATTATGCTAAATAAATGAAAAAATAGTCCATTTCTTTGATGTTGCATCATCTGTTTATATCTGAATTAGAAAATTTGCTTGTATATTTTTATTTAATTATGCAAAACAACATGTACAGTAATTTAAAAAATAATAATTATGTATTTATACACATAGAGTACACTATATGACAGCTTTATCATATAGCTTGTAAATAAAACTTTATGATTTCAGTCATAGTATTTGGGCTACTTGCAACTTTGCTATCGTTTCTGGCATCTATCATTCCGGGAACTCTAATTCAGGTACTTCAAACTTTTTGTAAGATAAAATCAGAAATTATTATACTATTTGACTCTCATATTGCCCATCCCGTGTATAGTAAAATACATCTTATACAATTGCATCTATACGTACTTCGGAATTTTAACATTTTATTTTTCAAATATTAGACTATTACGCAAACTCAACTTTTACTTGGTTTTAATATGAGATCAAGAACACTGAGCATCATAATGTATAACCGACTGTACCGACTTCGCCACTGGCTAGAGCCAGCTGCGAAGTCGGTAAGGTACTCAACCGCGGATCAGTATGTGCGGGGTTCAAATCCTGGCATCGCCCGTCACTGAGATCGCTTTCGAGTGAGGAAACTGACTTTAACCTTAGCTTTACCAGCTTTCAAATTACTTAATCAAAAGTAACAATCTAGAGATACGGTACAAGTGAATGCAATGGACAGTTTATACGAGCGTCAGTCTCAGGGAGGAATGTGTTTTCAGACGCAAGTTATGAAAACGTTCTAGTTTCTTTGAGTATTCCAACCCAGCAACAACTACAACAACAGCTCTCTCCTGAATGTTTTGGATGTTATTCAAATGATTAAATGACATCTTACTTTATTACATGAAGAAATTTACTGATCCCAATACATCATAGCTTACTTGAGCAGTCCATTAGTGACATTTTAACCAAAATACGCAGTTTATCTAGCGGAACAACACATAGCAGTCAAACAAAAATCTTCATAATGTGAAAATTGCTCATAGTGAATGTTACAAAGAAATAAAAGATTTGTGTTTAAAGTAGATAAATTGACATTAATATTTATCATATGTGTAAATGCAATTTCAAGGTTTAATTTTTAATTGAATGGACGGACTTTAAATTATCATGTTCTGAGCCTCAGCACTTTGGACCTATTTTAAACAATCATAGCGTTGTGACTATGCTGTGAAGAAATTAGAATGTTACGAATGAATATGTCTAAAACTGTATGGAACAATATTATCAGTATTATAAAGCTGGTAAAGCTAATGTTAACGAGAGGTTCCTTACTCGAAAGTGATGTCAGTGACGGGCGAGCCTAGGATTTGAACCAAGCAAGTACTGATCCGCGGTCGAATATCTGACGGATATCGCCACTGGCTGGAGACGTATTCACAGATTAAAAACAACTGCAAGATTCAGATAAAAACCTATGTAGTTTATATTCACACATTAACAAGGTGCAGCAGCAAAAATTGAAATTAAGTTTAGCACCTTAATCTCTTACAAATTGGCTTAGAATGACATTTAAATTAATTAATCTAGTATCTCTTTTTGCAAAATATTAACCAGAGATGGGAATCGAACCGAACCCGAACCGAACCGAACCCTAAAATCTAGAATTTTGACCGACCCGAACTGAACTCGAACCCAGACTCTGATCGAACCCGAACCGAACCCGAACCCAGACTCTGGCCGAACCGAACCGGAACCCAGATTCTGGCCGAACCCGAACCGAACCCGAACCCAGACTTCGTCCAAATCGAACTGAACCAAACTCTTGTAGTTCCTTTCTTCTTTTCCAGCCTGACTTTAAATAAAGATAGTAAGAACAATACAAATATATATTAGTTATTGCATTTATATATCTTACAGTATCTAACAGCATATATTCAGCTAAAGCTGGTTCCGACACAAACTTTAAAATGGTAGTGGCACGAAGGAATGGTAGCGGGAAGCTAGACGGGCCTACAGAAGATAATGGATTGTCTTAATGATACGGCATTGATATATCGAATTAAGATTAACATCAAAGAGAAAAAAGTGATGAGAGTATTCCGTAAAAATTTGAAAATGCTTGACTCAATCTAGGTGGATTTGTTCTTGTTAAATTCAAATTATGAATTTTTTTCTAATTTTAGTGTGCTACCTTAATATTTTTGCAGCCAGATTTATAATAATTATATATGACATTCTATATGTGTTAAGGCTATCTGGAGTAAATAATTTTGCACCATAGCAATGCAACAATTTCATAACTATTTTCATAACTTCATAATTGATCTGAGAGTTTCAAATTTGAAACACTAAGGTAAATTATGAAGCGTACTACTGATCAGTTGATAGCAAACGGTGTATATTATGATCATTTTTCTATGGAAGTACACGTGTTTACTAAACCATCCTTATTTGACATTTTTATGTTACTAAATTGCACTTTGTCTCTGAAATTTTGGATCAAATATTAGCCAAGACATTTCCACTTAATTATAAACGTATCTAATATATAAGCTTATTGTGACAATAAAGATTTAAAAATTGATGAAGCATTCTAGTTGCTCGTTATAATCAAGGAGAATATTTCAGACACAATAATAAAGCTAAATATCCATAATATGAACATTTGTTGGTCAACTTACAATATTTTAAGAAATGTACAAGAATAAATACCACTTCTCTCCTTTTTTCACTGTCATATTTTTACCCAGATGAAAAATGTGGCAGCTATTATGACTTAATGAATTTTTAAGCATATTTATCATAAACCAATTTAATCATGTTTGTCATAATCATGATTATTCTAAGTAAAATTAAACAATTGCAACATTATCCAAACCAAACCATTTCGAACTCAAATCGAACTCTTGCGAGTTGGAAAGCAAGCCGAACCCGAACCGAACCCGAACCCTTGTTAGAACCGAACCCGAACCGAACTGAACTTTCATTTTAAACGAACCGAACTCTCAAATTGTCAACTGCTAACCGAACCCGAACCGAACCGAGCTTTCATTTTCAACGAAGCGAACCGAACCCGAACTCTGCAAATTCATAAAATTCTCATGTCTAATATTAACCTATAAAGTAATATTTAGGTGCACATCCACATATTATTAAGAAGTAGTTTAAAGGAGGATATATTGAGCTATAATATAGAGCGCACTAGCAACGCTTAGGTAAATTTATATATTCTACTCGGTACACTTCTAGGTTTTAAAATTTGTAGTGCAATTTAATTAATTTGACGTTGTCGTGTAAATTTTGAATCAAAAACTACTTCAAGAAAATTAGTGAATTCAACTCTTGCAGTAATGTTATTATCATTTGTGTTATAAAAATTCAATTCTTTGGAGTCATACTAGCGAGGAATGCTGTTAAAAAACAAAAATCATGAAAATAATTAGAGCAAAAATAAAAATTATATTATAATTTATTAGTCTTAAGCCAAAATTCAAGAATTTGCAATATTTATTAGTTGAATAATACTAGAATACTCTCATTTTGAATGTCTTAATAGCGTAGGGGTAATGTCATGAACTTTTAAATGACAGATCCTGAGGTGAATTGAACCCTCGTGGGTTCGAATCCCAGCCGCGCTGATCTGAGAGTAAAATCTCGAACATTCACTGGACTGGCTACACGAAAAATGGTTTAAATTGCCTAACGGTTTAACCATGTGGTATAAAATTGATAGATATCAATACAGTTGATCATCTCACTATAATACGTGCTTATGTTTATTTTGATTTCGTTATAAAATAATGTATATTCCCAGATATCAATGTCTTTGCAAGGCTCAACGGCAGGTCCTTTGTTCGGAATGTTTCTTCTTGGTGGTCTCACTCGCATTTCAAATGCAAAGGTGTTAATTTTTATTTCTATAATTATTATTGTTGAAAACTTTAAAAATTAAAATTAATCTAAAATTTACTATGAAATATATTTTGTAACATATCACTCTCTTAGAGAATAAAAGCCTTACGATATAACTAACATGTTTAGAATTATAATCGCAAATAATCGTAATATATTTAACTTTCGGCTGACTTAGTTCTGCATGTTATTTTATAGTTTATAATATAACTGTTCAACTTCTATCATATAGGCCATATCAGGGGCGTAACCACAAAATTCTAGCAGAGGGGACGGAAGTTTGTAGAGGTCTACGAACAGAAGAAGATGCCAATTGTCTATACATGGAGAAGGCCGAAGGGGAAATCCCAAGGGGGCGTGTTCTCCCGTTCACCTGAATACAACCTCATTTAAGATTGTTTTACTTGCGGGGGGGGACTAGAAATGGCAATTATTAATTAAAAGGCACATTCAATCAATCTTTTTCTCTGAAATATATGACGAACTTTTTATGCTTTCGGTCCGATGCCTTGGAGATAACAAAGGGGCTGGGAGACCCAAGGGAGGACACTAAAATCTCAGGGGATGTGTCCCGGGTCTCCCTGTCGCTACTCCTCAGGGCCCCGTATTTGATATTTTGAATTTCAAGCAGTACCTTTGCTCACTTAATTTGATTTGGCTATTTAGCGTTTTACAATGATACACTGCATTGATTCCTCAGTGAGTACTGTGATTTCTGCTTGTTCGATGATTTACTGTACGAATTTTTGATCGACTTACAGGGAACACTTTTAGGTTCCGTGTGCGGACTTGTTGTAAACTTTTGGATTAACTTTGGCGCACTTGGACTTAAAACGAAGAGTCAATCTCTGCAACCTATGTCCAGGGACGGCTGTCAAGGTCGCCATACTGGCAACCTGACTGCGCTAAATGAGGTCACACAAAACATTTACAATTACAACGAAACGACGAATTTCACTGTATGGGAAGAGTCACCTGTTGATGAGGTTTAGTATGAATCATATCTAAAAGATTTTATCTCTAAGATCTTATACTAAGATTTTGTCTCTAAGATTTCATCTCTAAGATTTTATCTCAAAGATCTTATCTCTAAGTTCTTATCATTAAGATTTAATTTCTAAGATTTAATTCCTATTTTATTATTGCATGCAAAGTGCTCTTTTTAACATTTTTAGCAAACGATAGAAAAAAACTATATTTCGAACGACGGAAAAACTACTTAAATTTTATTGAATATATATTTCACTTTACTGCAACGTTGATTGTGGCATCGGAATTTATATAATACTCCAGTACCTGAGGTTGTCATGAGGACTGATGATAGCATTCCTTGGAGATTCAATATTTTTATAAGTATTTTATGCTGCATTTCTCGGAATTTGACATCCTGATTAATTTCTGTTGGTTCTTAAGAAAGCCTTCATTTTCAATATATTTTATGATGGTTCTGTGAGAATTCTACATTGGATGGATGGCTGAAAGGATTGCACGTTAGTCTGAGAAGCAGGAGATTATTGGTTCGAATCTCAGCCGGACCGTCTCTGGCAGTAGCATGTTTGATAGAGAAACGGACGCTAAGTTAGCTTTAAAATCGTTTTGCAATGTATGCTTATAATGAGCGTAAATTTTTCGTGATTCACATCTTTTATTTGATCACCTCGGCTATAATCTAAGATTTAAAGCCTTTTGTAAAGAATATGTTTGAATTTAAAAAAAATATTTAAGCTGTTGTTCTGGTACCGTTAAGGATAGAGATAGCAAGGAATATTGTTGATTTGTCACATTGAGCTATTCAATTTGCCTTAGTAGTTATGTTTAATAAAAAAAGCAATAGCAATTTGCCTGGAGAAACGCTATAATAAAGAAAGCAAAAGTAATTTATTTCTACAAACATTCATGAAATTAGACAAATAAGAATTAAAATTAGACTACTTCAGTCATAGATTCTTCAAATTCAAAATTTAGATAAAAGCTGCAAGGAATGACTGAGTAGTTGAATCAGGTCTTGTTATTGATGGATCTGAGAGCAGCAGAAGTTCGTAAATAGCAAAACATATAATCTGACATGTTTAAGAGCCTCAGATCAATCAGTCAATCAATAAGTATATTTATAAAGCGCCGATCCATGCTATATGCCACAGTAGCGTTGAATTCCAATAAGATAGTCAATAGATCTTATATTATGAAAGCTTTATATTAAAATGCCAGAGATAAAAATGAATATATTACAATGATTTATATAGCATAATTTATATAAAATTAGCGAATATATATCGCATTGAAGGTTTGCATCGCTAATGACAACCGTTTTGTTGTTAATCCATAATATGCATCACATTAATTTAAATTATCTTATTTCATTATTTAAATTCGACAGGTGTACAAAGTTGGTGGTCTGGAGAGATTATATTCCCTTTCGTACGTATGGTTAACAATGCTGGGCTGCACAATCACCGTTCTCGTTGGATTAACGGCTTCGTTGCCTTTTCGTTAGTGTCCTGTAATGAATTATTACAACTATCTGTAATATTGTGTGTTGTGTTACACTATTATGTCCAGCCTACTAGGGAATAGAAGAGCTAAGGAAGTTAATGGAAAACCACCTCAGAGACCAAATTTCCTAAATAATAACTACTAAAGGCCAGGGAAAGGATTAGCATTTACGGTGAGATTCGCTGATTAATTAACGGATTGTTTATCGATTCCTACTGAACATGAAAGCAGACGCAGGTTATGAATGTATGCCTTAAGTATTGTATTATTATGCCTTAATGTATGCATTTATTATTTTAAATTCCGTCAATAATTTCTAAAACATATTTCTCCATAGGGTTCTTTCAAATGACAGATACAATTGTATCTGTCATTTGAAAGACCCCTATGGAGAAATATGTTTTAGAAATTATTAACGGAATTTAAAATAATAAATGTAAGACATTAAGTTACTATATCTCACGGACAGATGACGGTTTTAGATAAACGAAAGCTTTTCTCAATTACCCGGGATTTTTGTAAGCCTTGGTACTATTGTTAAGCCAAGAATACATATATGCTGGAAGGTTTCCAAACTATAGCTAAATTAATTTAATTAAAAAGAGCTTTTCGATGATGCAGAAGAGCAATAACTAATATTGTCAACCAGTTAATCACATCATCTAGTTTTATTATCTACTTTTACGGTCTCTTTTAGTACCTACTTTTAGTATTTATATAAACTATGTAAAATAAATATCTGTTTATACCATCTACTTCTTTATCTATTTTTACTATCTACTTTTACTAACTACATTTGCCATCTATTTTTACCATTTGAGCTTAGCTGGTGGCTTGTTGGCAAGTTTTTTGTCAGCGGATCAGTAGGAACGGGTTCAAATCCAGTGCTCTCTCCCGTTACTGACATGCTATTCAAGCAGGACACTGACGTTAAACTTGACTTTTTTTTAAAGAAATACAGAATAGAAGTGATGTACCTGAACTCCAAAATTAACTGAAAGCAATGAAGCATTTCACTTCAAATGCTTTCTTCCGGATTAAGAAAAAAATAGAAATTCTTGGCTGTTATTATTTTTTTCAGTAAGCAAAAATTAAATAACTATGTAACCCTAGCACAATAGAGCATGTCATTAAAAGTGATGTCATGATATAAAATTAGTCACCAAGTTACAATAGTTCTTCGTAATAGTAGCCTATTACTAGTTCGTCTTGTATAACTAAAATCAGTTTATGTAAACTGTGCGTTTGTCCTGTGTATGTTCATTTTAGATTATCAATTACTCAAAGAATTAAATTATTTTGACTTAACGGTATGTATTTAGGTAACACGAAAAGGGAACAAGAAGTAGAGGAGAGACATCTAATACAGTGGAACCAATTCTATAAATGGCAGGATAAAGTTAAAGAGAAAGAACACCAGAATATTCAACACAAAGAAGTAGGTGTGACTCATATTAGGCCTTTGTGTTTGATTAAAATGATAAAATGATCCTGTTATGATTGAAACTGTTGCGTTAAAGTTTGCATAATAATTAATCAACTATTTATTCAGTTCACTAATTAGTTTTCCGAGGCACTAAAGGTCTAACTAAAAATATACATGTTGATTCTCTGTTCTTTAGTTTTAAAGGCACTTTTGAGTAACTCAGTAATGATTTAATTCGTTTAAACTCATAAACAATTTTTCTGTTGGTTATGTTTTAAATACACACATACTACGCAGATTCAATAGATTACCGTGTTCTAAGTTAATAGAAATTTTCAGGGATCTCATGATACGTAAATTACATCAACTTGTAGCCCAAATATCTAATGATATTTTTATTTTTTCTATACATATAGTATCAATTTTATATACTATATATATTATAATATATATATGTATATATATATGTATATATATATATATAGTATTAGTATTATATACTGTAGACTGTATATAGTAATATATTTTCTATACATACATGTAAGGCGAAGCTGAGGAAGGCATAGGGGCCCACCTCGTCATAAGCAGAATCCCCCAAGAATAATGGTATATTAGATGGATGGATGATTTAAAGATCCACTCATATGTGGACATGAAGAGGAAAACAGAAGATAGAGCTGGGTGGAGGCGTTATATATCATGGCCCTGCTAGTAGGCACTGAGAGAGATACACGTTATATAGCCTACATGTACTATTATGTTTATAACTCATTGAATTACTATTTTGTAACTATATTTCAGGAAATTATGATAAATGGAGAACCTGCATATGAAAATGGTATAAACCGTGACCTGAAATTTGCAATGGACGGAGATGCAAACCACAATGTTCATTATAAATAAAGCTTGGATCCTCTAAATTTGACTAATTATATTATACACATTACTAGGTTCATATTAACGTGACGTAATATATTCATAAATGACCAGTTGTTAGAAAAAGTTAACAGTAAATAAATTAAATAAATTGAAATATTATTTAATACCGTTAGCGTAAGATCCTATATAAAATAGCTCAATATTTCAAGTATTTATTAAGAAGTGGTCGGGAAATGTTGTAACCCGTATTGCATTTTTAATAAAATTAAATCAAAAGAAATGTTTAATTCGAAATGCGTGTAAGTTCAGCAAGAGAGATAGTTTCATAAAATGCACAAACACAAAGTATACAGCACGAACTATTCAAATTTACACGGGACATATAATAAAATGCAAATAAATAGATATCGAGTAAAATATTTACATTACCAAAGAAAATGTTCTTTTGGATGGATGTAGAAATAGTAGGGAAATAAAATATGCCACAATAAAATAAAATATGCCATAATATTTACATAAATATTATGTAATAACTTAAAATTTATAACAAAGTTCATTCTATATGCGCAATACACACTATGACAATTTATATGTACATGTAAATTAATATGTATGCTAATGTATATTCTCTAGTCATATCTCACATACTTTTTATTCTCACAAATTCGTTTGATGATTCTATACTTAACACATTTCAAATCATTTAATATTTCAATAGCGTTTTTTTTCTATTTTTGCCTCAAAAGCTCTAGTGATTCATTTTTTAAATTTATGGTTTAACAATCCATCTCCCTAGAATATGCGGTGATAAAGATCACAACTTACTTATACGTAAGTATGCTCTAAAAAGAGTTAGAAATAAAATAACATAACAAAAATTATAGTGCTACAGACATCAATGACAACATCGGGCACTATCGAGACAAATCAAGCAGGCTAGCCAAGAGACAAAAACGGTGCAAATTCAAAAATTCTCACTTTCACAATAATATTATATTGCATATATAGGATCAGAAATGATATCCAACAGTAATTTATGGCCAAATTGCAGAAGTAACTCCAAATATTGTGTACATGCTAGTTAATAAAGGCAAAATATTTCGTCTTCCTTGATTTGCTTTGTTCATTTTTAGTTTACATATTCATTTGTTACTTTGTATTTTTATGCATGCATGATGGATGATCAACTAGATAGGTTTTTTAACCTCTTTAACGGCCTAGTGTGTGTGCATATTTGAGTGTAATATTGAAATAAACATAGTTCTCTCTCTCTCTAATGTCTCTTATGAATAAGCAAATTGTATAGAGACATGATAATTAACTTAAATGAGATTTTTATGACTTAAACTTTTATCACGAAATGATCAAAATTAAAGACACACTTTATTTTTAAACTATCATCCATTACTTTCTTTAGCACTATTAATGTCACGTGTTTAAAGCTTTAGACAATACATGAAATTATATACTTTATCGTTCACGTCAATTATCGTCCTAGAATAATATTAACGGTCAGCCCCCTCCCCGGAATTAAACTGGTAAAATAGTTCAATTCACCTTAAAATCTGTTATTTAAATTTCACGACTTTACCTTCTCTTCTTTTTTCTTCTATTCTTTAGCGTTGTTGCATCTATAACATCAACATGTAATCATCATCTGTATAGACAACTACTGCATACAATTAAGTGGAACAATTTACGTTGCAATGCTTTCAGTGTTTTACATCAATTGATCTGTCAGTATACAGTGTATATTTCAAATTTTGCATTGGTCCAGCTGCTGCATTGGCTGTGGTAATTTTATACTTAGATCTATTAAGCTTCAGTAATTTATTGAGATCACCTGTTACTTTCTGTAGGGAGAGTATATAAATATACTTGAAACTTTATTGGTTTGAAATATACCTGTAACTTTATTAACTGATATTCATCCGCATCTAGATTTATTATGACTCCCATTCACACAAGGCCTATTAGTCATCATGCTTCTTTCTCGGTATACTCAGATTTTCAGTACGTTAAGAAATATGTCAACATACGTCAACAAAAATGAAGGTCATTTCTACCCTCGGATGCCAATGTGATACGTTCGACTGGGTTAGGATTCTCAGGAATATATTTTATTTACCTTCAACAATATGCACTACACATTACTACCATAACCTGATGTGTAAGATTATCTACATAAGCATTTGATGTAATGTATTTAAAAATAATTTTTTTAAATATTGGGTTACACTATCTTTTCAAGCCAATGTATAAACTCCAGATTTTTATGACATGGGTACGATACATATACGGATAATAACTCTCCTTCTAGGCTGATATAACGTAACAAGAGAAACTTTTATGTATCTATACCTTTCCCATCTGGTGCTCCATTTTGATATCTGTTACAATAGTTAATTGTCCATTATGAAATACTGTAGACCATCGATTTTAGTTGGTGAATCTCTACTGTTCTACATGTGTAGCATCAAAATTTAATCTATTCTCCTTCAAATTTCTGACTTTCACATTGTCAATTGAGCCTTCGCTCGCTAGTGGGATCTAAGGGAGTTGATAATTCACTTAACCGTGTCTGTTTATTTTTTACGGACTAAAGCATTAAATGTAGTTGTGTATCATAATTACCAACAAATGCAAATTTAGATACTTTTATTAACATACAAAATAAACAATATTATTGTTTTAACTATAAGATATTAAATTATTTTAATGAACATAACGAAACAGAAATTGTTCATTGAAAGCTCGACGCCGCGTAATTATGAGCGTAATTAACTTTCACCAACAGTTTAAGTATAATAAGTAGCATGTAAAATAGTTTTAAAAACTTCAACTGAGAAGTATAGTATACTGATACTCCACTGGTCTTTAAAAGAAGGGATTGTTAAGATTGGGGATGTTACCTGTTCATTACAGAGCAATATAATGCACCTAATCAAGTTGGAGCGTAATTTAATAGCAAGCATTCACGTGCCCATTATATGGAGAGTGTTGAGCTGTACATGGTCAATATGCAGCTTAAATTTTCAGCATTCTGCATCATTGTTACAATGAAAAATCGCTTCTGAAAAAACGATGAAAATTTATCAATAACGCTGGTGATAAATATGTATCTTTTAATTGCATAATTAGATTAGAATGGATAGTGATTAGGCCTACAAGCCGTACAGCAAATCATCGAAATAGTACCTTGAAAATTACATACTGTAAATTTGTTTATATAATTTTAATTTCAGCTTATCAATTCTAAAATTTAGTCATCTCCAATCGAATCTTGCACAAATGGCTGTTGATCAATTGATCTGCATTGGGCAGACTACCTCATAATTAATACATAATTAGCTTAGTCAGCAGAATAGGTCTATATTTAATTAACGATGGCTGTTGAGCTACACTGGGCAGACTACCTGGTGCTGGCTGCCTTCCTCGCCATCAGTTTGGGTATCGGTGTCTACCACTCTCTGAGTGGAGGAAGACAAAGAACTACCTCAGAGTTCATCATGGCTGATCGATCCTTGAGCGTCCTGCCCACAGCAGTATCGATGGTCGTATCGTTTCTTTCCTCCACGCTGATACTCGGCAATACGGCAGAAATGTATTCGTATGGCGCTCAGTATCTGCTCATGATGAACTTGACTTTAGTTATGGGGACAACTCTAGCGGCCTTGATCATAGTGCCATGGATATACCCAATCCAGCTAGTCAGCATCAACGAGGTCTGTTATAGATATCTTGGTAGTCATCAACTCCGAGACATTGTATAGTCAAATCTTCAAAAAACGAACTCATTAGAGACTAACCACTCATTGATGCCATCAATGAATTAGTCGTATAATTAAACTAGACTAAAATTAGACTTAAAAATTAAGCGTTTATATTCTCATGCACTTTAATGTTATTTTTATTGTTTTAATATGAGCCTATTTAATGTTTTAATATTTATTGTAGGTGTATTTGAGCAATTAGGCTAACGGATAGAAATATATTCGACAAGATGGAATTGTGGTATAATACTCATATTGCACTTTCCAATATATATTAATTTTAATGTTAAAAATATCTGCGAACGGTAAATATCTAAGGGTTTAACTAACATTAAAGTTTAAAGATCAATATGATTTCATGACATCTTCTGTTTTGCTCATTACTTTGTGTCATGGATCATTATTTAATGCTGCTTTCTCTAAGTTTTCGAAAAATATACTCAGAATTTTCACAAAATGCAAATACTTATATAAGTCAAATATAAAACATTTCGTTAGAAATTTTACAGATAAACAGAGCTCAGAATTACGGAATCAATGTAAGAATGTCAATATACATATACTGTACAATTACAAGTGGATGTATCACACCACGTTATTAAAGGATGCATCTCAATTCAATTTAAACCACCTTTGACATGCAGGCAGGCCAATTTAAACTTTGCGCAATTTGATTTTTCAGTATTTAGAACTCCGTTTTAAATCAAGATCCGTCAGGATTATTGGATCAGTACTCAGTTTAATTATTGGTGTTAGTATCACTTTTTCTTTCTTTAAAATTAATTATTTATCGGATGTTTGTTAGATAGCTAAATGTATCCCGGCATGAAGAATAGAACTATTCCAGAAAAATAAAACCCCAAATATTATCTCCGACGAAAGTACCCGATCTTAGTTCCTTAAATATGGATTCAAATATGAAACTGTAACCTTAGTGAAATGACTAGTCAGAATGTTACATGCCTACATTTGTACTAAGTGTTATAAATTGTTTGGCAATTTATACCATAGGCCTATTATCAATAGACTTGTCCTGTGCATTTCTAGAATTTACTCTCTGATAAGCGCCAACCGGGAAGCGAATTTATAACAGTACAAACTAGGCTACTTAAGGGGATCGGTCATTTAAAATTTGCATTAACTTACACATCACTCTAAACGTTGCTTTACTTGTGCAAGAATCTAATTTGAATCTGTATACAATGCACGACATAAGCTGCAAGTCCTAAACAGAATACTGGCTAATTAAATACCAATTACCAATAATTACCAGTTACTAATAGTTAATGTGATCTATATCCTGCAGTATGAGAATGAAAAGAGTAATACTTTAAAAACATAATTAAAATGCAGATAACAACAACTTAAATACCGATGTTAACGCCAGTTTTATCTCTCGAAAGCGATATCAGTGACGAAGAGTCTAGTATTTGAACCCACACATACTGATTCGCGGTCGGATATATCTTACTGGTATCATGTAGATATTTCTAAATAAAATAATTTGACGAATCTTAGACGCCTCCTAATCATGCGTCAGGTAAATAAATACAAATGAAATGTTCCTTTATTTTAGGTGATTAGAATGGGAACAGCTTCTTTTGGCCCTGCAATAGCCTTACAAGCTGGTAAGCACTTAGATAGTAGTAGGTGCTATTGGACAGTAGGCATATACATGTCTACGGTATGCATGCGTACTGTAAGCATGTATGCGTGCTTACATGTAATTTGAAAATAGTATACATGCTTACATTTCAAAAGATATTATACAGTAATATCTTTTGAAATATAAGCATGTATACTGTTTTCAAATTACATGTAAGCATGTATACATTGCCGCTAAGGCTAATTTATTTTACTATAATATTCTCTCTGTTATTAATGAAACAGTTACTTACGGGTCAATTAAATTGTATAATGACGTTTTTATTACACCAGCTGTTAATAACATTATTCAGTTTTGAATGCTACGGACTAAAAAAAGTTTTATTATGCTAATTAATAGTAAGATAACCAGTATATCATGAAGTCATTGGGTCCAAAATTATTAAGTTAACCTTCCATGTAAAAAGAGGATATGAAAAACGTATTAAATGTTTACTTAAAAGCGTAATTATAATTATTACTAACTCAACCGTAATAATATTTCAGCAGCAGGTTTTCCAGTGTTATTGTCACTACCTGTCATGTCAGCAGTGACTGTGGCATACACGGCTCTGGTAAATAAAATATGTTACAATTATAAATATCTTAAGTATAATTACTTAAATTACAATAAATTATGTGAACTTTTTGTAATTTCATCTGTGTAAACTGCAGTAAAATACTCTCTAATTTGTAAAACTGAAATCTATGTAATAATTTTGTTAGGTTTTTCGAATTGCTACATATTTGCTCTCAACAAATCAGCATATATCTATTCGGCCACTCTGTTCTGTACTTAGTGAAATCCTTATTTTGTTATTGCGGAACAACTGTCGAATTTTGCTCTTGAAAATATAAAATTTAAAAAGTGTATTGTAATTAAAGCCTTCGCTTGGATGCACTCCCATCCATCAACAGCCATTTAACAGGACTGAAAAAACTGGTAGAGAGCTAAGGTTAACGTCAGCTTCCTCATTCGAAAGCGATGTCAGTGACGGGCAAGCCCAGGATTTGAACCCCACACCTACTAATCCGCGGTCTAGTATCTAACCGACTTAGCTACTGGCTCCAGCCAGTGACTTCCATAATGAAAGTTCATTATTTCATAGTTTGCTTTAATCTCTAATTACTAGATATTGGCCAACCAATTTATGAAATTAATCCGCAAATATTCGCCCGATAACAGTATACTAAGTTAAGTATTTAATTATTTGAGAAAACTTGTATCTTAAATTAAATGTATTAATAACGTTCAAACAGGGTGGGATGAAAGCAGTTGTGTGGACTGATGTCTTTCAGTTCGGCATTATGGTCGTAGGCATGTTTGCAGTTCTAATAAAGGTTTGATCTTTTTGAAATTGTATGACAATTAATATATTTACAGTATTGTAAATAAAAATAACTTTAACTATTTAACATTTAATCAAACTTTTTATGAAATGATTTTTCCTGTTGTCGCTCAGTCCTAGAATAATCATTTGTTAGCAGTTAATCTTTAATTTAATTGCGTGCATATTAAAATAATGCAAATATAAAATAAATACATTTACATCGGGCATAGTTGTAAGAAGCAGTGACGTAGCAGAAATTAAGAAATCTCCATATTTGCTTGAAAAAGGCAATGTAGGGGCCTACTACGTATATGTTTTTTTCGAAATTTATCTAGGAAGCTCACAATAATAGTATACTTTGAATTTTTATTTATTAAAAACTTGTTCATATTTCTATATTAGGGAGTGATGGCTGTAGGCAGCGTTGGAAGTGTTCACAGCATATGCTCAAGAGAAGGTCGACTAAAATGGGTCGAGTATGTCAACAATTTATTTAATTAACGATGTACAATAACATAATGAATATACATATTTCATATACTCAATAGATATGCGTGTATACTAGTATATAGTGAAACTGTAAGTATAAATCTTGGTTTCTAATCTGATCTCACCGATTCATCCCCGATCTCTGCTCCATCCCTGATTCCCGATCCCGGACTCCTGATCCCTGCTTCTCGCTCCATTACTCCCACTCAGTTCTACTATATTCTGAACTTTAACTTTATAGGATACACACTTTAACTTTATAGGATAGACACTTTAACTTTATAGGATAGACACTGTAACTTTATAGGATAGACACTTTAACTTTATAGGATAGACACTTTAACTTTACAGGATAGACACTTTAACTTTATAGGATAGACACTTTAACTTTATAGGATAGACATTTTAACTTTATAGAATATTTGTAGGATATAATGTATTTTCAGTATTATAATTTTAAAGGAATTAAGGGCATTTAATTCAGAAGAAATAATAATGGAAGTGTTATTAAGAATCTGAGTTTAAAAGCTTTATAAGCCTTATGTGCTTGTATTTGAAAGTTTTAAAAACGAATTGGGAAAATGTATTTGAAGATAAATGCAGTATGCAGAAAATACGTCGACAAAAAGACTTAAATATTGTCACTGTTTTGAAATTTTATATAGCCTATGGACATTCCAAAATATTAATGTTTAGATTGTTCCAGTATGTCTTTACTTTACTTATTCAAATATAACACAGAAATAAAACTATTTCTATTTCGCTGTGAAAATAGAAACTTAACTTAACTCTATACCTCTTAAGCTCTCACGGGTATGTACTCCATGTTGAAGAGGACGACATTAGCATTCAAATCGTGTGTTGTTGTTGCTGGTGGGATTTAGAGACCTTTGTTTAGTTGAGTGTCAATAATCAAAATTAATTAAGCTAAGTCGAACTCGGTTAATACATGGTTGGGTGATCACCTTGACAGACCTAGTGTTGAATTTAAAAAGTCCTCAGGGTTTTAGAAGATAATTCTTCATCTGGACAGGTTACCATCAGAGCTCTATCTATGGTAACGATTATTAATAATCATGAAGAGAAAGGAGGAAGTGGGTTTAAGGCAAGCATCTGTGCTGCGCCTGACCCAGTGTGTCGTTATACTATGTTATGTAAAGTTCTCTCTCTCTCTCTTAGTGCACTGTCTACTGGCAGATCCATGGTATATTACACCTCCACTCTACTCTGTCTTCCGCTTTCCTCTTCATTTCACCATATGAGTGGGTCTTTAAATCATCTAACATATCTAATCTCGGCCTGCCTCTGCCACTTTTTCCTTCTATTCTGCCTTCTATGATATCTTTTAAGTTATTTGACCTCATGTTATTTTATTTTATGCTATTTTATGCTGTGTTATGTTGTTGTTAATACTCGACTCAGCTGGAACCCAGATCCCACTGCTCGTAACACGGTCTGGAGTTTCACTGTTGGACACAACCTCTCCGTGATGGCCATGTACGGGTTGTCACAGGCCGCCGTGCAGCGATACTCGGCTGTTAGAAGCTTGAAAAGGGCAAAATTGTATGACTTTGTTCATTAACATTTTTATATCGAAATTTTAAATTAATTAATTGATTATTAAATCAAACTCATATTTTTAAACAAGCAGTTGTTGAAAAATAACTGAATCATAGATATTGAACTAAAGGTAGATGTGTAGTTTAACGTCCGTATCCTGCCTCAAAAAAACATATTATTTTCAGCCAGTGCTGGTCGGATTTGAGATGTTTCCGGTTGTAAACAACAACTTAAAATTGAGCGATTCTTGCTATTATATCATGCTATCATTTCAGGCAATAATAGCATGCTAACTGCTCGCCGATTCTGTTCGACGCTGTCAAAGAACGTTTAAAATATAAAATTGCCTCTAAAATTAAGTTCAAAATAAGTGCACCTGTTAGAAAATTTCAAGTAATTACACCTTTTTAAAGTTTCAATTTTGTACTTTTATATATTTCTTATTTAGTAAAACTCGAAAATTTTAAAATATTATTTTTTGTTATAGGGCGTTGCCAGTGATAGCCTAACAATTTTTATCCTATTTTTTCGCTTATTTAAATGACTGCTTAATATGTTTCGTTTTATTGACAATATAAACTTAGGCTCCTATATTACTATTATTACTTTTTGCTTATCTGAATACAGGTCAATGCTCATAAACGTTCCAGCTGTAGTAATTTTGAACACAGTAGCCTGCTGCACCGGTCTCGTGGTATTTGCCTACTTCGCTACAAATCGATGCGATCCATTGGAGAACAGGAACATACGGAATATGAATCAGCTGCTCCCGTACTTCGTCACACTGATCTTCGCGGATTCTCCAGGATTCACTGGACTCTTTATTGCAACGCTCTATGGTGCCACGCTCAGGTTAGATTTTCCACATTCCACGGTGGTCAGCTAAATAAGATGTGTCTCATCTTCCCTGAGCGGCCGTTGTTCTAGTGTTTACGGACTGGTTGATACCCCGTGTGTCTGATAATTTTTATTTTATTTCTTTTAAATGCTTATTTCTATTTGTATTTGTCAGCGATTTGGTGTTGATGCTTAAATAAAACACATATCTCTCTCGCATTAATTATTGTTTGTCTTTTGTTGCATCTGCTGCACAAACAATAGAAAAGTGACGCAGAAGCCTATTATACACGAAATTTAGTGTGGTATAAAATCTATCTACTCTCATAAAATAAGATTGACCGGCATTTCCAATTTTTCTTTCCAATTTTCTTTATTATCTTAGTTAAACAATTTTCAAGCAATCCTTTCTAGATCATCTAAGTTCACTATTCGGATTGCTATTTAAATTGTTTTGTATTGAATGATATATGATCTGCAATTATTCTAGAGTATGCTTTTAATAATCATTTCTAGTGTTTTAATATAATTACTTGTATGATTAGAGGTATATTTTAAGGTAATGGGCTATAGTTGTATAGGCTTAATTTGAACAACTACTAATAAGTAATAGTTTATTGTAAAAGTAGATCTATAACTAGACACTGTATGCAAAACGTTATGCCCTGTATTCATATCATACAAGTAAAATGGATAATCCTTTATTGGCATCTTACTTTGTGGAGTAACCATTTCCATTGGCATCAATTACGAAAATTATGTATCAACAGTTTATTTGTAAACTAATTTCTATCAACAGCACTATATCCTCCTCACTGAGTGGAGTGTCGGCCATGTTTTGGGAGGATATTTTAAAATTCAGGTTTGGCTACCTTTCAGAATCTTCTAAGGCTCTACTCAACCGATTTCTTGGTACGTTTTATCAATCTAAATATGTATATAATTACTGTACACTATTTACAATATAGTAATTACTGTACACAATTACTTCGCACTAATTACTATAGGGCCTACTAGTTACTGTACACAGAGTAGAAATTCATACTAGGTGACCAATGGCTCTAAATCAAAATTCAAATAGCAAACAATTAAATAATTCACACTCAAATTTAATGAAATAATTGTGCATTATTTCATTTGAGAGAAATAATAGTGTGCGTTATTTAACATCCTAGAACTAGACGTAGTAAAATGTATATAACCAGATCAACCTGAGTCAAAAGATGTGTATAATTTATTATTTCTATTTATTGCGCTAGTACTTTGTAACTAAAATGATTTATTATACGTGTAGTTTTATCATTGTGCTGCACTAAATATATTATAACGTACTGATGTTGTTTTACAGTGATGATAATTTAAAAGTAATGAACGATACCAATGCATTAGAATTATTTAATTATCATCATTATCTTCCCTTTAATTTCAGATTAACTAGGGTCGGGATACGAATAGACCTTCTCCACTCCTCTCTGACCCACACCATGTCATGACATCGGTCAATTCCACATTTTTCTCTTTGTTTTAGAAATTTTTGTAACAATTTCTGGAGCCTAGGCGCTCACCAACCGAATGTCCTTTCGGACGTTTGCTTTGATATAAGCACTTTAGTCGCCTTCTACGACACGTGTGGTCACAGGTTGGTCTATGCTTCAAACTACACTATGTCTAAAATAATTATGTAATTATCATGTGGATATGCAGTTGTATTCTTTGGTATTCTCGCTACCGGTACGGCATTCCTTACTGTTGTGCTTCCTGGAACTATAATTCAGGTACAATTAATCCATATATCTTTTCCATTTTATTACAACATAATATTACGAATCTTAACTCTTGACCGATGGGCTTCTTTATTCTCCAAATTCGCAAGTGCATAAATTATAAGAATAATGTTTCGCAATTCTTGAGCTTTTGTTCAAATTTTTCAATCATCTGTTTCCTAAGACATACTCCCAATTCAGTACGAATCGGATCCAAAGCTGCTGAACTTCGTTACTTCGTTTGTGATGAGCACGTTCAACCGTTATGTTAAATTAGCCTCTACTATATTAACCAATCAGTCAATTAATCAATCAATAAGAAATTAACGTAAGGTTCCTCTCCATAAGGCGATGTTTAGGAAGTCTTAAGACTAAGACGAACTAGGTATGCAAAGGCCACAAGAGAAAGCCATATCAAAACAGTGCAAGACTGTTAGCCTAGTTTAACTGTGATTATTTCAAATTCAAAGAATATTTGGTCTGCCTGTACCATAGTTAGGATGTTATCTAGGGGTATGGGGGTATGGAGTGATAGATGTTGTAGACTGAAGAACTGTGGGGGAACGAGTTAGAGAATGACTGGTACTTAGAATGTTAGATGATTCGATAAAGCAATGGTATTTAACTTTTAACATAAAGGAAAGGCAACATTATAACAATTTTGAGGATTTTTATCTCGTAGACCTGCTCTTACTTATATATTCACACACACACACACATATATATATATATATATATATATTAATATTATATTTCTATTTATAATAACTTTTTGCTCAAAAAGCTGCTAAAGGTAATGTTAACGCCCGTCTCCTCACTCGAAAGCGATAAGAGTGAAGAGCGAGCCCAAGATTTGAACCCCGCACATACTGATCCGCGGTCGAATATCTTACCGACATCGCCACTGGTTCCAACCAATGGAGATGTCGGTGATAGTAGCGATTCATTGTAACAAAAGCACGCATACTAGTGAAACGCTCAGCCATGGTGATATCCACCACTTTTAGCACCATGTGTTTAAACCATTAGGCAATTAGTCCATTTTCCGTGTAGCTAGTCCTGCGAATTACAGAGATTTTACTCACAGATCGGCGCGGCCGGAATCGACCCCACGAGAGTTCAATTCACTTTAGGATTTGTCATGTCAAACGTCGTGACTTCACCTGACGCCTAAAACCACTGAGCTATTGAGACATTCTCTTGGTGTATGTTTAGATTTCTACCACACTGTACGGATCGGTGGGTGGCGCATTGTTTGGTGTTTTTCTATTAGGAGGCATTACAAGATATGCCAACTGGAAGGTATTAATACTGAAATACACTTAATATCAAAAGCTAAAGCTAAAAAGCTAAGGTTAACGTCAGTTTCCTCACTCGAAAGCGATGTCAGTGACGGGTGAGTTCAGGATTTGAACCCGCACATGCTGATCCGCTGTGGAGTATCTCACCGACATGGAGCAAGTGGCGATCGTATCTAAAATGTATAAAATAACCTTAAAAAGTATAAAATAACCCATCTAAAAATATAAAACGACCCATAAATGTTTAAAATATTAAAAGTATAAAACAAAAGTATAAAATTACCTAGGAAATAAGCTCATTATATTGTATAACAATATTTTAATAATATATTTTCAGGGCGCTATCATTGGCTGCTGCTGCGGATTTGCATTTACAACTTTTTTAAGCCTAGGGTCCATGAGAATCTCGTTACTGTATCCGAGACTACCTGGAGCATCTACCCACGGATGCAACACAGTCAACATTAAAGCTATTGAAAATGGCACGGACTGGATAAATAACGCAACCCTTATCGAATGGCAGAATGTTACTGCCACAGTTAGCAATAATCAGACAAATTCGATTAAAAGGTCTGCGCCAATATTCGTGGTTAGTGAAACGTAAAATTAATTTTAATGCTTGTATTTTTTAATCTACACTGTGTTTTTTATAACTGATACCCCAAATAATTTTAACAATGAAGTCGTAAGAAGTTGATCGATGTTCTTGATATTTACAGAACTTTACCAGCAGCCAATTCTACAAAACATTGAGAAATTTCGTTTTAATATCTTAAATAATGTGAAAGTTATTCTTATGCGAATAGGAGTGGGGTCAGAAAAGAAATTTCCAATACAGGATTACGGGCGTGTACATTTAGCGTAAAATTATCTCTATAAAAATAATAGCAAACACGTAATATAAAATTTCTGCTAAGCTGTTTTGAAGAGCAATCACTTCTTTGCAAATGACGTAAAATACGTGCTGATATGTTCTTAGTTGACAAAGTTATTTAACTTTTAATGCATGCATTGCATGTCTGCATCACCACAGCCACTGCAGCGGCGTCCTCTAGCGCCATGGCTAAAATGACTTGTTCGTTTATTCTCTTCATGCAATGCATGCATTAAAAGTTCAATAACTTTGTCAATTAAGAACATATCAGCGCGTATTTTACGTCGACTTGAAAAGAAATGATTGCTCTTTAAAATAACATTGGCAGAAATTTTATTTTACATGTTTGCAATTATTTTTGTAGAGGTAATTTACGCTAAATGTAATACGCCCGTAATCCTGTATTGGAAATTTCTTGTCTGCCCCCACGCCTATACGCAAAACTTTAACTTTCACGATATGAAAGATATTAAAACGAAATTTCTCCATGTTTTGTAGAATTGGCTGCTGGTCAAGTTCCTTAAATTTCAAGAACATCGGTCAACTTCTTACGACTTTATTGTTAAAATAATTTGGGGTATCAGTTATACAAAACACAGTGTATTTTTCGAATGTCATATTTTTGAAATTGTTTAAGCCAAGTAGTTTATAAAATCAAAGAACTATTGATGAATTCGTTTAAACGGTCAAAATAATTTAAATTTTCCAAAGCATTCATTATAAAAAAATTCTCATACTTAATACCTATTAGAATAGTCAAAATTTTAAGGATAGACCTAAATTTTTGATCACATTTATATCGCCACTGGTTTGATTATTGAATTATTGTTTTATTACTTAAATTTATCTCGCAAAATTACTAAAAATCACGATAATACATCTTCCTCAAATCTCTGAATATGCTACATCTATTTGGTTTACCGGAAACTTTCTAAGTATATTAAGTTGTTCTCACTTGGGCGATTTTCAACTTGTCTAAACAATACTTGAAGAATTCCTTTAATTTGCCGGGATGACCATTTGCGCCAATATTGAATACTATTCAATTTCAGTTGCCTTTGGTCTGATGCTTTAGTTCAGCAAAATTAATATTTCCATCGTATGACGACTATGATATGATAGTACTAGCTCTAGTTCATTAAATTGGGTAAACACTAATCTCTAATTCAAAGACAATTCCTGTCTAAAGGCATACCAGTGACGGTCTAGCACCGGATTAAAACTTGAATCAACCCATCAGGAGTGGATCACTTAATCTATAGTGAATTTAAATTGAATTGGACGGAAATATTCAATTCAATTTCCGTATATTACTAGATCTGACAAACGCTAAATCATACAGAGAGATCAGACCTAAAGAGAAAATAAAATTATACAGAAATTCATTAAGTTAGAGTTACTAAATTATTTCAAATTAAAAAGTCTGGTATTAAGAGTTCATTGAACTTCAAGAAATCTATATATTTTCAGATTTAAAGTCAGTAAATATTATTCTATTATACCAAGTAGGCTATTCGTAGTTTAATTGAAACTACTTTTGAGTTTTAATTAAATTGAATGAATGCTTTCGCTTAATGTCGTCACCAGTTTTAGTAAATGGTTGATTGTTCAGAAAGACCTAAGAGGATTCAAGAGATTTTTAGCAGTATCTTTTCACTGGTACGTGCTGATTGGGGTCACGATTACATTCATCTTTGGAAGCATTTTTTCCATTTTGCTCAGTAAGTTGTGTAATTTCAAAAGTTTAAGATATCAAATTTGATATTATGATTTGTCCTTTGATTTGCTTAGGTTCGTTATTTCATATCTCGATTAACGCTTTTCGAAAGAATATTAACGTGTTTCAGGTTAAGGGTTTATACCGCATGATTTCATAAGTTTTCATTTATATTTGCTAAAAGAAGAATCGATGTCAAAAGACGCTATGCACTTCTAACTAATAAGCGTAGCTCCGTAAGTGATAAAATCTTTCTAGCTCCCATGATAGCTTACCAATTGAGGATACTAACCTATAGCTACTAAAACTATGTTCAAACTACATTAGTTATGGGCCTAAATGTATTTGCATTACTATGCTATTATTACCACGTATGCATTGTAGTTTTGTGAGTACGATCTATTTCGTATTAGTGTGATATCTATCGGCGGTGGTCAGATTATTTTGAAATAAACGAAGCTCTACAGCATATTTCGGAAAAACGTTTCAGCTGCACATTAGTAAAGAAACAACTATTCTAAGTTCAGGAACAGCACACTCTGAAAAAAAATCAAGAAGTTAGCCAATGTGAACACACGCCTTTCTTTTTTCAAAATAATATAATTTATTGTTACAAATTAATTATTTTTATATTTTAATAGCTGAAGATGAATTATTTTCTTTATGCTAATGGATAAAAGTATTCATTTTAAAACCTTCAAAATTATGAAGATTATTGCAAAAAAGTGTACAAAAATTACAATAGTAATATTTGAATTTCTCAAATATCGCAATGACAGTTCTTTTGTCCTTTTTAAATTTGTACTTCACAATGCTTGAATAATTAATTAACCCATAATTCGTAAATAGTTTTAAAATAAATAATTTTGATTTTTTCCAATTAAAACCCGGACTCGTCTGAAGTGTAAGTTGAAAAATAGCGTCTCCCACAATAGACAGTTCTTGTGGGTCAATTTATATATGGCATTAAGTTCATTCTCTCTCTCTCTCTCTATTTCTCTCTCTCTCTCTTTCTCTATTTCTCTGCCAAGTGGCAGGTACCAGGTAGATATATTTTCTCTTACGCTGCTTTCGCTCTCCATTGAGAACTGACCATCGATTAACGAGTTAATTCATTCCAAAAGATAAATGCCTTATCCACACCTTAGTGTAGCCTACAGCTTAGAAATAATATGACGTCCAATTTGTTTTCGTGTTGCCTTCCTCAGTTCTTGCTTCGTCGCCTCTTACGACACGTGCAGTTTACAGGTGATGAAATCTTCATTGTTCTTGACACAGCGCGGGATGTTACTGGTATTACAATGCATAATTTAAACTCTGAGATACTAAATTTTAATGTTAAATCATGAACTTCATAGAAAGATTTATGGCCTAATTATTACTATTACATATTACTAGTAAAGAGTATTAAATATAAAATGTTTGATAGGCAGATTTTCTTCATGCCACAGATATTATAAGAAATAAAGTAGAAATGTATCTTTTTGAAATTATTATGGTTATATTTCGAAAATCGACATTTTCTTTGAAGCCTATCTATTAAATTAACGCGAATAATTATTAAAAATTTCTTAGAACAGCAAAATAAAAAAATATATTGTTATTTAATTATCGCATGATTGACATTTTAAATTCTGAGTTTTAATCCTGTTTCGGTAAAAATTTTATTTATTTTGCAGAAGTCGATGAAGAAGAAAGAAATGTGGATGAGAAATTTCTATTTCCATTTCTTCAGAGAAGACAATGCACTACTATTAACAAATCAGCACCAGCTAACAGTTCTAAAGAAGCGGAAAATGAAGTAAATAAATTCACAATAGCTTAACATCTTAGTTAATTACATGCTTACTTTGAAAGCAATGTTTTCTTAGATAATTATATCTAGTAAATTATTTTTGGCAATTTGTTATAATTATTTTAGGGAATAAATAGATAGCATCTTAAGGTTTCAGCAGACTCTGAAATTTAGGTAAACATGTAAGCTCCTTAATCAATGAGTAGTGTTTCTTATAAGAACAATATAAAACAAACCAGAACAATACATATCTAATCAATTAATTCATCTCTCTAAATATCCGGTAAATGCCAGATCTAAGTTACATATTTCTATATGGCTCACGGTCTAGTTAAGCTCCTCTTTAGCGTTCCATAGATAAACTATTTCATCTTCTCAAGAAACTTACGCCTTAGCCAATCCCTTCATGTACATGTAGTTTTTTAAATTCTGAACAAATACGGATTCTTAGTGGTTTCAAATGCTTAAGTTTTTAGTGCTTTGTCGCCTGTCAGAACACGAGCAGCAAATTGTTGGTCCATTCTACAGATATCTGGAAATAACACTGGTTGGATCTTAGTGACCTATTTAAACTAAGAACTAATAATTTACATGGCCGGATCTAGTCGATTGTCTGCACTTAACAAGTCAAATGACTTTAGATAAAGTTTATTTATTATAATCCATGCTCCAGAAAATTATGAATTTTAACAAGTTAAGTCATAAATATCAATGTTATGAATTGCAGCAATACTTTTTGATTTGTAAATTATTTATATTGTAAACAGGTTCTATTTCTCGGAGCTGCAAAATCAGAAAATTCTAAATTTAGTTTAATGGATAGAGGACCAGCAACTGAAGAAACGAATCTGAATGAAAAATGATGGCCGATTACTTCGCCTGTAATAAATTCTTTATAGAAGACTATAATTTACAATAGACCTACTTAATACATTTATTCAATGATGAGATCGTCCATAAAACTCTAATTCAGCGAAATAAATCATCCGAGCTTCAATTCGCTTCGCAATCGTGATTAGCAGCCACTCACTTGGCAGAGTCTAACTTCAGTTCACAAATTATTTTTAGTATCACTGAATCCCAAATTCGAACACTGATTTCAATGATTGAGTACCCATAGCGAATATTATAAGGAATATTTGCCTAGACGTAGGGTCTAACGTGGTCACAATAATCTGGATACTGCTAGTAACATATCTGTTGTTTTCCTATACAGAAATGTTTTTATTAGACCCTACTCATATTCGAAATTCTATAACTTTGCTGTTACTAAAGATATTCAAACGAAATTTTGATTAGTCATCTCGCTACGCTATATTGTAAATAGGGGTATAATTAGGAGTATCAGTTAAAACAATAAAGTTTATTTTACATTATTAAATCTCAAATGTTTTCTATCACACGTACATGTTCACAATTTTCGTCCTAAAATCGATATAAATATTTAGATTTTTAATGCACCCTTAACACTTCTCTAATATCCCTAGTTTAAACAATTCATCTGAAGTCCGTTTCGTCTGGGTTTAAATGTAAGGAAATTTTCTGTTAAAAAATCTTCAATTCAAAAGATTGCATACCGAATGTCGCTAACTACATAGACTAAATTAGTAAGACTCGGACAATAAACCAATGAATTTCCCAATAGCTCAGACTGTAGAGGAAAAGTACCGGCATGCACTCTTAAGTGGCTGCGCCCACGGTAATGTGATAAATTACCAATCTATCTGATCGGAGAGTAATTTTTAATTGCTAGTGTCCATAGAATGTGAAAGTTGGTCTGGTGGAAATCTCGCCTGTGGATCAACGAAGACGTTCGGGTTTCAGTTCTGTGGTAACCGCGTCGTATCGAGTGCTGTGCTGTGCTTCTGTGCTGTGCTGTGCTGTGCTGAACAGTGCTGTGCTGTGCTGATCAGTGCTGTGCTGTGCTGAACAGTGCTGTTATGCGCTGTGCTGTTTAGTCACTTTTCTAAACTGATTAACACTAACATAATATAACACCAACTAGAGTGTCTACTGTCGCTCATGACAACATCGAACACTATTGAAACAAAACGTTGCCGGTGTGAAATAAGGAAATCCAAAATGGCGCAACTTTCAAAATCCAGGATAGCCTATCAGTTCAAATATGAAGGGAATTAAAGAAAATGAGGTTTACTTGTTGGGTCGCATCTCAAAGAATGGACGAAAAAGAGAGCTGGAAAAGATACGTCTTCAACTGCCTATGGAACTTATGGGAAAGCAAAAAGGCTAATCTGATTCAAACGAAGACTTCCGAAGAGTAGATGGAAGGGAATTTCACCTCTGCGTTGCAGAATGCTTGATTGTTGAGAATAAAATGAAAAAGTTGGTAAAGCTAATGTTAACGTTAGTTTCGAAAGCGATGTCAATGACGGGCGAGCCCAAGATTTGAACCTCGCACATACTGATCCGCGGTCGAATATTATACCGACATCACCACTGGTTCCAGCTAATAGCGGTCATTGACGCTTCATTGAAAGCCAGATACTTCCATATTTACTTGATTTTTCAACGAGCACACATCTTAGATGTACATTTTTAAATTGAGAAACCTATGGGGAATGAAGATTGTCAGATCAATCTAGAGCTACATTGTTTTAGTCGAGAAGTTTTAGCATATTTATTTGGAAACTGTATTTGTATTAACTTGAAATGCACTGCGATTGATAGTTACGGCACAAGCGTACAATTAGCTACAGCTTGGCTCAACTGAATTTCGTAATATAATATACAGCGAAATGAAGTCTTATCGAGATCTATTAGCATTTTATATCAATTCTAACCTTATAAGTTACAGTAGCAAAATGTACTAGAAAAGACCCGCTGTCGATCTAAATTTTTGAAGAAATTTTATATAACTTTAGATAACGCAGCAGATAACGCATTGGTCAATCTTAATTGAAATATAAAATGCTAATGATATTAGTCTGAGCTGGTGACTTGTTGGCAAATCATTCGACGGTGATAAATAGGTGCAGGGTTAAATCCAGCGCTCTCATCGTCACTGACATGCTACCTAGTAGGAAACTGACGATAAATTTGACTTTTGACTTTGACTTTGGAACAAATTCAATAGCGAAAATCGTCTTAATTAAACGTTACTGATGTGAAAAATTTGGGTTAACAAGATTGTTTTCTCAGGGAACGAAGACCCTGCCCAGTGAATGTTAGTCGAAGCTGAGGAAGGCTCAGGGCCCACCTTGTCATAAACAGAATACCACAAGAATAATGGTATATCAAAAGTCCAGAAATTATCTTAGTCACCATTTAATATGTAGCCCAGATTTCTCTCTCTCTCTCTCTCTCTCTCTCTCTCTCTCTCTCTCTCTCTCTCTCTCTCTCTCTGTAGCATGCCCTTAACGTGAAATCTATCAGAACAATATAGTTTAGATTACGCGTTTTTGCCCGCATTCAACTGAATGACAGTGACGTCATTGAATTTCATTTTCCTGTAATAATTTTAGTTAAGTCGCTCTGTTCCAGACTATTGTGTCATGCAGAATTCTTCTCTTATACTAAAAAAGTTAGGCGCTCGGATTAAAGGTCGAGTCAATAGTAAAGCTACGTTCACATTGATTAAGAAGGCCCAGATAGTTTTCAACTATAAAACGGGTCAACAACCAATGTGGAACTTAGTTATTCTTTGTTTCGCTTTGCACCGTAATATACTGACAAATAGACGTAACTTTATACCGTACAGAGTGGGCGATGAATCAATAGAAAGAAGATAAATTAATAAAGTAAAACTACTAGGCCTGCTTGTCTAATTCTGTCCGGTAACTTAGAGTTTGATTTGAGTTGTTAAAGTTTGATTTTAGTTACAGTGATGGTGATACTTGAATTCCTCCGTTGAACTAGAGAGAGGGTAAAAGTAATAAGCTGCATGTAATACACGAGGCTACATTATAAAATAGCTGAATAAAAATAAATAATCAATAATATTATTAAATAATTGATTTAAATACTATACACAATTGTATTATGTAGTATTAAACATTTCATATAATATCAAATAGATGATTTAAAGACCCACTCATATGTGGAAATGAAGAGGAAGGCGGAAGACAGAGAAGAGTGGAGAAGTTATGTACCATGGACCTGCCAGTAGACAGTGCACTAAGAGAGATAATATCAAAAGTGATCATATTGTTATGAATGACAATTTCATAATAATGTAGAAGGGCTGGTAAGGGCTGAGTGGGAAGGACTGATAGCATGGTCGGTAAGGTGACCGGCTATGGATCAGTAGGTGTAGTGTTCACAACCAACCCTCGTTCAGTCGCTGACAGGTTTGGTTACAGAAAACAACGTTAAACTAAGTTGTAGCCTGTTTTAAGCAATTAAGATTTTCTTAACTTCTATGTAGTAAATTTTCTTCAACCTTTCAATGTTTGAAACAAATGAAAGTTGGTCACACTCTACGAGTTAGCCATGATCTAAGAGGAATTAATAGTTAATTAATTAATTAGTGTTTTAAATA
Source organism: Enchytraeus crypticus (assembly GCA_905160935.1). Classification (NCBI taxonomy): domain Eukaryota; kingdom Metazoa; phylum Annelida; class Clitellata; order Enchytraeida; family Enchytraeidae; genus Enchytraeus; species Enchytraeus crypticus. Next base: position 585,418 of record CAJHZI010000293.1, on the reverse strand, counting down.
TCTTTTAAACTCATTTTAAAATGAACCATGTTACTGTTAAGTCTACTAAAATAACAAACGCAGTTATATTGTTAATTATTAATATCCGATTAGGAGAATTCAAAATTACTTTAGCAAAATTGTACTGCATTATACAGATAGGCTTGCTATTTAAATCTTGCAAAATTCAGTGTAAAAGTTTTCCCGATATTTGTAGTTGCGTTTTCTATTACTATACACAATTATAATTTAATAACTACTCTATATAATTGAATTATTACTATACATAATTAGCTTAGTCAGAATAGGTCCATATCTAATTAACGATGGCTGTTGAGCTACATTGGGCAGACTACCTGGTGCTGACTGTCTTCCTCGTCATCAGTCTGGGTATCGGTGTCTACCACTCTCTGAGCGGAGGAAGACAAAGAACTACTTCAGAGTTCATCATGGCCGATAGATCTCTGAGCGTCATACCCACGACAATCTCGATGGTCGTTTCCTTTCTTTCTTCCATCACGATTCTCGGCAGCACGGCTGAGATGTACTCATACGGCGCCCAGTACCTCCTCATGATGGACGTCTGCTTTACGTTCGGTATCTTAATAGCAGCGGCGATGTTTGTGCCTTGGATCTTCCCACTACAGCTTGTGAGCGTAAATGAAGTTAGTTTTTTCATTGAGATATATTTATTTGTTTTTATGGCATCACTGGTTGAAAGAAAATCGAGTACCTAGCCTAAGCCAATCCCTCCTCTGCTCGATCGCCGACCTCGAGGCGTCTTGTCCCTGGTCGGCGGTACGAGCTTTTTCCAGTTAATTAGAGAGATATTTAGTTATTAGGCCGCGGTAGAGTATCGCTGCGGACAATATATTGGGACAGGAATTGCCTGGGCTAGGCAGGTAATTGTGAAATTGCTGAGGAGTAAAATGCCCTCCTCCGAGTATACTAGAGCATGAGGTGAGCCGAGTTACTTGACGTGAGGTATATTGGGTTAGCTGCTCACGATGTCCAGAGGCTTATAGAGGCTTATTTGACTCCTAATGTTCACGAAATGCTGTATTTCGAATTTTAAAAGTAAAAGTTTTTATTGCATATTTTCTTACAACTTCGAAATATGATTATAGAAAATAAATTTTAGCCCAACATTCAATTGTTCTATTCAATTCAACTACACAAATCTATTTTATTGCTCATTTTACTCTTGTTGCGTTCGAGTTGCTCAGCATAGACTAAACGTGGACTGAACATGTTCTAAAAGGCGACAAAGCACTGAGATACAAACCAACGTCAGCTCTAAAGAGCATTCGATTGGTGAGCTCATAGGCCTCAGAAATTGCTACAAAATTTTCTAATGTCGATCCTAGTTAACTGGGATTCTAGAGAAGACGACGATGATGATGAATTTGAAATGTATTTAATTGAATAGAATTTAGAGATTATATCCTTTTGATGTGTTCTATTTGCAGTATTTGGAGCTTCGTTTCAAATCTCGATCAGTCAGGATTATTGGATCGTTGCTCGGTATAATAGTGGGCGTAAGTTTCAAGCTTTCATCTTAACAGCATAACCAATCAAAGTAAAGGCCAACTATAAACACAGTCAAATAGTTTGTCAAATTGTAGTTTCGTGTAAAGTTGCGGAATAATTAATTGATAATTTCCAAGCAGACGTAAGGTTTTATGTTGATTTGTCTTTTACTGTAAGTCGAATATATCTTACTTGTCTTTTAATTAAGAAATAGTAGCAGCTGTAGCTAACTGTTTTTTATTTGTGATGCATTGAATAATATATTCTAAATTATACGCTCGTATTTTAATCACCCAATGAAACAGTGTAAGTAAAATTGTCATACTAAAGTTTGAATATCCTCATCATTGGCTGAAGCCATTGGCAATGTCGGTAAGATATTCGACCGCGGATCAGTATGTGCGGGGTTCAAATCCTGGGCTCGACCGTCACTGACATCGTTTTCGAGTGAGGAAACTGACGTTAACATTAGCTTTTTTCCTCGAATCCAACAAAAATTCTCTTTAAAAATTCAATTTTTTATTTTATTCCTTTTACTCCGCATAGTTGCACACATGTTATACGCAAGGACAGCAGAGTTTCCTTTCTTATGGTTGCTGTTTTTGTAGTTTTCAATATTTCCTCGTTCCCCCCCCCCCCCCTATGGTTATTAGTAATCATTGCCTTTTGATCCTTGTCGCAATTTCACAAATTATTAGAATCGCTTCGCTCCTAAGCGTTCCGACAGAATCGGTGGTGTGTAGAAATGTAAGTTCTGAAAAGATTCAGTGCTGAAGAGGTTGTCAGTGGTGATTATATATAAGGCGATTAATGATTATTTATATTTTTATATATTAAAAATATATCTATTTTTAACGACTGCTCTAGTTGGCTAAATAAACATCAACGAAAAAGTGATAAGTATATAGAAACTGTTCATAGTAATATAGAAATGGTGGGGCATTATAAAAATAGGTACACTGCATCTACTGATAGTTTGGTGTAAGATTTCGTTGGTAATAGGCTGGAAACTGTTCAATTGATATAAGTTTTCGTTGGTAATGTGCCAAAATGAGCATTCCTATGGTATATAAGTACCGAATTTTACAATAAGAGCGAAAATGAAGAAGACAACTATTTTACATTTCAACTACATGTCAACGTTTAAATTAAACTTAACGCTTTGTGTTGTTTCCATTTAGGCCTAACGTAATAACTTCGTATGAGTATTTTTTATATTTTAGGTGATTTATATGGGAGCAGTATCATTCGGTCCGGCAATTGCCTTAGAAGAAGGTAAATGTTTAAATAGTTTTAAACATTAAATTTAACACTTTACGGTCTTTTCCATCTTGAAAACATGAAATTTCTCAAACACTACTTAACTATCTTAACAAATATCTAATGTATAATAAGACATCATTCCCCATGTTGTGCTCAGGTGTGGTTGGACCATTGCAGAATTGGGCAACCGCAAACAATCTGCCGCGTGTACGTAAGAGGCGACTAAAGGCAGGAGCTGAGGATGGCAAGAGGGGACCCACCTGACCATGAAATATATTCCCCCAGGATTGACTGGTAATTAATCCACCAAACTGAGGAAGGCAACGGGAAACCACCTCAGAAGCCATATTTTCCCAAGCTATAGGTTACATAAGGTATGGAAAAGGCACAGACTTTGTGAAGGGATTAACTTGTTGATCTGGGGAGTGCTTTTATGAAGCGAGAGGGCAGACTTTGAGTATGAATATGTACCTTGAACTTGCCACTTGGTAGTGCACTGAAGAAGAGAATAAGACATAATTGGAAGCTACTACTAAGCGAAAACTTATTTTAAACCTAATGTTTTGTTTTTGACGAGTTCGAATCTCCAATATCTGTTGCTTAAAAAGTACAAATTCAAACAAATTTAAAAACTTTTTATTTTCCATTTCATGAATATTCTTTTTACATTAAAATAATGTAATATTATTGTTATTTATTACTATTACTTGGCGATATATGCGCTTTTGAAATACTCGCAGTACAGGACCTGCTTACAGGTTGGTTTTAAAACTTTTGAAAATATTTTAGGTTCCTAAAGTTGACAGTGCAAAGTGATTTGTAAAGATTGATATAAAAGTGTTTTCTGACATTTTGTGCAATGTTATGTTTGCATCGTCGAGGTTCATCGTCAGTTTCTTGCCTCCGAAACATGCTAATGAGAGGGGCTTTCAACCACGTTCATTATGCTACTGAGTCTAATCGAACACCTTACCGATGTTGTCAATAACTCCTCTCATCGAACTTTCTAATGATCCCTGAAAATTATTGCCGCTTTAGATTGTCAGGGAGATGCACTCTTTCAGAGCTTACATTCGCCTGTATTTAAAATTGTGTAGATGCTTCAAGGAGAATCCATAGTCAGTGTTTCTAATCTGCTGGTACTCAGTCACACATTCCCATTTTGTGAAAATATAATTTCACATACATGTACACATTAACATTTTATCTAAATATTTATATATCCAATTATTTGATCTCAGATTACACACTATTTCCAAAATATAGAAACACATTTTAACTTGTTCTATGCCCCGAGAGCAAATGGTTTAAAGTTACCAATGAAAGGTAGATCGAAGGCAAAAATCATGAACGTCATAAGACACTAGAGTGGATGAACTGAGTTAGTCAAAGGTAATTTATTTGAAAAAAAACAAATTTGGCTTCCGAAATCGTTTATAAATTTTCTACTTCAGCTGATGATTCCAAAATCAAGAGCATTTCAAGCTTGATCTATAATTATATCAAACATCGTATGTCGCAATTTGTCAGCTTACTTGTAATCTTAAAATTATCCCTGAAAAGGGAAAGAATTTTTTGGCTAAGCCATAATAACAATAATAGTTATAATCAATTTATAGCTGTTCATAATCGTATCTAATTAATCTTTATGCTTATATTTTGACCTGTCTTTTCACAAAGTGGAATTACTTAAATACTTAAATAATTATAGCTCTCAAGGTTCTAATGATATAATATTGCAGTACTTTACTACTTTTAATGGCGTGCACCCAGCAATTTGATTCTACTGTATAGCGAATATGCTTTAGGTAAGTAAATGCTGTAAGAGGTCATATTGGCCTCTACTTTATCAAAACATTTTCGCAGCTGTTGTGCCAACTTAATGTAAAGAACTTCGCATAATGTAGAAGTGAAAACGAACGAATTGAAGATAAGTGCGAAGTTAATATACCTTATATGTTAAACAATGTAGGCGGTTATTTAGTTTATGGCGATAGTTGAACCCAATTATCCCATAGTCATGCCAATATTGATAAGATGGACAAACTCTGTGAGCTACAATATGTAAATTCAATTCAACAGAATAAGAACACCAAAAAGGGTCATTCAACCCTGTAGAGTTCACATACATAACACACAAACAAGCAAATGCAACAGGAAAGAACGCCAACAAAATGTAAACCATGGTGAACTTGAAGAAAAATAAGATATATAATGACAATAGATGAACTTATGCTTACTAAATAGGCAGGTGTATAATTTTTAATTGAGAATAAATAATAAAATAATAAAAGAAGAAGAAAACTAAATCACTCTTTCTCATATATTGAAATATCGCCTTAACCTTCTGCAGCTGTCACTAATCATATCCAAGTTTATTTTAATTATCAAACTACTTTAGGGAAAATATTTGGTTGGATGGTTAAAATAGTTAAAAGAAGTTTCTCACTATTTGGAATCTCAAAGAATTGAAAAAGAGTTTATTGCACAAATTAATTTTGACCGAAACTATTCATTATCAATGAATCTCCCAGCCAATTTGAACGAAAGAGATAATTGGAGGATAATTTACAGCGATGATGTATTTATTACAAATATAAAAATGAATTCTTTTGCTTATTTACTTGGGGTTTGTTGCATAATCAATTCTTTAAATATTATAATTATTTTATCCCATCAAGTTTTAGAACTCAGAGAGACAAATGGATATGAGATAGCACCGCTTCTGATAAAATTGACATGTATTTTTATAATATTTGTAAAATTATTTTCATACAATATCATCCGAACAACTCAGTTTGCGGGAAGTTTGTGACGCCAACTCTCGTCGTTAGCTTTCATAAAATCGTAAAATATCCTTATTTATAAGTAATGAAATCATATTTAGAGAAGGAAAAGCTGAATCAAATAATATTAAGTGTCAAATTGTACCTCATGAAAGTTATTAAAGTGACGCAATACTAGATACTATTTCACCTTAGTTTATCTATAGGGTATAGCAAATTAGAAAAATTATTGAACGGCTTATGAATTTTATTATAGCATTATCGATAAGCAAATAAAATGGTATTATGAACCCAAATAACGATTATTATATTTTGCCGATTACTCATACGAAGACCAGAAAGATTGCAAAGATAAAGGAATTATATGGAATGAAAGTAAAATATAGATCTGGAGGAAAAGGGAAAATTTGATAGATAGGCCTATAGTCTATAGCTATTCAGAAATTGGCTCACTTAAAAATGCAAAGTAAGTGTACTTACTTTTTAAAATAGTATTTAATTGAAAAATAATAAAATGGTTTAAAAACATAACGGCGCACTGGGTCAGGAAGCACAGATACTTGTTTAAGACCCATTTCCTCCTCCTTCTCCATGGTTTTTAGTAATCGTTGTCTTTTGATGGCGCATCAATTGCAGCCGGCGCGGATTTAAGAATAACCTTTCATCACTCTGGGATTTTTTTCCTTCCTAAGCTTTTACCAACACTCGGTCTTCCAAGGTGGTCACCCACGAAGTACTAACCGAGGTCGATGCAGCTTAACTTCGATAATGAGTTTATGAAATGTGTTTATGTGAGTTAGGGTTATAATAGGGATATAATAACCTACGTACAATTGGGTTTATAATGATTTATGATCCAATGGGATATAAACATGGGTTCTAAGACTATAGAGAGTATAAATTAATATAGTTTGAGTAAGGGAGTGATGCTAGGCTATCTTAAAATGTAAAAATCTTAGATAATAAGATGTCTGGCTGAGACTGTAGCACATGGGTGAATATGTGCTTCTGCGAATCAGTGGGTGCCGGTTTAAAATTCATAACTCGACTCATCATTGAAAAGCTTTTGTAGACAGGACATTAACTTAAGACTTTACGTTAGCAGTACCCTTTATAATCTCTTATTACAAATGATGATAATTTGATTTCAGCAACTGGGCTCTCTGTGTCGGTTTCGATTCCTTTATTATCAGTAGTGGCTGTGACATACACTGCTCTGGTAAGTAATGTAATAATAACAATTAAAGTGCTACTGTCATCAATGACAACATAGAGCGCTATTGTGACAAACCAAGCCGGTGAGCAAAAAAGAAAAAAACGGTGCATTCAAAAAGCCAGAACATCAGGCAAAAGATTAAAATGAATTAAAGAAAATGTGTTTTGCGTTTTGGTCGCATCTCAAACACTGGATGGAAAAGAAAGATGGAAAAGGTAGATCTTCAACTGCCTATGAAAGTGCTCATAGGAAAGCGTAGGCCTTTGTGATTATAGACTTCCGAAGAGTGGATGGAAATTTCTAAATAATGCTGCATTTAGAAATTTTGTAATCTCTCTCGCTCTCTCTCTCTCTCTCTTTCTCTCCTGTTTAATGTAAAATTACTGGTACATAGAATATTACCTCGCACATAGCCTTGCTATCACTGCTTGAGTATGAATACATAAACCAAAATTTGAATATAATCACGAAGACTTTGTCATTATTTTGGGGAGGGGATATGGCGTAACGGTCAGAGTGTCCGCCTCGGATACAAGTGGCCTGTGTTCAAAGCCCAGGTCCGTCAAGTAAGATTGATATCCCAATGGGTCCATGGAAGGAATATTGGATCAGAGCTTGCTGCCGATTGGCGCTCTCAATAGCAAAGATGTGATTAACCATGTAAATGATTAATAAAAACCTGTTAGGAACCTTAAAACGGCCTCAAAGACCGAACACCGGCCATGACGCCGATATATAAATTGTCGGAGGCTATTATTACTATTTTATTATTACGCTTTCCATTTCTATAAACTTTCGTGTGGTCTCTATTTCGTTACAAGTTCCTCCAAAGAGTACCTTGTGTAGTTTTTCCAACTGACAACCGTGATTGATTAGTCTTAATGATCAAAATTATATTGCTGCAAGCAATGACAGCTGTGACTATTGAATATTGTGTTTATTAACAAGTACAATTTTATGTAATTTTTAACGTCATTGTTTTACTTGTTAACATCAGGGCGGAATGAAAGCTGTAATCTGGACCGATGTCTTTCAGTTCGGCATAATGTTAACAGGAATGATTGCAATCCTTGTGAAGGTTTTGTATATTTATATTTAGTCATAAACTAATGAATACAAACAAATATTTATTCTAGTGAAACAAAATGAATATTCTGGAATTAGTGGGAACATTTCCATAAACATTTCTATATCACGGTCTTCGGTCAGATAACTCAAGTCTGCTTATTCAATCGGGAACAAATGCTTCACTTGGTGATCGAGCCTGGCCTTCTGCTACAGCTTAAGTCTGGAGTAATTTGAAATATTGTTTTAAATTTTAAATCACTTCAAATTATTTGAAGTAATTTGAATTAATTTAAAGGTGCTTCCTTTATAATGATAAAGGCTTGTTATGCGATGCAGTGCTAATTCTGCGAAGGCGCTCCTACGGGAACTAGGGTTCAAACCATTTTAGAGGAAGACGGGGTTGCTGCTTATCACTACAATTCCCTATTCTAATAAAGTTTATTTTAGTTTTCGCTCCTTATAGGTATGAACTAAATTTATTTGTTAACTTTTTAATAATTTAGAGATGTTTTTTAAGTTTTATTTTGAGCTTTCACTTGCCAGTGTATGGCCATTTCCTAATTTGAAAATATTCAATTGTATGGCTACCGACGGTGTTGCTGTAAATTGGTAATGTAATAGAATTTTGTTGCATTTCAGACTCAATTGGACTCTGCTATAGCTACTAATTATGTTATTACGGAACAGAGCTATGGCTCTATTATGGTAGCCCCATTAGTCTGTGCTGTGATGAGCAAATAAATGATACTAAACGGGAAAAAATAAATTAAGATTAACACAAGCTCAAACTCTTTTAAGAATGGTAAGTCATATCGGCAAATTTTGACAGATACATGGAAATCGAAATGTATAGTTACCATTGTTTTTATGTTTATTTTCCGTTTACTATTTCAGGGAGTAATGGCAGTCGGCAGTGCTGAAACGATAGTTCATATTTCATCGGCAGAAGGTCGATTACAATGGGCTGAGTAAGTTAAAGCTATAAGAATTTCTTACCTTAACTGTTTCCTCTAGAATTTTTGATAGCTTCTCAGTTTCTGCTGATGGCACAAGAGTTGCATTAGCAAAGTAGACTATCTTTTACTTTAAATTTATATACTATGTTTCTGTTAGTTACCTTCTTTTTCTGCAGTAATAAATGTGTATGGTTGCCATAGGTTCTACAGTATTATATAGCGTAAAAGACAATTATTAAACGTATTTGTTATTCATTGTAATTGCTACTGACTGTGTTATCTGTTCTTTTGTGGTAACCCTCTTCCTGATTATTTGTTTAGTTCCTTATTAATTATGCCGTATTTGTTGTTTACTACGAAATGGAAAACAAATAAAAAGATTGAATTAGCAAATAAAAAGTTTGAATTGAAAATTGTATTTAAAATTTAACTTCAGATTAGTTAAATTTGTGATTTAGCAAACTGAAAGCTGTGAATTCTTATAATCAGTCATCCGGGTTCATTTTACCGTAAAAGCAACAAGAGGTTATTTACTTCTTTATGTTTAATAGCGCATATCATGCAAACGCATCTCAATATTTTATAACAATTACATAGAGTAAAGCAATAAATATAAAATAGAATTCACGTAGTAACAGGCATCACAAAATAAAACACTGTCACCTTTAATAAAATTCTAGAATCCAATAGATACATAAAATGGATTACACACAGAATTTAGCACTATATTTTGGTTTCACTAAGGATTTTGTCCGTCCTTTTGAAATTACTAGGTAAGCCAAGATTTTAAATCATACCGACAATACAGGATAGAGTGTAATTATTTTAATCAAATATTTATAGACATAACAATATCATGATAGGTATTTGGTATTATAGTCAGTTTCAAAGCAAATTTAAACGATTCATCTCTAAGAAAAGTTACAAGAGGTCTAAATATTCGATATTTATTACCAAGTATTCAATAAAAGGTTAAATATTTGACAGTTGGAATCCTGACCCCACAGCTCGTAATACGTTCTGGAGCTTTACACTCGGACACAGTATGTACTGGATCAGGACCTTTGGACTCTCGCAAGCTGCCGTTCAGAGATACTCAGCCGTTGCAAGCGTTTCAAAATCTAGAATGTAAGGACTAAGCTACTATGAAAATTAATAGATCAATATTATGCTTGACCGTAGCGTGTCTAACTTTGAACATCATGAGCGAGTTTGAGACTTTTGAAGAATTGCCAAGAGGGCCAGCTCTTTCATTTCATAGAACGAATCAACTCAGCTGACACTGAGGAATCCAATTTTAGAATCTATATTAATTTTCTCAAGCGATAAAGCGAAATACTGTGTTAAGTGTTGTAAAGGGATAGCCCTTGGCGATAGACGTCGAATGTACCATTGATTAAACAAATGACAGAACACTAGAGAAAAAATTCGGAATATACACTTTAGATTACTTTTCGTGTGTGATTCTAAACCCCTTTGCTATATGTAATATCCTGTAGAACTCTCTCTATTCGGGCATATTTGAATTCTGAAATAAACACTATATATTGAATGAATATAGACTGTTTCAAGCTACGGCATTAATGGGTAATTTTAAAATGTGATTTTTAGAACACGTGCAGTAAGCAAATTTTGCTGCATCGTTAAAGCTAGATATTCCGAAGTGAACTAAATGGGCAATTAACTTTTCCGGTTAGTTTAGCATTCAATGTTTTCTAATGCACTTATTGATATTGGCCTACTTATTTCAAACTTTATCTACCAAACTAACATAACGCAATAGCAGATAACTGTAATATTTAGTTCATCTAAGTTTGAAGCGTCATGTTGATCTAATTAAAAATTGATTTGATATGATGCCGCTACTTTAAATATTATAAATTTAACGGGGTTCGAAAGTTAGTGGTTTTGTCGCTTTAGTGATACTTCTTAATGATAGTGAAACTAAGTGAATTATAAAATATTACTTTATTTACAGCATTTATAAATATTAATTTGACATTTAATTTTGTTTTTATCTATACAGGGTAATGATATTTAACATACCGGCTTTAGTACTACTGAATACCATAGCCTGCTGCACTGGACTTGCGGTATTTGCCTACTTCGCCACAATACGATGCGATCCACTCGAGAATGGCAACATTGGGAACATGAATCAAATACTTCCGTACTTTGTCAGGATTGTCTTCAAAGAATATCCTGGATTTACCGGACTTTTCCTGGCCACTCTCTACGGAGCCTCATTAAGGTATGCCTTTCTATCGGTTTTCTTGGGCATAAAAGTCATTACGTAACACGACGCTACAGCTGACAGTCGTTTGTTGATAAACAATGCATTGAACGCAATGATAAATTCATAATTTTTTTTAATGTTCCTTAAATTGACATTTATATTGGTATTCACCTCGTAAAAGCTGATAATTTCATACGGCTGCAAAGCATTTTACCATTTCCTATTTTCTAATAAGAAAGAAACATATTGAAACGATTATTTTGTGCTTTTGAGATCAAACTGCTAGGATCGACAATACAAAAACAGCATTTGTGTGTCAACAAACTGCGTCCGGCCTTCACCTTCCAGTGTCTGTTTACTTATTTTCTATTCGCTATATCGTTCAACCTTGACAATAAATCGTCACACATTAACATGGAATTGTTTATCTCTATCAATATAGAGATAAACAAATAATATTCTCCAGGTCAGTGTTAACCTTAGCACTACTGCAACTTGTCGAGATTAAAGAATATTTTACTGTAGGTGTCAAATGATTAAAATTTAATATTAGCCTATTCGGTGCCTTACAAAGCATGAGGATATTAATTTGTATTCTAGACATTTCACTATCGTATTTATTTCCACTTGCGTCCTAATCACACTAACTCCTTCTTATTGACAATCTGTTGGCAGACAGTTTATTGCTACATATAGACAATGGACCAATTGAACCTTTATGATAATTGCTTCTCATTTATATTATCTTCCTTAAATTTAGTATATTATTATTATAGTTATTCTAGTTATTGTATGATTCCAACGTCTATTACTAATAGCTTCATTCAATTGCAAGATTGAACATCTATCTTTCACTAAACAATTTACAGTAACATTGTAATTAGAACTTACAGTAACCTTGAACCCTTTGTAATTAAAAGCTCGATCTCATCGTCACTGAGCGGTGTGTCAGCCAACCTGTGGGAAGATGTTCTACAGTTCAGGTTCAGTCATCTCTCAGAATCTTCTAAAGCTCTGCTCAACCGACTGCTTGGTATAATTTAAAAAATCAATATTACTACAAGTCGCACTGGTCTTTCAATTTATTAGAGCATAAGCGTTTTGAAACAGCTGGATAATTTAGCGTGTGTTATTGTTTTGATTTCATTTTAGGATATAATGTACATTTTGCGAGACACAAAAGAAGAAAAAGTTGGATTTTTCTCACACTTTTTCGGGATGGCATTCCGAAAAAAAAGTAAAGACATACATTTTGCGAGACACAAAAGAAGAAAAAGTTGGATTTTTCTCACACTTTTTCGGACATAAAGACATCTATATTCCGTAAGCAAATAATAGAAGGAAAAAGATGCAAGGGTCGACTGCGGATGACGTTTAGAGTCTTAGAAAATGGATGCAGTTAACTGAAACAGAGATGATCAGAGCAACATTGAACAGCGACATATGGAGGAATATGACCATGACCACCCAGGCTTGGAACATGCACGGCATTTAGAGCAGATAAGAAGATTACGTAACCATTGAAGCCTTTCTTGAGTATCATTTATCCTTCGCCTTCAGTGCTTCGATATATCAAATAACTTCAAAACTGAACTGTAATATCTTAAGTTAGTCTACATGAGGTTAGTCCCGGTTGTTTAGCTTTTTTTAGACACAAGATTAACATCAATCTACCGTTATAGCTGTTATACTAGAGGATTTATTTCAGTCAAAATTAATATGAGCTTTTAATTTCCTAACGAAACTCAACCTAAGAGTAACTACAGTATAAGATTGGCTGCCCTTAAATGTTTTGCAACAATAATTAATGATATTTTCTTTACAGTAGATACAAATAGAAACTGGTTTTGAAAGAATTGATTTCCGAGTAAATTGCATTTACCGGCTTCACTCACTTTTAATTTTTAATGAAACCTTTTCACTTCAGTGTAGACTTCAGGTGGAATAAGTAAATTTGAATTCTCTACTAGAGAATGCAATTACATGTACTTTCCTCTTAATTGAAGCAATATTTACGGCCGATTAGTGTTATTTTCGGTATTTAGGTGTAAGTTACTAGTAGCCTACTTATACTGATTTCGGTATAATCTAATTTAAAAGCCATATACACGAAAATAAGTTCAAGACTTGAATTCAATATTAAGCTTATGCATTTCCGGTGTATTAATTTTAAAGAAAATACCTACTTAATTATTAAATAAAATAAATTCGTATTTACTTGTGTATATTTGTGCATATAATCTAATTAGAATAATTCGTAATTACTAGTACTTATTTTACAGTAAGTTATGTTAATAGTGAGAAGTCTTTTGACAGGATTGATTAGATAACGCTGATGAATATCTTGAAAAGAATCGGAAATGACTGGAGATATAGAAGATTAATTTTAAATGTGTACATGAATCAAAGAGCAGTAATCAAAATCCAACAAGAATATTCAGAAGAAGGTGAAATAGGACGTGGAGTAAGACAAGGTTGTAGCATTTCGCCTCTGCTGTTTAACATTTACGCTGAGGCAATGATGGAGGAAGCCATGGGAGACATGGAAGAAGGAATAAAAGTAGGAGAGAAATTGTTACAAAAAGTACGATATGCAGATGACCAAGGAATGGTAGCGGGCAGCGAGATTGGACTGCAGAAGATAATGGATAGGCTGAATGATACGGCATTGCGATATGGCATGAAGATTAATATCAAAAGACAAAGGAAAGCGGATGGCAGAGAAGAGAGGAGGCCTTATATACCATGGACCTGCCAGTAGGCCGTCCACTAAGAGAGAGAGAGAGAGAGAGATGTTAACATTTTGCATCTGCATGTATACACAGTCGTATTGTTTGGAATTCTCGCCACCGGCATGGCATTTCTCGCCACTGTGCTCACTGGTCCAATCACTCAGGTACTCCTATTCTTCATTAATCGTGGCATAATTTACATGTGGAGATTTAAAATAAACTAATGATAACAAGTGTAGTTTATTTATACCTCGAACATACAGCTTGTAAAAATGATCAGAGAGAGAGAGAGAGAGAGAGAGAGAGAGAGAGAGAGAGGGAGAGGGAGAGAGAGAAAGAAATTGAAAGAGAATAGAGAGTTGAAATTGAGTATATTCTTATATACATTCATTGTACTATTTCTTCACATAGGCCTAATTTTGACAATACAATCTAATTTTCACTTAGGTCGTTCCAGATTAAAAATTTATAACTTATTTATCTTTCCAATACTGTCTCTTATTATTTTCATCTAATTTTATTCTCATTTTGTTAAACATTAATAATTAAAACATTCTTGTTGACGTAATTTTCTTTTCCTCGTGGAAGTGTATGAAACATACATATCTACTTGTGCAGTAAGACATTACAGTAATTTTAAATTTCGATTATAAATTTTCATTATTATGTGACGATCCTGTGTGACTAGGATGCTTAGTAAGCTTAAGAAGTAAGCTTTCGTGAAATTTGCGCAACATTTAGCTGCTCATTTTCGAAGTTCACGAATGAATATTGCACAATTTCCTACAGGTATAATGCTTTTACTCTTTTCTCTCTCTCTCTCTCGCACTCTTTTATTAAACAATAAAAGCATAGTTTTCGAATTCACCGCCTAAATATTTTGGTTGATTGCTATTTATCGTAGATTACAACCACACTGAACGGATCAATTGGGGGTCCGCTATTCGGCTTGTTCTTACTTGGAGCAGTTACGAGATATGCTAATTGGAAGGTTATAGCTAGAAGATGTAAATAAGCGCAGAGCACCTTGTCCATCTCATGTTAATCCTTTCATCAAAGTCGGTGACGATCCAGGAACTATAGTAGTTTATAGCTTGAGAAAATAAAGTGTCTAAGATGATTTCCCCTAAATAAATTAATAAATGCATTGAAACAATAGACGTCACCTGCTTCCACCAACTTGGTGCTCAAAATAGTGTACACACATTCACCTTCTCAATTAAATATATATATTTATATATTCAATTAAATGTATAAAACCATAAATTAAGTCATGTCTTAGGGAAATTTTTATGTGAAAATTATTCGTTTTCTTTTCGTCTTGATTCGGATACCACATTGATAGATTTTGTAACAATAGCCAGTAGTGCTCTAACTGTTTATTTGTTGTTTTTCGTTTTTGTTTCAGACTCTCTCTCTCTCTCTCTCTCTCTCTCTCTCTTAATGCATTGCCTACTGGTAGGTCCACGATATATAACGCCTTCACTCAACTCTGTCTTCCGTTTTCCTCCTCATGCCTACATACGCCAACATAACTAAAATCTAATGACATCTTTCTTCCGTAATGTCCATGTTTCACATCCATGCTTTTGACTATGAAAGTTAATAGCACGCAAGCAAATGTAAGATAACTAACAAAGTATTCTTCGTATTCAGGGAACTCTTATTGGCTGCTGCTGCGGACTTGCAGTTACATTCTTCATAAGCGTTGGGTCAATGGGAATCTCCATCAGCCACCCAACACTTCCCTCTGTATCTCTGAATGGATGTAACTTGGGCGAGTTAGAGGATTTTGCCAATAACTCGAATTTGATAACTGATAACTTCTTCCAAGAATTACTGCCCATTACTACAAGCAGTAGCCCTAATCAGTCATTTTGGATGCCTGCAAGAGCTTACGTGGTTAGTTGTTTTCATCCAGTAACAAAATTTAATGATTTCACATAGATGTATTATGATTAAGTTCATTAATTGCTGAAAACCATGGTTAACTTTTGAAATTAGTGCACTGAACAGATAAATATGATACAATTATTAACGACTTGTCTTTCAAAGAATAACGTATTAAGTTCTATTATGTGTAGGTAACTAAGTACATGTAGAGTTTGCTTATTTCGCCGGGACAATAGCTAGTTAATCATAGTAACTCCACATACAGTATTTCCCTCGGGTAGGCTTTCTCGAAGGGATTTTGGGCACCATGGAAATTTGGATACTTGTATAGAATTGCCATTTGATTTCATTTTAGTCTCAAAATATTCGAATTCTAAAAACTGTTTCACGTTTCGTCTTCACTTTCGTCACCTAAACAGTTTTTAGAATGTGAATATTTTGCGACCAAATTGAAATAGAATGACAATTCTTTACTAGTGTCTCAATTCACCTTGTGTTCAAATTCCCCTCTAGTATTCAATAGTTTATTTCAAAAATAAACTATATACAGTAGATAGATTATAAAAGTCCCATTTCAATCATCACATAATATGATAGATAGATAACAGGGTTTCCAAAACTTTTCTACAATGTTTTCGGATTTTTGACTGTTATGATAAATATTTTGTTCTCTGTTTAATATAAAAATGCATTAATCAGTTAAGAGAAAAATTTACGTAAAAGCGAAATTAACACAAATTGATAGTGTATACTTAATTTAATTCTATTTTAACTCATTTCGCACTTTAGAATAGCCTAGATATGCACTTCACTAATTCTTTAATCAAATTTCTGTAATCGAAAAAAATAGTTAAAATATGGATTGACTTTTCCTTTATTACTGATTAGTACAAGATCACACTGTGCATTATTGAGCTAATAATAACAAAATGATTCAATGTGCGAAAGAATAGACTGAATGACTAATTTATGGGTGCAATACCTCACAGGAGGCTTGATTGATTAATTGATTGATTTATTTACTTATTGATCGATCGATTGATGTTGATTGATGATTGATTGATTTATTGATTGATTTATTTATTGACTGAGCGACTATTTCATTCATTGATTTATCGATCGATTGATTGATTGATTCATTGACTGACTGACCGACTAATTGTTTGATTGATTGATTGATTAGAAAGATCTCACGGGATTAAATCGACTTCTAGCTCTATCTTTTCACTGGTATGAACTATTAGGGACGGCGGTGACATTTATTTTTGGATCCATCTTTTCACTTCTTTTAAGTAAGTTACACATTGATTGATTGATTGATTGATTGATTGATTGATTGATTGATTGATTGATTGATTGATTGATTGATTGATTGATTGATTGATTGATTGATTGAGTGATTGAGTGATTGAGTGATTGATTGATTGATTGATTGATTGAGTGATTGAGTGATTGAGTGATTGAGTGATTGAGTGATTGAGTGATTGAGTGATTGAGTGATTGATTGATTGATTGATTGATTGATTGATTGATTGATTGATTGATTGATTGATTGATTGATTGATTGAGTGATTGAGTGATTGAGTGATTGAGTGATTGAGTGATTGATTGATTGATTGATTGATTGATTTATTGATTGATTGATTGATTGATTGATTGATTGATTGATAATTGCCAAACCAAGATTAGGACTAATACAAATACATGATAGCGAAGAAGGTAGAACGCTATCATCGTTTAAAACCCTTAAGAATCGTGCAGGTGACAGTTGTGCTATTCTACAGTGTCCCGGACACGACACGAGAATATCACTAAACGTTCAAGTAAATAATGAGCGTGGAATGTTCATTGCCGTTATGATAATCCATACATTCAACCTATCGGTACACCATTGCGAATGTAAACATAAAATTGTCAAATTAATTCAGAAAGTTGGTTGATGGCCTAAATGTATCTAGCAGCTTTTCTAATAGCATGTATCTAGTAGCATTTCTGTTAGGCCCAACATTTATGGCAATAATATTATATGTTTATTTTTGATAAATTATTTAAGGCAGTTCCTATTCTTAAATATTATTTTAAATTTATCTTAAAAGCAAGCTAAGTGTTGAATCCCAGTTTAGTGATAATTTGCAACCTCGAAAGAATTTCAACGATGGGTTTATAAGTTTGATTTGAAAACTGGATTTGAAATCCGTTCCTAACAGTCTCCAACTTAATTACCACGATACTGGCTCATCAGGTTTTCTTTTTCCGGTAGACCTATAGAGTTTCATAGACGACTATATAAAGTTGATTGTTTACTTAATAATTTTATATGGAGGAGTGTCGAATCACTTGTTACTACTAATAGGACTATAAAAGTAAACAATGAAACAAGATTTAATTGTTGATAGGTTAATGCATGTGCATGGTTTTACGTTTTATTTTATATTTAACAGAAAACGAAAAGACAGATGAAGAGGTAGAAGACAGACATCTTATGTTATTTGTTAGAAGAAGAACATCTACTCATACCACAGGAAGGACTGTTTTCAACGATTCCAAGGCGTTGGATGCTAACATTACTAAGGTATATGTAAATATTGACATAATTTTTTCGTGTTTCGATTTATTCGTAGGCCTATTTCACTCTCATAAAACATCCAGCAAACGTAGACGGAATAGAGTGATATCTTCTAATAATTAATTAATTTATTGAGTGACATCTTCTAATAAATAATTAGTTAATTAATTGAGTCATATCATCTAGATAAATATTCAAATTTATCGGCTTAATTATGCTAACAGTTATGAATTTAGTAATATTTTCAGGCAGCTAAAATAGCCAATTTTAGGTCTCGACTATTTGTTAGTTAGTTCATAATTTCAACTTTTTAAAGGCTAAACTGAAATATTAAAGGGTTAACTGAAATTTGACGTCAGTTTTAAACCTCGAAAACATGTCAGAGACAACTTGAAACTGAATTTGAACCATGCACTTGCTGAAACGTTGTCAAATATCTTGTCAAGGTGCCATGACCTATTCTACGAAAAACATACTGAGGCTAAAATATAAATTTTTCAAAAATAACACAGATTTAGAAAAAGGACACCATAATTTGTTAAAAAGAATCTAAAATCTTCCGCCGGAACAAACTTTGTTCAACGTATTACACATTTTCCCATAGAAAATTGATCATTTTAGGCGTACAGCCGTTAATATTTTGGCAGATGAGGCAAGTCGCCGGAGGACAAATCGCGCTATTGCGATTGGGGGGGGGGGGGGGGCAAATTATCTTCTGATACGTTAATCGGGTAGTGTATTAAACGAGTTGCTGGCTCAGCTTTAATTGTCCTTTTTAAGCGTTGTACGTATGTTGGGTACACAAAATTGCATACATATTACAGATAGTAGACAAATGTTACACATATTACACATATTACAGAGAGTATACAAATGTTACACATATTACACATAGTACAGATAGTATACAAATGTTACACATACTACACAAATACGAGCACGTAATTATAAAGTAAAATCTTACGAGGGATTTCGAAACGAATATTTACTTTCCATTTGTTGCAGGTTGCTGACGTCAGAGAAGAAGAAAAGAAAAATTCCGATATAAATCACAGGAGTCACAGCCAAATCTTGTAGAAAATCTTTAATTTATAGTATATCATAAGAATTAAAAAGCGAAAATATATAGTGCTATTATTAGTCTTTCATTATTCTATTTTAAAATGTATATGTACATAACACTGGAGACAAAATTAACAAAACTAAAATTAAATAAATAAAGACAAACACCAAAATACGATATTAGTAGATATTGGCATTTATTGACTATTTATTCGCTTAAGCTATTAAAGTGTATTGTTGTACAATGTTAGCCAAATCATAAAACTTACATATGTTAAACAATCATTCTGTAATGAAGCGACCACTAGCGATAATTTCTAAACTAAAAAGCATGGCCTATCAGTGTCGAAGATGGTACTGGTTCAAAACCAGTATTCTCTTCGACACTGACTTAATTTAATGCGACACTTTTTAATTTAATTTTTTGTAGAATGTCTTAATAGCGTAGGAGTAACGTCATGAAATTTTAAATGACAGATCCTGGGGTGAATTGAACCTTCGTGGGTTCGAATCCCGGCCGCGCTGATCTGATAGTAAAACCTCGGACATTCACTGGACTGGTTACACGGAAAATGGAATAAAATGCCTAAGGGTTTAAACATGTGGTATTAAAAAGTGATAGATATCAACATAGTTGATCATTTCACTATAATGCGTGTTTACTTTTACTGACATACCATCGATCAAGAAACTTACCCTAAAGTTGACCTTCGCTGTTTTATCATTTAGGAGCTTAAGTTAGTATTAATTATAGTTGTTAGTTTATATCCTTCATCAGTTTACTTTTTGAGGAACGTTGCAGTAATTCATATTGGACCTAAGGCAGATTCTTAACTATTGAAACTAAGGACTAGAAATTAGTTTTCTTAAATAATAGGGAAATTTATAATTAACGGTTTAATGAACCTGACCCTGCCATTTATGCAATGGACATACTGTAATTCAACTATAATTTAAAGGTTTCATTTCGGCATTTATGAAATTACATTAGAACAAGTTTAAACTAAACTCTAACAACTCTAAAAGCTAAACTCTAACAATTCTAATCTCTAAAAACTAAACTCTAAATTCTAGAGTTTAAACGTGACTCCCGTGAATACTAAACGTTACAACTTACATGTATTGATTAATTGGTCAATGATAATTGCTGAGAATAAGAGAATTTACAAATATTGTTTATAGGCCTATATCTCAAAAGTAGTATATATTTTATTTTCAAGTTAGTAAGTTGATATGTTTTACAGTGATTAATTTATGCAGACAGCATTTTTATGCATGTATAAGTACACAGATATACACATTTAGGCATATAACAGAAAGATTAAATTTAAATTTCAGGCTTCTGTTCTTTTATTATTGCGTTCAAATAAGCAATCTCACTTTTTGAAAGTTTAAAAATTGTTCTTAAATGAGTTACTTCTATGCTGTTCATGTGCTACTTTTATGTTTTAATAAGTTGTGAAATTAATGTTAATAATTCTTACATATGCTGAGCATAATTATTTTCTATTTGAATCCAGTTAGACTTCAGCTATCCAATGTTTAATGTTGGGGTTACACTTTACTATTGTGGAAGGCACACAATTTATACAGTGAATACACTTATATTTTTGGACTTTATTCAATTTTATATGACATAAGGTGCATATTTTTCCTAAGCCTATCCCTTGCTACGCCGCTGAGTGGAATAAATTAAATTTTCATGCTATCTATCAATTATTGAATTTCAACTAATTGGCTGGAGCCAGTGGCGATGTCGGTAAGTTATTCGACCGCGGATCAGTATGTGAGGGGTTCAAATTCTGGGCTCGCCCATCACTGACGTCGCTTTCGAGTGAGGAAACTGACGTTAACGTTAGCTTTACCTTACCTTAAGTAAATTTGTCGTGAAAATTCATATTCTACTTCTTACAGCCTATGACGTCACTAAAGCGGGTCTAAGCCTGCTGACCAATGGCAAGCTCTGAGGTAGGAGCAATGAATGGAGAGGCGAGGCATAGTTGTCTAAAGTACGAGCCGAGTTTCGATTGGCTTAGGGTTTCCGGTGCACGAATTCAATCCATATCCGAGATAATGACCGTATTCATGTTCATACGTGCATTTGTGTTAAACAACTATGTATAGATATATGTATTAAGTATTTCGTTGCACATATGTATTTATGTAATACTCGATAGCCAAAATTAATGTAATCTGAAGTAGTATCATACCGTAGTATCAAACCGTAGTATCATACCGTAGTATCATACCGTGACTACGATTTGCAGGTCTTCCATACAAAGTTTTGTTGCGACGAGGTATCGTACCTAAAAATAATAATAATTAAAATACTTATGCTGCTAGCATTGTAAATTTTAATGCGCAACTTAATTCAATTGCCGGCTTGATTAAAATTTTTTACAATTAACAAATATTAATGAAAACTTCAAAGGAATCATTAATCACATTGCAGAGGCTTTTCAATCTACGTGTAAATTGATTTATTTAATAAATTAACCAAAATTCATCTATATAAATCTGATATTTTTAATTTACTGCAAACCACAATAAGTAATACTAATATGCACTGTTTTTTTATAACTGATACCCAATATTACTTTTACAATAAAGTCATAAGGAGTTGACAGATGTTTTTGAAATTTACAGAACTTGACCAGCAGCCAATACGACCAGACACATTGAAATTTCTTTTGAATATCTTTAGTAACTTGGAAGTTGTAGTTTTACGAATAGGAGTGTGGTCAGATAAGGAATTTCCAGTATAGGATTAAGGTATGTTTCATGCAGCGTAAAATTATCTGGATAAAAATAATAGCGAACACGTAAAATAAAATTTCTGCTAATGCTATTTTGAAAAGCAATCATTCTTTTCGAAATGACGTAAAATACGTTGCTGATAAATTATGTTCTTAATTGCCAAAGTTCTTGAACTTTTAATGCTTGCATTGCAGTGGAACTGTGCTCTCATCGTCTCACAGCAGCTGAGCTCTCGCCGAGCACACGTAGGCCTAAGGTCTTAATGCATGCATTAAAAGTTCAATAAGTTTGTCAATTACATGTACGAACATATCAGCACGTATTTTACGTCGTTTTGAAAAGAATTGATTGCTATTCAAAATATTATTAGCATAAATTTTATTTCACGTGTTCGCTATTATTTTAATGGAGATAATTTTACGCTGCTGTAACATGTCCGTATCCTGTACTGGAAATTTCTTATCTGACCCCACTTCTATTCGCAAAACTATAACCCTCACGTTATTTAAGATATTCGAACAAAATTTCTCTATATTTGGTAGAATTAGCTGCTGGTCAAGTACTGTAAATCTCAAGCAGATCGGTCAACTCCTTATGACTTTATTGTAAAAATAATTAGGGGTATCAGTTATAAAAAACACAGTGTAGTATGTTTTCTTAATATAATATACTGACATTAGTATTATATTTACTATTTCAGTCCATGGTATTAATTTACACAGGTAGGCTAGCTAAAATTTTATCAAAATATGGGCAAATCTCTTAGAAATGTGGTACTTATTTTCATCAAATATGTGATATATTTCAGTACCATTATTGTTATTATTTTAATTTTTTAATTATTATTCTTAAATATTTAATTGTGGCTAATTTTATTTGTAATAGGACCCTCTTATTCGTACAATTTAGTAGGTTCAGCATCATAATCACATTAATTTGGCCTCAAGTACATGTAATTTCTAGAATAAAGATGGCTTATTAAGCTGCTTATAGGAAGAAATTTCATTCTCGAACATTCACTATTACTTTAGAATAAGACAAAAAGTTGTAAGACAGGCCAACGCCTATTAAAATAAGAATTCCAATAAATATTATCCATCACTTTTAGTTTATACTATAAACGACAGCTTCTGTGACCTATCAACAACACAATGGATTTAAATCCTTACCCGGAATACTGCAGAACTCTCAAAGTTACAGGTATTCGAAATATAATATGTTGACCTATTTAGCTAGTGTAGTAGTGTATGACTACACTGAAATGTATGGAGTAAGTTTCGCATAAAATGTAATCGAACATAAAACATCAAACACATATTCCAAGAACAATAACTATTGCAATTTGAGTCATATTATAGGCTAATTGTCATTAGATTCAGAGCCAGTGTTTGTATGAATATTTTAATTCGTATAGTCTAGCATTATGGTATTATTACAATACATTTATTTCTACTGTAGTCCACTAGATACTATTTTATAATACTGCGTGATATTTCCTTTATTCATTTCTAGGAATGGAATATTATTATTATTGTTATTATTATTATTATTATTATTTTAATTGTACCTCGATGTAAAGAACCTGAGTTTTGATAAAAATCGGTTCAAGGAATACGTGCTGATCAATCGCCGCCCGGCTTCTCGAGGTCATCAATCGGCTTAAAAGAACTGTTGAAGCAGACTGCATTAAATCTTTGCAAAGTCACGGAAAGCCTTTGCCAAAGAAAAGAGGTCTCTCGCTTATCGCCGGTTTGCTCTGAAATAAGTCTGCCTATGCCATTAATAAAGTCAACTTCTTCGGGATTCATCGGGATTATTCTTATTATTAATTCTAGACTCATATGGAGGTCTTATGGCATATTGCTACGAATGTGCCTTATTGTCTATTGCAGATTCTAACGGTCACATAAAAGAGTTGGTATTTCCAAAAGCTCTAGATCTTGATAGACCAAAGAGGATTCGAACCTCATTCAGTACCGAGCAATTGGATGGGCTGGAAGCCGCCTTCCAGTCCAACCAGTACATGGTCGGTAAGGAGAGGTCAGAGCTGGCGAGAGGTCTGCAACTAACGGAGACTCAGGTATCAGAATGTCATGTGCTTGTATAGGCTTGTAGCAAGTACATTCATCAGCATCATCAACATCATCTGCATCATCATCATCAGTATCATCATCCTCCCTTGAATCCCACATAGTTCAATTTGGGTCGGGATTAGAATAGACCTTTTCCCGTTCGTTAAAAATGTGTAGCAATTTTTGTAACTATAGGCTCTCACCAGCTAATTGCCCTTTATGACGTTGGTTTGAATCCTATTGCTTTGCCGCATACACGACACGTCCACAGTTGGCCTTTTTTCAACAACGCGGACACAGCATGGGTTGTAAGTAAATTGCTATTATTAATTAACTACATGTAATATTACTGTAAGCAATAAATATATTTTTTTATTATATATTGGTACTGTTAGTAATAGCCGACCATGTAGTATTATACTATTTAATACTTAATTATATTCTTCAGTGCACTGCCAAGTGGCAGGTTCAAGGTACATATTCATACTCAAAGTGAGTTTTCTCGCTCCATGAGAGCACTCCTTAGATCAACAAGTTAATCCTTTCACAAAGTGCATGCCTTATCCATACCCTATGTAGCCTATAGCTTGGGAAAATTATGGCTTCTGAGGTGATTTCCCGTTGCATTCCTCAGTTAGGTGGATTAATTTCTATTTAATCCGAGGGAAAAATATTTCATGGTGAGGTGGGTCCCCCCAGTCATCCTCAGCTCCTGCCTTTAGTCGCCTGTTACGTACACTCGTCAGATTTTTAGCGGTTGCCCTATTCTGCAGTGGTCCAACCACACCCGAGCACAACAAGGGGAAATTATTATACTTATATCACTTAATTAAATAATGGATTTATTCACTTAATTATAATGTATTACTGTGAGATGAGTAAAAGATAAGCATTGAGATGAGCTTACATCTAATTTTATATTATAAATTCTTTATCGAATGCAGAATGATAATAATTATTATAAGACTAAAGCGCATAGCATTACGTAAACTTTCCAGTCTCAAAGCATAGCACTGACCAGCCGCCGTCAAACTAATTATTTAGTTGCTTGAACCTCTTCATATTCACGTATTTCTAAATAATTGCAATTTCACGAGACGCATCATGCAGCAATGCTTTAAGAAAATTAGTATATTAAAAAATAAATGCAAGTTTAATTGAATAAACTTCCTGTGTTTTACTCATTATGCAGGTCAAAGTTTGGTTCCAAAATCGACGCACAAAACAGAAGAAAGATCAACATGGCGTGAGTGACCTGTCATGGAACTCCAATCAGCAGCCCTTAACCACATCATCGTCATCGTTCATGCCGTACAACTCATTGTTTCAAGCTTATCCCTCTTCAAGCCTTCTTTCAAAAAGCAACGAAATAGTTTTTTCTACTACAACGAATCCTGTACCGGATGCATTCTCATCCACCTCCGTAAATTTACCACCAGTTCAAGCTTCACGTGGTGTTCCCGAATCAATAGCTCCTCAATCATCCCATCTTCCAAGTTCAGTAACAGGACTTTATCCGTTTGGAATATCGTCATTTTCAAGTGGATTTTATTCGAGCTGTCCTCGTGAATATTATGGGAGTTTAGTTGCTGCGCATAAAGACGGTGGATTTGAAGGTGGTATCTACGATAAACATTCTAGAAATAAACCGCATAGCGCAGCTAGTGCAAATCATTGGGAATGTAGGGAAAAATCTGGAGAAACTAAAAGCAATAGAAGATTATCTTAGATATTCCTTGCACTCTAATGCTAAGTAACAAACTTTCAATGTACAAGAAATGGCATTTACTTATCCTTAAGTAAACCTAAGTTTTATGTGATCTATATATAGCAAGGATCTACTATAAATTGCAAATCGTGGAGAATAAAGAATCGCTAAATTTTGCTTTCTTTTAAGTTCTTTTGTAAATATGCGGAAGGTTTTCAAGCAATAATGAAGACATGCCTATATACGAAACATAAACTTGTCAATAATTTAAAATCAATAATTATTAATATAATGTTGCTGATCGTTGTTCGCCTCGTGAAATGATTTAAGTGGTGTAGCGAGGGTGCGGGCAGGGGGTCTTAGGCCCCCAGGATGTCTTGTAAAATTTTAAATAAGGTTCAAAATAAAATGTACATATTGTATAAAGTGTGTGCCTCCATCATTAGGATGATTTCTAATATGAGTCGCTAATCCAAGTGAAGATCCCAGGCATAGATTCTTATTTAACTATTCCTCGATCACTCAGGCGGCGAGTGCTGTCAGAGCGAGATTCTAGAGAAATTCTCAAAGTAGTGAACAAATTAGATAATATTAATTAGTTTAATAGAATTTTATTCATGAAGAAGTATAATAATAAGCTAGCTTAACTAAATATGCTTTCTAAATATATACGTATACATGATTTTTCAAAAGGCTGTTAGCATGTGTTCTCTCTCTCTCTCTCTCGCTCTATCTAATGATCTGCCAAGCGGCAGGTCCAAAGTACACATTCCTACTCATATGCTGCTTTGCTCACTTCATAAAGATCACACTATCGATTAACGAGTTAATCCCTCCACAAATGGGTATACCTTATCAACATCTTAATGTAGCCTATAGATTGGGAATAATGTGGTTTCTGAGGTAGTTTCCCGTTAATATAACTATGACTATATTGTTCGACTTTCCATTTAGCTTTAATTTACCGATATATTCCATAATAATCCGAATCGTTCAAAACATAACAATCGAATGATACTACTCTTCTGCAGAGCACAGACTGCTGTTGCTTTTTGCGTAAAAATGAGAATTTTCAAGTTTTCTACTCCAATGTCGAACAAAATAAAATTTTGCTACTCCACTAATGGGCAATCGGACATTGAAAGCACGACACTTTGTTTAGATATCCCAATGAACCTTTGTGTGTTTGACTTTGCCGCTAATTTTGGATAAAATGACCGCTAGTGCTAGAAGTTTCTCTTTGCTGCCTAGAAATAGAACTGTCAGCTGAAGATCCTGTAGGTAGAGATGTGACAATCGACTCAAGTGGATGAGAAGAGTGAAGAGGGTTAGGTAAGAACTGACGGAGGTGAAAGGATGATAAAATCTATTATCACTGTTGGTTTGATGTCAGAGAAGACAGGAAAGAAGAAGTGGGTGCAGGAAGAGATAGTGAAGTGTTTTATCATTATAATAAAGAGGGTGAGAAAAGACCGAGAGAGAGAAAGAGAGAGCGAGCGAGAGAGAGATTAAGATATAAAATCTCTATTCAATGTGATTAGGACTGCAGTTTTATTACATGTATCGAACCAACTAACGCTAAGTTCGATTCATCATTATCAATCATCGATGATTGCTTGTGGGAATATGAATTGTACGGAAATAGGGTACTAAAGTCGTACATACATGTATGGTAATCAATATTGTAAAATGAAATTTTATAGGGGATAGTGGTTAGAGCCAGCTGCGATGTGCATGGTTCATACACTAGACTATACCGTTAACGAAATCACTTTCGAGAGATGAAACTGACGTTAACATCGGCTTTACGTTTTTTTAAAGCTCCCTCTTTAGTGTTATGCCAAGTGGCAGGTCCAAGTGACATATTTATACTCAGAGTCTTCTTTCAAGTTACATAGTTCAACAAATTAATTCCTTCAAAAATCGCTAAGCCTTATCCATACCTTATGTAGCTATAGCTTATTGAAAATTTATAAGGCTTCTAAGGTGGTTTCCCTTTGCCTTCCACAGTTTTGCTTAGTCGCCTCTTACGATATTGGCAATTAGCGGATTGTTTATTCTTCAATGTGCTGATTCGATGCAACACGGAATATTGTACAGCAAATTTTAAATATCAGCATGATTCACGTAAAACAATTAAAATTTCTATAATAAAAATACGTTTGAAGTAAGCATTTTTATATTATCAAGTTATTTATACAGCCTTATTCATTGACTTCATAAGTAATTAGTGATTTCCCAATAAATTAAACTTTACTGCAATACTCAATCTTCCACTAGCGGGATAGACTTACATGAAACTGTATGAATAAAATCCGGTTGCGAATCGATCTGTTGACTCTGCTCTCTGGTAAACTTGTTATTAATTTTGCTACCCAGCAGGTTAGAGAATTTCATGAAATCATGCAATACATAAGTAGGATCTACAGGAAAGAATTTGAAAGTAAAAAGGGGCTCGGAGTGCAATAGGGAAAAAGTAAGTCCACGAGCGAACAAATGAGCTATAAGCAAATAAAAATCACGAGGAAATAGAGAGTGCGATGAGCTAAATGAGAAGTTAAATAAGAAGAGAAGTGGCTGCTCGATGAAGTGCCATTGTGACGGTGTCAGTTTTAACGGCTCTCTCGTCGATTATCCAATCTCAGGTCAGCTAATCAAGTCACCGAGTACTGCAAGTTAAAAGAACGATCAACCAATCGCTATAATAACCCTGTAACATCCAAAGGTTAGGTGTCAACAGCGTAATTGAATTGTTGGAGGTTGAAGAATTGCTTCTAGAGTGAAGAATATGAGAAATAGGCCGCCATTTACCATTTCACTGTAGTGGACTTGGCAGTAATTGACTGCTCTCAAGGAATCCTGTGCCTAGAAAAAGCTTATTACGGATCACGTAACAGTTAGCTAATGGTTATAATATTGACTAATTGGAATAACTTTACAAGACCTCAAGGAAAAAGGCCTATTTTTGTTCTATGCAATATAAACGGTAAATATTATATTATATAAAGGCATATTATCCTAAACACAATCCACCACCATGCCCATGGAAAAGCACATTTTGAAACATAATCCTTGAACAAATCTGTCTGTACCATCAGCATTGTCTGTTAAAATATATTCTAGTCTGTTATCAAAATATTATTCACATTTTTGATTAGCTCAAAATAGATTGTCCCGATATTCACAGAAAAAGGAAAAACTACCTTAAAGATTCAAAGTTATTTGGAAAGAATGTTTGAAACTTTAGGTTACGCATGTCTTTTGATTTTTAATACTCGTAGATCTCTAATTGAGCAAGAAGTGAAGAAGACATCATCATCACCATCATTATCATCCTCTCCCCTGGAATCAAAATTTAACCAAGGTCGGGATACTCATGTACCTTCTCCTATCCCCTCTGTAACACACCAAGCACAATATGCAAATACCATTCCAATCTAGTAAATTTTTGTAGCAATTTCAGGAGGCGCCCATTCTGACGTTGGTTTAATATAGATAGATAAATCGATAGATAGATAGAGAGAGAGAGAGAGAGAGAGAGTAACGACTCCCATAAGAAATTTTCGTAACGGACAAGTCTCAATCAGATTTTTGGTATTGGCTTTGTATTTTTTTATCTTAATCGTTTAATGGCCTTTAATTTGGGATACAGATTGGTTTCCGAAGTGGATTCCATTTGTCATTCTTTAATCAACTCAGTAGCTTTCACCTTCAGGTAGCGATAACGGAAGATGACGCTAGAACCTTCAGTTATAAGCCTATTACACTATGCTTTGAAATCGACAGCGACGAATTGGTCCCTTTTATTCTATATCAAAATTAATATGTTTTTAAACAGATATTTGTAAAGATATTTTTAAAAAGCTGGTAAAAATCATGTTAACGTCAGTTTCCTCGCTCGAAAATTATGTCAGTGACGGGCTAGCCCAGGATTTGAACCACGCACATTCTGATCGACGGTCGAATATCTTACCTACATCGCATGTCAACATGCGACATGTAATTAATCAACTGTTTAATTTTCAACTTTTTCATAATTGCAGTTTAGAAGTACAATGTGTGTTTTTTCAATCGTTTGTCCCACAGATTAAACAATGACACTGGATGGGCGTCTCCGGGTCCTTCTAAAGGTGACAGGGGCGTTACGAGCGATTAAAGTAGCGATTGTTCCTAAGTTTTCATAGCAGACTCTCCTGTTGATGGGGCGGTCCCAGCAGAACCGTAACAATTCCGTGACAGACAGTGGGTGGCTGCTTGCTCGAGGAGGGAGACAAAATGGGAACGGGTGTGTGATGAGGACAGTCGGAATCCCTCATAGGAATAAACCAAACTGTCACCAATGAAAGATCAGATCAGGGCGCTTAGTAGAGACGTCAAGGAAGGGTTAAAGAGGCGTGACGAGTTTTGAAAGTGGGAGGGTTAGATGCGCGGGTCACAACGCTAACTATATTAAGTATCGAGAGAGTAATTTAACAATCAATTATCAGGAGCTCCCGCTGTGTCTAACCTCTCACCCCACCCCTGTGAACAAGAGTTAAAGTTTTGATTGCATTACTATATCAACGACAATGGTTCGTACAAAGAAGTAGATAATTAATTATTAGACGCCTGAACGTGACGTTTATTCGTTTAGATTTAATTGTTCGAGTATCTTCACAGAGATGAATATGAGTTGAAAATGGTCAAACGCGGTAAGCCGCATGGCGTAAGACCAGTGCTGGTTAGCACCGGCTGGAGCCAGTGGCGAAGTCGGTAAGATACTCGACCGCGGATCAGTATGTGCGGGGTTCAAATCCTGGGCTCGCCAGTAAGCGATACAAGCCAAACAGTTGAACTACTGGAGATAATTATTTAAAATACGTTACTGATAATAATACAAAATATTAACCTCAGACGATTTTCATAGCAATATCATGACCTGGTATTTGATCAATATCATGGAACTGGTATTTGAATCTGTTTTACAGGTTCCGAGCAGGATATTATTATTCTTTCCATAGTTAATTATATCTTTGCTTTTGGTAGCACCAATCGGCAGCAATCTCTGAAACAAGATTAACGAGGGACCCAAGAAAATATTCATCATTTGCTGGCTAAGCTGGGCTTTGAGCCAATGCTTCTTGCGACCGAGGCGAACACTCCAATAACCGTTCCGTCGTATTCCCACCATTTCCCATTAAGCCTAGTGAGATAAAGTTAGTCCTAATTAATTATAATGAAGGTGGTCCTGATTACTAGGACATACATGTATACATGTAGTATTTCAACTATTTAAAATTTAAATAAATATTGTGACTTGGGTCGCTAAAGATCAAAATAAATTATTTTATTTTATTTTATCTCTCTCTCTCTCTCTCTCTCTCTCTCTAACTAATGTTCTGCCAAATGCCAGGTCCAGGATACATATTCCTATTCGCAATCTGTTTTCGACACTCCATATAAATACTGCATTGATCAACAAGTTAATCTCTTCGCAAAAGATTGCGCTTTATCCATACTTCAATACTAGAAATATGTTATGAATAATGGCCTTTGAGATGGTATTCCGTTGCTAATTCAGTCCTGACATAAAGCATTATATAGTGATCATACTGAAAAGATTGGTCATTTTGATCACTTGTTAAAACTGTTAGGCAATTTAGGCTACTTAGTCGATTTTTCTGAAAGCACATACTACAGTTATATTCCTATAATCCCAATCCTGACCTGTGTTATCCTGTTGCTGCTGATGTCCTTATACACTGTATATTTATTTATTTCAAAACACTACAGTTTCCAAAATAACATAATAATATAAAATAAAATGATACAATGAAGAATTAATGGTTTGTGACTTTCTGAGGTGCCATAAGGCTATCGAACAGGACATAAACGTCCTGATTTTGTATACTTTGCATACTGATTTTTAGTGTATTTTTGTATATGTTTTTTATCCTGTGTTAACTTTCAACTCAGTAATTAACGTTGCTCATAGGCTTGCTTTTGATTTCAAAGTTCTCGATGGTTCATGGACGACAGCTGTATTCTATAATTAGCTGTTATTCTTCTCAAGGTTTCGATCTTAATTTTTAGCTTTGGATAAAGATATAATTTAAATTAAGTAAAAGGTAAAAAAAGTAAACATGCATTATAGTGAAATGATCAACCACGTAAATATCTAGCCTATCACTTCTATTACAAGAAGAATTACTTATATTAAAGCTAATTCGTATGCAGGCAGTGCCAGTTCTACTTTATGGTATTCCTGCTGTACAACTGAATAAATCAGAAATTGAAAGCTTTTCTAAGGCGTACAACAGTGTCTTCTCAAAGATTTTCCGTACATTTTATAAAAATAATATTTTATATTGTCTGTGGTATTGCGGTTTTTTGCCATTTGATTTATTATGTGAATACCATAGGTTTACAATTCTGCATAATTTAATAATTAATGATAAGTTAAGTGCTAAGCAGCATTTGGACTCTCCCGATTACAAAGATTATTTAAACATTAACAGTAAATTTGCCATAGATAGAAATGACTCTTTATCGAGTGTTCGTTAGAAATTCTGGCGCTATTTTAAAAATACTCTGTTGTAACTATTCTGCAGTTTGTGAAACATTGAAATTGTTAAATTTTTATGTGCACTTTTTTATATGTATTCTGTTGTGTCACGTTTTGCAATGTAATTGTATCTGTGCGTGTTTACTGCCAAGAATTGGTGAATAAAAGATTATATTACATAACATAACGGCACACTGGGTCATGAGGCACAGATGTTTGTTTAAGACCCATTTCCTCCTTCCTCTCCATGGATATTAGTAATCGTTGCCTTTTTTATGGCGCATCAAATACAGCCGGCGCGGATTTAATAATAACCTTCATACACTCTGGGATTTTTCCTTCCTAAGCTTTTACCAACACTCGGTCTTCCAAGGTGGTCACCCACAAAGTACTAACCGAGGTCGATGCAGCTTAACTTCGATAATTGACGCGCAACTAAACCCCAAGTGCGCTAATCCCGCCGTCTATTGCCACATATTTAACCGTTGGCAATTTAATTAGACCATTTTTCGTATTACCAGTCCAGTGAATTTCACTCTCAGATCAGGATTCGAACCCACGAAGGTTCAATCTTCTCAGGATCTCTCATTTATAACTTAATGACATTCTAAATCATTGTTCTAAACATATGGTCCAATGACCTGTAGGCCTATATATATATATATATATATATATATATATATATATATATATATATATATATATATATATATATATATATATTTGGACTGATTTTCTTAATTCTAAACTTTACGTCGTTTCGATCCCAATTAAATTTAGATCATATGCTTGGATTTTATATCTGAGTACAAAATGTTGTCACTGCCAACCGTCGCAGCACTATAATTACTCTTGGTGATGTTGTTGCTTTAAGTTTAAAGGTGGCCTCAAGATTTGTTATGTCACAAATGGCAGCACTAAAAACTGAAAACATCTTTGTAAATAACATTTTAATATAATAATAAAATTATTAAAATAATAAATTAAATATGTATTGCTAATATTGAGTATTTTATTTCAGTAAGAAAAATCTATTTGACTGTAAAGTTTTCCGAACGTTAAGTAGCACGCCTGCTTTACGTTGAATAGTTCTATGATTTCATAAAGGAATCAGTGTTTTATGATTAAAAGGCCTAAATGTTTAAAATACTAATATTAAAGAGTTTTAGGTAAAGTTTAAATATCCGATTCTGAGCCTGAATCTGAAATGCATTACCATCCTGTTGGTCCGGTGCACAGATAAATGCATTAACGAAAAATACTGGGCCTGCTTATAACATATAACAGATATAACAGACTTGAGGGGCCGAAAAAATGTATGTTGTGGCACCGCGACTTTTGGAGATAAATATTATATATATATATATATATATATATATATATATATATATATATTTATATATATATATATATATATATATATATATATATATAGACATTATATAAATATGCACTTACATAATAACTTAATAAGGCGGAAGACAGAGAAGAGTGGAGGCGTTATATACCATGGACCTGCCAGTAGGGAGTGCACTAAGAGAGAGAGACACACACATATATATATATATATATATACTTCCATCAATTGTCTCTAACGTTGTATGTACATTTCCACCCGTTTCACACTAAACTGTAAATATGCATTCATACACCTTGACAAAAATGCATTTTGCATGTTATAGAAATTTCTATAAATGCTCACTTAAATTCATATTGCTCTGCAAGAAATTTTTTGTTCATTGTCACATTGCAGGATTTTTTAATATATGCATCTAAGTTTACACTTTTTTAATTTGTGCTACTCGATGACATCGTTTACAAAAATGAGCTTTCAGAATGCAATGGAGAATTTTGCAGAAGCCTGGATTGTTTCGAATAGGCAGAATAACCCTTATTCTACTGAACATTTCACGGTAATATATGCTAATTTATATAAACTTAGCAATTTTTGCTTGGTTTAGGTTTTCGCATGAATTTCAAAAATAAATATTGATAAATATAAAGATATGTGAAGTTACTCCTCCAGTGCCACAACGGATCAAAAATAAAGTCTTATTTCAATGCTCTAATGACTTCTGTATAATACTGAATATCATTGGAATATTTCTCTTCCGCATCTCCAAAACCTTTGTGGTTTGCTGATGATTCCAAGAGCAGATTCTAAAATTTACTTTTGTTACCTCAAAGAGTAGACGATAAAATTGCAACATTTATTGAAAAAAATATTTATTGCATACTTAGTAAACTATCAATCTTGAAATTGATTGAATGTAATTTATCTGTGGGTTTTTGTTTTGATATATTTAGAACTTGGCAGTATGTACTAATTTTGTAATGTTTTGTATATATACTTTGACATACATATTCCCACCCACAGCTTCCTTTATTTCTCCATAGAGAACTCTGTTGGCCAAATTGATACTGTTATACAGACTAAAGCTGCACTCAGCCATTTTAGCCTGTATCTTGGAAAATATATTTCTAGGGTTGCTTTCCATTGCCTTTCCAATTTCCGCTTAGTTTCAAATCATGTGCAGATTATTGGTTTTGTCTTTTCTGTAATGGCCCAGATGCCCTGCTAAACTTTTTTATGTAATGTGCACAATTTCAAATTTGTTATTAATTTTTTGCCAAAATGTTGTGCTCCTGTAGTTGCAATTTTAAAGGCAGGTAACAGTGTTTATATCTTCGAGTCTAGTCTTTGAGTCTTGACTTAATATTTGTATTATTTTTGTCAAATGTTTGCTTTAACTAATAATTTAATGCTGCAAATCTTTAGTAAATTGTAAATGAAATACTTTAAAAATCTTTGTATCTGTTTCAGGCATAGATCTATTTATAACTATATATCCAAAGATTTCAGACAGATAATAATTCCACAGAACTTAAATCTCGTGGCTTTCTGATTTTCTGTTACTTATAAAACAGGCTCGGTTGTAAATGCTGAAAGTATTGATTATATAAAAATGTAGCTTTGTTAATCTATTTTAACGAGTTAATATTTGCATAAACTATCTTGTGTATGTTTTTGTGTAAATTTTTTTGTATTACAGCCCCCAAGAAATGCGAGGGAAATCAGACAGGACAATGAAGCTACTTATCATATAAAACAATCTCCTTCATTATCTACACAGCAGCAACAGCAGCAGGATATATCTCCTACGAGTTCTTGTTAGTGTATGCTGCACTTTTTATGTTTTAGAGATACATCCCTTCACACATTAACAACACAATGCGGGAGAACCTCTCTAAATCAGTACTGATTATGCTCTGTCAGAGATTACTAATAATCATGGAGAGAAAGAGGAGATGTAGAGAACTACAAATGCAAAAAGCTACAAAAAACAAAAGTTTTTAGTTTTTAGAGATCTCTAATTTTATAATCTCTAACTTTATGATCTTTAACTTTATGATCTCTAACTGTATGATTTCTAAGTTTTTGATCTCTAACTTTAGGGTCTCTAACTTTATAATCTCTAACTGTATGAAGTCTTGTACTTGAAAGCGTAGTGGATTTTTATGTCTGCCCGTAGTTTAGGTTTGCTGTTTGATTAACTGATAGAATGTATCATTCTTTATATGGTTGAAGTAGGAAACCTACATGTAAGATGTACTGAGTGTAAAATCTTTATACCAGTCTGAACACAGTTGAGTTGTTTGATGGATTAATATATAGCTTACTAGATCTTGATTCCTGCAGCACTTTTGGATCTTTAGTTTAAAAGAGCTAAAGCTAATGTTAACGTCAGTTTCCTCACTCTAAAGCGATATCAGTGACGGGCGAGACCAGGATTTGAACCCCGCACATACTGATCCGCTATCGAAAATCTTACCGATATTGCCACTGGCTCCAGCTGATTAATTGATTGATTAATTGCTTGATTAATAGATTGATTGATTGATTAATTTTTGTAGTTGGAGGCAGATCACTGCCTATACGATGTACAGTACTTAGAGGTGAAGCAGATCTCAGTGCCAGTCAATATTCCTGTACTGCGGCTCTTATGCAGGACTCATTTGCCATCCTGCCAGGACACTTGCTGTTTAAAGATATCGTAAAAACCGCTCTACTTAAGTTAGGCTTCCCCGCGGCTGAAAGCATAGGAGCTAAGGGTATATTTTTTTTAACTCTACTTAAGCTAGGCTTCCCCAAGACTGAAAACATAGAAGCTTAGATTATGTCTGTTTTGATTGACTCCACTTGGGCCAGGCTCTCCTTGACTGAAAACATCTTAGATTATATATTTTTTCTTTGACTCTACTTGGGCTAGGCTTTCTCATCACCGAAAATATAGAAGCTTAGATTATGTCTGTTTTCATTGACTCCACTTGGGCTAGGCTTCCCAGTGACTGAAAACATAGGAGCTTAGATTATGTCTGTTTTCATTAACTCTACTTGGTTAGGCTTTCCTGCTACCAAATGCATAGAAGCCAGGGTTATATCTGCCTTCATCGATTTACTGTTTGTCTTTAGCTGAGTCTTTTAGTTTTGTCTTTAGCATTTACGAATCATTCTCTTATGTAGATGGAATCTGCAAAATAGACTTTGATTAAGGGCCTAATGTCTACTCTTAATCATTGCCACAGCTTAAAGAGTCTTGTTTGAATGACAGTATTTACCGTTCTATTGAATTGTAATGGCACTCTAATTATACTGTCTTTACAACAAATAGGGACTGGTATTGATGTCATGTCCCGTAGCAATCGTGCTGATTACTATGTTTAAGGGATTAAGGGATAATATATGTACATATATTAATATATGTATATTAATATATGTACATATATTAATATATGTACATATAATAATATATGTAATATAATGTTTAAGGGATTAAGGGAAATATACAGTATGTACAATGTAAATATATCGTATACTATCTTGTTTTCCTACCTTTGTAATTATATAGTATTTCTATACGATTATTTTATAATTTTTTTTTAGATAAGGAGCAATAGCATTGGGATTAGATATTGTCATATAGTTCTATATGTCAATATTTTGAGTAAGCATGCAATTATTCATTTTATAACATAGCTGCATATGAAAAGGAATTTACATCCATTTATATCAAGAGAAATACGAAGGATAGAAATGTTTACGCAATTACATACTATGGACCTGTTCTGGTTCACTAAGTGAAAGAAACACGAATACTATCATCATCATCATCCTCCCTTGAATCCCATGAATACTATATATTTTTGATTTTATGTAATATTTACAAATGGTAAATAATTGTATGTGTACATTGTAGGATATATTGAGATAAGAAACTGGAAGCCGCTGTTATTATCGAGCATAACTAAAGAGAGTGGCTGCACAATTGAACACATACTGGGAGACGTTGTATCTGTGTCAACCCTAATCATTTGTCTCCACAAGTGTGTGATTTGATAGTATCTTTAAAGTTTAATCTACGTTTTCAGGGCAAGCATCAAAATATTTTTGAGTAATAGTTTCACAATTTAAATTAATCTCTATTTCTTTCTCTAGTGTATTCCTGATGACAGGTTCATGGCGTACAGGTCTTACTTTTCGTAATCTGTGTTAGAATTACGCTCATTGAAGAACCAGACATTGTCCAACAGTGATTCTCGTACAAAGGCTTTCCTTAGTTATGCTTTGTAGAATTGTGGAAAATACTTTTAATTTTTTTATGTTAAGAATGTTTTAACTTGAAATTTAGAAAGAAATGTTTGGAAATTTTTAGTTTAGAAATATTAATATATTTTGGCATGGTAAAGTATAGCTTCAGTGTGATGTCCTACTTACCATTGCCTTCATTGACTTTTATTAGTCAGATTTTATTTTATTCAGACTTATTTTGATGTGCCCTAATTGTTTTACATGTAAATTAGTTTTAATTGTTCATGTATTTTTAATTGTTCTACATGTAAATGATAAGAATCAAGCTTTATATGTATGAATTTATTTATTCTTTTAAATTTATTTTATTAATATTACAAATTTCTTATGTTGCTGAATTTAATGGGTCACAAGTTGTTTTTCAAATGACTTAGAGTTTTGTCAGGATTGGACTATCAACAAATTGTTAGTTTTGTCAGGATTGGACTATCAACAAATTGTTAATCTCTTACTGCTTTTTAATAAAATAATTTCCGGAGATATTAATGTTTATCATAACTTAGGTGCTGAAATTAAGTTAAATTTTAATTTCTAAAAGTTAAAACAGCCAAAGTGTCAATGAAACTGCAAAGAAAGATGAATATTATCGTTTACAACATCATATGAATAATTTGGACGTATACAACATCCTATTTTAAGTCCTGGGAATATTTTTGTCTTTAGCTGACTGCTAAGTGGATCTGATTTAACTGCTTAACACTAACTGGTAAAGGTTTATTTTGATGATCTAGGAAGCCTAAACTTAGCTTGGGAGGACTATCTCAGAATCAGAATTCTCCATCATCTCCGTCCTACGCCACTTTGTGTTCCGTTCCTAAGCTCAAAGGGTATGAAGTTTAATCTCTTTTGTCCTACTCAGTAAAGTTTATAAACGTTCTTGTGTCCCAGAAGGCTTCATAATGAGCTATCTTTGGTGTAAAGTTATTCATTAGGTTTTTTTTCTAAAGGCAAGCTCTTTAGATGGCACTGGTAGCATTTTTGTTTCTAGTCTTAAGCCTAATATACTATCTAAAGTATCTTAATGCCTTAGTGTCTTAACACTAGAAACCCAAAGATTTTGTTATACCTAGAAACCCTGAAGCAGGTCAATTGACCCAGCATGTATTCCTTTTAAATTATCGGTTATTTTACTCAGCCATTTTTATAAGTATTAATAGAAATTCTTAAAGTAGGAGATGCTTAGTGTTATCTACACTTGTTACTGTTCTTGGCTACTGTAAAATTCTAAAATAAATATTCAAAACTTTCCTTAATAAAGAAACAAAGGCTTTAAAATTGAATAATACACAAAATTACTAAAACTTCCCATTGGACTTCTAAAAGTCTAACACTAACCAAAATGCTAGCCTATATAAGATGCAAATTGGACAAAAACCAGTGGGGGAAGTATAATCTAGTCGGAAAAATTTCAAGATGTACCAGTGGAAAGAGGAATTCTCGTCCTTTCAATTTACCCTATCACTAAATTTAGTCAATAATCCTAACTTTGTTATATTTCTTAACCCTGAATTTTAACATTAAGCCTAATTCCAAACATATATTTTAGAATTTTGGACAATATTACGGTTATATAGTTAGAACTTTGGAACCCTAATTGGAATATCTTCTCAAGATTTTAACAGCAATTCTGTCTAAAATAGACATATAAAATGGACAACTTTACAACAATTGCTCCTTCCAGTAGTCAGCCGTGCCCTATTGAGCAACGCAGCACTTCATCACAGCGCCACAGGCGTTTGACTGCGCGGTAGGCTCTAGCAAAACTGCAGAAAGTGTTGGAGGGTGTGAGTGGTAGTGAATCGGATGGTTCAGATGCAGCGAGTGATAAATCGAACTCTGATATTGAACTAGAGTCTGATTTCAGTTACGAAGATTCAGAGGTTGAAAACAGCGATAATGGTAATAATATTAGTGGCGATGATGACGATGTTGAAGAATATGGTAATTCTGATGAAACTCACGTGGCTTCTGGTAGTAATTCAGGCAATCCTGGTGATGTGGGGGTTGTTCAAGGGGACTGCAGTGTTAAGACCACATTTGTGCACTGCAAGGACGGTACGTCTTGGATCATTATTACAGATCAAGCAATTTGCGGAAGTAGAATATTTTGAAATCAAAGCCTGGTTTCACGGCGTACTCACGAGTCATATCAACTCCTCTGGAAGCCTTTCGTAGAATTGTGGACGAGGGTATGATACGCCATATCAAAATGATGAACAGTTGAATACGCTCATTTGACAGATGCTATGTGGGATGTAACAGAAACCGAACTTGAGTCATTCCTTGGTCAATGCTTGGTCTATGGTCAATAGTCTCTGTGAATATCTGCGATATTTGTGAAAGTGAAGGCGCCAAGTGAACATCGTAGTTCGTGGAGAACTCTATTAGTTTAGCCCAGGGGGTCAATGATGATTGAAAGTCAAAACACTGAATTTTTGATATTTTTGTGAAAAATGTTGACAATAATTTTTTAAAAATCATTTTGGATTAATGTC
This sequence comes from Enchytraeus crypticus, assembly GCA_905160935.1. Taxonomy (NCBI): domain Eukaryota; kingdom Metazoa; phylum Annelida; class Clitellata; order Enchytraeida; family Enchytraeidae; genus Enchytraeus; species Enchytraeus crypticus. The sequence continues at coordinate 544,905 of CAJHZI010000293.1, read as the reverse complement.
CATGGCCACTCCGGTCATGTCAATCGAAACTGTTCCTTATTAGTTCAGTAGTTTGAAGAAAAGTATATTGACTGGCAACATTGGTACTTTAGCACTTTAGGCATTCTAGGTATATGTGGTTCGTGTGATGGAGTGGGTGATGATTCAATGATAATTATATATTGTTCATGTAATATGCCTTAAATAATAAAAGTCACCAAGTTTGATGGTTGTGGAACTACGGTGTAGTCGTAGTGCTATTCGAAAGTAGCGTTTGGGTCAATTGACCCACGTTAGGGTTTCTAGTGTTAAGTGTCTTACAGTTCTTAATGCCTTTCTCAGTATCTCATTTGCTCTACCCTTTTGAACAGATGCATTTTTATTGCCAATGTTGTCTTGAGTTTAATTACATGTTTCAAGTTTTTTAAATTCAAATAAATAAATTGTTAATAAATTTTCCATTAGGAATTTTTACAATTTTTACAATTTATTGAACTTAATTTCAGATCAGTGAATATCTTCATATTGTAAAAACATTATATTGCTCTTCACATATTAGAAGACTGTAGTTGAATGCTGGGCTCAGTTAATGACTGTGGTGCCAAAGTGATCTGTAACACAAAATTGCTTTTGCACGTATTTTTTAGCAACTTTATGTTGTCATATTTGTATGTTTGAGAAATTTATCTTTTACGGAGATACTGCTATATATTTCTATGACTTGTGGCTGTCTAGTGGACTCTTTTACATTGTTTAAACTTCTTAGACATAGCTTGGGATATTAATACTGATATTAGCTGGTTCCTATAAATTAACTTTTACTGATTATAATTATAACATAACATAACGGCACACTGGGTCAGGAAGCACAGCTGCTTGTTTAAGCCCCATTTCCTCCTTCCTCTCCATGGATATTAGTAATTGTTGCCTTTGATGGCGCATCAATTGCAGCCGGCGCGGATTTAAGAATAACCTTCCATCACTCTGGGATTTTTCCTTCTTAAGCTTTTACCAATTCTCGGTCATCCAAGGTGGTCACCCACAAAGTACTAACCTAGGTCGATGCAGCTTAACTTCAATAATTGACGCCCAACTAAACCAAGTGCGCTAATCCCGCCGTCTATAGATGTATTTTCCGTAAATGTACACATATAATGTAATTATGCTGTTCCTATTTGTGTACTGTGTACTTTAATAATCTTGCAAAAAAGGAATTAATTCATGAAACTTAGTTTTCTAGGCGCTCTAAAATGAATTATCGTTTCAAAACACCTAATGATTGTATATAAAATTTATTTTTTGTTAATGGCAGTATTCCACTGGACGAGGTGGAGTGGACGGACGAGGCAGTGAGAGCTGCTGTGTTTCAGCTGCTCAAGGAAGTCAGTCAGACCACGCTGTCCAAGATCAGTCCACTGCCTCAGGTATCAGCTGATAAACCAAACAAACTGGGAACAGGTGTTTTCTTCTAAAATGATCATGTGTTATGGTGTTAATAGTTCAAAGTTATTTATCAGTATTTAAAAATCTCTTGTTTTCTTTAGCTGCCCATGATGGATTAAGATTAGAAAGTTTGCTGATTTAATTAATTATTATTTACCATAACTATTTTTAGGCCTATTATTTTTATTTTTATTAAATAATTAAGTTAATAATAATATTTCTTACCCTTGCTGTGTCCGGATTGCTGAAGAATAGAGAATAGCTCAACCATTGACTGCACGTGTCGTAAAAGGCGACAAAGCGCTAAGATGCAAACCAACATCAGATGGGCATTCGATTGGTGAGCGCCTAGGCTCCAGAAATTGCTACACAATTTTCTAAGCGATTGGAAAAGTTTAAAGTGTACATATCTCGGCCCTAGTTAAATAAGGTGTCAAGGGAAGATGATAATGAAGATGTTGATTATTACTACTGTTACTACTACTATAGTTATTTGTACTTTATGCTATAGTGGATGTAACGGTTTTTGATCAAGCGATACAGTATAAGAACCTGTTATATTGTGACCCGGCAATTCAAAGTCATTTAGTTTAAGAGAACCAGGAAAGATCAATGCATTAAATATCTGTTATTGTTATTGATTACTTTATTATTGCTAAATTATTGCCTTTGAGTCACATCATGGCCATTGTGATAATGTAAATTTATATTAGTAATACATGTTTGGAATTTTGCATCCTTTTAAGTAGGATGTCAGTATTGTCTGACAGTGCCTGCAGTATTTACTATTATGGATTTACTTGTTAGTTGAACGAATGTTAATTAATTATAATTCAAAAGTGTATAATTTAGATTGAATTAATTATTTTAGTCTTAATTTTCTTTCTCTTTGTTTGTAGTCAATGATCTCAAACATTGCAAACTTCAAGTACACGGCAACAATTAGTACTTTGACGTGTCAAGAGTTTGGACTTTGGTACCGACAATATCGTAATGAACATGAAGGTAAGGAAACTGCATAAGTTATCAGTTTACTGACATAATGAAGCTAACACACATCGCAATCAATGCGTCAGATAAAACAGACTGTTGTTGGAGTTGTTGACTTTGGCATCAAAGCACTGGAGTAATCACATGGCTAACGTAACATTTTATTTTGACTGGCACTCGTTTACCTCAGATTTTTGTTATGGTACTTGTAAAGCGTTCTCTATGTTCATATTTTAAAAGCAGAATCTGCAAGGCAAAACAGAATTTAATTTAGCAAATAATTTTATTTTAGAGCATTTTACTGTTTTAGTTTCATATGTAATATTCTGCGCAATAGAATTCTTAAAATGTGCACTGTGGAGTTTCTGTAAGAGTTCAAAATGAAAAAACGTATCTTATTAATAGAGAAAAACTAAAATTTAAAGCGTTTTCATTCCGTGACGACTTATTTTTGTTAAACGTTGTTCAAATTAGGAATAATGATCTATCATGTGGTTTACAGATTATAGTTTTTAGCATATATTTTTGAGTAAAATTTTAGTTCTGTAAGGGTTTTTCTGGTAAACAAATTTAAACGAATTACATTAACACTTGTTAATGTAATTCGTACATTTTGTTTGGTATGTGTGTTTTTTGAGGATGTGTAGGCCTAGGTATATTGTAATTTGACAAGTGTTAGCATATTGAGTATTATTTGTACCTGTTAGTGTACAGGTTAATAGTACAGGTGTTCTGGTTTCCTGTATTAGTACTGGTTATTAAGTAAAATATGTTATGCTATGCAAGATGTGTAGGTAAGTTTTATTTTTTATTTTTTGTTTTGTATGGGTCTCAAACAAGCAGTTGTGCTTTCTGTCCTAGTGTCGTTATGTTATGTTATGTTAACACGTGGCTCTTATATTTATTTTGCATCTTTTAAACAGATTAATTTATATATGCAATTCTTGAAACTGGATGTAGTTATTTGCATGAATTTCTTTGAAATTCTTAAAATTTGATTGATTGAAGTAATTTATTTCGTGAATTTATTTAAAACCCTATTGATTGATTGAAGTAATTAATTTCGTGAATTTATATAAAACCCTTTTGATTGATTGAAGTAATTAATTCCGCGAATTTCTATGAAACTCTTGACGGTTAATTGATTTATTTAAATCAGAGCCACACAACTCTGGTGAGCGGAAGCTGCACTCTCGCCAGACGTTCCACTCAGAGTACGAGCTGCCGCTGATGAAGAGCTGGCTGCAGGACTGTCCCAACCCCAGCGAGGACGCCTTCAAGCAGTACCTCAATGAACTCAACGCCTCGCCCATCCGTCAGGAACGTGGTCCCATCACTCTGCAGCGGCTGAAGGTTGTTAATCGCTATTGTTAATTATTTTCTAACGGCTGAAGGTTGTTAGTCGCTATTGTTAATTATTTTCTAACGACTGAAGGTTGTTAGTCGCAATTGTTAATTATTTTCTAACGGCTGAAGATTGTTAATCGCTATTGTTAATTATTTTCTAACGGCTGAAGGTTGTTAATCACTATTGTAAATTTTATCTAACGGCTGAAGGTTGTTAATCACTTGTGTTAATTATTTTCTTTCACTGCACTGCTGTAATGCTCAACAAATGTTTTATCAAATTAAATTTACTAAGGGTTAGCATTTATTGCAATGCTATTTATTCATGATTACTGAAGGTTATTATTCTTAGTTCTGCCGTTTAATTCTAAAGAAATTATTTACAGAATTCAGTTTACTAAAGGCTATTATTCATAACACTGCCATTTAATGCTCCTGATGCTCCTGAAACGATTTAATGAATTAAGCATACTAAAGGTAATAATCATTGCAGTACTGTTTATTCACAACAAATGGTTATAACAGAATGTAATTGAACTCCTACGACTAAACAACTTTACGAGTAATTTAAATTAAATCGTTGGTGTTACTTTTCCTTAGGAAATGAGAAACTGTAGTACAAATTGCTAAAGATTTTCTGAGTAATCTGTTACTTTCCATTTCTATATTAAAATATTTTTTTACTTCTGCTTTATCTCGCCTTAGACACGTGATATTTTGCTAACATGAATCATTTTGAATTAGCTTAGACAAGTCATTCTTTCTAATCGATATCTGCTGGCTTTAATTCCCGGGCAGGCTCATCTCTGCTATCATATGATTGGATGAAATAGACTTTATAGCGCATTTCGCGTACGCCTTTAATGTACGAATCCTATAAATGCTACCTTAAACTATAAAATCTTAATAACATTTATTGCAATACTATAACTAAAAATATTTTGCCATATATTCAAACTAATAAACTCTCATAAGTTAGAGGCGTTACATTTTTGCCCTTAGCCTATATTTTCTCTTGACAATAGATGCAGCATCAGTGTCACAGTAATGTGGTGTTTTCTTTGTTTTATTATATTTTATTTATTTTTAAATTGTTATTTATTTTTGAACATTTAGCTCTGGTGGCGCAACGAGAAGATACGCAGTGAGCGGCGTGAAAGCGTCATAAAGCTTCGCAACGCCTCCAACGACCCCGCGCATCACTCGGATGTTTCCAATTGGCCGCAAGTGCGTCGCGACAGAAAACCTCGACGACGTAAAATTAAACATCCTACGCAGATGATTCCTGATCAGCAGTCTGACAGTGTCGTGATGTGGGACGCTGGGCGCGCGTCGTATGGTAGCAGTGATAGTACTGGTAATAACGAGGGCATTTCGTACGCTAATGGTAACTCTGATCATAGAAAGGATTTATTCAGTTCAGCAACTAGAGGAGTTGATAGCAGCGAAGTATTCGAGCCTGCTGGAAGGGACTGTGACGTCGACAGAACAGTTTCTGGAAGAATGGAAATAAATAATGCAGAAGGACCTAGCCCAGGTGGTAACGATGACTCGTCGGTGAATTGTCGCAACGTTCAGTCAGTGCATCGCGGAAATGAAATTGATTATTCGACCGGTCATTGTTCCGATAGGGATTTAGCTTCAGTGACTCGTGCTGCCATCTGCTCAAACATTCAGAATTTTTCTGATGGGGGTGAAAGGATTTTATACTCACTGCAGTCCAATTCTGTCTCTCCTCATGAGAGTTCCACTCAGCAGCAGCATGTAGTGCCTCTGTCTTTAGTAAGATCTAATTGGAACTGATTTCTGTTATCTTCTTTCTCTCGCTTTCTGCCAGTAGCTGTTTCAAGGTAGATATTCCTCTTCGCACTCTGCCTTCTATCTCTGTAAAAGCCAAAGCCATGACTAACAATGGTTATTAATCATTAAGCCTTTACTAAATCTTAATTTGGCCCTTCTTCTTTATATTTACTTTTTACTACCTGTTGTTATTACCTGTTGCCTTGCGCTTCGTCTCTTACGACTCGTTAGTTTTAGGGTTGTCTGGTCTGCAGTGTACTGGAAATAGCGTGAAGTTGACCCTGGCGATAAATGGGGATTAATGTAACCGAAGTCTTGTACGCATGTATAGAATACAATTGCAGGATTTCCGCGGTATCTTACCTATAGTGCTAGCTAGCAACGTGACAGTAGAACAGCGTTACTAGGATTTTGATTTGCTACTAGTTAAGGAAATATGTGAATACCGTCGACATCTTTGTCTAAGAATTTAGCTTAATTATCCTTTCTGACATATATTCATTATGCCAGAAAAATAATTTATGCTATGAATTCTATAAGCCTACTTGAGACAACTAAGTTGTATCTCTTTGAAAGCAAGTTGTATCTCCAAATCCTACATCATTCTGGCTTGCCTCGATTTTTGACTCTTTTTTGCTGTATTTAGGTTTAACTTATTATTGTTTTGCTATTTTGTTTAGTTTGAACTACACGACAGTTGTCAGAGCCTCAATCTTTTGCATAATATACAGATGAATATTAAATACCAAAGTTTAAAATTTATACATTTTTATTCTTACTAAATAGGCCTACGACATTAATAATGTTGCACCAGTTTGGTAAAACTGGAATAAATTATGGTTTAATTTCTATTGTTTATTTCTTTAGTATCATTTATAACTGCTTAGTTTAATATGGAGGCCAGCATTCTTTAACGGGATTCATTTGGCCATCCTATATTGTCTGCAATATATTGATTTGTACGGAGTACAATGAATTTAGTTCTACTAAGATAAAAAAATCGATTAAAGAACTAAGAATCAAAACACTTGACTATTATATTTTTTATTCTTAATTTTTTTTATATTGTTTATATTATATCAATTGATCTAAGTTAACTGATATAATTTGTATTTCTACCTTTGGAGCGCAATTAGAAAGCATATTTCATCCTAACCCCATTCCAATTGTGTAATAAATGCTAATTTCTAACTAGACATTTTTCAATATCTTTAATTTACTTAACAGTTGCCCTTTGTCAAAATATTTCCGAAAAGATCAGACTTTTTCATTTATAAGAGCTGAACTTTTTCAGATATGAACAGTTTCAGAATTGGATGCTGTATAGATAGTTTTTTACACCAACGTTTTGAATATAATATTGTAAAAATTGTATAATTATTTGCCTTTGTTAGCTAGCCTTAGCATTTGTTTTTCAGACGAAACATAATTTGACAGTTTTAGTGTAGTATTTATTGTGAAGTAGGAAGGTAGGTTTCCTCTCAGTTTTTAACTCTCATTGCATTAGAATTTTGTATTTATTTTTGGCATTCCATTGTGATATCAGATAAGAATGCTATTCACCGAAATCACATATTGCTAGATAACTTTATTAGTTTTGGTTTTAATGCTATTTGCTGATTTTCGTACTAACATTCTTACTAACTCACTTACCAATGCTCCCTTTGCTCAAATATATCATCTGCAAATGTTCCAGCACTTGGGATGTATTTTGATCTTGTAATATGTAGATATATCATCCGGATTTGTTACCTGACTTCGCATATTATATGCTTATATATATACATGTATATATATATATATACAGTATATACAGTATATATATATATATATATATATATATATATATATATATATATATATATATATATATATGTATATATATATATACAAGTATCTATAGAGGTCTAATTATTCTATTTCAATTCAATTTAATAAGAACACCTAAAAGGGTCCTTCAATCCTGTAGAGTTCACATACACAAGCAAGCAGATGTAAAAGGGAAAAACTCAGACTAAATGTGAACTATGGTGAACTTACAGAAAAATAAGAATTGTTGTGTGTATGTGTGTGTGTGTGTGTGTGTGTGTGTGTGAAAAGATAGTGTAAACCTTGCTTTGGACCACGCTTCTAAATGGATGTGAAACATAGACCTTAACCCATTAATGCCAAACTTTTTATTTCATCATGATTTTTGTTGACAGCATGTATTCAGGGTCACAGTAATGGAATCAGGTGGGTTTTTTTTTCAATTTTGTGAAAAATATCTTCAAAAATTTATGCGTCCCATATATGGGATCGTAGGCACGAATACACGCGTATTTTCAAGCATCGCTTCTGATGTGTTAATTGTTCATTAGACACCATATGATTATATCAAATCAGTATAGGGACCTAAGAATTAAGAGTCTGGCACATATTTAAATAAATTTTATGGGTAATATGTGGTCCAACAATCCGGTAAGGTGCCTCTCTATGCTCAACACGACAAAAAATCACATGCACTATTTTTGACACTAACTTTAGCTTAGGTCTATCAGTCCAATGTATCTCAGATTTGTTGTAACTTGCCACTTGTATCAAATTTTACAGTGTATAAGGTGTATTAGTTTGCAGTACACTTACTGTGCAGGCCTACGTTGCATTTCTAGCATTTATATTTAGACTTTCCTCTGCAGCTCTCACTATGTAGCTATGTTTGCTGTGGTCTGTGTAATGATCTTGATGATCAAAATGTACATCAGCAAGAACACGGCGATCCACAGAGACTTGATACGCAGTGGTCTGTCCAAGCTTCAACGAAATGTGTATCGTATCAAATACACTTGATACACATTTCACCAAAATTGCAGCAAATCCAATTGTTTATCTAGTATTTCTGCTGACTTGCTATTTTTGCAGAATGCACGACTCTCGTCGAGCATTCTGCAAAACAACATCCGATCAACATTTATGCGAAGAGTTACCATCATCATTTATTACATGGTATGCTAATGTGTATAGGCTGATATATTTTGATCAATTTGGTCGTTGCCTCTCATTCCACGCCAGTACTGTTCATATATGTATTCTGTTGTGTCACGTTTTGCAATGTAATTGTATCTGTGAGTGTTTTCTGCCAAGAATTGGTGAATAAAAGATTATAATACGCCAAGCACAGGTATGTTTGCTGCACCACAAACACACGCCCTTTCACTCTAGATCAACACTTGATATTTCCAAGTCGATTAACAAGTACACCATGGCAATTCGAGGTGAAAATTTGTGAAAGCAGAACTATATGTCCTACGAACAATAAAATGTTTGACTTCTCATCCTAAACACCCACGCTCAGTTGTTTCATATTCGTGGGGTTGGTCAGGGGATATTTGATTCCTGTTGCACGAATTCCACTACAATATCAATACCTGTTGTATAGAGTTCAACTATAAGCTTTAGAGGGGTAAGCAGGTTGTCATAGAAGTGTAGGCATGCCATCAGTGGTAGAATTTCGGCTATCACATTTACACTGTATGTATCCGTGCTGTAATACACGGCAGATTATACCTTATTGAACAGACAAATTATCAATTGATAATAATTAATAAAAAAGTAAAAAGTACTATTTCTGAATGCTATAGTAGCATATACTGAAAAAGTTTGTAAATCTAGACGATAGCAACAGAATTATAGCATTTTACAAAGATGTGTCAAACCGTGTGTATTCGTGCCTACAATCCCATATATGGGACGCACGAAAGTGTAACAAATTTTTATGGAAAATTTAAACAAACGATATTTTGATAAATCACATATTTCTAAGAGCATCCAGGAGTATAACCATCAGCAAAAAATAGTTTAGGATTTGGTTTCCAAATAATGAATCTTAGCTGTTTTACTGTGCGAATGTCATTGTTTGCAAAATGAGAACAAGATGGAGAATTTATGTCCGAGACCTGGAGCGAGGAGACATACCATTTCGTCATTTATTGATTAAGTGTCTTTAATAATATCCTACAACATTGCTGCGTAATCCTTTTCGACTAAATCAATTAAATTGGTTATTTTTCGCATAGGTTTTGCTGGCGTTCCATATGTGGGATCGTAGGCATTAATGGGTTAAGGAAGATATTAGGAAACTATAACGGACATTGGAAATGTGGGTATGGAGAAGAATGAAAAGGATTAGCTGGACTCAAAAGGTTACAAATGAGTAAATTCTGGAAAGAGTTGGTACAGATGGACAGTTTATAAATGCAGGCCTATTAAGAAATCGGAAGAAGAGTTGGATAGGACTCATTCTAAGGGGGGAAGTCTATTAAAAGAGGTCATAGAAGGTAGAATGGAAGGCAGAGGCAGGCCGAGATCAGGTATGTTAGATGATTTAACGACCCTCATTTGTAGACATAAAGCGGAAAGCGAGAGACATAGTAGAGTGGAGGCTTTATATACCATGTACCTGCCAGTAAGCATTGCACTAAGAGCGAGAGAGATAGATGTGTGCGCGTGTGTGTATGGAGGATTTATTAAAGAAACAAGAGTGTTTTTAAAGTAAGTTTATTGAATATTATAAATAGTACATTAATTGATATTATTAGTCAAGTCTAAATACTTCTATGATGTCAGTAGAATCAATACCTGTCGTGTATTAATTGATAATTAATTATTTTACGTTAATTAGAATTACTTATTAATATGCTGTTAAATAATAAATACAATGATGATTTCATTATGTTGATACTTACTGTATGATCATATTAATTTTAATATTTAAATTACTGATAGCAATAAAGATCATTCGAGATATTGTTTACAAGATGTTATGTACTTATAATCTCAATTCCTGTGACTGCTATCCTAATGAAAGAGTGCTAATGATGTTTTTTATTGGGATCTACTTCGTCGTAAAGATTCATTTTGTCAAAATAACTTGTAGTTCCCTTGTTTCTTGTCATGTTGCGTGTATATTGATTAAATCCACCTAATTGTTTGTTGTTCACAATGTGATTAGCCATCTATGTTATCTTCTTTGAAACATTTAAGAGAAAAATTTCTAAAAACTAATTTTCATCGTTATTATGGTCAATCTTTATTGCTACAAAAATTTAACGGGCGGATACGTGGAATGCGGTGATTGAAAGACATGAAAATAGGAATGGACTGATTATATGGTGTGGGACATAGAGGATTGAAGAATGTCTAGACCCTAGTTTAACTTGGATTTAAGGGAAGATGATGATGGTGATGATGATGATGATTATGGTTATGGTCAATCTTTAGGCAGTCGATGTTTACTTGATAACTCTGTACACCTTACAGTGCTTGCTACATTTGAACTAGAGCGGCAGACATTAGTGTTATACATTTGCTTCTAATCAAAGTAAGAAAGATAAACGGCTGGATTTCGACACGGATTTCGTCACGGTCTCAAGCAAACATAGGCAGTTGTGTAAAATCCTAAAACTTTAAACTTATAACCAAGAGGAACAAATATGTGTGTAAAATCCTAAAACTTAGAACAAACAGGAACAAATATAAACAGTGTGTAAAATCCTAAAGCTTTAAACTTAAAACAAAGAGGAGAAAAATTGATTGCAAGAATTTTTTAGCTGTCCTGAAAGATTATGAGATATTCTAAACATTGAAGTTTGGAGTCGAGAATTTCTTCAAATTTTCTAAGTATTGGAGTTAGAGAATGGAGAAGTTGTCAGTTGCTATGAAAGACTTTGAATCGAGATTGGCGTCATATGAGTGGAGACAGTGGGAAGATTGATAAGATGAGATAGGCTTAGCTAAATTAGCTAGACCAAGAGATAGGCTAATAGCTAAGGTAGCTAGATCAAGAGATAGGCTAATAGCTAAGCTAGCTAGATCTTGAGATAGGCTTTGCTAAGCTAGCTAGATCTTGAGATAGACTTAGCTAAGTTAGCTAAATCATGAGATAGGCATTGATAGGCTAGATCATGCACAGATTGTTTGATACCATTGAAGCATCCATCAATTATAAATAAGCTCTGTGAGTTAAGGAAACCGCTGTTGACCTTTCTAAAAAGATCATTAATGAAGCGGAATGTTATGGGCTAGCTACATCAGTCGTTTCAGAAATGTTTGCACTTTCCGAAGAAATAATAATAATAATAATATAATAACAGCAATTAGAGTGCTACTGTCGTCGATGACAGCATCGAGCACTATTGAGACAAAATCAAGCCGGCGAGCAAAAAGAAGGTCCAAAACGGTTCAAATTCCAAAATCCAGATAATCAGTCTAAAGTAAAGGGAATTAAAGAAAAGGTGGTTTAGGCGCAGGTCGCTGCTCATGGACGCTGGATGGAAAAGAGAGATGGAAAAGATAGGTCTTCAACTGCCTATGGAACTGATCATAGGAAAGCAAAGGCCGATGTGCTTCAAATGAAGATTTCCGAAGATATGTCTAGTCTACTGTAAAGAAAGATGGCAGACGATTAAAATCATTTAGCTGGATTAGTACAAACCTTCGAACGGAGTAGAGCATTCGCCAGTAATAGTATTTAACTCTTATTCCATGATGTCATGGATGATCAAAACTTCCCTTACCTGATGATTATGAAAGGCAAAGATTATCGCATATAGTTCTTGTCTTCATTTTTATGACCAATATGAAATTCCGACCGAGGCTGTAGGCCAATATTGGAACTCTTTACCTGCTAATCTTCGCTCTTGTTTTTCTCTTTCTACTTTCTCTAACAAGCTTAAGACTTACCTTTCCCCACCGTAGACATAATCGATCTACCTTAACCATTTTTATTCACTGGACCGGCTTTCGTTTAGGACCTTACTTCCCCTCTGCTCATTTCTTTTGCAGATTGGTTCGGGTGAACTGATCTATAGGGATGTGTGCTGTTGGGACGTCCCTGACATCAGCCTTTCAAGAGGAAACGAACGTTACACATTTCTTATTATTAATATTATTATTATTATTATTATCATTATTAGTATATCAAACATTCTCTTTAGACCTATATGTTTGCCTCAAATCGCGCAAGTCTTATTAATTTCAGTCAACGCAATTTTATTCACTAGATCGGCGATTTCTAAAGATCTTTCACTAAAACTATTAGGTCAATCAATTCATTTTTAATTGTTGCAGCATCCGCTTCCGTCGTGGTCATGTTGTTTTCAAGTTACAACAACATTTACAACAAAGCTCTTAGGTTAAGTAATCCATCGAAATCGATGTTCCATTTTCTGGAAAGATGAGAAAGACTATTTCGTCAATATTCTCTTAGTAAAAAGGTGTAGGAAATTGTCTCAAGAGGGCAAATAATTTGAAGTTTCGTTAAAAAATTATGCAATTGTTTGTGACTGCATAGTTTGAAAGGAGTAATTTTGCAATTTTATATCGATTTTATATTAAAGGGTAGAAAACCGAGAGAGATAGGTAGGTAGAGAGAGAGAGAGAGAGAGAGAGAGAGAGAGAGAGAGAGAGCAAAAGCAATTCCAGTGAATTAAAATTATTTGAAATTTTCGGGAGAGTAGACATTTTGTGAGTGCGCTAATGCAATTCCAACAACTTGACAACCACTAGACAAATGAAAGTTAATGGAAGTAGAGGATGTCCCTGATTCAGACCCTTAAATCATAAATTGGGTTACCGTTTAGCAAATACTTTAATCAAATCTTAGTCCTATGAATATTTTACAGTTCGACACAACTGCTTAACTAAATTTAAAATCTAACGCCTTCTATCCGTCAATCAATCAAATGCGTAGTTAAAGAAGAATTAAATTATTTAATGATACGAAAATAGGAATGAGAGAGAGAGAGAGAGAGCGTTAGGCATGTCAGAAATTCCATTTGGTTGGTTTATCGCCTAAGCTCCAGATATTGATACAAAATTTTCTAATCACGACCCTAGTTAAACTGCAATTAAAGAGAAGATGATGATGATGATTATGCATATGATACACCGGTATCATATCGGTAAGCTGCCCGACTTCAGATCAGTAGGTGAAGAGTTCCGCGATTCAAGTTCTAAATCAGTTGCAACCTCGCAAATAATTATAGTCTGCGGATTAAAGATAAGTTTTCCTGTAGTTATGTATGGTTTTTGTAGCTCTATTTCACAAAACTATGAACAACAATATGTAGTGTTACCAAGTATGATAGGACTGTGACAATGGAGACTAAACGTCTACTTATCCGGTAATGAAAGAACAAAAAAACAGAATTTAACTTCAGTTTCGTCTTTATAAAGATCAGCAATGAATAACAAGCCACGAATTCGAGCCTTGTTCAGACTGATCCGCTATCGAATACCTAACAGACCACACGACTAACTCCGTCCACTAGATCTTTAACTTAAAGCTCCCGTTTACTTTATGACGTAACGGTTAATATTGAAAGCTTTAAAATGGGGGGCTAAATCACTTTAAGGGCAGGGGTTTCGCAGATTGTTTTTAGGTTGGCAGAACAGAGAATATCCGTCCACATGAAGCCGTTGCCGTCAAACAGATACCCGCAGCCCTCGTGCTCCGTACCTTTCAGGGCGCAGTTGGGCTCGAGGGACTTCCAATGGGTGTAGTTGATCGCTTGTTCTTCGGCGTCGTCTCGGGGACGCCACACCATCGGTGTATTGCAGTCTGAAACATTAAGACGCTCGGCTCCGATGAAGAATCTAATCGGTCCCGTCCACTTTGTTACAGGAATATATGGATTCCCTTAAATAAATTTCATGTAATAGGCAATTTATTACTTGTACTAACTGTATGTATCTATCACTCATTTACTCATACACTTTCTCACTCATTCATTTGCTCACTGACTCATTCAGTTGCTCACTCGTTAGCTCAATCACTAACTCGCTCACTCGTTCGTTCACTCGCTCGTTCGCTCGTTCGCGAAATCAAAAAGTCATACTTTTACTAGCTCTTAGACATTAAATGTGAACAAATAGACGTAGATATTACAGGTTGGTTTTTACAATTTTATCATCAACATTGGTGACCTATGTGCAGGTGATTGTCTATCACTACAAACAGCGCATGCAATATTACCGTATCTGACAATGGATGGACATACCAGTCGCAATACTGATTGTGGGCCAATAAACTACTACGCTCTTACCTTAATTCATTGTTCATTTAGCGCAGTGTACATTTAGCATAAAGCGGTATTTTATAAAGATTTTTATCGCGCGACAAGATAAACTACTGAGCCTTCTTGCTTTCATAATTATCATAATTTTATATTTTCTTTATTTTCATAATTTTCCTTCTTATTTTCTTCATTTAAAATATGCATTTAAAGTTATAAATGAAGTGCAGCTTAACTTGCTCTTTCGCAAATTGAACGCATTGACTTTAGAAGCTAGTTAAAACTTGAGGTTCTTTACATAGCGAAAACGTGCTCTGAAATCTCTGTCAATGTCCGGTAGAAGTTAACCTAGGTGTTTAATTTAATTAGTAACTACTGTAAATTTATTTATTTTATCGCAATCATCATCATCATCATCTTATTCTTCTTCACTTGAACCCAAGTTTAACTACGTTGGGATTTGTAAAGGTTTTCATTCGTTTTAGAAAATGTTGTAGCAATTTTTGGAGCCCAGGCGCGATCACCAAACGAATGCCTTTTCTGTTTAAATTTAGACTTTAGACGGCTGGAGCCAGTGGCGAAGTAGGTAAGGTACTCGACCGCGGATCAGTAGGTGAGGGTTCAAATCCTGGGCTCGCCCGTCACTGACATTGCTTTCGAGTAAGGAAACTGACGTTAACCTTAGCTTTACCAGCTTTGTTTAGATTAAAATACTACTGTTGCTATCAAATATAATAATATAATTATGAAATTGCTATATGTAAAATAATTTTCCTATTACAGAATCGAAATTCTATCAGCCGGTTTGAAATTAATATTCTTTGACATATCTCTGCATCCAATGATTATTTTAGTTCAGTTATAATTCAGATTATTATTAATTCAATTATAATTAGCCTGATAGTAAAGTGGAAAGATGTACCTCAAGCCAAATGCTATAAACACTTCATACCTTCTTTGACTAGATCATTTCTATATCAGTGACATAGACAGTGATTTGATTTTAAAATTCTTTTAAAAGTCGAAACATATCTAAGATGTTAATAGCTTCAATTAGCAGAGATACTATTATACAGGGTTAACTTTTTAGGGGCCTTAGTGTTTCCCGTGTTGTGTCCGAGACTCGTACGTGCCGTAAGAGGCGACTGAGAATTAACCGAGGAAGGCAAATTGAAACCACTTCAACATCCATTTACTTCCCAAGTTATATGATAAACAAGGTATGGAAAAAGGCATTGCCTTTGTATGGAGCCTGAAAACAGACTCTGTGTTTGAATATGTACCGTGGATATGCCACTTCGTAGAACAATAGAAAGAGAGAGAGAGAGAGAGAAAGAGAGAGAGAGGAAGAGATAGGTTATCCAAATATTTTCAACTGATCTGAGCCTTTAACACAGATAACTTGTTTCCTAGTTAAAATATTAATTATATCAATTGTTATTTGAAGCTCAAAAAAGGGTTGGCCTACTTCAATAACTAATTCAGGCACGTTTCAACAGATAAGAGTTACAATGAAATATGAAGTATATTTGAATATTTACCGGTCTCGTTTCCGAATATATTGAATGTATATGTGTAGTTGACCAATGCTTCCTGTTCGACCGGACTCTCAATTACCACCATACCAGACGTCGGGTGCAGTCCCATGCAATACTGCCGTATTAGTGTGAAGTTCTTCTGCGCATTGTTGGTGAACAGGTAGCATCTGCCGCTTGCATTGAGGTACACGAATGGACTGACGCACGCTGAAGTAGGAATATAAATATAGCATAGCTAATAAATTACATTTTTGATATTAGTTGCTGAAGTATAGATAAGCCGTGGACTACACTTGTCGTAAAATGCGACTAGGCCTAGGATGAAACCAAAGTCAGAAAGGGCATTCGGATGGAGAGCGCCTAGGCTACAAAATTTTCTAATCCAGACCCTAGTTAATCTGGTATTCAGTGGCGGATCCAGGGGGGGGCCCGGGCCCCCCCTTAGGTCCGCTGATAAATTTTTTAAAACTATATTTTCATTGTTTCTATGTCAATTTGGATGTGTAAATATATTATTAATAGCAGTGGTTAGGGGGGGGGGCCCGAGGTAGAGGGTATGACAGGTTATAGTTTCATTGTTTCTAAGGCAATTTCGATGTGTAAATATGTTAATAATGGTTAGGGGGGGCCGGAGTGGAGGGTATGACAGGGTATGGTTTCATTGTTTCTAAGGCAATTTCGATGTGTAAATATGTTAGCAATGGCAGTGGTTAGGGGGCCCGGGAGGGGGGGGGGGTACGACAGGGAACTCATTTATAATAGCTCAATTTTTGTCTAGTTTCTAGGATATAGGCTACTAGGAGCCCTGTATAATGGAAGGAGGTCCAAAAAATGTTGATCGTTTCACTAGCTCTCAATTTTCACTTGAACCTATGCAGTGGAGGAAAAAAGGGTGTACGTAAAAAATGTGAACTCTGTCCCGTAGCAGTGGTGCAAACAGCCTTGGATGGGAGGGGTTAAGCCCCCCCCCCCACCATTACTAAAATTAGGTCACTTTTGCAATTCGTCGAGATCTTCAGAGGTGACAAAATTAACTTACTTTTTCCAAAACAAATGTAGGATTTTAGGTATTTCCCTGACTTTAGTACGGGTATAAGCGGGGGGTGGGGTAAGTTAAGGGGACACACTCACTCTATGAGCCGAATTCAGTAGTGAAGAATAAATTTTGAGCCCCCTCCCCTCACAGAAATTTGTCTGGTTGAGTCAGATGTCCAGAAGAAAGCGAGGCGTATGCAAAAAATGTACTACAAAAATATTTCGGGCCCCCCGCCTTAAAGAATTCCTGGATCCGCCCCTGCTGGTATTCCATGGAAGATGGTGATGATGATATTAAAATGACATAAATTTATTGTATAAGAAAAGTTCCATTTATCAGTTAAGGCCGTAAAAGACGAAAAACTAGTTGTCAAAAAATATGGGCTCATCTTTATTATTAACTTCCTAAGTCAAGTCACTGTATTTGGATGAATTTATGTCGTGGGGTGCTTTATTGTCTTTTGACGCAGAGTCTCAATCAATCAATCGGTCAGTCATTCAATCAGGCAATCAATCAATCACTCAAGAAGTATATTTACAAGGAGCCACTCTATGCTTAATTTCATAGTTGCGCTGAATGGACAGTGAAGGGCAAGTAGCCTGCTGGTGTACAAGTATAATGGAACAATTACTAAATGTAGCGACTAGAACTCTGTAAGTTTGGAACATGAGCGACCACTTGGATTAAAACACTAAAATCATCACCTCATGGCTACAAGTCTCTTCACTGTCGTATCTGCGTTCAGTCGCCTCGTACGAACAGGTGAAGTTGTCGGTCGGTTCAATTCACAATTTTCCAAATCCAACTCGGGCAAAGACTGCCTGACATTGCTTTATGGCGAGGAACCGAACTTTAAATTGCTATTGATTAATTGATTTATTTAATTTATTTATTGATTAATATATTGATTGATTATTAAGTGTACATGGATGTAATTGCAGGTATTTCATACCATTTTCTCAAGTTCCAATATCTCTCATATCCTGAGGCTCCGAATTTCATCTCATGACTATGAGACTATGCATTTACATCGGTTTATATATGCATACTAATCGTTTAATTGAACCGATCTTCGAGACCACTTGTGAGTAATTATTTTAGCATAGATTTACCCGTAACATACTCTTCAATAGAGTTTGGTCTTGTGCACGAATTGCAATATATTCAGTACGAAAACAGAGCGTAAACCTTTTATCAAGAGCTTGTATCAAGAGCATGTATCAAGAATATATATCAAGAGCATACATCAAGAGCTTGTACCAAGAGCTTGTATCAAGAGTTTGTATCAAGAGCTTGTATCAAGAGCTTGTATCAAGAGCTTGTAGCAAGAGCTTGTATCAAGTGCTTGTACCCAAGTCCTGTATCAAGAGCTTGTATCAATAGTTTGTATCAACAGCTTGTATCAAGAGCTTGTATCAAGAGCTTGTATCAAGAGCTTGTATCAAGAGCTTGTATCAAGAACTTGTATCAAGAACTTGTATCAAGAGCTTGTATCAAGAGCTTGTATCAAGAACTTGTATCAAGAACTTGTATCAAGAGCTTGTATCAAGAGTTTGTATCAAGAACTTGTACCAAGAGCTTGTATCAAGAGCTTGTATCAAGAACATGTATTAAGAGTATAGAAGATTTGTTTGCAAGGTAATTATATTTTGAATTTAAATAATTCGTAAGAGGCACTGTTAGTTCCAACCTGTTAAAGGATAGACATCATAGCTTCTTTGATCCTGAAATATAAATAATTTTTTCATCAAGATAAATATAACCGCTTAATACACTTACCCAATTGTCTTCAACTGCTAATCACAAAATCTTTTTCCTTACCTACTCGCTAACTGTTGAGATCGTGTCGAGTTTGAAACAAGGAGTTGAAAGTTTATACAGAAAAAGAAATTGAATCTTCATTCAATTCAAATATATGCAATCGACATTAAAGCTGGTAAAGGGAAGGTTAAAATCTGTTTGCTCACTCGAAAGCGATGTCAGTGACGGGCGAGCCCAGGATTTGAACCCCGCACGTACTGATCCGCGGTCGAGTGTCTTACCGACTTCGCCACTGGCTCCAGCCAGTTATAACCTTGGCTTCTACGCATTCGGTCGCAGGAAAGCCCAGGCCCAGTAGAGTTAATGAAAACAGACATAATCTCAGCTCCTATTCTTTCAGTCATGGGGAAGCCTAGCCAAAGTAGAGTCAATAAGAGTTTAGAGAAAGTAAATTTGAATCTACCCTAGTTATGACATTAACGCGATTGCGGTATATACATTGTACATATAAAGCTGGTCAGCGTACCTGAAAGTGACTGCAGCCGCCCTCTAGAGAATACGTAACCGGGGCGAAATTATAGAGATCACATATACGAGTGAAAGGTCGATAGTTGAAGGATAAACACGGACGCCCGAGGTCCATTTGTCCACAAAGCACCGCACAGTGTAACCTTGATCTTGTTTTGATCTTCATAGTGGGCGTGTCTTTAAAACAGACTGATTGCCCACTGATCATGTCTAAAGATGGCTGATATGTCATTGTCCAACTGTCAGTGCAGCTTCCTTGGAGGATCATTATTGAAGGGTTTAACAATGTCAGAAAGATGCCTATCAATTCCTTAACACTGCAGTTTGTTAAAATCATGTCGAAAGTTATCTGTTGCAATTTCTATCCGCAGTAAGGCAGGCCTACTTCATTTTAGCGCTGAATTATAATGTGTTTTATACTCCGAACTTTAAAAAATCCATTGAAGTTCAAAAATTCTAATACCTTAACTTAAATTTATTGTATAATGATATTGGAAATAAATTTCGGCATGCTAAATGAGTCCTAATTTACTACTATCAATCAATCCCAAGCTTATTATTAAAAAATTCTAGCACAGCCATAAAGGAACCCCGAATATGATGTGAAATAGTATTCAAGATTTTCTATGAATTGATAAAAAATGAGACGATAACAAACTTACGAATGATAGAGTGGAACGGATTTTAATTGTTAAGCATTAAGTAAATATGTATAAACTGCATATTTCGCTACTTTAAAATCTATCAGCTAATTTATGAAAGAAACAAGCATAGATTATAACATATAAAAACAGAGATCAATGACAACAACTATGTGAAATCGTTTATATGCAAAATTACATCAAATAAACAACATGGTCTGGAAAGTTAAATGACTTACTGGACGGAGCTGAAGGGCAACTGAATGCTACAGGCTCACACACTATAACAATAACTTATACGGAATGGACTGAATTTTTGCATCAACGGCTGTTAACGAAAATGAATTAAGATGGCAGAGAACAATAAATTGCACCAAAATTAAATATTCAGCGATCACTGTTTTATGGGCTCTTTCTTTAGAGGTTTAGGTCTAATAGCTCGTATAGTCATTGAAATACATATTAGCAAAAACCGAACAAGAAGTGATTAATAAGAGCGAAAAGATGACAAAAACTATCGATTAACCATTAAATGAACTAAATGCAACTAGAAGTATTGTCCTACCCAATATTCCTATAAAATAGTAATAATCCGATGTAGGGCAATACACATTCAGAATAAATCCAAAATTTATATCTTATTATACAAAGGGAGTCATCAACTGAATTGCATATATGTTTTAATATTAATACAACCCATATCATCAGAATTTTCTTAATCTGACCGACCATTCAAAGAGACAACTAGTTAATGTAAAAGGTTAGGTCCTATATTTAAAATGGTCCTTAGCTAAATTGTTCCTGTTGAATATTACAGTCACGGAAGTCGCCCAAGTTACCTTAACCTTCAGAACATTAAAAAATTAAACAACAGAAATAGATCAAAACTGTTAATTCGCGCCAATAGAACTCCTCAATGGGCTTAATCGTACAATTCCTTTGTACTAGGATAGATCGCAATTTTCAGTTATCCCTAATAAGTAAGTAGACATTAGGCAATCTGAATCAATTTTCAATTTCAATAAGGCTAAAATAATGTATTTTTCAATAACATTTGTAGAGTGAAGGTCTCTACTTTTTCCAGTGGACTGGTGCAAGAAACTGAATGCTCTATTTAGATTTTTCAGCAGCCGGTTTACTACAAATAGTCTACAATCAATCTGAAGTACATCTATGTTGTCATGACAATATCTGACCATTAATTAATTTTCCTTCAGATATCTAGGATGTGTCTATGAAATCATTTAAGTCAACTTACATTTGCCTTAGCTTGTATCCATGGCTTGAATTTAGGGCAAAAATTACACTGACAAATATATTGAGAGAGACACAAAATAAAAGGGTAAAAATTTATTGTATTTAAAGCAACGTTAAAATTACGTATTCTTTTCAAATAAACCTTATTAATAATAAGATAGATGAGATTTGAAGATGTACAAATAGTAATTTTCGGCATTGCTACTGCATAAATCAAATTATATTTTAAACTTAATGTTGTAGTTAATTTAGCCGCGGAAACAAAAACTTAACTTCTAATTGTTTTCATTGACCAGATATGTATAATACTGGTTGCATTGTGACCTGCAAAGTAAGCTTCTATCTATAAATTATGCGCGTCAGTTATTTTAGTAGATTTTTCCAAGTTCCAGAAACTATGACGGATAACTGAAATGTTAACAGAAATCCATGATACAAAATTCCCACTGACTGCCTGTTCATCAAAGACAATCTTCCACCTGATTCAACCCAGATGTATCTATGACTGTGAACTTATTAGATCTAATAGTATTAAGTTCCTAGGTGTTTGAATTGATGATAAATTATCATTTCACGAACATATAAATCAATTAGCTAAAAAAATAATTCTTTGAATTCAATGCTATTCAATCGTAAAAAATTCTTACCCATTAATTGTCGCTTAAAGTTATCCGCACTTATTTACTCACGTATTTGTTATGGTATTGAAATATACGGCAATACTAGTCGATCGATGTTGCATCCATTGCAAGTTGCAATGAATAAGGTACTAAGAAATCTTCAAGAGCAAAATAAATTTTGCAATGCTAAAGAATTACATCAAAATTTTAATGTACTTCCTCTTAATTTATTATTTAAATTAGCAATTGGTAAACTAATATACAAATATATTCAATCTGATAGCAATAGGCCTGCTTCCAATATTAATAAAGATTATTTTGTCAACAGAACTGCCAATCATGAGTATGTGACTAGACTATCACAAACTAACTATTTGTATTCTTATTCCAATGTGAAAAATTTTAACTCGATTACTTTTTCTAGTGTTCAAATATGGAATAGTGTACCCGATTCCATAAAAACGGCTAGAAATGTATATAATTTTAGTATCCTACATAGATCTTTTTTATTCAAGAACTGGTAAACTATTCTGATAGAAGCACTTTCCCTTACCATATAGGCGACTAGCTAGATAGAGCAATGCTCTCACTAGGGACCGATTAATTGGTATTTGGATTGTTTTAATTTTGCATCATTGATTAGGCCTATGTTGTAATCTTGCACTTTTATTTCTCTTTTTGTACACTTTGTATGTATGTGACTTTACACTGATGTTTGTTGTCGAAAATGAACATATGTCTCTCTCTCTCTTTTCTATCGTACAGAAGTGCAGTATGTAGTTTTAAGAAAACTTAACATAGCATTAGGCATATATTGAGTTAGGACTCAATTTGCTTGCTTGTTTAAGACTAACTAAAACACTTAACTAACCAAATAACTACCAGAATTACCAGAATTTACCAGAACTGCTACCATCTTTCATTATTCAATCATTAGTCAAAATTAGGTAGCAGGAACAAGGGAAGAAAGCCAAGGGCTTATTTTAATCCCAAATCATAACTGATTACACCATCCAGCTTGTTTTTAAAACTATTCACCGACACCGCATTCGCAACTGCCTCACTCAAAGAGTTCCACCTATCAATCACCCTTTGAGAAAAAGAAAACTTTCCCAAGTGTGTCCTTACACTAGGCTTAAACAACTTAGCCTATAGCTGTGACCTCTGAAAACATTATTGGAGAATTTGAAAAAATCTGTTGCGCTTAATTCGGTAGGCCCATGCCTTTTGTATAAACCTCCATAAGATCACCTCCAATTCTCCTGTATTCTAGGGTTGTCAGTTGAACTGCCCTTAGCCTCTCTTCATACCCTAATGCTTTGAATCCCTTAATATTTCTTAATGCTCTAAACTGTTCAGTATGATAGTGAATGTCGTTTTACAAGTACATTTGCTAGAGTTCAAGTAGTCATCTACATGTATAACTCTATATAATTTCTACATTTTTATTTGGAAATTTTCAACGCTCACTGACAACAGTCTCTATATATCAAGTCTTTATAGATTCCAAATGATCTTAATATTTTGTATGATAACGAAGTAAGCTATTGATAAGCTTTTGATGTAAGACTATTGGGAAATTAAGAACTCGACATTATCACCTCAATTTATAATATCAAAGTGGAAGTAAAAGGCAAACTTCACTGACTTTCAATTTTGTTTAAAACACTCCTCTAATGATATAATTTGAATTGCTCACATTTCCGTTCGCTATTTAGAAACAATTAACGCGCATCAAGTGTAAACTGACACAGGTACCCATGCTCGCAAACTGTTTTCAGAATTCAGATGTGATACAAAAAATATACCAAAGTGGAAATAACAATTACTCGAATTGATATTTATTATTCTACACTGAAAAATATGCACAGGAGTCTACCTGTACGATAGACAGCGGTTTTTAAGCGGTAAGACATGTTGTGCGAAATCTGAAAATCTTACAATGCCTGTAAAGCGATGTTATATGCGCTGATAATGGTATCCTGTGACGTGATATCCACTGATAACGATATTATGTGATGTGACATCCACTGATAATGATATCATGTGATGTGATATCCACTGATAATGATATCACGTGATGTGATATCCACTCATAATGATATCCTGTGATTTGATATCCACTGATAATGATAGCATGTGATGTGATATCCACCGATAATGATATCCTGTGATGTGATATCCACCGATAATGATATCCTGTGATTTGATATCCACTGATAATGATAGCATGTGATGTGATATCCACTGATAATGATATCATGTGATTTGATATCCACAGATAATGATATCATGTGATGTGATATCAACTGATAATGACATCCTGTGAAGTGATATCAACTGATAATGATATCCTGTGAAGTGATATCAACTGATAATGATATCCTGTGAAGTGATATCAATTGATAATGATATCATGTGATGTGATATCAACTGATAATGATATCCTGTGAAGTGATATCAACTGATAATGATATCATGTGATTTGATATCAACTGATAATGACATCCTGTGAAGTGATATCAACTGATAATGATATCATGTGATGTGATATCAACTGATAATGACATCCTGTGAAGTGATATCAACTGATAATGATATCCTGTGAAGTGATATCAACTGGATATCTTTGTAATACTTTACAGGCCCACATGCGTCGTCGTCATTCTTTTGTTTATTTTGTCTTGGACACTTGACACCTTTTCTCATTTGATATTTTCAGAATAATTTCTTGGTTCTAGACATTTTTTAGTTCACAATTCCATGATTGATCTGCAAAATATAAGGTCAAAGTACCAGAGCAGACTCCATTTAGGAGTATTTATTTTGGCGGCTTATCAAATAATAAAAACAATTTTATTTCGTTTATTATAGTTTCGCTAGATGGCTGGGCACTACGATAATTGACATGACATTTAACTGTTGCTGAAATTGAATGTTCTAATATTGAGAACCTGAATTATACATTCTGCGATCTAGCCGATAATCAACAAGTGAAGGTTTGCTGGATGTTGAAGTTGCACTATTTGGACCCTTTTGATTGTAGCTCGTCGGCTTTGGTTTGGCTTCATGGTGCTCGATGTGTCAATGACGACAATACTGTTGTCATAAGTATAAAAGACAACTCCACTCTATGTCAAAATTGAATTAACATTGAAATTATTGCCAAGGGTCATATATAGGCCTACGTGCAGGCAGAATATATGGGTTGATTGCTGCTGGTCATATAGATAGATTGTCCATAAATAAACCTGGAACCAATGGTTTTGCTGAACCTCGTTATCGTTTTTAACATAAAATTAATCTTTTTTTATGAATATAGGCTTTTTTCCAGGACACTGAAGATTATAACAACCGTTAACTATAGGTGTTGTAAGAGGCAGCAAAGTATAAAATGTGGAAAGCAACGGGAAGCCACCTCAGGAGCCATATTTTCCCAAGCTCTAGGCCATGTAAGGCATGGATAAAGTGTATATTTTTGCGAAGGGATTAACTTGTTGGCCTATAGAGCTCTCTATGGAGTGGGCAAGCAGATTCTGAGTGTGAATATATACAAGGTTAAAATAATAATGTTTCAATTATATTTGCTTATTTTTTACAACGGCTTCATAAATTAAGATGATTAATATTAAGCCTTGATAGAATTCAGAAAGAACTAATAAATTTATAAATAATTTAATAGCTTCTGAAAAACATTGATATTGGATCAAAGAATATTCATCATTTACAAGATTACTGAATTTTTAGTTGTTAACTAAAGAAGAAGCAGTTTAACGTCAGTTTCGTGTCTCGGCAGTGTGACAGTGACTGGGTTAGAGCTGAATATGAAGCCTTCATCTATTCATCAACATTCGGACAACTCACCAAAAAATCTCGACTGAAATTAATTGCGACTTTTACTGGCGAGATATTGTACAGCATATTATCACTGGAAACCTTTCCTTTGCACGACCGCTTAGAACTTTTTAAAAACTTATTTAGATTTCAGAATCTCACCTTTTTGTGAATTATAATTTTCGATCTGCAATATTTACATGTAAAATCATGTTATTAAAATTAACGAAGAATTATTTTGCAGATTGAGAATTTTATGTACAGGGTGGTCCAGAATAAATGAAACTACTTTGAAGGCTACTAACTTTGACAATTTTTATCCAAACATCCTATTTGATACATTGAACTAAAGTCAATTCTCTTTTCCATTAACTTGCACATTATGTACACATTGCACATGCTATATTATAAACATGTTTATACTTATATTTATTTCTCATGTTTGTGAAATTATCATTAGTCGATAAGAAAATAAAGAATTTAACATTATGTGCATTATGCCTCAACTATTGCAGAAAGCGCATTGCAGTTTCTATCCATGTCCTAAATGAATTGAGACTTAATTGAACTAATGTTCAATGTATCCACCATGTGCCCGAATAACTGCATCCACCCACTGGCACTACTGACCAATTTGCCGAGTCCACGATTGCCTGACTGATCTCTGGGTCCAGCGGAGTACTTGTTTCAAATGTTCAACGTCGTGTATCGGTTCACGATAGACTAATTGCTGAAGACAATAAACAATCGAATAGTAAATCGGGTTCAAATCAGGGGGAGGGCTGTTAGGTGACCAGTTCTACGGTTCAATAAACTCTGGCAGGTTTACTTTCATACAGGCGATCATATGACGTGAAAATTATATACCGTCAATTAGTGGCACTTTCTCAAACAATTGTGGGAATATCTCCTAGATATTTAACAAGTTAATAGAAAGTCAAGACGTTTGGATAAAAATTGGCAAAGTTATTAGCCTTTAAAGTAGTTTCATTTATTCTGGACCACACTGTGAATACAAAAATTCCAATTGACTCTTAATTTGCAAAATAATTTATAACGTCATGATTATTTTGATCCTGAAGCTTTCGAAAAACTCTTTCAGGAAAGTGCAAATATGTTGCAATATTTAAATGATCTGCAGCGAAAAATACGCTTCATCTGATAAGCTATTAAATAAATCTAACACTGATACGCGAAAGCCTAAATCTAATTTCTGAGACTTTGATACCAGACAGCAATGACATCTTTGGACTAGAGATGGGAATCGAACCGAACCCGAACCGAACCCTAAAATCTAGAATTTTGACCGAACCCGAACAGAACCCGAACCCAGACTCCGACCGAACCGAATCGAACTCGAACCCAGATTCTGGCCGAACCCGAACCGAACCCGAACTTCGTCCAAACCGAACTGAACCAAACTCTTGTAGTTCCTTTCTTCTTCAGCAGCCTGACAGTAAATAAAGATAGTAAGAACAATACAAATATATATTAGTTTTTGCATTTACATGTCTAACAGTATCTAACAGCATATATTCAGGTAAGGCATGTTCCTATACAAATTTTAAAATGGTAGCTGTACAAAGGAATGGTAGCGGGAAGCGGAAGCGAGACGGGTCTACAGAAGATAATGGATAGTCTGAATGATACGGCATTGAAATATGGAATGAAGATTAACATCAGAGAGACAAAAGTGATGAGAGTATTCCATAGAAATCTGAAAATTCTTGACTCAATCTAGGTGGATTTGTTCTTGTTAAATTCAAATTATTAATTTTTTTATAATTTTAGCGTGCTACCTTAGTATTTTTGCAGCCAGATTTACAAATAGATCTAATTATATATGACATTCTAGATGCATTAAGGCTCTCTGGAGTAAACAATTTTGCACCATAGCAATGCAATAATTTCATAACTATTTTAGTAACTTCATAATTGATCTGAGAGTTTCAAATTTGAAACCCTAAGGTAAATTATGAAGCGTACTACTGGTCAGTTGATAGCAAACGGTGTATATTTTGATCATTTTTCTATGGAAGTACACGTGTTTACCAAATCATCCTTATTTGACATTTTTATGTTACTAAATTGCACTTTGTCTCTGAAATATTGGATCAAATATTAGCCAATATAAATATTTGCACTTAATTATAAACGTATCTAATATATAATCTTATTGTGACAATAAAGATTTAAAAATTGATGAAGCATTCTAGTTGCTCGTTATAATCAAGGAGAATATTTCAGACACAATAATAGAGCTAAATATCTATAGGCTATTATGAACATTTGTTGGTCAACTTACAATATTTTAAGAAATGTACAGGAATAAATACCACTTCTCTCCTTTTTTCGTTGTCATAGTTTTACCTAGGTGAAAAAATGTGGCAGCTATTATGACTTAATGAATTTTTAAGCATATTTACCATAAACCATGTTTGTCATAACCATGATTATTATAAGTAAAGTTAAACTGCTATTGCAACATTATCCAAACCCAACCATTTCGAACTCGCATTGAACTCTTGCGAGTTGGAGAGCAAGCCGAACCCGAACCGAACCCGAACCCTTGTGAGAACCGAACCCGAACCGAACTTTCATTTTCAACGAACCGAACCGAACTCTCAAATTGTCAACAGTTAACCGAACCCAAACCGAACCGAACTTTCATTTTCAATAAACCGAACCGAACCCGAACTCTGGAAATTCATAAAAGTCCCATCTCTACTTTGGACCTATAAGGCATCATTTAAGCTATGCAGTTTATTCTTTTATATTTACTTAATTATTAACCTTTAAGTTGATCTATTGTATATACAAATTCGGCATAGACGCCGCATTTTCCGGCAACATTTGTGTCAATGGTTCATTTATTTTCGTTTGAATTGCTAATTTTATGCAAATTTTATTGATTATTAATGGAAGCTAAGAAAGTGCCGAAGCCTGTATTGTCTATAACTCTGAATTGATTCAAACTGTGAGTAACAGTAAATATTCTGTCTACAGGCTATTATACTGACGGCTTATAAAGTTGTTCAAATTGATTACAACTTCCAGTTAATTTAAAGCTGTACAGAAATAGTGTTAAGGTAGCAATGGTACTTTGGCAAAAGTTTACTAAGCAAAAATGTAAGTAAATTTTCTTTGTTAGGCATTTCTCTTGAAAATATCATTAGTAATTTATTTTTAATATTCTACGTAATTTTTGTATTGATAAACACAAAAGGGCAGATGCAGAAGTTTCTTGTAAAATAAATTCAGCCATTAACGTAGACAGTTTTTTCTTGTTGAATAGTAGATTTAAGTGTGGGTTCAATCCTGAACTCGCTCGTCACAGATATAGTTTTCAATAGAAAAAAACTGACATCAAAATCGTCTTTACGGATAGCATAAATATCAAGCAGGAATTTGACACCAGTGCCAATTTGACCGTAGGTTTTCTCCATAACCTTGAGAATTTGAAGCCGAAGACTAGCTTGTACATCCACTTTTTGTGGCAAACATTGTTTAGGCGCGCTATTTATATATATATATATATATATATATATATATATATATATATATATATATTGTTCACACGAAACCACCAATTTTTAAAAACAAGTTTTCATACTCGTAGCTTGCAAATAGTTTTCATTTAGTCGAATCCGATCAACTTTAGGCTAAGAGAATGTTTACGCATTCTTTTATTCGTTTTCCTGCACTTATACTCTTCTTGATTGATTATGGAAACTATCTAAAAATATTAAACAAGTCCTATTGTTTGCATGAAATGACTTTTGTTTATAAATAAAAAGGGTACAATCTTTAGTTTAAAAATTGTACGTGTACAAGATTAATTGAAAAGATAACTACATGTACATTTACTAAAATTGGTTATGATTGTCAATCGCTTTTTTATGTTCAAATTAAATAACTGAAAGGACTTCTTTAAGAAAAGGGTCACAAATATGTGCTAAACATCTTTTATCGTGTAAACCTAGTAGGGTATAGGTCTCTTTGTTCTTCTTTGCACTGCCTATCTAAGGTCCATGGAATATAACGCTTCCAACCAATTCTATCGTCGGCTTTCATTTTGATCTCGTTATATGAATTTGCTATCAAATCATTCAATATCCCATGTCGTGGTCTTTCTCTAACTCCTTTTCCTTGCATTCTGTTACATTCATCAGCAAACCATCCCTCGCTATAGCATGTCTTATCTAGATTTTCCTTTTATTGAGTATCCCAATTACATGTATTAGGTGTCTACATCTGTATCGACTCTCTAAAGAAATTCTTCATTTGTGATTTAAGTCCTACTGATCTTTCTATCTTCCTTCATAATTAAATTTTCCATGACTCTAGTTTCCTGATATCGTCTTCTATTACTGTCCACGTTTCGCTCACGTACAGAAGTGTCCACTACTACAAAGTTTTCACAATCATTATATTTGTGTTTTCCAATGCCTTTTGTTAAGAATTATTTTCTGTTTCCCAGAGGCTCTCTCGCCTGGGGAGTTCTACATTTTATTTCCTTTTCATACTTCCCAACATCAGTAATGGCACTTCAAGCTTCGAACTTGTATATTCCTGCATTAGTCAATGTAATATTTACACCACTGTAATGTCTTCACAATCTCGTAACTTTGTATTTTTATATTAATCTTAGCTTGTTGTTAATCGTCATGTCACATCTCTATGCTGTGACACTCTGAACATCCATATCCCTTTGAAATCCTATTTCACTACTAGCATGCATACCTTGATCAGCTGCAAACCACACATCCTTCAGAAATTTACCTCCGATAACTATTCCTTCCACAACACCTTCCCTCGCCCCAATAATTACTCGGCATAGAGATTAAACAGTAGTAGTGAAATATAAAATCGCTGTCTTACACTCCGTCCTAATTCACCCTCCTCAGAGAACTATTGCTGGAGTTTTAATTTTGCTTTCTGGTTCGTGTAAATATTTTAAATTAACATTCTCTCTTCAAACAAAGACATTCTTTCTCAAGAACTTTAATATCATTACCCTGTCTATTCTATCAAAACTTTTCATAACCTACAGAACATGTGGAAACAATATATCTATTTTCTATGCTTCGTTCGCATATAGGCCTAACTCACATGATTTCTATTAGAGATGGGAATTTTATGAATTTTCAGAGTTCGGGTTCGGTTAGGTTCATTGAAAATGAAAGTTCAGTTAGGTTCGGGTTCGGTTAGCAGTTGACAATTTGAGAGTTCGGTTCGGTTCGTTGAAAATGAAAGTTCAGTTCGGGTTCGGTTCTAACAAGGGTTCGGGTTCGGTTCGGGTTCGGCTTGCTTTCCAACTCGCAAGAGTTCGATTCGAGTTCGAAATGGTTTGGTTTGGATAATGTTGCAATTGTTTAACTTTACTTATAATAATCATGGTTATGACAAACATGGTTTATGGTAAATCTGCTTAAAAATTCATTAAGTCATAATAGCTGCCACATTTTTTCACCTGGGTAAAAATATGAGAATGAAAAAAGGAGAGAAGTGGTATTTATTCCTGTACATTTCTTAAAATATTGTTAGTTGACCAACAAATGTTCATAATATAGATATATTAGCTTTATTATTGTATCTGAATATTTTCCTTGATTAAAACGAGCAAATAGATTAATATTAATACACTAAAATTCTAGATTTTAGGGTTCGGTTCGATTCCCATCTCTAATTTCTATTGCGTCTTTAGTAGCGCATCCTTTTCGAAAACCAAATTGTGAGTTGCTCTATGTCGCATCTGATTTTGACTGAATACGATTGTTTAATATTTACTATTCATGCGATGTATGCAGATTGTTCTATTCAACAAGTAATAAATTTTACTATCTAATTAAGATCTAAATCTCTTATTTACAAGTTGCATCAAAATTGTAATACTCTTAGATATTCATTCATAGACTTGATGATTTAAAGGTTTTGTAGTGCAATACTAAATAAATCATTTCACTGCCCTATAAATATGAGACTAATTCGTTGAGGACTAAAGATATTGTTGCAAGTTATTAATTTCTGCTAAAATTTAAATTATTACGACTTAGCGAATTAATAATATCAACCACTGACGCTAAATGGAGAAAATATTTCACTCTTAAATTTCACTATTACACGCTTTGCTCCTGGTAAATTATTCAATGAACTACCGCTGAACCGCCAAAGATAGTTCAATATGATGAGTTTATATCGTCCAGCAATGACAACATTATGTCTATGTGTACATATTGCCACTAGCTATTGCTTAAAAGATGATTTAAGCATATCCACTATGGCGTATACTCAGTCATCACATCCGTTAAATGGGAGATCCGTTTGTTTCACTGACAACCCAACTTCATTGCTGTTAGCCAGATCTCGCCTACTATGTGCCGCTCTCTGTGCTCAACTAAATAAGGCAAACAATTCGTGCGCATCTTTCAATTATCAATCTTCTGACAAGACATGCGAGCTGTATGGATACGCTCCGATAAATTACAATACATCAAAGAATTGCGCTCATTATCAGGTATGAAAGCTTTAAAAACTGCATATATATTTTTATTAAATCATAAAAATTATGGATAACTTTAATGAAAGTCTAAAAAATTACAAAAAGTGAAAACTTGAATACAAGGTGTGAATGAAAGCAGGAACAGAATGCAAGAAGCGGACGAATGATTGAATAAATATGTATATATAAGAACAAATGCATAGTTGTATAATGAATCGATAGATGAATAGAGGAATGGATGGTTGGATAAGTAAATGATGGATGAATTTCTAAATTAATTTGTTGAACAAATCAACGGATGGATAAATCGACTGATGAAGGAATGAATGGATGAATAGCTAAATGAATGGAGATATATATCGATCGATTGAAAGATTGATAAATCATTTAATCAATCAGTCAATCAATCAATTAAAAAGTCAATGATTAATGATCAAATATCAGTTTACTTTTCATAATTCGATTTAGTTGAATGCGCTACTTTCTATGCTATATTATATTCTTTGTTATAGAACGAATAAATAACTGACAGGATTCGATAGGTCTTAATAGAAATAATCTAAAGTTCAACTTTATTTGAAATTATGAATATTAGTCAAATAAAAAAGTTTTGATTAAATTTCTGCTTAAACGATATGAAATTCTTTTTGCATATATTCAGAAATTCTTTCAGCCTGGAAAAAGTACTGAAATGGCTCACGATGGCTCTATTTTGCATACTATTATTTAATATTATCATTCCAAAAACACTAGCACACGTATAAATATTCAATATTGATAAAATGTTTTAGTGACGCTATACCCGTTTTGTGTCCGGGGTGCTTAAGAATAGGTTAACAGAGACTGCACGTGCCACAGAAGACGAAAAAGCACTAAGATCCAAAACCAACTCCAGAAAAGGCATTTGGCAGGTGAGCACTTAGCTCTAGAAATTGCTACACAATTTTCTAAAACGAATGAAAAAGTTTACGTCTTTTCGCATCCCGAGCCTATAACTAAATTGGGATGCAATGTACATATGATGATGATAATGTTTTAGTGACAAAATCTTTATTCACAGTTATTTTCAAAACTCTGCAATTTGGCAAGCCTTCTTACTTATCTGAAATTCTTCTTCCCTATCGTCCCTCACGTTCACTTCGTTCCACCGATGCCAATCTTCTCTCTGTTCAAAATATTCTCACATCATTGGGCAGACGTTCTTTTTCTTACGCAGCACCCACAATCTGGAACTCTTTACCTGCTAATCTTCAATCTTGTTCTTCTCTTTCAGCATTCTCTAGCAAGCTTAAGACTTACCTCTTCACACCGTAGACATAATCAATCTACCCTGACCATTCTTGATCACCGGACTGGCTTTCGTTTAGGACCTTACTTCTCCTCAGCACATTTCTTTTGCAGATTGGTCTGGGTGAATTGATCTGTAGTGATGTGTGCTGTTGGGGACGTCCCTGACATCATCTCTGGATGAGGAAACTGACGTTAAACCTTTATTATTATTAATATTATTATTATTATTCTGATTACCTAAGTTTCAATCAACTTTATCACGTTTAAAAATTATTTACGCCATTAGTTTCTACAAAAATCAGCAGATTTATCTTGAAGGCGAGATTGTGTAAAATAATAAAGTGTTTCAAGCCAAAACAGTTCATAGATAGTTGGATGTGACGTAGCACTGATTATACAAATCTATATTAATTAATTTTGCCGCTTTAGTATCATCGGGCTCTAGATATCACAGCTCAAATAACTTCTATGATATTCGCAAGTAATGATCCTATTTTGATTCTGAATTTGAGGACTGAATGTATCGATACAGTCGTCAATAATACTAACAATACATATTAATTGAAAACAATAGTTGCCAAGTATTCTGCAATTACACCAGCAGTTTCAGTTTCAAATGTATTGATACATAATTTCTCTGTTAATTTAATTAATCACTTTAATTACATATCATGTTCATGTAAACCTTATTGCTGAGAATTATTCGCATCAACAATGAAACATTTCTTTTGCATTAGGATCGCCCGAGCTTGGAGTCGTATCAACTATCAGGTATGTTAAAATTACCTTACGTATTAATTAACTTACAAGTAACGCTGTAAAGTGAAACCTAACCATTTTTTGTATTCAAAATTCAATATAATTGCTCGCGTTATGTTTCGATCACTACGCAATAGATAATTACAAACTTCAAGTGACGTAAGGGGCTACTAAGCCAAAAACTGATAAATGGCATGAGAGGTCATCTCAAGAGCCATATTTTCCTAAGCTAAAGGTTACAATTACGTTTTAATGATGGGATCAAAGAGTGCTCTTATGGATCGAGAAAACAGACTTTATATGAATATGAATATGTAAATGAACCTGCCACGTGGCAGTGCACTGAAGAGAGAAGAGAGATGGGATCAATGTGCTTTTCAACCTCTCTCTTAGTACACTGCCTACTAAGAGGTCCACGGCTTATGATGCCTCCACTCTTTCCTGTCTTCAGTTTTTCCCCTCATGTCCACATATGAGTGGACTTTTAAGTCATCTAACCTTCCAATTCTCGAGCTGTTTATACTTCTCTATCTTATTCTATTCTACCTTCTATGACCTCTTTCAGTTTCTTTCATCTAGAATATGTCCTATTCAACTCTTCTTAAAATTACTTATTGCATTTATCATTATCTATCTACACTAACTCTCTCCAGAAATTCTTCAACCAAAGTTTTCAACCAATGGTTCTTAAGTCTACATAATAATGAATAGGAATATGACCTATTTTTGCTCAATAGAGGAACACAAAATAAAATAAGTTAAAGAGATAGGATGGAATTAGTGTAATTATGCAGCAATATGTGGTCACTGTGAAGGCGGCTAATGTTCTTCACAGAAATTGATTGCAAAAATTAGGTTAAAAATCTTAGCATATTTCTAGAATATTTCTGTGAAAGACTCTTCAGATTCAGGAGATCTGTGACTAAATAGATGCTACAGTTGCTCGGATAATTTCAAAGAAATTTAAGAATATTCTAAATAATCCTAAACATTTATCATCAAAGGTGAAAAACAGAACTGCAAATCTTCAATTGCTAACTAGGAACAAATAAAAACTTTACCCCTTTCTAAACACACATTGTTCAAAAACAAGAACCAGGATATTACCTACTATATTTAGGCCTATCTACTCTATACTAGACTTGCCCTTTTTATTTTGGAAAATATAAACGCATTTAGACAATCTTAGCAGAAAATGTTATTAGGAATATTTTTGAAGATCATTATGATGTTGCTGAATACCAAGTAAATCAAAATATTTTTGCTTTTGCTCAGTTACAAATGTTTGCCATTAACCCTTTTCTGTTATGTAACAGAAATCTAAAAGTAAACGTTAATATTCCCATAGAGCCTGCATTTGTTAACATTTGATTAATAAGTCAATTGAAATTTATTTAAATATCAGTAATTTCAGTTTTTGCTAAATAAAATACTTTAATTACGCCTCAGTAGAGTATAATTCCATTTACTGCAATACATATGCTGATGACATTTCATTTATTCAACAATAAACCATTCACCTTTCTCGTCACGGTCATATTTGTAGTAAAGAGGATTAAAGAATTCTATCTAATTTAAGAAATTTATTTAGTCAGTACAGTACATATTACAATACAGTGTAATGGATGGATATAAAGCTTCGTGGGTAGATCTTTGAGAAACGATCATCGATGTTTCTTGCATTTATTTTAGCTTGCTTAAGTGGCTTCATCTACCTGGCTGCAAACAACAGTTGTTATCGCTTCATACCAGTCAATGCGAATTTCACTTGGATGCGGCAGCACTGTATGGAATTTCATCCGACGTCTGGATTAGCTGTAATAGAAACATCAGATGAACAGAAAGCGCTTGTTGATTACATTTCATCTTTCAACATGAAAGGAGGTTCTCTCATATATAAATATACAAAACATGCTAGAATTTCTGTAAATAGCAAAGGCTATTAAAACGCGACAATTTGTTTAATTAAAAAAAGACCATCAGATGATTTTGGGGAAAAAAATTGAAATAGAAGCCGGTCCTGGAAGCAGATCCAATTGAATGCCAAATTTCAACTATGCAGAAGTATTAAACATGACGTGAAGAGCTAACTAAATCGTCCTGTATAGAAATAGTATCCTACTCTCTGTCTTTCGCTTATAGAAATGTTCATTAATTGTTTCATTTTCTGTTATTTTTTATTAGTTGTTTTCCCTCAGGCTCAGTTTGCTTATGCTACTAGTATGCCTTTTGAGGAAGGCAACGGGAAGCCATATTTCCCAAGCTATAGTATAAGATGTGTTAAGATATAGATAAGGCTTAGCCCCTTGTGAAGAAATCTATGGAGTGATAACTATTGATCTATGGTATTCTCTATATGGAACGTGAAAGCAGACTCTGAGTGTGAATTTTCACTTTGAATCTGCCAATTGACAGTGAATCAGATGCCGAGAGAGTATCTATTTATTTACCAATTACAAGGCATCATATGGGGTCTATACATGTGCATTGAGTACCACGTCATATTCAAATTGCAAAATTGAATATGGTATTACAGTGACGTTACAGTTTACACTTTTGTAAAATATAGCCACAAGAACCGATGATAATAATAATAGCACGCATTATAGTGAAATGATCAAATACGTTGATATCTATCACTTTTAATACCACATGTTAAATCCGTTAGGCAATTTAGTCCATTTCCGTGTAGCCAGTCCAGTGAATGTCCGAGATTTTACTCTCAGAGCAGCGCGGCCGGGAATCGAACCCACGAAAGTTCAATTCACCTCAGGGTCTGTCATTTAAAACGTCATGACGTTATCTACACATCTAACCATTGCGCTATTGAGACAATCAAATTTAGCAAGAAAAAGGTCATATTCCTATTCATTATTGTGTAGACTTATTATTATTATGTATTATTATTATTATTATTATTATATTATTATTATTATGTATTATTATTATTATGTAGATGATGCAATATCAAATTACCTTCCATAGTGATAGAAAAACATTCGTGAAAATACAACAAATCTTGTAAGATATATTTCCACTGTTAGAACATTTTATTTTTTCACTCTTCTTGCGTATATAAATTGATATAGCCTATACGCAATAGTTCTATACTATAGTTCTATGCAATGTGCCATACGAATGTTTGTGGACTCATATGAACGATAGAATAAGATAGTTTAAACCTGTCACATAGCTAAACTCATTTAAGACCGGATTTGGCTGGAGCCTGTGGCGATGTCGGTAAGATATTCGACCGCGGATCAGTATATGCGGGGTTCAAATTTTGGGCTCGCCCGTCACTGACATCGCTTTAGAGTGAGGAAATTGACGTTAACATTAGCTTTTAAATTTTAGCTTTTTACTGAAGACAGTGTTTAAACTAACAAGAAAACTAAACTGATAAACACGGGCAATCTTAAAAACTTCAATTCACAGAAATAATTGTAGTTTTCGTTCTTCTGGTAAATATCTTTTTGCTGTACCGGATATTAGATCTGCCATCAGTTTATTCATATTTTCAGCTCCGACACTATTGAAGTATCGGCCACAATTTTGATCTTATGAATATATTAGCTCCTTCCTTCCGCAAGCTGAACACCAATCGCTTTTCAACGTATGTGCTTATTCTCTCCCTCTTGCCTCCGAATACGGACTTACATTGATCGATCTCGCTTTCTCTTGGGGTATTATACATGGTCGTCATCGTGTAGTCTATGGCGTCTCCACCTACTGAGTCTGTTTGAGACGCCTATACTATTGTTTTATGACGAGGACAGGACTTTAAATCCTTATTGATTGATTGGGTTTTTTTCAGATAACAATTACATCCCTGTGACTATGTGGTCGCTACCTAAAAGAAGATTCTACATTGGAGGAGTGCGTCAAACTATTTCTACCTGTACAGCCATGGGTTGGCAGCCACGAGAAGATTCCGCATGGAAACAAATGAGTGTGTATGCCAATTGGAATCCAGGAGAACCAAACTGTTATTATTCAGGGACTGATCGAGAATCTTGCGTACAAATGGGCGACATGTATTCATACCACTGGAACGATGAATACTGCTACTCTGATTATTCAGGCATCTGTGAAATGTCTGTTCACGCATCATAATTCGCTACCAGAGTCCAGAGAATGCAAGAAAGCTATGGATCAAAGTTTAACGTCTCTTTCTGTGTCACAAGGGATACTCTCATAGGCGGTCCGGCCGCGATTCGCTTTGAATAACTTCCCATATAATACGAATATCAAGCAGAGCATTGGTTTATATAAAAAATATAACTTGAAAAATCAATGATTTTTATTCAAACCTTTCTATTTTGCAGGTATGATCAACATTTGAAGTCGGTCTACTATAAAAATGATGAATTCTCAAGAATAAAAGAAAATTAAGACGTGGATCTCAATCCTATGAAATTTAATTGCTTACTTATGGGACAAGTAACGATAAAAATTGTAGTTAACATTTTTCTAATTAACTATTAGTTAATTGCTAATTTTAGTCAATTTTCCACCTATTTCATAATTA
Source organism: Enchytraeus crypticus (assembly GCA_905160935.1). Lineage (NCBI taxonomy): Eukaryota > Metazoa > Annelida > Clitellata > Enchytraeida > Enchytraeidae > Enchytraeus > Enchytraeus crypticus. The sequence goes on along the minus strand of CAJHZI010000293.1, from coordinate 505,999 downwards.
TAATGCTATGTGTTCGATCCATGATAAGCGAATGCTTTGTGAAAATTATAAAGAAAACGTTTTCAACTGAATGTACTGTATGGTCATCACACAATTAGTAACGAACTTATATTTAATTGTCCATTTTTTCCAACTTGCTGTCGGCAATTTTTGTCTATTTTAGGCAACAAAACTACTGTCAGTTTTGTTATTCCTTCCATAGAGTGTAAAGGTAAAGACGAGTGTATAGTTCAATCATTACTCAGCTTGAGCATGGGCCTACCTGAACAACATGAAAAAGATCAACAACTGCCTCTGTAGCCATGAAAGTCTTCTATATTCTGGGTTTATTCAGAAGTGCTTGGTCTGACTCATGATATATATCATCGCATGATCCTCCAGCGTATAAAATTGATTTTTCAAATTTATCGATTCAAAGGTTTCTCACTAGTAATTAAATTCGGGCTAAAGAATTAATTTTTGCAGAACGTTATTCTTCTTTTCTATACATGGTTACTATTGTCGTTGCCTTTGATAGCGCACGAATAGCAGCCGGTGCGGATTTAAGAATAACCTTACAACACCCTGGGTAGTTTTTCATTTAAATCTGTCGACACTCAGTCTGCCATCATGATCACCTATCCATGTACTGATCGCACCAGAAGTAGCTTAACTTCGTTCATTGACGCACATCTAAACCAAGTGCGCTTATCCCGTAACCTTCATCTCATGAGACTTCGAAAGTACATATTTAACGTCGACCCTTTTATATCAAAATCCAGTAACTTACAAATAATTGACTGTAAATGAAAATCTACCCATAAAAGTTTTTAATTTGACTTTAATTTTTAAAGTTTTAAATTTTTTTAGGATACTCGATCATGTAAACCTACTGTAAAGTTACCTAAACTATCGCCTCATGAAAGAAAGCAGGGTATTGATTATAGGCAGCGAGCGGAAACTCAAAACAAATTTCAAGTATTTTTGTCTGTTTTATGACTTTGACACATATCCTTTTGTAGGGTCACCTTTTACGCCATCCACTTGTATTTGATTGTTTAATTTGTAGAATTTTCCAAAATAAAATTAATTTACTCCATGAAGTCATTGCAATATCGTTAGAGGTTTTGGTATACAATATATAACGCCAAATCGCTATATTCAAAAGAATTGAGAGCGAAAGATATCGGACGTTAAATATTTAGCAGACCATTCTCTATTAATAAAATCATAATTGTGCACCTTTAGCTATAGAAACAATGGACAAGGTTGAAATTTTTCTTCAATGTAGGCCCTACCTGTTAGAGTAGTTGGATTGTTACCGGAAACAATTGTTGGAGTGTTACTTTAAATTCAATGTAAGACAAGGAAGTATGAAAGTTTTCATACTTCTGAAAAGGTATCAGAAACAATAGAAGCCTTTAAATGGATATCGAAAAGGGTACAGTGTCGAAAAGAAAAACATTTAATTTCTTGTTTAATTGTGCCCATTGCGGCTGAGAGAGCTAATAATTTCAGTTTCTTTATTGTAAAAATAGCAAAATGAGACCTACTAAAATGTGAAAAAATTACAGGATTTATCATCCTGAAAACGAACTCTTCTGTCGAAAACTAAATCAATATCTGGGCACTTGGTTTAAATGTTGACATTTTTGAGATACTGGGTTACTCGGTATTGAGCAATTTTAAACTGAGTTTTCAAATTTTAAGCGATGTGAATTTTTCATTGCAGTAAAATTATGGCAGTCATTTTACCAGCACATCACTGTTACGTTCAGTGTGAGAGACTAGCAAGATCTAATTTATTCAGGTTCTATTCAGTAACTACTGTAACTACGTATATTGTGTTTACTGAGTGAATCTCTCAACAAAACTCTTATTCTTAATATAAAGCTAATATATTAATGGACTTAAATATTAAAATGTTGACGTGTATCTATGCTTGTGTTCCACAAACAACAACCATAACATAAGATTTTTAATATAAGTTATTATTAAAACATCGTAGCAATATTTCCGATGACTAGCTTTTAATCAGTTTGGTTTCATTCAGAAACATATTTCATTCTCTTGAAGTTTTCTCTGTATAATTCTCAATATGCATGTATATACGTTTAGCTGTACGAGCTTTCTAAATGTTACTATACTAAATGTATACATGTAGATCTCTTAATAGTCAACGCTAAGTTTAACGTCAGCTTTCGGTCTCGAAACTATGTTAGTGTTGGGGGCTGCAATAAATTTGAACTCCACACCTATTGATTAATTATCAGTCGGACAAGTTTACCAATATGATAAGGCTTAGCGTTTTATTCCTATAGCGAGAAAATGAGGCCTTGAAAATGCTCTTAGAGATTATATAGAGAGAACCTTAACTGAGAAAAAAGTTCACAACATAAAACCATACTTTGGTATCAAATGAAATTTACTCGTTAGACAGCCTCAAATTATTACGTCAAATCAAGTTCAGTCATTAAACTTTGATTTTTGTTATACCCATTTAGCAAAATTTGCATTATATTATTAATTTTCGTTGAAATAAAATACAGTAATGACAATTGAAAGTTGAAATTAACTCTGAAATGTGATCTTTATCATTAGGGTATTCTCAGAGACGGCTCGCCCAGATTTAACACTCACGCCGCTTTGCCACGCATAAAACAAGCAAAAACACTGCCTACCAGTGCGCTCATCTACATGTACATTGTAGTGGTAACGCTACCCATGAGATTATGAGATAATACGGAGAGTATTCTACATGTACATGTACATCTATTGCACCTTAGCTAATCGAATATATTTGGCATGTATTTCTCATTGCTAACAAGATCATCAGTCAGTCTATCTGACTGCTGCTTTGGTTGGTCGTTCAGTTGGCCAGCCAAGGCGAAGGTCGGGTTCGATGTCTTGAAGAGAAGCCATTTGGGCTTCTGACCTTGACCATAAACTCACTAAATAAAAATTCCATTCGATAACTAGTAGATCATTCTTAGAGAAATTAATTTGTTTTATCTTAGCACGTTTGAACAAAGCAATTGGGTCAAAAACTAAAAATTAGACCATTATAATATAAATTTGTAGTTGTTTTCCTCTCGTTAGTGTTGTGTACATTATCAACTTATTTCTTCCAGGTAAGTGTAACATATAAGTGTAATACTGTGGTCCAAATTCAAAGAAAGTTTTTTCTATCGCAGAGTACTAGAGAGAACATTGTCTAAGTTCACATTTAGTCGTTAGATTAGACAAAATAAGTTAGTGCAATGATTTAATTGCAACGTTTAGTATGATAGGTCTACATGTATATTATATTCACGATTTACGCTAGATTTAGAGGTTAGGTCTATAAGGAAATTATACTATTTCTGTGTTATATAGACTAGACGATTAGGGCTACTAGTGTATGAGTTGTAAATGTATAAGTAATTTGGTTGTGCACTATGCAACTAACATTCTCTAGCAAGTAGGCCTACACAGACGTAATTTATGTGAAATTTAAATTTAAATTCTAGAGGTATATATATATATATATACCACAAAACTGTATCATTTAGCTGTTAGTAAATGTCGCATTTTATTTCAAATAAAAAGCAAGTCATTATAATCTCATAATATCATAATATCATAATCTCATAATATCAGTATAATTCATAGTAGAGAGAATTATGACGATTATGTCATATCGTATTGAAAATAAGATACATATTAATGGCAGACAAAGAACACACTGAGCGTCCAAATCTCTCCCTTTCTCAGCATACACCATGATATCTGGTCAATGACACAAATTTCTTTAACTAAATTCTGTTCTTAGCAATTTCTTCATTTAAAAATACTAACACTATAACCAGTCATCATCACCTCTTGTCTTGATCTACTCGACCTTTTCAAGGTTCAATCCTTTATATTTTCTTCCGTCGTATTTATAAGCACTAATTCTTAATATGGCATCTATCTTCCTTCTTCATTTCTTAAATTTATTACTATTCCTATTTTTTTACTACAATTACAATTTATAGCCTATATAATGGAATATCCAAAGAACTATTAAAATGCCGTAAAGTAATTATTCGAAACATATGTTATAGTTTGTCTCTTGTGAAGTATGAAGCTTTTAAAACCCGCTTTGATTCATAAGGAATTTTAGCTAGTATCGCCATGTTCGAGAAGTACATAGGCCTAGTTATGTCTAAACATATTTTCGAGGTCAACCTTTAGTGTTAATTTTCATACTATAAACGTAGATATTGTCTAACGATAGTAACTTACTGCTTTAACTCTAATTGTTTACGAATAAGTAATTTCTTTATCTGCTTTATAGGCTAGGTTCATCATTATTTTAAGTAGGTGTGTAGAGCCATTAACGACGTATCAACATGACGCTATATTACTACTCCATATCGACAGAAATTTTACTGATAACATTTCTAGCTGTTTGCTATTCGGAAATAAGTGCCAATATATCAACGATGTTATATTCTCAATCATCGAACCCGCTATACGGGAGATCTGTTTGTTTCGACGACAGCCCAACGTTAGTGCTGCCTTTACCTTCACGACTACAATGTGCTGCTCTCTGTCTACAACAGAATAAAGAAAATAAAACCTGCGCATCTTTCAACTATCAACTTTCAAACCAGACTTGCGAGATATTTGGATTTGCTCCTATTCATTATAGAGCGTCGAATAGCTGCATTCATTATCAGGTGGGTAGGTTGATTTATTAATGTGTCCTTTCTTAATTTAAATCATAATCGTCTTCCCTTGAATTCGAATTCAATTAGGGTCTGGATTATAAAATTTTGTAAAAAATTTCTAGAGCCCTGGCGCTAACCAACAGAATACCTATTCTGACGCTGATTTAGATCTATATTGTTTTGTTGCCATTTATGACACATGCAGTCCATGTGATTGGTCTATTCTTCAGCAACCAGGATACAACACGGGTAAGCCTTTCCATTTCTAATATAAATCTAAATTAATTAATTAAATTAGGAAATATTTGATAAATCATTTTATGCATAAATAAATTCATTATTGGTTCTTTGCTTTTTGAGCAGACAATGTGGCGACGCAGTCTTCCATTTATTTCTGCCTTCTAGAAGTGCCCTGTTGACTCTATGATGGATGCTCCTTTCTTTTTAAGTCATTTTTGATTGTACTTCTCGAAGCTATTTTAAGATCTTAATCTTTTTTTCCTTGACTCGGTTTCCAACTAATTTCAACATTTGCATGTCTAACTGCCGACATTACCATTAATTGCCTCCGTAACTTCAATCATATATATAACTTGGATACTTAGTCTTCTGGTTTCCGTTTACTTACAAGTATTCAATAACTTGGATACTTAGTCTTCTGGTTTCCTTATACTTACAAGTATTCTTGCAAATAAATATCTCAAGTTTAAATATCTCAAGTTTTTCCATAAATTTTAGATACCTCGACGAATAATTATATTGAGACTTCGTATGGAAAATATTTTGCCTCGATTGTGACTTCTATGGCATCATTTAATGAGTAAAATTAAATACCTAGCTCTACTAAATCTCTAGGCAGTCGTTGTGCCCTACATATCATTGCTTCATTACATTTATTCCTTATACGATCTCTCTCTCTCTTTCTCTCTCTCTCTCTCTCTCTCTGTATTTCTCTTAATGCACTGTATATTGGTAGGTCCATGGTATATAACGCCTCCACTCTTACATGTATCTGTCTTACGCTTTCCTCTTCATGTCCACATTTGAGTGAGTCTTTAAATCATATAACATACCTAATATCGGCCTGCCTCTGCCAGTATTTCCTTCCATTCTACCTTCTATTACCTCTTTTAATAGACTTCCCCCTTTGAATGTGTCCTATCCAACTCTTCTTCTTATTTCTTAATACATTTATTAACTGTCTATCTGTAGGAACTCTCTCTAGAACTTCTTCATTGTAACCTTTTGATGCCATCTAATCCTGGTCATTATTTTCCATATCCACATTTCCAATGCCTCCAGTTTCCTAATATCTTCCTTCCTTAAGGTCCATGTTTCACATCCATACAATAGCGTGGTCCAAACCAAGGTTTTCGCTATCTTTATCTTTGAGTCTTTCTTAAGAGTTTTTGTTAGAAGTTCTTTTCTATTACCGAAATTTTGCTTGTGCAATTATTCTCATATAACACAATAAACTATACATAGCATCAGCAGAAATATATTCAGGCGCGCACTATTGTAAAACGATGACTATGTTTTACTGTTTTAGGATCATCAGAGTCGTAAATCATATCGTTTAACAGGTTTGATTAAATTACATGTATTTTTGCTTTGATAGCAGTCTGGAAGTGGAAGATTTGAAGCTCCTTAAGTCACTGTAATTTTGAAATTTGAGCATCCTTAATACAATTTAATAAACGCCTAAAACTACGGCTTACTCACTCACTGAACTGTGTATTTGTGTTTGCTAAATATTGCAGTGAGTCATAGACAAGCATGTACTAACTTCCTGAGACTGTTATGTTTTGTTCGTTATGTTCTTTCAAGTTTGTAGGAAAAAGATAAAATATTTTATGAATTTCTTAAATTTAAATGGTTAAAAAGTTTCGCTAAAGACCAAGTATTGCTTGGCTGTTAAGATTAGATTCGAGTCTGACAGTTTACACCAGTAACCTGGTGAGAAGCCTCACAATTGTTAGTTTAATGTAGTCAATAGATCGCACTGTCTCTTGTCTCTATTTAACAAATCGATCATTCCGAAGTTTAATCTTTTTTATTGAATAAAATATACTGCCAAACATTTCTGCTTTATTTATCTATCTCGTGATCAGACTAAAGTCGCAGTTCTAATCGTGTGCTACATACATGTAGTTATGGAGAGCAACACCATTTTTGTGCGTCTCTCTGAACAGCAGGGGTAAATACAGTATATTAGAATATAATTGACGCACTGTAAACAATTTCTTATTAACTCATTTTAGCATGCTACAGCGGCTTCATCTACCTGGCTGAAAATAGCAGTTGCTATCATTTTGCACCGACAGTAGCTAATTTCACATGGCTGCGCCAGTACTGCATGAAGTTTCATCGGACAAGTGGATTAGCAGTTTTAGAAACAGCGGCGGAACAGAATTCGCTTGTAAAATACATGGCTACTTTCAACTGTACTGGAGGCATGATTTTATCAGACATTCGCACACAAGGTGAGTTATATAGCCTACAGTGTTATATTTCTTAGCAACAAGTTATATAACTTAAGTTATATAAGTTATAGTAATAAGTTATATTAATTACGGTGCTATATTACTTAACGATATAGCTGATGATAACAGAATTAGCTCATTGTAGTTGACAAACACGATAACAACTTTAATAAGGTTTAAGAAACGATAACAACAACTTGAAGGTGATAAATTGTAGGTCGGATATCTTACAGACATCACATTACTAGTGGTGACGCCTGTAAGATATATTCGACAGCGGATCAGTATGTGCGGGGTTCAGATCCTGGCCTCGTCCGTCAATGACATCGCTTTCGAGTGAGGAATTGGCGTTAACCTTAGTTTTTTTAGATAGCAACTTTCATTACTTAACATTTTAATTGTATATTCTATATTAGCAGGTAATAACTACATCCCAGTAATAGTATGGCCACTACCGAGAGGATTCTATATTGGTGGACTGCGTCAGAATGCTGCCATTTGTTCACCAGTGGGCTGGCAACCAAGAGAGGATTCTGTCTGGACACCACTTCAGTACACAAATTGGAATCAACCAAGCGAGCCCAATTGCCTACTTAGGAGTACTGGGCGGGAGTCATGCATTGAAATGCGGGAAGCTTATGGATATAATTGGACTGACGCTGTCTGTACTAACCAGTATTCTGGAATTTGTGAAGCGCCTGTTCCCGAGTCATTAGTTAATAACTAGCAAAAGAGGACTTAAGAAACTGTTTATACTTCAGTAGAAGATGACTAGAAAAAGTGTATCAGATACCTAATTTAGCGTCGTTTTCGAGATTAATAAACTAGGTGATAATATGTAAATATTAAAATATTCATTTATGTATAATGCGAAATTATTATTATTATTTGAGTATCACTATGAATTGAGTACCATGAAGAGAATTTATAAGAAAAGATATCTCTCTCTTCAGTGCACTGCCAAGTGACAGGTTTAAGGTACATATTCATACTCAAAGTCTGTTTTCTCGCTCCATAAGAGCAATCCTTAGATCAACAAGTTAATCCCTTCACAAAGTCTATGCCCTAACCATACCTTATCTAGCCTATAGCTTGGGAAAAATATGGCTTCTGATGCGGTTTGCCATTGCCTTCCTCAGTTAGATGGATTAATTACCATTTAATCATGGGAGAAAATATTTCATGGTGAGGTGGGTCCCCTCTTGCGATCCTCAGCTCAAGCTTTAGTCGCCACTTACGTACACGCAGCAGATTGTATATATATAATATATATATATATATATATAATATATATTATATTATATACATATACATAATATATATATTATATATAGTATGTACATATGTATATACTGTATATACATATATGTATAAATGTATATGCATGTATATGTATATATGTATATATTTATATGTATATATATATTATATGTATATAATATATAGGCCTATATATATATATATATATATATATATATATATATATATAGAATATATCATCATTCGATCACCTCCATTCCTCTTTAGCCCTATTTCGAACACTTCTATTTTCCGAATATCCACTTTTCTTCGAAACGACCATGATAAGAGCGGAGAATATTCTAAAATTTGAAGAGAATCAAAAGGAATAGAAAGAAACACGGAACGGTCTTATTCTGAGTGATGAAGCTTTACTGAAAGAAGTAATTTAAAGATGAATGAGAGGAAAGACGGTTAGTGGAAGACCGAGACGCAAGATGCTGAATGATTTATATAAATGACTAATTCTTACATTGATATGAACACAGAAAGACATAAGATGTGGAGGAGTTATGTGTCAAGGACCTGGCTATAGGCAGTGGACTGAGATAGAGAGAGAGAGAGAGAGAGAGAGAGAGAGAGAGAGAGAGAGAGAGATCCAATCTCTGTTTAAATACAGCAATCTTTATTTCCCCTAAAGCAGCCAATTTAAATTTTTCATTTGTTAGCTGCAGTATATATATATATATATATATATATATATATATATATATATATGTATATATATACATGTATATCAATGGAAGTTTTGTAAAGCTTAAAATACGAGGAGGATGGTCTCTGATATTATTATGAACTACAGTTGGAGAGTCACGAAAATGAAAAGTATATAATAATATATTCGTTTTTTTCGTTCTATCTGACAACCGTAGAAAGTTACAGTACAGAAATTCCAATAGACACAGCATAACAATTACAGATATAGCATAAACAGTTAATTGGCTAGATATAAGAGAGATGAAACTAAAAATTGTTTTCGATAACATTTAGCACATGTATATTACACCATTGCATAAATCAATGGCTTATACTATTCATAATTACCATATACTAAAGCAGTTTCCTAATGAATATAAATGAGAGGATGTGGAAGTAGCTAATTGGTCCGAAGTGGAAAAGGATTGACGAGACAAGGAAGCGGAAGGAAACAATGAAAAGTTTTAGCTTTGTTTAGAGTGGTTTGAGTCAGTCTATATCTGAAGTCTTGGTCGAAGAGTTGAGAAGGAGAGACCAGACAGAATAGCAAAGATGAGACGTAGAAAGAAAGTAGAGCTTGGAGTATAGTAGAATTCAGTCGGAGGTATGGAACGGGGAGCAGGGATCTTAAGTCCGGGATCGGGAATCAGGGATGGAACAGGGATTGGGGATAGATAGCTGAGATGAGCTTTATGGACTAAGCGAGAGATAAAGAGAGAGAGAGAGAGAGAGAGTTTAGATTGACAAACTCAAGAGTAAAACATAGAATTACTATAAATATTAGACTATAGAATTTATGAATTAACGAACTGCTATTGTAATAAAAGTTGTATGTCAGATTTAAGTGCTGTGTCGCCAACTTATGAGAATTAGATAAAGAATGGAAGTCAATCGTGAAATAGTGTTAAATACAATAATATCAACAACGACAACATAAACTGGAGTCAACATTAGCAACGGCCATCAACCAAATCAATCAATGTACAAAGTCAAAACATTCAGCATCATCATCATCGTCATCATCTAATCAGCGGCGCTGACAAGCACCAGGTAGTTCACCCAAAAACAAGGAAAAATTGGGGATAAACCAACCATTCGCCCTAAACTTTGAGATAATATATATATATATATATATATATATATATATATATATATAGAAATAGACTAATTTTTCATTTAAATATATATATATATATATATAGGCATATATATATATACTGTATATATGCATATATATATATATATATATATATATATATATATATGCAAACAATACATTCTATTTATTTTGTATTGCTTGATTTATGATTTATCAACTTTTAGTTAAACTTTGAAAGATAGAAATAATAAAAAGAGCTTTATTTGAAATTACTTTTAATAACAATTTCCATTATTTTTAAACTCCTACATATTAAAAAATTGCTAACCCAATATAAGAGTGCCACAGATCGATGCGAATGACAAGATGCGCTCACAGTGATGTCCAAAGTCATTTAAAAAGTCATTGTGGCCAAAAATCGAAATACGACAGCTTTACACTAAACCTACGATTTGTTGCGTATTTTAAAAGCAAATGCTGTACAATAATTTGCAAAACTATAGCAGACAGCTCTTCAGCTTTTCAACCATGCATAAATGTATAATATATTTGTTTTACCCAATTATTTCCACTTTTAGTGCACGACTTCCGAAAAAATTAACAAGCAAACAAACATTTCTTAGTGGAAATTGTAATGTAACTATAGATTAGTACTAATGCGCGTGGCGCCTAACAATCGATGAAATTTATCAAAACGGAAATAACGAAGAATATTACGCTAAGTTATGGACAATGGAGCAGTTTAACAGACATTATACGTTACTCTATTTCCTTTTCTGACTTTAAGTCAACTCTCTTCAATTTTATATTTGCTCAATATTGATTTAATTTTACTTTCATTTTTATAATCTTAGTAATCTATATATTTTCGGTATTTAACTTGATTTTGACAATTTGTTTTATATTTTATAGTTACCTTCTCCATAAGGACAGTAATTAAAGTGTTTGGCCATCATATAGGTTCTACAGTATTCTTTAATAAAATAATTTGATTACGAATATATTAAATATAATACGAAATTGCTTATTAAATAATTTGAAAAATACATTATTCTTTCTACTACTGGCTGTATTATTTTGTTTAGTTATTTGTTTATTCCTTCATCACAACAAAAATAGATCAGTGTTAATAGATAGATGTACAATAGAGATATGATTGTGCAAACGGACAATAATGGCAATAGTAGCTCTTATATTCTCCGGACAGGGCCCACAGGGCCTAGGCTCTTTTGTAGTAACCTTCTTCTTCTTCTTGATAATTTGTTTATTTTGCTAATGAAGTATGTCTGTATTACTCATGATTTACTACTGTTGTGATATGATAAATGAATACGTTTAAAAATTAAAAATCAATAATCAAATCAATCAATAAGAATTTAGCATCCGGTTCCTCGTCAGGGACGACTCTTGCAGACTCTACACAATCAGGCGCCAAAGCACCACATGATGACCACTGAGTACAGATAGACTACAAGAAAAGGCGAGATCAACACAGTGTAAGTCCAAGATCCAAGGCAAGCGGGTCAAAATACAACTGAAGGTCAAACCGCACGTGGCGGTGGTGCGGTACTTGTCGTAGATACGCGAATAAGGGCGATTAGACCTAAAGTTTCAGTTTCCTTTGTTTCATATAGACAGCATTTATTTTCTTACTTATATGTTTATAGCTGTGCCGTCTCAATTTATTTCCATTCCTTCCGTGAAATAATGTTTTCTGAAATTCATGAATTTCTTCATGTAACGGCAAGTAGACATATTAACAGACATACTTCGTTGGTAGATGAAGAGGTTGGTAGGCCTATAATGTTGTGCTGAAAAGGCATCTATGCCATCTTCCAATTAGTGCGAACAGAATTTAACCCCTGCAACACTATTATTTTGATTGTCGTTACCACGTACACCTATCTCTTATAACTGAAATATAAAAAATGAAAGATTGTTCAAAATTGAAATTCAATTAATTTTCTTAAAAGTTCAATATAGTCTCACGAGAGTAATTTAAGTTCGATACGGAAGGCTTTCTATTTATATATGTAACATAAACATTTCATGGAATGCCAGAGAATCTTATAAACTAACATTAAATCGTGTTGTGTAGGTTTCTCAGTTAAAATGTCGTAAGCTTTCTCTAACTTTAATGTAAGTTTAAGTCAGATTAAGTCATAAATTTCACCGATTCTAAATCTGATTCCCTATTAATACTATTAGATCTATATAAAATTGCTATTTAAGATGTAGTTTAATATATATAAAAATTAATTCTTTATTAGAAATCCTTTTAATTAAACCATCTTCAAGGGCACAAGGTCAATACTGTTCTTGTTTTGTTCTCTTCTGATAATGAGAACATCATTCGACTAGAATAAACTACGACTAAAAGTAACTTCATTGATCGTCATTTCTATGTGATATTTAATTATTTATTTGCTGATCTATTCAGATAGCATCTAGGGGCCTCATCGTAATGCAATCTTCAATGAAATCGAGTGCATTGGGTGCATATATAGCATTGTATATTCTCATAGTTTTGGATCTTGTTTTTTCCAATTTTAAGAAAAGAACGAAACTTTACAGATATTAATTATATTTTGTCGTTTAACACAATTCCTTTAGAACGAGGTTATCAGTTAGCGTCCATATTTCATAGACATTTTGGACAGTTAATTACGGTTATATCAGCCCAGGATTTGAACCCGGCACATACTGATCCGCGGTCGAGTATCATACCGATATCGCCACTGGCTCCAGCTAGTGGCATTGTCGGTAATGTATAGCTTTTTGTAAAGAAGTAAAGCTGTTATTCTCTGAATGCATACATCTGGAGCGTGCAAGCAAACTCTGAGTATGAATTTGGACATTAGGCCTACCACTTAGCAAAGCACTAACGAGATTGATTCAAACCAGAAGTAATAATTTAACTGACATTAATAGGCATAGTATTGAGATCTTATCGTTGAAATAAAGATCGTGCTAGTGTGGCACATGAATAATTAATTTTACCGTCTATTTGTTCTTGTGGTGACACACATGACCTACTGTTTGGGTTAGAGAGTTTGTTTTTTAGTTTCTGTTCTTGTAGTTTTCGCTACTTTCTCCTTCCTCTCCAAGGTTATTAATAATGATGGCCTTTTATAGCACATTGTCTGCAGCCGACGCGGAGTTAAGAATAACCTTCCAAAACCCTTGGGAATTTCTTCATTGAAAGTTGTTAAGACTCTATCATACAGCGTAATCGTTTGTCAAACTTCTAAAAACGGGTTCTAACGGGGCTCCAAAGGGGTTCATTGTTGCTTAACTTCGTTTATTGGTGACACCTAAAACAAGTGCGCTAAGTCCAACCACCAACCGTTATTGAATGATGTGATCGGAGGCAAGTCTTTCTGATATAAGTTTTATAAAATTCAATACTGTAAGAAATCACTATTCCAAACCTTGCCTTAAAATGTGTTCAGTCATTAGATAACAAGTCACCAAAATGGCAGCTTAGGCTCTAACTTGCATAGAAACCCCATATTTCAATCAGAACTAATATAATTAGAATAAATTTCAGATTAAAATTTTTGTGACAATCATTGATTAATAATGAGAACGTAGCTAATACTTAATTTAATTCCTTGGACTTTTCCATTTCCACCGGTCAAAGACGTGCAAGTAGTGAAGTGAACCTCTAGAAATGGTAACGTATGATCAAACTATTAATATATCCATTAATTTGTGACTAATACCTAGAAGCTGAATCTTAATTTCTAATCAATTCTACCGAGGCAATTTAAACGCTTACCTAGTAGCAGAAAATTAAATTAGTTAAATCCAGGCGAAAATAATACTCATAAATAATGAAGTCTTGAATATTACCGATTATTTCAATGAAATCATTTTTAAATTAATTAGCTAACATAGCCTGTATTGACAATTTTATCAGTGTAGGGCCTATATGAGCTAGCTAGAAAGTTACTTCAGACTGTATTAAAAAAGTTAGGCAAATAGTCTCAAAATATTTTAGCAAAAATTTAAGTAGAGAAATTTAACTTCAGAGACGTTGACATAATTTTTTTAAAGTTGTGTACTTAGACAAATTTAAGCTTACTTAATTAAACATATTTCAGCAAATATTTAAGTAGATAACAAAAAACTTTACTTTGTTAACATAATTATTTTATACTAACGGTATGTCACTGCACTTCCGTATATCAGTGAATTACTAGATTTCTAAACTATTTTATTTTGTAATTTCAGTTAGGCAAGTTTTAGATTTGGATAAATTGTTTCATAAACTGCTTGCGCACAGCCGTCAGGAGGATCGAGAATGACGCCATTAAGTTACTCCACGCTGAAAGTAGTTTGTATATCTCTACATCTATTTGTCAGTTTTTCTTTGGAGGAGACTCATAACATGGCCACTATGTCGTACATTAAGTCGTTGCACCCGATTAATGGAAGATCTGTTTGCTTTGTTGACCGACCAACTTGGACATCAACCTCTCAATCTCGCCTGCATTGCTCTCGGCTTTGTCGGCAAAATAAGATCGCAAATATATCATGTTCATCTTTCAACTATAGACCTGCTGATGGCACATGTGAAATGTTTGGGTATGCTCCATTAAACTACGAATCGTTCGAGAACTGTAGCCACTACCAGGTAAATTATTTGATTAAATGCAATTGCCCAAGCGATATTAATCATTGCTAATAGAGGAATGATCAATGAATAGCTATTGAATGAACCATTCTATGCGAATGAACAAAACTTTCAGTGTCATTCAATTGCCTAATAAGAATATAAAGTTATATAAAGTTAGTCTGCTCATTCCACGTCGATTTTATAGGAAAATGTCTAAATGCAAATAAATAAATACTCTCAGTTTCTAAATACTCATAATAAAATTGTAAAGATGTAAACTAAATGGAATTAACGTACAATAATTTCACATAATTTAGACTTCTTCGTCGGTATTGAGAAGTTTAAACAAAGCATCTAAGGATCCAGTACCTTTTCTTAAATCCAGGTCTCGGATGGTACGTTTTCCATGGGAATATATATACTATTTTTTGCTTTCCTCTATTTAGCGTGTCTAATTTAATATTTTATTCTAAAAAGCTACAAAAACCAAATTTATTCAGATACAAAAGTTGCCGAGGTTTGCAATATGAGTGCAATTTGTTAATCTATCTGAAAATATAATAATTATTATCTACTACATTGTTGAAATGTAGGCCATGCTTACAATTTCAGATGATATACAAGAGGTCATATTTTGAAAACATAATACTTTTCATTCGTAGATTTCTTTCAAGCTAGTCATGCTCAAGTTTCATTACGCCAGAATGCCAAATTAGGTAATTGTAGACATTTATAAGAGTCTCATAACCTTTTAGGAACAATAGGCCTTATTGGCCCTCACGTACTGATCCACGGTCGAATATCTTACCGACATCGCCACTTGCTCCAACCGGAAATAGTTTAAAGGGGAAATAGTTTGCGGAAGAAGAGGTTGCAGCATTTCGCCGCTGTTGTTTAACATATACGCTGAGGCAGTGATGGAGGAAACCTTGGAAGACATGGAAGAAAGTATAGAAGTAAGAGGAAAATTGTAACATGATATAAGATTTGCAGATGACTAAGGAATGGTAGCGGGCAGTGAGACTGGATTGCAGGAGACAATGGATAGTCTGAATGATACGGCATTGCAATATGGCATGAAGATTAACATCAAAAAGATCAAAGTGATGAGAGTGTCCCATAATAAAAGGGAAATTAATAGTAATCGTAAAATGTGGGTCATACTATAACCGATA
Source organism: Enchytraeus crypticus (assembly GCA_905160935.1). NCBI lineage: Eukaryota > Metazoa > Annelida > Clitellata > Enchytraeida > Enchytraeidae > Enchytraeus > Enchytraeus crypticus. The sequence continues at coordinate 489,953 of CAJHZI010000293.1, read as the reverse complement.
ATGAGAAATAAATGTGAGACGGAAATATGCAGCATATTTGCATAAATGCAGAGGCCTTTGGTAATAGGAAAGGACTGTTAACAAAAGTCTAAAGAAAGACACTAAAAGATAACGATAGTGAAACCTTGGTTTGGACCACGCCATAATATGAATGTGAAACATGGATCTTAAACAAGGAAGATATCAGGAAACTAGAGACATTGATAATATGGATATGGAGAAGAATGGAAAGGATTAGCTGGACTCAAAAGGTTACAATGAGGAAATTCTGGAGAGAGTTGGTACAGAGAGACAGTTGATAAATGCATTAAGAAATAGGAAGAGTTGGATAAAAAATAGTCTAAGGGACAAAGTCTACTAAAAGAAGTCATTAGAAGGCAGAGTAGAAGGAAAGAAATTCGGAGGTAGGCAGAGATTAGGAATGTTAAATGATTTAAAGATCCACTCATTTGTGGAAATGAAGAGGGAAAGGAAAACGGAGAAGAGTGGAGGAGTTATATACCGTGGACCAGTGGAAAGTACTCTAGAGAGAGAGAGAGAGAGAGAGAGAGAGAGAGAGAGAGAGAGAAAGAGAGAGAGACTAGGAATAAATTGTAATGAAATCGTACTACATTAAAGTTTAAATGCAAATATTTTAATGCTTCTAATTCTTTGTTTTTAATTCCTCTTGGTTTCATGCTTAGGATCGTCTGAGTCGTGATGTCTATCCACTAACGGGTATGTTTAAATTTTGTAATTTTCGACAGTCAGAATATAATTTTATAAATTGGATATCATACGTTATCAAAATTTATATTTAATCCTCCTAATAATTATTAGCGGCATCTTCACCTTATTATACAAATGTTAATTTAAAACTCTCGTAGCAAATGATTGAATAATGTCGGTTTGTTAAATTTGCTCCAAAGGACTAATTTAATCGGGTCTCAGTTCTTGTGGTTTAACAATTCAAACATTGATTTTAGTATGACTCTTGAACTTGATTAAGATAGTCATCTTTTTGTTGCCAATCACCTTTGATTTCGAAGAAAGCACAGTTGTCACATGTACTGCATGGAACAAACCTCAATGCACTGGAAGTGCCTTTTTTACCCCTACTCATATTCGCAAATCTAAATAAAACTATTATTAAAAATATTAAAACGAAATTTCTTTATCCTTGTAAGAATTGGCTTTTGGTCAACAGGTAGTTGTATCTGAACTAAAAATATAAAGGGGCATCGGTTGTAAAAGACATAGTGTTAACACATATAATTATATAGTCTTCTATTTGCATATGCATATACAAATACATACTGTATATTTATTTATTGATAAATATATAAACATATTGAAATGTGCACAAATGTGTTTAATAGACACAGATATAAAATGTTTACAGCATTATACATGTATATATATGTGTGTGTGTGTGTGTGTGTATGTATGTGTAGGTATGCATGCATACATGCACATATATACATAATTACATGTTGTAATTTTGTACATTTTAGTAAAGTCATTCAAATATTTACGGGAGGTAAAGAATGTATTATCAATGATTTCTTAAACTTATAAACTAAAATCATTTGTATCGAATTTACTGTATTACAGAGAAAAGAACATCATAAACTGTTGTATGAATATATTTTAAAACTGGTATCTTATAAGTTGTTGTAAAGACCTATGTGCATACAGTAGTACATGTATGTGTGTTGCTATGTACAATGTAGAACAGTGATATGTCATAGTTGTGTTGTGTGCGTATAAGTAGCATTGGTCTAACTGTATGAATTCACAAGTAGTTGAACAGTGGATTTTTATTTTTATATATTTATTTAGCATGTCTGAGCGGATTCATCTACCTGGCTGCAAACAACAGCTGCTATCACTTCGTGCCCTTCACTGCGAACTTCACTGTGATGCGCAAGCATTGCATGACATTTCATCAGACTTCTGGATTAGTAGCTATCGAAACGTTGGAGGAACAGATATCTATTGGTGATTATATGGGAACATTTAACCAGAACCAAGGTACAATGAATCGCGCCTGCTAAAACAACAATTTTCACTATATATATATATATATATATATATATATATATATATATATATATATATATATATATACATGTATATATATATATATATATATATATATATATATATATTATATCTTCTTCAGTGCACAGCCAAGTGGCAGGTTCAAGGTACATATTCATACTCAAAGTCTGCTTTCTCGCTCTCTCGCTCTATATGAACACTCCTTAGATCAACAAATTTATCCCTTCACAAAGTCTTATGTAGCCTATAGATGGTTCGGTCAGATGGTTCGGGTCAACTCAATCGGCCGAGAACAAATGCCTCGCTAGGTGACCGAGCCTGTCCTTCTGCCGCGGCTTTCGTTTGGAATGGTTTGACACCTAACAGTCTAAGACATGAGTCTAATTATTTAGCTTTCCGTCGAGCTGTGAAAACATTGTTGTGGTCGCGTAGTTTTTCTACATGAAAGTACTATACACGAATAAATGTTTATTATGAGTATTTTGTATTATGAAGTCTGGAATGAGTGTTGCTGGATAGCGTAAATTCCGCTCATATGTAGAAATTTTTACTAGTTTAGATATTAATTTAAATGTAATTGTTGTTCAGCTCATGATTACAATTGAACTCTTCCTGTAAAGTAATCTCGAAGACCGAGTTCGGCCATGACACTGCTATATAAGTTTTCGTTGTCAATAATAATATTATAGATTGGGAAAAAGTATGGCTTCTGAGGTGGTTTCCAGCTGCCTTCCTCAGTTAGATGGATTAATTACCATTTATTCCTGGGGGAAATATTTCATGGTGAGGTAGGTCCCCTTTTGCTATCCTCAGCTCTTACCTTAGTCGTCTCTTACTTACACGCAGCAGATTGTTTGCGGTTGCCCAATTCTGCAGTGTACAATAGTAAACTGCAGAATTAGTATATGAGTGTATTATATATATATAATATATATATAGATATATATATATATATATATATATATATGCAGTATATATACGTGTATATATATATATATATATATCACAATTCTCACATTTTTGGAAATTAATCTTAGAATATATTTAAAGACACAATTACTTTTTGCCATTGTTTCAGGTAACAATTTCGTCCCAGTAATTAAGTTCACAGTTTCTACAGAATTTTATATTGGTGGAGTGCGTGAAATCGCTGACAACTGCGCCACAAATCTCGGTTGGCAGCCAAGAGAAGATTCTGCCTGGGTACCAATGAATTTCTACTATTGGAACTCAGGTGAACCGACCTGCCATCTTAGTGGAGGACATAACGAATCTTGTGTAGAACTTCTTATACAATTTAATTATAAATGGGTGGATGTTCAGTGTTCTATTACTGCTTATTCAGCCATCTGTGAAATTCCACTTCCAATGGCTTAGGACTGGAGTTTGAACTTCGAAACGTTGGAGTTCTTACCTTTGGAGAGCTCTTTGGAGAAATTCAGCTAGCAAGAGCCAAAGCCAAGACGATAAGCATAGGATACAACATAAACGATGACAAACCCAGTCCAGTGTGAATGAAATTACTAAATGTACAGTCCGATAATCAGGAATATCACTGGCATTATACATGTATAGGAAGAAACATTTGATTTGGTTCTTGTTATTTTTCTTTATTTTGTTACTGACAATTGAAATGTTTCAGTGAGCAAATGCGCAATATCTGTGAAATTTTTATACTGAGGTAATTACTTTTAATTTCCTCTAATTAATGTATTTACTGAATTATTAATTTATTCTAAATAATTAAGATAAAAGATATTATGCATATTGGCAATACGGCATAAAAATGTTCTGGGAGTGCGATTGTAGCCTAAAATGTCGTACTCTCTTAAAGGTATACAATAGTAGACAACCAGGCGTTGCTACTGGTAACAATAATGTGTGGGATCTTGTAGAAAGTCTTGCACGTTCTTGGTATTGTAATGGCAGAACAGCTATTTTTCATCTATAGGAGCCTATCACTTGCATCCGATTTTCTTACGATATTACCTAGCAGTGATAAGTAAAACTATGGACTCAAAAAGGAATCGGCTTGACATTCCGCTAGAACTGCAGCCATATAAAGCTTTAAAGAAACGTTTTCGTCCATATTCTGCTCTGATAATCAGATGCTGATGACAATGGATAGCAACTTTACAAAGAAGGGCAAAGCTGCTATATTATTGTCAACCGTGCACCATGATTATGCAGTCGACTATGACAATATTAAGCCTGAGATTTTATCCTAATATAATGCAACTAACTCTGGTGTGAACAATCTTGATCATCTAGGTGGTATGTATACTTTTTTTGCAGGCGAAATACTAGGCCTTGGCTCGTGAATTTTCTCTTCAACGTCATTGATACTTCAGCTGTGGCTGCTTATGGTGTAGGGTGCTACTTAATTTGAAGATTTTGATTTTTGAACTGATTTTCTGGCTTTTTTGACTGCTTTTCTGAATTTAAAAATTTGTACGTTGTTGGACCTTCTTTTTGCTTGCCGGTTTGAATTTGTCTCAATAATGCTCGCTGTTGTCATTAACGTCTGGAGCATTCTAACTGCTGTCATTATTATTACTATTATTATTGTTATTATTATTATATTATTATTATTATTTATTTATTATTATTATTATTATTATTACTATTATTATTATTATTAAGATTTAGCGAATGTGGAAATATATGCTGCCAGAATCACAGCAGCAGTAGTGAACGCGATCTATGCATAAAAAAGAGTTATTTGCATAAAGTGTATTCACGCTCTTCAGATTGCATGAAATATACAAGTTTATTACAATATTTGCCGGTCAATCTCAAATTATAAAGTTTGTTTGAAACATATTCGGCGATTGACTAAGTTTTTTTTTCATTATGATAATAGGATAAGATGACTAAAAAAGATATAGCGCTTGCTTTAGTATTCAATGAACAATCCCGTGTTGTGTCCGGGATTCTTGAAAATAGACCATCCATCAACTGCATGTGTCGTAAAGGCGACAAAGCGTATACTGGGGAAAGAAACCGGAAACAAAGTCAGAAGTCATATTTTTCACAAGCTATGATACATAATGTATGAATAAAGCATAGCCTTTTGCTTTTGCGAAGGGATTAACTTTCTGTATGTTTGATCTATGTTGAGTGCGCTATCTGGAACGTAAAAACAGACTAAAGAGTATGAATAAGTGGCATGGACCTGCCGCTTTGCAGAAAACTAGAGAGGGGAGAGAGAGAGAACAACATTATTTAAATTTGGCTGTTACATACGTAATATATTTCACAATTAATTGGCATATGTCCGTCACTATATACCGTGTGTTCAAGGCCGATAATTGTTATTACAATACCAGCTGAACGAGCAGACCGATGCTCTTGAAATTTCGAGGACTTGATCAGTAGTCATTTCTTCTAAACCGAATGACATTTTATTTTAATATCTTTCATAATAGGAAAATTCCAGATTTGCGAATATGAACAGAGTCAAATACAAAATGCCCAGCATACAAACACAGGCTACACACGTAAAGAGTCCATTTAACAATTGTAACAAGCATTTAGCTAACACTAACATTTTCATCATGCGCATTTTGGATGTGCCAACTCGCATATGAAGCGGGTCACCCCATATTATTCCAGATGTTCCATATTCTTATATTATCTATAAGTTATTGTTTCAAACAACCTCAGAAGCCATATTTTCCCTAGCTACATGTAAAGGCTACATAAGGCATGGATAAGGCATAGACTTTGTGAAGGGATTAACTTGTTGATATAAGGAGTGCTCTTATGGAGCGAGAAAAGAGACTTTGAGTATGACTATGAACCTTGAACCTGCCACTCGACAGTGCACTGAAGAGGAAGAAGGAGAAGATTTTTTAATTATCCCCGCGTTTATCATCTAACTTTGAACAACGTCTAATTCTTATTTCCTTAGCAAGTGTGTGTAATCAAAGTAAAAACTAGTAAGAATTGTGATATGGAGATTCATTTTGGACATTCTTAAGTCATCAAATTTGGAACTTAAGAACAGCACTCACCAAATAGTCACAGAACTGGCTGACGCCAGTGGCGAAGTCGGTTAGATGCTCGGCCGCGGATCAGTATATGCGGGGTTCAAATCCTGGGCTCGCCCGTCACTGACATCGCTTTCGAGGAAACTGACATTAACCTTAGCTTTTAGCTTTTACTCTATTTTAAATTAAATGCCGTTTCATCAGACTAAGCTTGACCTCCTGAATCGTTTGTCGGCCATTCTTACATTGCACGTGCATTGGCTATAGATATTGACATTGAAATTAACCCTTTGTTATTTCTCGACTGAAATATGCCAATAACAGCGCTAGTTACATTGTTTTATGTTAATAATTATAATTAATTCTTCTATTTATTGACTGATGCAAATCCAGTTCAGGAAGTTCATTGTCTTCCAAAAGATCAGTGTAATTGGGACCATCAAAATTCTTTTAATTTGTAAATTTTAGTATGAAGACCTAAACGCGGTTAACAATTTCAGCGAATTTACAATTGTGAAAAAGCCACCATCAATCACAATGAACGAGAAAATGTTTAATCAATTTCCAACAGTTGAGCTTCGTACTTTTTATAAATGTTTATTTGAACTTAGAGAGAATGGAAATAGATAAATTCAGAGAGCCACATACCTATCTAGCTTTGTTCAGTAAAATATAATGTAATTTGTGATAATTCTAGAATCCTAGTATTTTAACCATATAAAGAATGATCTGTGTTTGTTGTAGTTTCTTTACTATATTGTCTCTACGTGAATTTTTAAGGGAGACAAGTTGTAAATCAAACAAATGTTTCATGTTGCCACAATCCAATTTACAAGCCCAGTATCTTTCTGAAGCATATAATAAAATGAAATTTTCCTGTAATTTTAATTTTAATTTAATTTTAATTTTAATAAAAAAACAGTTTCTGACTCTTATAATAAAACGAAATAGGCAATAGTCATATATAAGATCTATAAAAGGTCCCTAGTGAAATTTGTACATCTAAATCTTTTAATAATTTCTTGTATCTAAGATCTATCCGAAAAATTATTTTATTACCAACGTTCAATAATGCTATTGTAACCGGTGTTTCATTCATTCTACACAGCAAACGTAAAATTTATGATCTCCAAAGGGTAATGTTTATTTCGATTAGTAGACCTTCAAACATATGTAGGCTTAAATTGGACTCCAATAAAAAAGCTGGTAAAGCTAATGTTAACATCATTTTCCTCACTCAAAAGCTATGTTAGTGACGGGCGAGCTCAGGATTTGATCCCCACAAATTCTGATCCGCTGTCGAATAACTCACAGCCAGGAAAAGCCAGGAACTGTCAATCGACTTTTGAGCCTACTTAATTTAAGAGATAAATTACATGTAGAAGACGTTTAACTTGCTTCAATTATCTATTACTACTTCTAGTTTGGTAGTATATATATCAATATATAGGCCTAGTGTTAGTAATTTTCGCTTGATTTTAAATAGGTGCTTTTTTATCAGTAAATGAGTTTCGATACTGTCAACCTCATCTTGCAAGTCATTTACTCAACAGATATAATATAACAGATATAAATATAATATGCAAAACTTTTTACGTATATATATATATACTGCAGTAAATAGAATTGTCCTCTATATTCCATAGAATGTCCAATACAGGAAATGATATTGCGTATTTCCATAAGCATTAATTCAATTTCTCAATATAAACATTTATGTAATTAAATATTAAGCATTAAACTATTCTATTTCTAGTATGTCAAAGATAATTTACTCATCTCAATAATTTTATCATTTTAGTTTTGCGCATATTTCACAGATGTTTGAGTATTTTAAAGAATTAAAACTAAATATGCGCAAATCTTACGTTATCAGTTTTAATAGCCTAAGCTAAATGGGATAAACTTACCCGTTGTTATGTTAAGCATTGAATAATTGCGGAGTGAACGAATGGAAGCAATGCTGAAACAGTTCAAAACTGGAATGATATTTGGTATTGCAATAAGCATTGATGCAATAAATCATTATTAATAGTAATATATTACATTTTAACAATAAATTAAGAATTAATAATGTTATTGTTACCTATATTAAAGCTCAGTAACTGAGCCTAATAGTTTCATTGTGAAATTTTTGCGCATAAATCACAGATATCTGTGCCTTGTACTTACAGCCAGAAGCTGGGTATTACAGCATATAAAATGTTGTATAATTTCTAGTAAACTTTTATATACTTTTGACTGAGACAAATTATTTAATGAACTATCATTGTCAGTCACCGGGAAGGATTCATTATGCTGAGATTTCGTTATTCATCGTTGCAAGTAATACATATTTATATGTATATTCCCTTCATTCCCTTCAGCTTTACTTTGAAGGAGACTGTTAGCATATCAACAATGTCGTATATTCAGACTAAACACCTGGTAACTGGAAGATCTGTTTGTTTCATTGACAACCCAACGTTAACTTTGCCTTCGGTATCTCCAAAGCAATGCGCTGCCCTTTGCTTACAACAAAATACTGAGAATATAGTTTGTTCATCTTTCAACTATCGATCCAGTGATAAAAAATGCGAGCTGTTTGGATATGCTCCATTAAATTACAATACGTCTGATGACTGCACCCATTACCAGGTAAATTCAACGGTTTTTAGTGATTGTAATTTCTATGAATCGCAAAATAAATACTTTAATGATTGAATGATATATCAATTAATCAATACTTACTTATAATTAATTAGTTATATAATTTATATATAAAAAGGTCCGTCAAAAATGTTTATTCCAAGGCTCTAAGAATGCAAAAAACCTGAAAAATCAATTATAGATTAATAGGCAACAGCAAGATAAATCTTACATAAATAAATGGAAGACAAAGTGTTAAGTTTCAAATAGTCTTGTAAGTTTTCAACACAAATCCAATAGCTTTTATATTTATAAACAATTTCCAAATTAATGAATGAGTTAAATGCATAAAACTAGTTTTATAAGTAAGCCAGTTAGATAGTTATGTTATCCATATTTAAACAAATATTAATCTTTTATTATACATATTAAACTTAATTACTTATACTTCCCTGACATCGCTTTAAGGCAAGGAACCGGACGTTGGATTTTTATTGAATTTAAAAGTAAAATTCATAGTGAATTTTACAGTGGAAAGCTTACTACACCGAAGATATGGAATTCTCTTCCATCCACTCCTCGGAAGTCTTCGTTTGAATCATATAGGCCTTACTTTCCAATGAGCGGTTTCATAGACAGTTGAAGACCTATCTTTTCCATCTTTCGTTTTCATCCAGTGTTCATGAGGTGCGAACTACAAGCAAACCCCCTTTTTCTTAATTGGTTTCTCTTTGGACTGCTTCTCTGGATTTAGGAATTTGTATCGTTCTGGACCTTTCTTTCTCACTGGTCTGGATTTGTCTCAATAGTGCTCGATGTGGCCATTGATGACAGTACCAATTTAAACATTATTATAATTATTATTGATTGATTGAAAATTCCTATTGCTTATACACTTCTGATAGACAATTTACGCAGATAAAGCATAAGTTGTAGTCAAAATTACAATAACATACTTTTCACAAATGTGTAATTTCACGAATATTCAGGCTATTTAGGCCTGTGCTGGACTATATAATGGTTCATAAATTGGGTCGTTGTAAAATTTCAGCGAATTTATTATTAAGGAAATCTATGAAACCTATGAAACCGATCACCTAAGAAACCCAATGTTTGCCTCTGAAACTTGATCACTTAATTACTAATCACTTCTGTTTAGGAAATGAATATACTGCGTCTGCATGCGACTTTTTTTAGGCTATACTAGAAAAAATTATGTTGCGAAGAGTTATCAACAGTAGCTATGGTATTTCAATTCGGACCGTTCAGTCAATATTTGACTTTAATTATATTTTTGATGGAGGGGTCAGCGAATGTCTAAAATTAATTTTTCAGTCTTTAATGAAGTGAACATATTTCGCCTAGACTCAAGAAATTTCTACAAACATTTAAACAAATGGGAAAGTCTCAAATTGGAGATTGCCTGGTGGTGTGGTGTAGGACAGAGAGGTAATTGAGATAGTTTATTTGTATCCTGACCCTGGTTAAACTGGGATTCAAGTGATGATGATGATGTGATGATGATGATGATGATGATGATGATGATGATGATGATAAATAATGTGAACAGATTTCATTCTCTCGCAATTTCCCTGTAATACAGAAGACATCAAGTGTCAAATTCAAACTCCTCTTTTACAATTAGCCTGAAGTCGTAGGCCTACATCCTTCGTGTGAATTTCTCGTGCAACCATAATAATATATTTGTGTTTGTATAATATTTGATGCTTTTGTTTCATTAGTTCTTTAAATAGTCTTTATATTATTTTAGGATCGCCTGAGCCATGCTGCTTATCCACTAACCGGTTTGTTTAGACTGCTCTAACAATCTGAATATCTTAAAAAATAAATGACGATTTTTGAACTTCTTGATATACGAGTGAAAAAATATAGCATAAGTTCTACCGATTACTAACAAATATTAGTCCTGCTTCATATTCAAATGCTGTATTTAAGCGATTAATAAATGACTGTTTCAATTAATCAGATTAGACAACTCTTTGGCGATCAGTTTTAGTAAATTTCAGAATTGTGCCAAACCTGATTTTCGTAAGTCAAATTCGTAAAAATTGACTTACGAAATTCGACACACTTAGGCAGCATCAAGCTCGGTTTGTACTCGGATGGGTGACCACATTTGAAGACCGAGTGCAAAACTCAGAAAAACCTCGTGGTCGTGAACGATTATTCTTAAAGCCGCTTCGGCTACATTCGATGCGCTCTTAAGTAGCGATTAGGCTACTAATAACCGTGTAGAGAAAGAAGATATTATAAGACCACCTACGGAAACTAAACTAAATAACGCTGTAGCAGCATATGCGTCATAGCGAATGTTTAACCATACCATCAAATAAATATATGGTAATGATTCGAAAACGCATACAGAAACACATACAAGCACATATATATATATATATATATATATATATATATATACAGTATATATAAAATATACATGCATTTATATAAAAATTATATATATTATATATGTATATAAATATTATATATATTAAATATGTATTTATATATATGCATGTAATTATGTATAGCATACAATTTAGTTCTGCAGCTGTATATTAGAATAGTTTGAATAACTGGTAAACGCCAGTATTCTAAATGGGCATATGAATATTATACAGCATAATATTCAAATGCGTAATGAACATGTTGCTGCTCTCTGAGCACTATGAGAATATTTAGCTGAACAGCTGATTCTTGTATTCATTTCAGCATGTAGAAGTGGATTCATATATCTATCTCCAAATAATAGCTGTTATCACTTTGTACCTTTCACCGCAAGTTTCACTTCAATGCGCCAGTATTGCATGAAATTTCATCCGACTTCTGGCTTGGCAGTAATTGAATCAGCAGAAGAGCATAATGCAATTGTTGGCTACATTGCATCATTCAACAAGATAGGAGGTACTATTTAATTGGAAAATTAATTGATGGATTATAAAATGAATGAATATTCTAAACTAGAGTAATAATGCTATAGCTATTATTGTAAAAAATTATGTCGAATATTTAAGAAGTGTTTCAATGTTACTTTTCTCAGCTTTTACGAGTGACCAAGCCTACTTCAGTCAGTTCAAAACTAGTTCTCCAGAGTCTAGAAAGACTAAAGTAGTCAACAGCAAGTTGCTTAAGCAATACTTCCGGACGAACGTTCTTCGCCACAGAACAGGGAATCTATTCGGCCTAATTTACACACTCACGGTTTTCCTATCAGCCCTTCCTTTCGTATGAAAATTTTCAAGCAGTTGCTTAGTTAAAATTCCGTCTCATTGATCTCTGTTTCGCTATTAGTCAACTTTGACTTTTTGAACTATGTCTGGAGTCCTTTCAACAAATATATATTCATTCTTTCAATACCTTTCCTTAGACCTATTTCCAGAATATTTGATTTCACATCGTTAATAATTGTGACTTTAATTTTTATATTTGGGAAGAATTGTGTTTCTTTGTGTTCAATGTTTCGTACATTATAGTAAAATTTGATTTGTACTGATTTTTGTTGTTTCGATGTTGCAAACGGGAATTGCAGGTATAGAAATCTCCAATGAAGTGGCTTTTAATCAAGCTTAATTGCCATTACATTAATAGAAGTAATTATGAATGTTCCCTAGAAGTAAATATGAATGTTCTTTACAAAGACGGAAGAAAATGATGCATAGAAAACAAACTGTAAATCTACATTAATAGCCTTATTCTTTTTTCAGGTAACAGCTACATTCCTGTTACTATCTGGTCACTACCCCTGAGAAGATTCTTCATCGGTGGCAAGTGTCAAAATGAAACCATCTGCTCTCAAGTGGGTTGGCAGCCACGTGAAGATTCTGAGTGGAAACCAATGAACTATACGAATTGGTATTCAGGAGAACCATCCTGCACGAGTGAAGGAAATAAGGAAGGATGCGTGGAAATACTCCAGGAATTTGGGTTTCTTTGGAATGATAATATGTGTTCTAATATGTACTCAGCCATCTGTGAAGTACCTGTTTCAGTTACTTAAAAAAGTAAATAGCTAAATACATGTCGAACTTAGTTGAATGATTATCCCTGATGATAACTAGCACGTCTTCTATGACTTTCCTAGACATTTTGTTTTGCTTTACGCTGAGTAGCCCGATTACACTTTCTTAGAAGCTACGAATGCTCGAGACTTTACTATCTGACCTATTCTCAATGCTAATTGGATTAGATGATCCAATAAGGAACAATTCTGAAAGTTGGAACTTAATAAAGTTGCCTTACGCTCTTCAAGCTGAGCCAATAAAATATTCGGATGAATTGTTCAAAGAGCTGAGACCGTGTATGCAGAGTTAGGGTTAGAACCGTTTAGAATGAAATTAAATTGCGCAATGTATAGATTTACCATTTTATGAGCACAGATATTTCTATAGATTCTCCATTTAAATGCCAAATTTAGATAATAGAAACTAAAAGAATTGCATTATTCAGCTATTAATACTTCATGCTCAATTAACTTGTTTAGCAAGTTTGAGGCCTATTTGGTTCAAACATTTCGTAATTTAATATATAACTCCTATGAAACAGAAATCACCTTCATTATTAGTAATAATTGATCTTTGACGCAGGCAACTCTTTAATTGTGAACTTTGTGTATAACCGTGCCTACGTTGCTTTTCCGGATCTGGAAATTGATTCAATCTAAAATGAAAAACGTATTTACTGCTTTATATTAATCAGTGAAAGTTATTACATTTGGCTTTCCATAGACGCATTTAAGTCATAAATGTGGCTCTCGTCATTCGGTTGAGTTGAAGAATACAGTGAATACAGCATAATACGGTTGATAAGTTCATTGTCTTAAACTTAGGACTGCATGTACTTGCACATAACTTTTAAAGCCAGCAATATTTTGAGGTGAATCGAAACTTTATAATAATAATAATATTAAATGTTTAGCGTCCGTTTCCTCATCCATGGATCACGTCAGGGACGTCCTGCACTGAATTGATAAAAGATTTACCAGCTGTATCAGAGATTTCCTTGATTTTGTCATAGCAATTATTGCTCTTAACAGACTGTGTGATTATTGCAGTAAATTAGCAGTCAAGTAACGTGGAACGAACGTAATGCTTCACAATCTGGTAATTTAGTATATCATGGCTCCTGCGATAAAACCTGTGATAGAGATTTTAACGGCTACAAATACATCACAATTTTCTATATTTACTTATGTAGGCCTACATGTGTCAGTTGTGCATAGAAATACTAAACTTAAACTATAATCCTTTTCACTACACTACAAGTAGGCCTACTTCATGTATTCATAGATAATAACACTTATAGCTTTAACTTTGGCCATCGGTGGTAGTTTTATTGTAAACTATGAGTACGGTCACAAACTTTCAATGGCTGTTCCTGAGGTCATAGGATCAATTCCCGGTCGAGCTGTTCGGAGAGTCACATTGGTAGAGACAATATAGTTTCAGTGAAAATAAAAACCTTTCTGCTACAAAACGTTCTCGCTCTCTCTCTCTTTCCAAAGAATAAACACTGATATTTTTCTGTTTCATAGGCCTATTTGTGTTTAACAAACTCTTTCAACTCTTAAGTGGAGCGCACCGACACAAATTACTCGTAATATACCATATTCGTTTATCCTTAAGTTATTGTTCAATTCGTATCATGGGAATACATTTTGAAGACACATCTCATCCAATATATGAGGTCTAACAGAGACTTTACCTTTACATAGTTTTCAAAATGTACATTTTCTAATTCATCGAATAAAATGTTAGTCGGTCTTTTAACTATTTTTTAGTCTACATTTGTTTATTTTTACGAAATAGCTAAACAAATGAAGTCACTCTGTATAGGTTTAGTACTAGCTACTTGCGAAACAGAGAGAGAGAGAGAAGAGATAGGAGAGAGAGAGAGAGAGAGAGAGAAAGAGAGAGAGAGAAAGGCAGAGAGAAAGATAGAGAGTCCTAGTATGAATTCCTTTCCTACGAAAACTGTTATGCGGGATCAAGCAAAGTAAGGCATAAAGATATATCGGCTTTCAGTTACTTCCTGCCAGGCTCAAGAACCGACTTTGAACTTTAAGCTTACATTTAAGTATAAATGGCTTACTAGTGACTACTTAGGTACACCAAATTTAATATTAGTATTTGGCATTGCTATTATTTTCTGACTGCTCTTTTGCTAATAATACTCTACTGGCATCATGAAAATTTTTATTCTCTCTCAGATTTATTTATAAGAAATAGTTTAAAGGAATTTAAAGTAACATACAGGAACACCTTTCAGGTCGTTCTTGTGCACTTATGATTAATACAATAAAAATCAAATCTTTAAATCTTTCATTTTTAATTTTATCTCTTTAAAATTACGAATTAATTAATCAATTCTCACCTTCATTTACAGTTAAAACGTCGTATAAGATTAAAATTTAATAATAGAGCGTATTATGGGAAACAGAAGAAGAAGATGCAGTAGTGGAGGCCTCAGATTCAGCGGGTGCTTCATTTCAATCTCATGAAGCAACAACAACAACATCAAAGCTTCGATCGACAGCATATCGGGTTTATTGTGATCTCACCTGGATCATCTGGCTCCCTGCCTTCACCGCACTCCTCGACCCACAAACCTCTGCGAGGGCAGGGCCTCAGCTCTCGAGCCTGGCCACTGCGAGTGTTGACTCCGCGTTGAGGCGCCCCACGTTCATGGGTCACCCGCCGCAGAACCCAATCGGATCACCGGCTGGGTTGATCCGGGTTCTTCTACGTCCGGACACCGCCACCTCTCAGACGCCGCAGGATGCTAAGCTCAACCCACGGCTGACCTGCTCCCACCGTTCGACGTCAACCGTCCGTCCAGTCTGGAGATCAATGCTCTGAAACAGCCTCTCGGTAGAGCTCCGTCTGCTCCCACGAGATATGATCAGCAGCTGCTTGGTCTGCCACTGCTACATCAACAGCAGCCTGGTGCTGCTGGAATGAGGCAGGAGCGCAGCAGTCAGCTGATTGGTGGGGAGCAATTTTCTATGATATCGGAGTTGGTGAAGAGCGAGATGAGAGTGGAATCTGAGGGCAGGTCTACCTCCCTTGGTGGTGAAGAATCGCACTTAAATCTACCATCACCAACAACATATTCGACTGCGGATCGGTGTGTGCGGGGTTCGAATCCTGGGCTCTCCCGTCACTGGCATCGCTTTCGAGTGGTGAAGCTGACGCTGACATTAGCTTTGCCGGCATTTAATTAATGTGTTATTTATTTTTATAAATTATTTCTTTGTAAATATAATTGCGTGTATTTTTAAATTTAAAAACTTTTATTCGGGTCTGCTATTTAATTCTTATTTCAATAAAGCGTATGCACTGAACAGAAAGTGATCAACACAAATGCTAAATGTTAAATGTTAAATAATAAATGTTTAGAGACATTTCAGACATAATAATTGTCTGAAATGTCTCTAAAGGCATTTGTAAGTATATTGTCTTCAACGGTTAATTTAGCAACAGTTCACCATCTAGTCAGCGCTGCTTTTCTTTAAGTACTATGCTGTTTCATTTGCTACAATTCTTAGATTTATACGCAATGTTGGCTCAATTGACTTGTTACTTTCTGCCATAAATTACTACTGGGTTGAAATATGCCATTCAACAAAGGCTTGTTATCATGGTTCATTTGATAATTCCAATTTATACTCACATTTATTGACTGATGCAAATCCAGTGGAGGAAGCTCACTGTCTTTTCAAGACCAGTGCAATTAGCATAAATTAGCATTAGCATTCTTTTAATTTGTAAATCCTAGTATCAAGAACTAAACGAACACAGCAATTATTCAGAAAGTTTATAATTTTGAAAAAAGACACAATCAGTCGGAATGAATAGGAATATCTTAAAACAGTTTATAGCAGTTGAGCTTTGCATTTATAAAAAAATGTTTGAGCTTACAAAAATGGATTTTTTTTCCCACTCAGGCCCACCTACGTTATATTTCTTCTCTAAAACGCAATGTAATTTATCATAGTTCCAGATCGCAGTAGGCCTTTAGGAGACCAAGAATCACAAGTCATTTTGATTCTTTAACCATCTAAATATTATAGAAATCTATGTTTGTTATAAGTTCATTATTTTATGAATGAAATAATTTTAGTCAGGCAAATGTTTAAGACTGAGGATTGACACTATCCAATTAACTGCCTAAGTAGGTAGGCCTATCTGACGCATCTGATAGGCCTATATACGGTAAGCCCTGTAGAAGTTCATAGATTAAATTCTGCATCATGTTCTTCTAAAATCAGTGGCGAAGCCATGGAGTAGGGCTGTTTAAACAATTGAGTAAATAATGCTGCTTTTGTCAGCACTACGATATTGGGTCTTTCTTATATTTTGCCTAATTCTTACTCACATTAGTCTAGAATGGCTAACGACTAAGATAGAATGACCGCATAAATAATTGCTTAATTCTTGTAGGCCTTTGGAGTGAAAAATTACAGACTAACAACACCCTTCCAAACTTCATTGAAAGGTTTCGCATTTGCATCAGTTGTGTGGGTCTGGACGGCGAAATTGGTTTGAATGAACACAACAATGTTGCAATACCACTGCTAATTTTAGAATCCTTTCTTGCTTCTAAAATAAGATATAAATGTTGGACTTATTTTGAAGTTATATTGACCTAATTAAATTATTGATAGACAATCCTAAGATAAGAGACAATTATTAGTTTAATTTTTTTTTTCTTTAATGGTTATTCCGAAATTTCTGTTATTCTGTTCGTAATATATTTTTATTTCTTGTTCTGTTCTTACTGCTATGTATTTTGGTGACTAAAGATCATATAAAAAAACTTTCTGAATACTTCTTTGAACCAATTCATTACTACGAACCAGTGTTTATTACTACGAACCAACAATAAATAATGCTAATCTCTGCTTCATGAGACCCATCAAACTTAAAATTTGCTATCCTTCGACGTAATATTTTTAATATTTAATCGATCTTCAGAAATATTGAATCTTGCAGTAGAATCGCCTTTAGTAGTTAGAATAGTATAATCTCTGACAGACAAATGACTCTAGACTAATCTATGGCAGTCTCCAAGAACTAACGATTTACTTTTGAAGAAGTTTACTAGCTAATTAAATAATCGATTAATAATAATCATGGAGGGGTAAAGAAGAAAATAACGAAAACTACAAAAACAGCAAACTAAGAAATGAAAATGTAGGACATGCTCTATGTGTGTAACTATACGGAATAAGAAATTTAAAAAAGTTTACCTACTAAATTTAAGGATAAATTAAAAGATGTTTAAAGTATTTCCATTACACAGAATTACTTCTAGTTAACTCGTAAATAGTGTTAGTAATTTTTGTTTGGACCTATTCTGTAAATGGATGTTTTTAGAAGTAAATGAGTATCAACGTTATAAATCTCGTCATGCATGTAATTTACTCTACAGACTTAAAAATCGCATATGTACATGTACAAAATTATTCGTTAGCAGCTGTAATATACTACTTTAAGTAGGATTAGCGTGCATATATATTTAAGCATTAAATACATGAATAAATTATGGATGAAAGAATAGATTCATGTCAAGATCAATAATAAGTAATAGTTCATTGCAATATGTATTAATTCTATTGCATATATAAGTACATGTATAAAGATTCAAGTATGAGTTCTATGTACTCAAAGTTTTTGCATCTGCGGTATTTCAAATTTATCTTTGCCGTGTCTTTGTAATTTTAGACACAAACCGAGGTTTATGGAGTATTAGATATTGTCTATTTTTAGACAGAGACTTTTGATTGAGACATATTATTTATAGAATTTTCAGTATTTTAATCCATTCGGAAAAATTCAATATGCTGAAATTTCGTTTATCAACATTACTAGTTACACATGTTTATCTGTACATTTCCTTCAGCTCTACTTTGAAGGAGAGTGTCAACTTATCAACAATGTCGTATATTCAGACTAAACATCCGAGTACTGGAGAATCTGTGTGTTTCATTGACAGCCCAACGTTAACTTTGCCTTCGGTATCTCGAAGGAAATGCGCCGCACTTTGCTTACAACAAAATTTTGAGAATAAAGTTTGCTCATCTTTCAACTACCGATCCACTGATCAAAAATGCGAGCTGTTTGGATATGCTCCATTAAATTACAACACATCTGACCACAGTGACTGCACCCATTACCAGGTAAATTTAAAGATTTAAGTAATTTTAGCAGTTTTCATTGATCATAGTATGAATTAATATAATGAGTTAAATAAAAATGTCTATGATTTTTTGAATTAATAATTAATTAACCAGTAAAAATACATGTTAAATAACTTATCTAAAATAGTTTAGCATTTTATTCGAAAGCAGTGCTACGAATGCTAAATTCTGCAATTCAACTAAAGATTTATAGGTAACAGCAATATGAACCTTAAATGAATAAACTAAGTTTTTAGCTCCTTAAAATGCTTTAATCATTCTTAAGAAATACGTTAGCTTTTATACTGTGAATAATCTTTAACTTAAATTTCGGGTTAAATGAATAAAAATAAGTTTTCGAGGGACTCCTATTCTATGCCAAGTTGATAGCGCTTCAGAGAGAAATTAAACTTACAACGAAAGATTATTAATTTATTATTAATTTATTACTATTTTAAAAAAAGTTAGACATAACGTTGGCCGGTGTAGCAGCGTCAGGCCGAAATCGGTTTTATTAAAGTAGTCTAGTTAGCCTTCATAAACGTGCTAACTATCTCTCTCTTAGTGCACTGCCTACTGGCAGGTCCATGGTACATAACGCCTCCACTCTGCTCTGTCTTCCGCCTTCCTCTTCATTTCCACATATTAGTGGGTCTTTAAATCATCTAACATACTTAATCTCGGCCTGCCCCTGCCTCTTTTTCCTTCCATTCTACCTTCTATGACCTCTTTTAATAGACCTTCCCCCCTTAGAATGTGTCCTATCCAACTCTTCTTCCTATTTCTTAATACATTATCAACTATCTATCTGTGCCAACTCTCTCCAGGACTTCCTCATTTGTAACCTTTTGGGTTCAGCTAATCCTCTCCAATCTTCTCCAAATCTACATTTCCAATGCCTCCAGTTTGCTAATATCTTCCTTCCTTAAGGTCCATGTTTCACATCCATACAATAGCGTGGTCCAAACCAAAGTTTTCACTATCTTTATCTTTGTGTCTTTCTTTAGACTTTTTGTTAATAGTTCTTTTCTACTACCAAAGGCCGCTTTTGCTTGTGCAATACTACTGCATATTTCCGTCTCACATTTCCCATCATCGGTTATAGTATGACCCAAATATTTGAAACTCCTTACCTGTTCCAATTTTGTACCATTTATTGTGATATAAACTTCACCTTTATTATTGGACATTCTCATAACCTTGGTCTTTTTTATATTAATCTTCATGCCATATCTTAGAGCTGTATCATTCAGCCTATTCATTATCTTCTGCAATCCAATCTCGCTGCCCGCTACCATTCCTTGGTCATCTGCAAATCGTACATCTTGCAACAAATTCCCTCCTACTTTTATTCCTTCTTCCAAGTCTTCCATGGCTTCCTCCATCATTGCCTCAGCGTAAATGTTAAACAGCAGCGGCGATATGCTACAACCTTGTCTTACTCCACGTCCTATTTGGAGTAATACAAGGTTGCAGCATTTCGTCGCTGCTGTTTAACATTTACGCTGAGGCAATGATGGAGGAAGCCATGGAAGACTTGGAAGAAGGAATAATGTGCTAACTATATTGGTAATATTGCTTAACTTTTTTTCACTAAAATTGCTAGTGTTGGAAATATTTAATGCTAAACATGAAATATTTTTCCAACAATCTGGCTGTTTTGTCTTGTGTATGACGCTGGGTTCCTAAATTGAGTTTCATTCTCAATTCATAAATTACTTCCAATTTGTAATATTGATACTATCTACTTCTTTATCTGTTATTTTTTACTATTTTATTTTTTACTAATTTTTATTTATTTATTATTTATTTATTCTTTATTTGTTTGATCTATTACTGTAATACTTGTTAGATAAACTCTTAGCAAGCTCACAATTAAGGCGTATAAAAATTGAACACTTAACTACAGATAATTTTTGGGTAAGAGAAGGAAATACTGCATTTGACCTTTACTAGCCTAAATGACAGAATATTCTAGGGTGGAAAGATTTCAAGTGTCTAAGATATTTTTTCTTAGAGACGGTCTTATCAATGTTTGATGAAAATGGTATTGTTATTTGACTGTTCTGAAATATCTTGATTTTGATATCTGAGGTGCTGACTATTTGATTAGCTTTCATTCTTTCACAGTGCGCCTCTCACATTGAAGATCTCAAGTGTCAAAATCACAACTCCCTATTTATTTCCTTTAGTGTAGGCCTAATGGGTAGACTGGATATTTTTATCAGGGAATGACGACCCTGTCCATTAAATGTTAGCCGAAGCTGAGGAAGGCACAGGGGACCACCTCGTCATAAGTTGAATCCCCCAAGAATATTGACATATCAAAAGGAATGTTATAAATGATTTAAAGATCCACTCGTATGTGTACGTGAAGAGGAAAACGGAAGATAGAGAATAGTGGAGGCTTAATATACTATGGACCTGCCAATAGGCAGTGCACTATGAGAGAGAGGGTGTGTTTAGGCCCTTTATATCATTGTACATAATTTCTCATGCAACCT
Organism: Enchytraeus crypticus; assembly: GCA_905160935.1. Lineage (NCBI taxonomy): Eukaryota > Metazoa > Annelida > Clitellata > Enchytraeida > Enchytraeidae > Enchytraeus > Enchytraeus crypticus. The sequence continues at coordinate 468,591 of CAJHZI010000293.1, read as the reverse complement.
ATGATAATAATATTTTTGTTTGTACAATATTACAGTGGTGGAATTGTTGCGGGAACGCATGGAAACGTCATTCCGTTACCTTTCTTCAGATCGGAACGGCGATCCTGTTAGAAATCGTAGAACTTAGTTGAAACGGCGTTCCCTCTGCGGTCCCTTTCATCAGTAGGATAAGATGGAACGGCGTTCCAATCAGCTATTTGCATATTATATTAATTTATATGGGTGTTCAATGTTCATATAAATTACTATAAAGGTCTTTAAGATTCTACAGATTTGCCTATGAGGTTGCGAGATTGTGATAATGACCTTAGTCAGAATCAAATTCAAACAAATAACTAAAGTTTTTATCATAAAACACCCGAAATCATAAAATTTTCACAATTATTTAGCGTCCCCACAGGTACCACCTACAAAAGTGTCTAAAGGGAACTGGGTAGAATGCTAGTTTTTAAGAATAATGGAATTGTTGTTAACGCGACACCCTATAAATTGTTTAATGTCATATTATGCGTCGTCACGTCTTTCATTTTACAATTCCGCCACTGCAATATTGGAAATATATTGTTCCATTTTTTATTTATATACTGTTTTATTGTCTTAGGATCGTCTGAGCTATGATGCGTATCCACTTACGGGTTTGTTTAACCTAATGTAACATATTGAAAATCATACAATTGTAGATAATAAAAAACTTCATGATTGAAAATCGATTAACTTTAGTCCGATTTCACATTCAAATTATGAATTTTTGAGATGACTGGTATAATGTTCAATTAATCAATTTGATCATTTTTGTCTGAGCGTTTGTAAATGCAAGACAGGTTCCTAAATGAATTTTAAAAATCAATTTCGATCTCAGAATAATCAAAATGTAATATTTCATTCATTAGTAAAGCTCAAAATCTCCTTTCCTCATAGAACCTTTCCTCATAGAGTTGGATTGAAGCTTAAGCTTGTACACTAAAAGCTCTATATGCATATGGAGCTCCAAAAATTCGTAGAGCCCTCCGAAAATTGAATTTAAATTTTAGAATTGCAATAGGAATTCACTTTACAAACCAACACAGAAAATTACACAAAGTGGTTATGTTAAAGTTTCATAGTTTGAAGTTAACGTATTGAATAATAATTATAATATATGTCATGTTTTACATGGCAGACCTTTAAGCCTAATTTTTATTTTAGATATGATTAATGCTAAGATTATTTTTATGATCTCGTCAAGATGCAATGTTTTCCTGTAAACTTAAGTATTCTAATAACTTGTCCAATATTTTGTTACGACAACAGCGCTTAGTCAAATCAAAGAAATTAGCCCAAGAAAATTTATATTTAAAGAACTTATTCAGTTTTGGAATAAGATTTGATTTTTTAGTTCAGCCAAAGTTTTGCAGTATATATATATATATATATATATATATATATATATATATATATATATACATGTATATATATATATATATATATATATATATATATATACATGTATACATATATATATATATAATGTATATACAGTATACGCTACAAACCTTGTTCAATAAAGTAACTCATTCCAATCAAGTAATTAATTTAATTAAAGCTACTTCGTGACACGAACATGTAGATACTTAGTGATGTGTAGGCGTACATATTGAGAACTTGAGATATACATGTAAGTAAAAATACTGTATGTGTTAGTATGCTGTATATTAACATAGCTATATACAAAAGTATTGCTTTTATACGCAATATACGAAATTGTAACCCCATTTGTGAACTGCATCTGAATATTTCACAGCATAATATTCATCTACAATTTCATGGATATGATTAAGGATATAAATTCTTTTGTTGATACCTGTAAGAATATTATAATGTTCTATGATCACTGTCAGAATAGTTAGCTGAACAGCTGATTCTTGTATTCATTTCAGCTTGTAGAAGCGGATTCATATACCTGTCTCCAAATAATAGCTGCTATCATTTTGTACCTTTCATCGCAAATTTTACTTCAATGCGCCAGTATTGCATGAAATTTCATCCGACTTCGGGGTTGGCAGTAATTGAATCACCAGGTGAACAGAAGGCTATTGTAGACTACATCGCATCATTCAACAAAATTGGAGGTATTGCACGTTTTTTTCTGACTAAAAGAGTTTGAGGTATTGCTAAACGTTTGGATATGTGGAACTAAAGTAACAAATACGATAGCTACTACTGTAAAAATTTCCACTATTCTTCAGCAGTACAGATTACAAGACGGTTGCTCTAACTTACACGTTCATCACCCTAGGGAAAATGTTACTTTTACCACTTCCTAGCAGACAGATCTGAAATTTTCATCGGCTCAAGTTACGCACTCCATCACGTTTCTCCCATCCGTCCTTAATTTCATATATAAAGTTTCATAGTCAACATTTTATGTATTTTGTCTCAGTTATCAATATTGAGTAACTTTGACTTCCTGAACTTAGATTGTATGTTTAAAAACACATAAACTTTCAATCTTTTAATATCTTTTCTTAGACTGGTTCCCCAGATAAATATAGGCCTATTGATTGATATGATTTTGTTGGATCTCCTTTTTATAGTTCGGCTCTTGGATATAGTTTCGCGGTGTTCACTGTTTCGTAGATAACAGTGAAACATAATTTGTGTTTCTTTAGTCACATTGGGAATTGCTCATAAAGAGCTCAGGTGAAACGATTTTTACTAAATTTAAATTGCAACTGAATTGATTTAAAATACGCCACAGTCACTCTAAGGATATTACTGGTAATTTCAGATAACATAAGCCCCTAACTTTACAGTAACTGAGCCTACAAATAGGTCGAGATGTTGATATTTATGTTAAAAAGTAATTAAATTCTTTTTCGTGATGTTTCAAACGAAAATTTAATTACTTTCGAAGGCAAATGCATTCATTTAGCTCATACATTAAAACTTAAATCTAACAAGCTTAATTGGATCATTTCATGCTTACATGGGCCTACATTTTTCTGAAACCGTTCTTGCTGAGAGAAAGCTGAGAGAAATAATGCATAGAATTCAAGTTGTAAGTCTATTCTAAAAGCCTTGAGCTTATTTCAGGTAACAGCTACATTCCTGTAACTATCTGGTCACTAAACGTGAAGAGATTCTACATCGGCGGCATGCGTCAAAATGAAACCATCTGCTCTCTACCGGGTTGGCAACCACGTGAGGATTCTGAGTGGAAACCAATGAACTATACGAATTGGTATTCAGGAGAACCATCCTGCACGAGTGAAGGAAATAAGGAAGGTTGCGTGGAACTACTCGTGAATTTCGGATATCAGTGGAATGATTATGCATGTTTCTATAAGTTATCAGCCATCTGTGAAGTACCTGCTTAAATTAGTTAAAATAGTAATTAGCTAAATATGCAAATAAAATTCAGTTGAATGATCATCCGCGATGATGTCTCGCATATCCAATATGGCAGTCCTATGTCCTTAAGCTGATTGATCCTTTTACAGTATCACCGACAATACGAATGCTCGAAACTTTATCCTCAGCTCAATTTTTACGGGATTCAAAGCCACTGGTATTGGTTAGAGTCACTGGAAGTGGTTAGAATCACTGGAATTGCTTCCATAAAGAACTATCGCAAAAGTTAGAACTTAACAAATTACCTGACGCTTTTCGATCGGAGCCATTCATTTATTTATTTAAAATTTCGATGATTTTTTCATTGCAAATACACAATGTAATGTATATATTTGAATAGCACATAATGGCAAAATAAATTAAATAAATGTAAACATACAAATGCTTTGTAACAAGGGCTGAGTCTGTGTTTGTAGGGTTATAACCGTTTAGAATATAATTTTATTGAGCAATTTATGTAAATGCAATTGATAGATTCACCATCTGAAAACTCAACTTAGATAATTAATATGTTCCTAAGAATTTTAAGCACGATTCACCTTTTAATGCTTCATGTTTGGTGGTCGTGTTCCACAGATTTAATTCGTTCCAATACTCGTACAATTAAAACTCTTATGAAACAGAAATGAAACTCATATGAATCATACAGAAATGTTATTACAGTAAATCTATTCCGTTGAGTTTAGGTTGCATACTCTACTAAATTACCGAAATACAACTCATTAAACTCGCTCTAATCATAAACCTATACAAGGATACATTCATTATTTTTGTTGCTTTATTTTGGTAGAATCGTGAACTACTACAGTTAGTCAGTGTAATTTGATAACTGCCTCTTGAAAAGTCTAAACGCAGTGTCTTCGTAATGAACGAAATTGTAGAATATACAGTATACGGGTTAGAAAGTAGGCCCGAAGATAGAAAGGCTATAATGGGAAAACAGATAACTTGCAATTGGAAGCAACCAATATTTTAACTGCGTTCTTTAGTGGTATTCATAAAACCATCATCATCACCTTCCCTTGACCCCAGTTTAACTGGATTCAGGTCTTGACACCGTATAAACGGTAAAGTGTGTAAAAATCGTAAACCACTGGGAATCGAACCATGGACCACTCAATTACGCTTTGACCTCTTTAGCCACTGCGCTACTACTATTACTAATAATTATAATAAAGGTTTAACGTCCGTTACTTCATCCAAGGATATTTGTTAGGGAAGTCCCCACAGCACACATCAATGCAGATCAATTCACCCAGACCGCTCTGCAAAAGAAATGTACTGAGGAGAACTGTTACACACTTCTATACAAATTTCTACCTTGGAATTCAATCAATAAAATGAATGCAATTTACTTTTTACAATGCTTTGACGCTGTACATTCAAGCTTTAATTCCATATACTGTGTATATATATATATATATATATATATATATATATATATATATATAATTGATAGGATGGTATGGTGCAGTAGTGGCTGCTGTGGTTGTAGAGAACATAATATAAGCATTAATATAGAGTGTAGAAATATGTCATGAGGCTATATACAAATAGAGCATTAATTATATAAGCCGATGCATATACAAATATCTTAAAAGAAAAGCGAAGCTTTAATAAGTGATAATTCTCCAACAATTCACTGGTTTGTAATAAAATTTCCTTTAGTAAAGGCCTTAGGGCCTACATGAATTATAAAGTTAAATGAATTACAACAATGAAAATTTTAATTAATGATTATATTATAATTAAGACTATTATAATAATATTATTGTATGAATTATATGGTCATGTATTATTATAATGTAAATTAATTTCATTTACAATAAATATCAATTTCAGTAATCATTAACTTCGGTCGATTTCAAAATATTTGCAAGTTTAAGCGAAACATTTCATTGATTCCACAGTCTACTCGACTGAAACGAACTCTAGAAAAAACGTGAATTCTTATTTCGTTCGTAAACCATTTCGTTCGTATTCGGTTTTTTTGTTCTTATTCAGGAACATCGTTATTTCGACGTGTAAACCACGCAACACTGAAGCGACCCTAAACGAAAGTTGTGCATCATTATTCTATTGAATTCATTGAGCATAATAAGATTAAGCTTAAGATATTTATGGCTTCTATACATGTATGTTTGTTGCTTGAAAATCTTTGTTATACTTACAGATGAAAGTCAGTATCAGGAAGCCCATTGTCACTCGACTATCTGTGCATTTGCTACTTGATAGTCTTTGTTGCTTTATTGCAGTAGAACCGTGAACTATTACAATATTTCCATTTGAACCCGTCGAGGTTTTTTATGATAATCTCCGCTTACTTTTCATTTCGTAAAACCATAAATATTCGTATGATCAGTTAGTACCTAGGATGGAAGAATTTTTAGAGGATTAGATGGGAATTATTTATAGGCAATTTTTAAAATTACAGTCCTATAGCTGCTTTTATTGGTATATTTTCAACCCATGAAATGATGGTTAATTAGTATCAACATTTAGGAAATTTCAATTGTAGTTAATTTCCTTCACACGTTAAATAATTCATTGTAGATAACTGCAGTAATAATTTAAGTTCTGAGAATTATTATCATTTCAAGACATTCTTAAATTTGAAAAAATTAGCCTACTGGTAGAGATACAAAATATCGTTTGTATCTTTCTTATCAGAAAGCAGAGATCAATCATAACCGTACGTATGATATGGTCCCCTCTTTCTTCTTCCTATCGAATGTTGCACTCGTTCAACCATCGCGTAACAACCTCATCAGCAGAGTGTGGACGAACCAAACCACCGTCGAGCATTGACATAGGGCATTTTCACACTGTGATGTTTATTTTGAGGTGGAGAATCAAACGAGCACCCAGCATTTCTTTTCAGACACCACCTATATTTGCACGCTACACATCGACCTTGACCGGTGAGAATCTGGTTCAGCAGAACCCAAATTCCACCAAGAAGTTCGAAGCCAGTTGGCTTAACCACAAGTTCTGGTAGCAAACGATGATTGGTCACATCTGACTTTTCCCATAATTTTTTCAATTTTTTTCAACTCAGCATTCCTAGGATGGGTGATGTCAGACGGGTTTCCAGTCTGATAACGTCAATCATAGGCTACACTATCCATTCATGGATTATTATATCGTAATTCATTAAAATATTTATTAATATATATCTGGTTGAAAACTCATTTTAAGCGAATGGTATTAAATATTGTAGTTGCTTTGTCGATTATTTTAATTTTGATCTTTGAACTTGATGCCATTTCATATTCGTTTTTATATTGTAGTTCAGGCCTGGTGAAATTTAAATGTTAAAATATTATAAATAAGCTTTTACATGTACTTCTAATAAAAAATGTCGTAAAGTACCAATTTAATACATTTAGGCTATTTAAGTTTTTCAAAAATTAACTGACATAAATTTATGTTGTTTGACCGATAAATAATATTTTATTGCATGAGAAATATATACATGCCAAATCATAGCTAAACCATGAAATCTGACGTTAATGTTTTACTGTTTCATTGATGCAGTTTTGTTATAAGAAGGCCACTGAAAGGCTTTACTGACAGAGAAATATTAAAGATGATGTCGAGATAGATGCCGAGAAATGCAGATTTGAAAAAATAAATTTTGCACATTTTTAGATGTTCTGTAAGTTCTACATGTAGATACATTTCAGTTCTGCATATTTTGCAAAGTTTAAAATTTATGCATTTGTAATTATATATATTTCATATATAAATACTTTTGAAACTGTATATTGTCGAAGAGATTACGCCTATATGTGACTAAAGAGTTTTTTTCGTTACAAATAACGTAAATTCACAGCAGCAAAATTTCGCTTCTTGTTAAAAAAGAAGTACTTCTTAATTTGAAACACATAAAAACGTCTTGGTTACAATGCATATTCTTTACTCACGAATTGTTAAATTATGTATTTGTCTACAAATTCTCACTAATACATCTTTGGAAGATAGTGTCAACATGGGTGCAATGTCCTATATTAGATCCTCACATCCTTTAACTGGAAGATCCGTTTGCTTCACTGACAGTCCAAATTTGACACTGCCTTCTGGTTCTTATCTGCAATGCGCCGGGATTTGTCAGCTGCAAAATGCGGCAAATAATTCGTGTTCATCTTTCAATTATCGATCGTCTGATCAACTTTGCGAACTTTTTGGATACGCTCCATTATATTACATGGCATCAGAAAATTGTACACATTATCAGGTAAATTATGTGAGCTAGTAAAATTACGTTCATTCGAATTATCGAAAATGAATCATGCTAAATTATTAACTGAATTAAATTAAATAGTTCAAATTAATCATTTCTATAAGTACTTGACTGAAATGAATAGTCAGTAATTGAGCAACCCCATTTATCCAGTGAACTGATAACGTGCGAGTTCCATTACGCATATTTCTACTCACAATCTGCTGTCAAATTCCTTATACAATATGCATCGATCAACATAATTTACCATTTAATAAATTGATATGATATTTATATTGATATTTTTAATGTTGGTAAAAGCTTAGGAAGAAAAAAATCCCAGGGTGATGGAAGGTTATTCTTAAATCCGCGCCGGCTGCAATTGATGCGCCATCAAAAGGCAACGATTACTAATAACCATGGAGAGGTAGGAGGAAATGGGTCTTAAACAAGCATATGTGCTTCCTGACCCAATGTGCCGTTATGTTATGTTATGCTATATGCATTATCAGTACATTAGGGTAGCTAATGCTTGGAAACTATTATCTTCTGAGGAAACTCCATCTTGCCTTCCTCGCTTCTTGTTTAGGCTCCATATTGCGACACAAAATTTTAACTGTTGGCTTATTCAACAGTGGCCCGAACACAATACGAAAAATTCAGCCTGTTTCAGTAATTAATTACTCGATAGGTCGACAATAATTGCACAATCGTCAAATTCAAATTTAAACATTAGGCCTAAAGAAAATTTATAGAAATCAAAATGCAATTCAAAAAGAAACTAAATCGTAAGGGAAAGCATACAAAGCTTTCATTTGTCTGTTTCAACTTTACTTTACCCTTTACATAAGATAATTTAATTTTTCTCTTTTCACCAATTTTTTCCTTTTAATCCAGCAATTTATCTAAACAGCTATCGGCTCTGGTATCAACAGAATGGCAGTTTTTAACTTAAGTATCGGAGAATTGTAAACTACCGTTAATCGGTATTCAGTCAGACTAACATTGACAGAACATTACTGGTACGGATAGTCAAGTTAATCACCTCATTTAGGGATTTTGTTTGTAAATAATTCGAAGTATTGTTGAAAGTTTATAGTTCTTGTAACGCATTCAAAGTGTTACTACAATTTCTAATGTAATTCACTAATTTTGTTAAGATTTGTTCTTGTGTGTTATTGATTTAGGATCGTCCGAGTTATGACTCATATCAACTTACTGGTTTGTAGAACTAAATTGAAGTTTTAAACAATCATACTCTAAATTTACCATACCTAATTTCATAAATAATCACAATGTTGCGAAAAACTCTACAACATTTTAAACACCATTCCAACGGTCATAGAGTGCAGAGATAGTTGATGATATGGTTTGGAAGGAACGGAAATAACACTAAATGCTGCAAATAAGACAGTTACTTTAGACATTCGCTAAGACATACATTCTAACGCTATGCCCAAACATTCTTGTCGATTAGTGAAGGTTAGAACCCCACGTCTATGGTGACAAGAACTAAACTACTCAGTACGTCGCTACAATGGTGTAAACTTGGGTCTTCTGTCGTTTGCTTCAAATCATCATCGTTATACGGTTGTTAGAGCTTTACTTTAAACTGGCTAACTCGTCATCCTGAGGCCGAAAACAAACATACATAGGCCTACGTATATATACAGATATGCGCTTTGTGGTATACTATACACGTAGAATCAAACTGAACAACATTTTGTAAGCAGTGGACTAATTTAACTCACTTTGAAAATACTGATCCTGCTTCTTTAAATAGGCCTACTTTTCTATCGATTACGTATAAAGAAATGCTATAAAGTGTATAAAGATGTATTGAATGTCTCAATAGCACAATGGTTAGAGGTGTAGATAACGTCATGAAGTTTTAAATGGCAGACTCTGAGGTGAATTGAATCCTCGTGGGTTCGAGTCCCAGCCGCGCTGACCTGAGAGTAAAATCTCGGACATTCACTGGACTGGCTACACGGAGAATGGATAGAATCGCCTAACGGATTTAACATGTGGTATTAAAAGTGATAGATATAAACTAGGTAGTTCATCATTTCACTATAATGTGTGCTATTAGAGGATCTTGTTTAAATTTTTAATTCGCTTCATTTAATTGAGGTTAAATTTAAACTAGAATTATTTCAAAATTAAAAACCTAACCCAGCTCAATCACAATCACACCAAAACCTGTACCATACCAAAAATTTCAAATAAAAGGACATGTAATTAATTACATAATTTGTATATTTTATTCGTCCTGGAGGAGTGCACACCTCAGGAACTGTTAACTTTCCTTTTTATTCTAAAGACAAAACCTTACTGTAGTAGGCCAATATCTTTCTGATTTTATGTCCCGAATTAACATATTTATTTTCATATTGCCTATAATGCATACCTTGTAGTTTGTATTTATTTTTGAAATGATATTCAAATTATTCTTTACAGCATGCTTAAGCGGCTTCATCTACCTGGCGGCAAATAATAGCTGCTACCACTTTGTGCCGTTATTAGCGAATTTCAGTTGGATGCGCCAGTATTGCATGAAATTTCATCCGACTTCTGGATTGGCAGTAATTGAATCAGCGGCGGAGCAGTCGTCTATTGCCAGTTACATCGCATCTTTCAACAGCAAACAAGGTACAGTTGGTAAATCTAATGTTAACGTCAGTTTTCTCACTCGAAAGCGATGTCAGTGACGGGTGAGCCCAGGATTTGAACCCCGCACATACTGATCCGCGGTCGAGTATCTTATCGACGTCGCCATTGGCTCCAGCCAATATTGATAATTTTATTATTATCGTACTAGGTTAGTTAGTTATTGAATTTCAAATCCAAATCGGAGTGTACTGTGTTTAATCATATGCATATATAAATCCATGCGTACATATAACAAAGGGAAGGATATTGACAGATAAATTATCCCAGAATAACTTTAGTTAAGTATGAATTAAATCAAAACAGGAAATGCCTAAGAAATCCGGACACAACACGGGGTTTAGAGTTCCTTAATACTTTGTAAAAGGCACAGGAATTTAATAATTCAACTTAAGCACAGCCAGCACCCAACATCACTTTCTAAATAGCTTAGCAGCTTCAGTAGCTTTTCATTTCTAATAGATATTCCTAATTGATTATTAATAATTAATTAAACTACAACTTATTTTAACGGGTAACATTTGTATTTAGACCTACCTTATTAGTATTAAGCTGTAGTTTAATGTAATATTTAGAAGATATCATAGTTATATCATCATCATCATAAGTTCCTTGCTTTCCGCAGAGAACATAGGGCAGTAACATTCCTCTTCCCATGAAATGTTCAATGTTCTCAAATCTTTGATGATCGTGCTGATCCAAGTATTCATGGGTCTACCACATTTATTATTAGTAGTTATATAAGAGAAGTATATAAACTAATCAAATGCAATCCTTATATTATCTCAAAAATGTAATGGAACCGGACTTCAACTAAAAATGGTACAAGAAAAGGTAAGGTTCAATACCAATCACAAATAAGGATTTAAATAATAATAACTATAATAATAATATTAATTTAACGTCCATTTCCTCTTAAAATAACATCCCCCATCACTTGTCACCATACATCGATTTTTTTATCACCGGTCCGGTTGTCAAAAAAGCAGTCAGGTAAGATGAAAAAAGTATATGGTTGGAAGTGATAACCATGTTCTCATAAATTTTTTTCAAATCTGGCAACCTTTAGCGATTCTTTGATTCAATCTGAATTCTTAAAGCTGGCCTGATTTCATGTAGCTCTCAAACGATCTGCAGTAATACGCTCACAAAGGATAGCAAATGGTTCTGCTAAATTAAGCGAATCAGGTGAAATGCTTAGTAGAAATCCAAGATAAAAATTATGTATTCTTGACTTAGAGGGTATTAGCAATTCTTGCAGCAACTAACAGCACGCAGTTATTATTTTTGGTACCGAATGAAAAATCAATTAGAACCTTTCAGTCATGAGTCATGAGGTTATGACTGAGACACACATGAAGGGATGACTTTTTATGATATAGCCTAAATTCAGTCGTTTCAGGTGTAAAATTCTCCCTTTTGTAAAAGTCTTGAACATTGCAACAAAATGCTCTTTAGCAACTTTGAAAATTTGGTATTATATTGAAGTTCAACTAATATACCAGTACAGTAATGTACATCTTAGCTAATATTAATGAGGAGTTTAAGTGATATGGAGTATGAGCCTACAACGATTATCATTCGCGTAATAGAGCGATCACGAGTGCAGGGTTCTTATATCTTTTGTATGAAAGTTGTATTAGTCCTATCTCTTCCTATGAAGCACTCTAACGACTTTAATGAACATCACTATGATCCTTGAAAATACAACACACGGGCTTCAAGTTCATCTAAGTCAATGGACTATTATCATGCCCAAAACCTATATTTCCTCCTATATACCGAAACTCCGCAAGTAATATTTGAAATAGGTTCCATCCATACTATTACGATCAAATCTTTTTTGGATTTTCCGTTGGGTGGAGGCATATCCCACCCCCCCCCCCCATCAAATCCTTTCTTGACTAATTGTATAGTTGAAATGCTCGTATTTTAAGCTAGAAGAGGTAAGCGAGTACTGGCACAACCTTGCTAGATAAGTAAATTGTTGAACTTTAAATACTACATTTATACTAAAAAGTATAAGAAATACTTTATTGTATTTTCTAAGTGGCACTAGCAATATCCGAGCCTCTTCTTTAAAAGTAAGAACCTTCTTTGGTTTTTAAAAGCTACTACAAAGAATTTTTCTTTATAAAGTTTTAGAAAACTATATGCATACACAATCATTTGCAAAATAACGTTTGAGTGATTGCTGTTTTTGATCAGGTAGCAGCTACATTCCTGTAATCAAATGGTCACTCCAGAAGATTTTCTACATTGGTGGAGTGCGTCAAAATGCTGCCCGATGTTCACGCGTAGGTTGGCAACCCAGAGAGGATTCTGTATGGAAAGAAATGAGCTACAACAATTGGAATACCGGAGAACCAACCTGCATGATCAATCAAGGACAGCATGAATCATGCGGAGAAATGCGCGATACTTCATCATTTCGCTGGAATGATGAAATCTGTTCGAACCGGTTTTCTGCCCTCTGTGAAATGTCTGTTTCACTGAATTGAACTGCTAAATGGTTAAATAGACATTTTATTTGATTCATGCCATTGAGAAATGTTACAACAGCCCTGTTGAAAACTGGATTACCCAGTTTCGATACATCGATTATTAATTCCAGAATTATATTTGGTTTTTGCAAAACTAATAATGTTGACTTGTGTTACTAAATTAGTCAACTAGTTGGTCTTAACCTAATTTCCCAGTTCTCTTGGCCCTTTAAAATTATGCCGCAAACCAAGTTTTTCAACTATTCTCTATACTTGTTCAACTAATAAGACGCTAAATTTATATATATCGGAGAAAGATTAGCTATTGGGGAATTATTTATATTATGACCAACAATAGAATAACTGTCAATAAAATATCCTAAATGGACCGTAATGGTAAGTAACATCATCATCACCTACTCTTGATTCCTAGTTAAACTGGAGTCGGAATTAGAAAATGCTTTATCAATTTCTACAGATACTAGGCGATCACCAACCGAATACCTATTTTGACTTTGGTTTAAATCTTATTGCTTTGAGCAGTAAGACTCTTCTATGACACGTACATTCCACAACTGGTCTATCCATCAGCAACCTGTACACCTCACAGCTAAATAACCTGGACATTACAATCGCGGGTAATATTAACAAATAAAAATAATATTATAATAATATTGTTTTTCAAATGGATAACTACCGCGAACTAAGTATAGGGTATATGATCGTCCTAGTGGCCATAGCAATCATGGGGCCTCTGAATATCGGCGGGTTTAACTTCATTAATGACACAGGCAGACCTATCCATCAGCAAACCGGCAATAAGCGAGAGACCTCTTTCCTTACCAAAGGCTTTCCATGATTTTTCAACTAATTTTTGCAGTCTGCTTCGCTCGCAATATTTTTAAGCAGCTGGATGACCTGGCGTAGCCGGGCGGCGATTCAGCAAATATTGCTCGAATCGTTTTTATCAAACCTCGGGTTATTTACACCCGGGGTAAAAAATTCTTATTGTTATAAAAATAATAATAGTTCTATACGAGCTTTCCATCCTGCCTCCACTCTACCAGAGTTGCTTCATACGTTTCTGGTCTTCGTGAGATGATCCCTAAGCATGGACCAGCTGCCCACCATACTGCACGAGGGACACCTGAGAGGTTTACATAAATAATAATTAATAATAGTAATTATAGTAATAATAATCTTATTATTATTATTATTATTACTATTTATTTTAATTTTAACCCCCTAACAAGGGAATTCATTTTTTCGAATCTTGCAATTTTTTAAATCCTACCATTATTATTTTTTACTATTAGTATTTTTTTTAATTTATCCCGGGTGTAAAGAACCCGGGGTTCAAAACGATTCGAGCAATACATGCCGAATCGCCGCCCGGCTACTCGAGACCATCTAGCTACTTAAAAGAATTGTTGAAGCAGACTGCATTAAATCTTTGCAAAGTTATGGAAAGCCTCTGCCAAAGAAAAGAGGTCTCTCGCTTATCGCCGGTTCGCTCTGCAATTAGCCTTCCTATGCCATTAATGAAGTCAACTCCATCGGGATTCATGGGCCCCATGGTTTCAATGGTCACCGGAACAAATTCGTAATACCCTAAGGACAGATCACGGTATTATTATTATTATTATTATTATTTTTTTTATTTTTTTTTATTTTTTTTAAAAGAGACTTTATTTAATTAAAAGTGTTTTAAAAAGCGATTAAAATAATTTCTCTGCACTCCGGGAAGCCGCTTTAGCCAAAGTGCCACTGAAGCAGACTGCATTGAATCGCTGGAGAGCAATAGACAGTCGCTGCCACAGAAAAGATTTTTCGCGCTTATCACCAGTAATGGCGCTGGTCCTCCTGCCTATTTCGTCAATAAAGTCTGATGCGAGAGAGTTGATGGGCCCCAGGGTCTCAAAGGCAATAGGCATGAAGATATAGTTGCCAGAGATTTCGGCATACTTCAGAGTTTTCCTATTAGCCGCGGCCTCTGCTGCAGCACCAGCAGCAGCGCAAGAAAGGCCGAGATTGCTAATTGAGAAAGTGTCCGTAACAGTGACGTCCCAGCTAACACACTTCCCCTCTGCCCATGGAATTTGAGAGACACCGTCTGGACGTTTACCATCAGTGCGGATCAATCCCAGGGGCTCTTTAATGGCTGGGATATTCGCTCGACACAGGGCGCGCCAGATCAAGTCGTTTATGAACTGATGTCTGCTGATTCTGCCGGCACTACGCTTGCACGACAGGCCATGAATGCCTAACACATTGACTGAGACACCAAGTAGTGTAAATATTGGGGGGCTGGGAAAAAATGAGATTCAAGGCACAGTTATGGATAAAACCTAGCTAAATTTCCTTTTTAGCCTTGCCCTGCCTTAATTCATCATGTTCACTCAATTAGATAAACAATTAAGCATTGTTCAGCCTTGAAAATAGCTTATTTATAATTTAGCCTTGATGCTTAAATGTCACAATAAATATTAGGCACAGTCTAGCCTTCATCATAGCTCATTTCTATTTTCTGCCTTGAAATCAGTACAATTACTATTGAAGCATAGTTTTGCCTATCAATGATTTAACACACAAGCGTAAAAATCAAGCACGCCCACAGCTCACGAGGA
This sequence comes from Enchytraeus crypticus, assembly GCA_905160935.1. Classification (NCBI taxonomy): domain Eukaryota; kingdom Metazoa; phylum Annelida; class Clitellata; order Enchytraeida; family Enchytraeidae; genus Enchytraeus; species Enchytraeus crypticus. The sequence goes on along the minus strand of CAJHZI010000293.1, from coordinate 453,199 downwards.
CAAAAACGATTTCAATTCACATCATTTCATCCACAAGGCAGAGACAAAATGATTTCAACAGGCATCTTTAGCCTTGATACCTAAGCTTATATCTAGCCTTGATACCTAAGCTTATATCTATATTAGCCTTGTCATCAACGTATGTACTGAAAGTATGATAACCACTCTCCTAGCCTAGCTGTAAACGGTCGGGTTAAAATAACGCAGCTGTTCAGCTACCTTAAAGTAACTATACATGTATGTAAAAGCCTATACCCGAGGCAGTAGAGTCTACTCTCAGATTATAGCTTAAATTAACAGCTGAATGTTTATATACTGAGCGCTGTAAAAGCTCTAGTAAAAAGACACAGCTACTCGATGCCGATGCTCAGATGTTGTAACTCTGTGGAAAGCGAAAGTGAAAAGCCTATACGTGTATATTTCTACAGTATACTTTCCAAAATTCATAAATGTAGTTACTTTATGAAGCAATCAACATATTTACTGTTACCCAAATATCAAATTCATAGGCAACAAGAAAATAGATCAACTGCCTCCATATGTGGAGGACTTTTAAAATTAGACACAGCGAAGAAGTTAGTTTCTAGATGTGGACGGAGCAGGGTCCAAAACTTTCGTTGAAGGATTCGGTGCAGGAGCCCATATATGGACGTCCCGTTCAATAAATTCCAACATATCATCATAGTTATCCAATAGCTTTTGTAGTGGAATTGATGTATACTTCATGGATGGAAAAACCAAGCATATGTTATATAGCTTAATTAATCTGTAGGCGTATGCCACTGAATAGCCAGCTCTCTTCGCCATCAATACGAACATTTTCTTGGTCTTTGCGTAAACTTTCAGATTGTATACCATTAAACCAATTTTAAATTGGATTAACCTAGTTTCCATAAGCTTACCTCTTTCATCTCTTTTTAGCGCTTCTATCATAATTAAACAATCTTCCATGTTACTTGGCTGAACATATTTTTTAATAGTCTCATCTACTTCTTCTGCAGTAACCAAACTTTTCTTAAGCTCTTCGTAACATTTACTTATTCTCTTTTGCTCATTTTTAAATGTAAGCTCCATATCAATATCAGATTCTGTATTTAGATTAAATATATTTTTCCATTTAGTCATGTAATTGTTTCGATACCTGACAACTAAGTCTCGTTTTTCTATTGGTATTAGCTCTAGCATAAAACAATGTAGATTGTTGGTATCCTTAATAAAATCCTTTTGCTCCGTAACATTGGTAAATCTAGCCATCTTCGCTGTGTCTTAAGCTAATGTACGTGGTACACTGAGTTACACATCAGCAGCTATAATCTTTTTATTAGACAGCAGAGTCTACTCGTGTAGACTCTGCTGCAGAGTCAACAGCCTACACGTTACAGCCTACACGTTAAACAGCTGGAAAGTTGAGCTTCAGTAGTGGAGTGGTACTCATTCCGTGAATAGCAAAAACATAAATATAGAAAAGAAAATGAAAATATAATAAAAATTAAAAATATATGAATTTTAGTTTAAATATATTTTCCTATATATAAAATGGAAACTCAAACGGTGAAACAATTGCGACTTGTCGCGAAGCAACGAGGTATTAAAAGATACTATTCTCTTCGCAAGGCAGAGCTTATTGATGCGTTGTCATCGACATCACAAACAGGTGGAGTTGTTGATTTGATTAATTCTCCTGTACCAGATATTCAACAACCGATTTTAGTTCCAACTAAATATAAACCATCACCCAAGAGACATTATGGCAATTTGCTCGACACACCGGTGCCTGATATAAAAACTGAGATTCTTGCACCAATTAAGACTGGAGTAATGGCAACTATCAAATCATATTGGGATTGGCTGGTAAGCGATGTACCAAGCAACATTAAAAGCAAAGTAAGAGAATCGTATAAGACACTAAAGTCTAAAGTTGAGAACATATTCAACAAGTCTAAGGCGGATACGTATGAAATCAAAGAAACAAAATCAGCATTAAAGGGATTCACTCAGCAATATACCATTGATGGTCGAAATGGAGTGAATGCAGTGTCATTTCTCAATAGCGTTCAGACAAAAGTGTTAAATGTATTAAATAACAATCCTCAGACAAAAGTTAATCTAACACTTACATGTACAATGGAAAGGGTGGATTTGAAGACTGGGGAAATTACATCGTCTGACGCCCCTTTTCTTTCAAAAACTGAAATAATTTTACCATCCACAGATACCGCAGAGGTGTATGAAAAGACTAAACGTAAAATGCTAGAGTCAATGGCAAATTTTCAGATGCGGGGTAGTAATTGGATATTTCGTAGGGTGATGAAATTAGAAATAAATAGCGTAGAATACAAGCCACTCCGAGGTAGCTCCTACATTCCACTTCCCGATGATCTAGCTGCTAAAAAGGCTATTATAAATATGAAGAATAAAGACAATCAGTGTTTCAAGTGGTGTATAGCTAGAGCCTTCAATCCTGTGGATGAACATCCAGAGAATATAACTAAACTATTAAAAGTACAGGCTGAAAAATTTAACTGGAATGGCATTGAGTTTCCGGTTAACTTGCAAAATATTGATAGATTTGAAAAGAATAACAATGTATCAATTCATGTCTTTGGATATGAAAAGCTATGGGTGTGGGGCGAAAAAGAAATAATACCATTAAGGATTTCAACGTTAAGTAGTCAAAACGTAGTAGATTTGTTACTCATATCAGAAGGTGATAATAATCATTACTGCTGGATTAAGAACTTCAATAGATTGATGTCAATAGAAGGAAATCACCATGCAATGCATTACTGCAGACGATGCTTAAACGGTTTCACAAGTGAAAATGCTCTTAATAATCACACTGAATATTGTTCACAACACGACGCTCAAAAAATTGTGTTACCTGACTCTGGAACGTTTATGAAATTCAATCACTATAAAAAATCGATGCGAGTACCATTCATAGTTTACGCAGATTTCGAGTCATTTATTAAACCGATTGATCGGATTGGTACATGTCAGCCGGACCCAAGCATGTCATACACTAACCGATTCCAGAAGCATACACCTAGTTCATTCTGTTATTACATCAAATGTTTTGATGATAGCATTTACTCGCAAGCTCCAGTCACTTTTACTGCAAAGAATGATGATGACGATGGTGCTCAAATATTCTTTGACACTTTAGAGAAAAATATTAAAGAAATATACAATCAGTTCAAGTTTTCTAAACCAGTGATATTCGATGAATCTGCCGCGAAGAAATTCAAGGTCGCAAAATCATGTCATATCTGTGAAAAAGAGTTGGGTAACGATCGTGTCAGAGACCACTGTCATCTATCTAGCAAATTCCGAGGAGCAGCACACGATAAATGTAATTTACAATACAAAATTCCAAAATTCTTTCCAGTAGTTTTTCACAATTTATCAGGATACGACAGTCACTTATTTATAAAGAAGTTGGCAGGTGGACAAATTAATTGTATTCCGTGTAACGAAGAAAAGTACATCAGTGTCTCTAGGGAATTTCTGGTTGACAAGTTTATAAATAAAACAGGTAAAGAAGTACTAGTGAAACGAGAATTGCGGTTTATCGATAGCTTTAGATTTATGGCTTCGAGTCTTGAGAAACTTTCAAAGAATCTCAGTAAAGATCAGTGTAAGAATATTGCAAGTAAGTATTCTGGAAAGCAATTGGATTTGCTGTTGAGAAAAGGAGTTTACCCGTACGATTATGTTAGTTCGTCAGAAAGACTTGATGAAACCAAACTACCGCCAAAGGATGCTTTCTACTCAAAACTTAACGATACCAATATCAGTGATGAAGACTATAAACACGCACAGACTGTTTGGAAAGAGTTTGGTTGTAAAACATTTCGAGACTATCACGACTTGTACAATATATCTGATGTGCTTTTACTAGCAGAGGTCTTTGAAAATTTCAGAGATGTATGTATGACCCACTATAAATTAGATCCCGCGTGGTACTACACCTCGCCAGGACTAGCTTGGGATGCTGCGTTAAGATTAACTAAAGTTGAACTCCAATTGTTGAGCGATTACGATATGCTGCTGATGATTAAGCACGGAATAAGAGGTGGTGTAAGCACTATTTCAAACCGATATTCAAAAGCTAATAATAAATACATGGATGGGAATTTTAACGTTAATGATCCTTCCAAATTTATCAAATACCTGGATTCGAATAACCTTTATGGCTACTCGATGAGTAAGCCCCTACCCACACACGGGTTCGAATGGATGACAGAAAAAGAACTGGAGAACTGGAAAGAAATGAAGTGTATCCTCGAAGTTGACTTGGAGTATCCTGCAGCGCTGCACGATCTCCATAACGACTACCCTTTAGCCCCCGAAATTGTGAAAGTGAATAAAGTAGAGAAATTGATACCGAATTTGAATGATAAAACAAAGTACACATTACATTACGAGAATTTGAAACTGTACGAAAGTATGGGACTGAAAATTACCAAAATACACAGAGGCATAAAATTTGAAGAAAGTCCATGGCTTAAAACTTACATCGATTTAAATACACAGCTACGCACTAAGGCTGCCAACGACTTTGAGAAAGATTTCTTTAAACTAATGAACAATAGCGTTTTTGGAAAAACTATGGAGAATATTGAAAATAGGATAGATTTCAGATTGGTTGATAATAGAGAAAAGGCTGTTAAATTGGCTGCAAAGCCGTACTATGACCGAACAGTGATATTTGACGAAAATCTTGTCGGCGTCCACATGAGAAAAACTAAATTGCTGTATAATAAGCCAATCTACCTAGGTATGGCAATATTAGATTTAAGTAAAACTTTAATGTACGAATTTCACTATAATTACATAAAGGAAAAATACAATGATAAAGCCAAGCTGTTGTTTACAGACACGGATTCGTTGATGTACGAAATACAGACGGAAGATTTTTACGCAGACATATCTAATGACGTCGAACGCAGATTTGACACTAGCGATTATCCGAGAGTTCATCCATCAGGCATTAAGACTGGAGTTAACAAGAAAGTCATTGGAATGTTTAAAGACGAAGCTTGTGGAAAGGAAATTGAAGAATTTGTTGGATTGAGAGCAAAGTTGTACTCTTACAAATTAGCAGATGAGGAGCACAAGAAATGTAAAGGTGTCCAGAAGAATGTTGTTGAGAGGACAATAACACATGATGATTACAGAGATTGTCTGTTTGAGAAAAATTACCATTCTAGAAGCATGAACGTTATTAGATCACGCTTGCACGATGTCTATACTGAGGAAGTCAATAAAGTTGCTCTCAGCGCAGATGACGATAAGCGAGTAATCATGGACGATGGCGTGCACACTCTAGCTTACGGACATTATAGCTTAAATATATAAAACATATTTTTATGGATAAAGTTTGCCCCCCTCGTGAGGGGGGCGGACATTATACCTTAAATATATAAAACATATTTTTATTAATATTTTCAAACCACATTTGGTTTGAAAATAATTCATTAAAACCAAGCAACTTTAGGATCATCTTTGTCTGTATTAAATCCATCAATCTCTGCATATAGATTTCCTGTGTATTTTCCGGAATTGATTTCTCTTACTGTAAACTCAAATCTTTTAGGCTTCTTTACCAAATTCTCCTCTTTAATGTATTCATTACTCTTATTTGTGGACCAAACTTTTATATGGTCGTCGCCCTCGTTTTGCACAAGATACAGAATATATGATTTTCCGTAATTAGTGTTTATGGATTTCAGTCCTTTGACAATATATCTTTCTCCAGCATGAAGATTTTGAAACTTGAGTACTTCCGAGTTTACGTTTTTAGTTGCCATTTTATATAGTCCAAGAAAATATTTAAATAGAAATTTTCTATGAATCTAAATTTTGTAAATTAGATATGGGAATCCATTCATTAAATTTCTTGTTGTAACCCACCCATTTAACCAAGGCATGTTCCACACCTTTAATCTTTTTCCGTTGTAGAACCTTTTCAATTCTATAATTTTCTTGATTTGTTTTCTGCAATTCTTCTGCGTAAAAACCTCCTTCTATCTCTTCGCCTAACGAATCTGTCAATTTATAAGTGATCGGGGATGTGCATTGCACTTTGGATATCTTGTACACCGCTTCAGACCAATTGGGTAGGAATCCCTTTTCAAATACACCCTTAATCCGACTAATTCTAACTCTATCGCCAACCTCAAATTTTCGATTCGTTTCCAAATTTCTATACTTCCTACTGCTAATTATAAATGCTTCGTTTTCCTTTTTACTCGCCTCAATTGGAGTCATTTTTACAGTCGAATGTTTCGTGTTGTTATACTCTGCAATTAAATCGTCAATCATATCAATCCAATTTCTCGTATTTTCCGCAGTAAATCTTTTCCACATCTTTTCCTTGATACTTCTATTGAATCGTTCGACGACTGCTGATTTATGTTCACCAAATGTAGAGTATCTATTGATATCAAGTTTCTTTAACCAATCATCCAAGTTTGTGTTGTAAAATTCCTTACCCTGATCAACCCATAAATGTTTAGGCTGTCTTCCCGACGATGACACTATTTGTTTAAATGCCTCTGCAGTTGTTTCACCTCTCTTGTCTTTCAACGGAATGCTCCACGCATACTTGGAAAACACATCAATGACGTTAAGCATGTATCTGTAGCCCTTATTTACTCTACTCCACTCCTGCATTTCGATTAAATCTGCTCCCCATATCTCATCAACTTCAAACACGTGAACTTGTCGTCTTGTAAATTTTCTGCGAATCGGTTTGTGTAATTCTCTAGCCAATTCTTTAAAGGGTCCAACGTTTCGCTTCAAACCTCTTTCTTCGCTGGACCCCTCTATTCGTTTTTTGACTCAACACCAAGACCAAACTTTGCCTTATTTTTCATGATTTGGTATACAAATCGAGCCATATTTCTTTGTGCACTATCAAATCTTGAATCATTAGCAATTTCGTATGCTCGATGAGCCAAAGCTTCGTCGCTTATATTTCTGCTCGCTGTATCGGTATTTGCAGTATAAAACTGGTCGTGCAATTTACACATTCCATCCAACTCATTTATACCCTGATAACCTTCGCGATTTCTCAGTTCGTACTTTGTGCCTGGACCGCAGTACGAATACTTGTTGAGATTATTAAATGAACCGTTAGGTACGTACTCTCCACGTCTGGCAGGTAAATGTAGTTCTCCAACTGTATTTCCAACTGCCGATAACACATTATTAAACACACCCTGACCCGAGACAAATTTTGACTTTTTACTTCCACACACTCCACAAATAGCAAATTGCTGTTTTCTATTATTAGCAGTTAACCTTTCCTGCGTCTGTGTAGAATCAGTTTTCCTTTTACATTTCAAGCAGTACATTTTTAAATTACATTATAAAATTTTATAACATAATTTTAGAAAACTTATTAATCTATAATAATCGGAGTCTGACCATCGGATGTTAGGTACATCACTCCATCGGAAAGTATCGTAACATACATATGAGTATGTTCTGGAACATTTTGACTAAATTTAAAATTAAGTTTCATAGTCATAACATCAGTTTTGACTCTTTCACTCTGACGCCTTACATCAAAGACTACAAGTGGAAATAGCTTTTTGTAATTCACCATATCGATCTGTGTACCTCCAATTAAATGATTAAAACCAAAGTGTTCTTTCTTAAATTCATCTGCCATAGCGCATAAATCTACATAGTCATTTCTAGCAAAGTTTATTCTTGGTTCATCTGCAGGATATCTCTGATCGTTCAATTCCACAAAAGCACTAGTCAACTTAAGGTGATCAAACACAGCTGGATTTTGTTCCTGTGTTCTTGATTTGTCAGTTTGAAATCCAACAATTATCCATCTAGGCTTTTTCATTCCAGCGTCTCTGTTGATCATCCATTCATACTCCTGTACATCTCGTGTAACTACAGTATGTTGGTCAGTTCTTCTGCTGAAACTTATTGGAATTTTCCTTTTACTTACAACAGACTCTCGCAGTGAAGTTATCATTTCAACTGACGGTTTTATTCTTGGTACCATCCACCTAATATCCGTTAGTGAAACTTTACCTTCAAAAACGTTATTCGCTTTATGAATTGCTGATGTGTCTGACGTTCTAGTGAACCTCAACGTATGCCGCAAATTGTAAAGTACTTTGTTATAATCGGAAATTCCAAATAGATATGAAAATGGAATGTTGAATGAAAATTGACCTGGCGCATCGTTGTTCATTAGAAGTTGTCGGCGAATCGCAAATCCTTCATTGTAATCTGGATTTTCTTGCGGTGTAAAATAATTGGCAACAATGGCATCGCCTGCTGCAACTGCTGGAGATTGTCTATATTTAGAGGACACTGCACCGACATTTGTGTCCTTTCTCCAACATTGATTCAGTCCCGCACTACTATTGAAATCGTCAGGATAAGACAAATAACCCAACATTGACGTAGTCTGTCCTGGAAAGTGTAATAATTTAATTGATTTACCTCCTAGATCGTACTCAATACTAGAAAAGAGGTATGGAATAGCATTATTAATCAAAGCTATTTGAGCTGTTGCATCATAGGCATTGTTATTATCATTTCTTAGTATTCTTCCCTTAATTTTAAGAAAACTCTTAGATATGTTGTAATACGAATCACTTGCAGGGATATCAATTTCAATAACACTAGGGCTATCATTAAAACCAGCTTTAGTCTGTGGAATAAAAGACGAGAATTGAGAACTTTCTACACTATTGTCAACAATTATTGACGATGGTTGTGTGAAAATTTCGTTTGGCATTTCAGTTTCCATTTTATATATATGTAAGAATAATTTTTAAACTAAAATCGTTTTAATCCACTGCCCGATTTTTGTAGTTGTTCTAGTATTTGTTCCTATTCTGGAGTTAGACGACTATTTTTGCTTGCTATCTTTCTAATGAGTGCTTTACTAGCCTCTGTCATTCCGAATGCAGCAATATCGCCTACTGCTCCTAGCATTGGCTTTGCAATTAAATCTTTATTCTGATAGACGTACGAACCCATATCTTTCAGTGTATCGACAAATCCCCGTCCATGTACCAGAGTTTGTTTTGAACTGTATGCTTTGCATTTCTCTTTGACAATCATTTTACTAAATACAATATATTTTTTAATTAGAGTTTTTCTCTAATTAGTAATACAATAGTAAGTCTTTCACCCATCAGATCGATAAGTTTGTTGTCTTGATCGGTCAGCCGCAGTTTTACACTATCAATTTCAAGCCTATTAACTATTGGTAAAAATATCAATTCAGGAGTAGGATTCTCTATGATTTTATAGCCTGGATTTACTCTCTGTGTGAATGTATGTATCATATTAGATTTATTGCTATTAAGGTAATTCCCAGTAGCAATATCGCAATGGACTTGTATCGAATTGACTTTTTCTATATCTATTATATTTGGAGATTGATGAATTCCTTGTGATAAGCAGGCGTTTTCATTGGTGAAGCCAAGAGTAGGCCCTATTGAATTTTCCAGTCCGAAATCAACCATGTACTTTTCATCTGATATAGTCAAAATTGTCTTGAAAATTAAATGACTTATGTTTATATAATATTTTTGGTTAATTGCATCGTAGTCGCCGTTTTCTCGCATTTCTCCTTGAATGGTAGCGTTAATATCTTTTAATTCGTAAGCACCTTTTGAAAGCGTGATTATTTTCCAAGTACTTCCACGGTCGGTGGAATATTTAAATTTATTGTTTGCTTCCGTGATGTTAGGAATTGAATTGTACGTCATCAGAGATATAAATGCTACTTCATACTTTCTGTCGCGATTCAATCTTATTGGAGGATGCAGATATGTAGTAAAATCTGTTGTATTGCTCGATAGAGTTAATTTCGCCATTTTTTATAGCAAGATTAAATTTTAAATTGGATATTTTAGAGAACTTCGAAATGTTTTTTATATATAACATCGTATAACCCTTTGGTGATTACTCTAATTTTTAATAACTCATCCAAAATGCTAACTGCGGTATTATACACTCCAGTGTTTCCAGCTTGTAGAGCCGCAATATTTTCATTCAATAGACGAACCAATTGATCTGGGCTTTCATAAACTATAACCTGGTCTGTTTTAGGCCTGCCTCTACCACGCTTTTGTTTTCTGACAGGCATTACAAGTTTTCTCTTCTTCTTCTTCTTTAATCCTTCGCCAACGAGCTCTCTTCCTGCTTTTACCTTAGTCAATATGCTCTTGTACTTTTCCAGTGTTTTCTGTTGAGACTCGCATATCGTTTTCTCAGCTGGAGTCTTTTTACTGTTATTTCCCAAGAACTGTCCTATTCGTCCATTATGTGTTTGAATCTCCTTCAACGTTGCTTCTATTTCGTTGTTTTCATACACTTCACTTGGAAGCTTCAGGTCGAGCAGATCTAGATTCTCTCGATCACTTTCATTGAGATTCTTGTCTAAATTAATAATTACAGGATCCCTCCTTGGTGTGGATTCTCGTTCAGGAATTTGGGAATCATAAAATGGCATTGCCTGTATAGCCTCTCTCTGATCATTTGAACGCATCAATTGATTAGTAAAGGGAACTAAAATATCACTCAAGTTTTGCTTGTTGTCGACAATCTTTTGTTCTAGAATTTGAGCCGTTTCCTCGTAGTATCAGTTAACGGTTTGAACAACTTTGCTTGACTCTCATATGCCTGTTGATTGCCAAGTTTCTCATTAAGAAACATTTGTTTGGCTTCGTTCGTGGCTTTTTTATACCGATTAATATCATAATCCACCATCATTTTATTAGACACATAAAATTGTTTATTAAGTATTTTTATGTATTATTATGTATTTTTAGGTATTTTTAGGTATTATTATGTATTATTATGTATTATTATGTATTTTTAGGTATTATTATGTATTTTTAGGTATTTTTCGGGTATATACATTTTATTGTAATTTAACAAATATCGTCCACAATCAGGATCTTCCCACAGATTTATTGCAATATATCCATGCTTTCTTGCCCACGCTTCATTGGAGACTTTTTCAAACTCTTTAAATGACATATCTCCCGATACGTGTGTTTCATAAAAATATTTCAGCGACTTCTCATCATGTTGAAATAAAATAAAAATATTGGCATTTTGACGTATGCCATGTTTTTTCAGTTTATGTATGCTCTGACATAAATAGAATACATTCGCATTATTGTGTCTACCTTGACAAAAATACTCTGTCATGACTTTCTGATCTTCATTCATGACGTCATCAAATATTACAACATGTGTTTTATTTGCATCGAGTTCCGAAGGATGAGCAATTCCATCATCTGGGTTGTGAAAAGTAACAATATCTTTACCTGATTTGGAATTCTTTTTAACTTCATCATTGCAATCTCGAAGGAATTTATACGCATCTTGATCGGGAGTCATTGTGTACACCATGATATCGTCGTAATGCACTAATTTTTTCATAATAAAGTTCATCATTAGATTTGTCTTACCACAACCGGTGCTGCCAGCTAGTATCATAAATATATTTTTAGGAAATATATCGTGATGCTTGCTCTCATAGTTGCTACCGTAAATTTTTTGATAAATTTTCGAATAGTTAGTATTCAAGTCTACCATTTTTATGTAGTAGTTATTATTTTAAATTGTTTCTCTCGTATAATTCATTTAATATATCGGTAAATTTAGATCCATTATTCAGTTTATAAAGCACGTAAATGCAGTAATGACCGCAGATGACTTCGTTCGGTGCTTGAATTTTAAATGTGTTGTAATAATTTTCTTTACCTTTACAAGAATGCCGAATTTCTAAAGGAGGCACAAAACCGTAGCTGTCAAAATATAAACATTTACCATCATTACTACACAAAGATGTCCAATGTGTTCCGTCTCCGGAGCTGTCGTCAATATTAAGAATTAGACATTCGTTATTATTAATTGATCCTTTCAATTCATCACGCATTAAAACACCATTAAAATGTTTAATTTTCAATTCTTTGCATTTTTCGATTATATCAAAATTACTTAGCGGTTTAATGGTTTTGAATGAGTTTAAAAATTGGGGGAAGTTTACGCCTCCCCCTGTCTTTCTAAAAAACTCCTGATCCGCCTCTTTCCAAATACAATCCATTACCCCACTTGGCTCCTTTCAAATTCTTGACGCATCCACCGAGCCCAAATTTCTTCAACGCATTTGATAGCGTTTTACCTATAACGGGGATTGGAGCTATTGCGTCGCTGATTAAGCCTGCGCCGAGTTATTGCTTGGTTATGTTTTCCAATTCTTGATTATGTCTCTTCAATTCATTTGCCTGTCTAGTCGAATTCACTGCCGAGCTAATTCCACCTGCCAATCCACCTATAGCTCCCACGATGGCGGGAATGGCTGCTGCCAACAACGGCAAAAATCCTCCATTCTTTTCCATGTACTTTAATTGTGCTCTACTCAGACACAATTCTATTCCAGATGTAGCCTTTTTAATTTTATTAATTTGAGTTTGGGTGAGAGGAAGATTCGTATTACCTGACAAATTCTTTTTTGATATTCGTATTTTAACCTCTCTATCATGATCGCACGCGCTCTTTAGTTTTTGGACCTGACCTTTAGTCAACGTTACACCATAGCTTGTATACTTTGACATTTTTATATAACATTAAAATTTTTATTATAAAATGAGTACTATATCGAAAACTGGTGGCAAATCGCATTCAACAACTGGTGATTTGATGGAGCATGTAGACTCAGTTTTCAGACCAATTGTCAAGCTTGTTGATAGACTCGACAGTACAAAAGTTGACAAATCTGGAGGAGATATCACTGGAGACATTAATAGGAGCAACAATAGAATTTTAAATGTTAAACATCCTCCAGAAACCGATGTGGACGTCATCACAAAGGGGTACTGCGATCGTTATGTTAACCAATTTGATGATAATTTGAGAGTAGGTATCCTAAAAGAAGTAGAACAAAACGTAGTTGCTAATGACATTGCTCTACAAAAAAATATTGATATGAAACTCAGTGTTAATGGTGGTTCATTGAATGGAGATGTTGATATGAGCAACAATAGAATTTTCAATGTTAAGCAACCTCCAGAAAGTGATTTGGATGTCGTTACAAAGAGGTACTGCGATAGTTTTGTTAACGAATTTGGACAAAATTTAAGATTAGATATCTTAAAGGATGTAGAACGAGATGTTGTTGCTAATGACATTGCTCTACAAAAAAATATTGATATGAAACTCAGTGTTAATGGTGGTTCATTGAATGGAGATGTTGATATGAAGCATAATTTAATTTTTAATGTTGGTTTCCCCAGTCAAACATTTGATGTGGTAAACAAGAAGTATCTACAGATTGCTAGCATGAAAGATAATGTTGATTTTAAGAAATTAATGGCTATTTGTTTTCATCTTTTAGCTATTATGACAAAATATTCTGGGGAACTAAGCGAAATCAATAATTACAGGGAAGAATTTCAAAGAAAATATACATATTTGGAAAATATTAACTCGAGACATATGAAATTGTATAATGGCGAAGAAATTCATTCTGACGTGGGAGGAATTCTTTCACCGTTTACTACTGATTTAAAATGTTTACTTTTAACAATAATTGAAGAATTACCGAGAAAAATATTTATGGATTTGAAAATGTATCTAGTTCGTGCTAAATTAATAACATCACCTGAACAGGATACACCTTTAATGAAAATTAGACAATTTATTTTAAAATTTATGAGGGATATATATCAAATTAGAAAGAATTCAAACTTAGAAATTGTAGATCCACTTAGAAATAATTTAGACTTGGAATCATTATTACAAAAAAGTCTGATGCTTGTTGATTTAGGATTTCATTATGTTTCAGATATGCTGCTAGAGAAATTTGTGTTTTAAGCCATCAATTGCGATCTTTAAATTTGTTAATAAATGTATTAACAAATTTTTATGTGAATTCAGAAATAATTTGATTATAGGCTGCCTCAGCAAGATTTCCGTTACAGGAGACAACAAAGTCAAATCTTTCATTAAGTTTATTTAGTTTTTCAATTTCTGTATTTAGTTTATTACTTTTAGCTTGAAAATTAAATTTATTGGCGAAGGCTGTCAATATACCGCTTGAAGTGGATAACACTATTATAGCAACGGGTGGAATTACAACAGCTGTAGCAGTTGCAGCTAGCACTGCGGAAATTACGATCGAAGCCACCGCGGTAGTGTAGGAAAGTGTTTTTATAATCTTTCGCTTTTTCTTTAGTTTTTTAACAACTGTTTGCCTTTCTTCAAGCTTTCTAATTAAAAATGCTTTCAGTTTACTTGAAAGCGTAGTACCATCAACGGTGTCTAACATTTTATTATTTGCAATTATTATTTTAACATAAAACATTTACAAACGAGAAAATTATTTGTTTATTGTTTGTAAATTTTGAATTTTATTTAAATATTTTTTCTTACATATATAAAATGAAATACTCGGCCGCCGAATTGAGACAAATGTTGATCGATGCTGAAATCACACCAGCTCTACGTGCTGGAAAAACAGAGTTGTTGTTTATGACTTTTGAAAATGGACTTTTGAAGAGAGAAGAAGTGTTTCCTCCAAAGGATGAAGATACGACAACAAGAAAGAGAGGAAGACCTAGAAAATATCCACTAAAAGAGGTTGATCCACAAAATGAAGAAGACAAACATAGAAGAGAAAGAGGAAGACCAAGAAAATATCCACTAAAAGAGGTTCAACCAAAAAAGATTATAGACCCGAGGCATGAGTACTTGAGAGGTATAAGAAATAACCCTAGACCTGTCAGATATGAAAATAATGATACTGGAGAAGTTAAAGAATTTAAGTCTTTATATGAAGCTGTTAAAAAAACTAAACGCAGTATAATATTCCTTACAAGAAACAATGGAAAGATTGTTAATGGATGTCATAAATTTACAATCATTAAATGAATGTTTCAATAGTATATTTACTATTAAGACAGGCTGTGACCATAATTGTGTTGATGATACAATGGTTATCATACTTTCAGTACATACGTTGATGACAAGTCTAATATAGATATAAGCTTAGGTATCAAGGCTAAAGATGCCTATTGAAATCATTTTGTCTCTGCCTTGTGGATGAAATGATGTGAATTGAAATCGTTTTTGTCCTCGTGAGCTGTGGGCGTGCTTGATTTTTACGCTTGTGTGTTAAATCATTGATAGGCAAAACTATGCTTCAATAGTAATTGTACTGATTTCAAGGCAGACAATAGAAATGAGCTATGATGAAGGCTAGACTGTGCCTAATATTTATTGTGACATTTAAGCATCAAGGCTAAATTATAAATAAGCTATTTTCAAGGCTGAACAATGCTTAATTGTTTATCTAATTGAGTGAACATGATGAATTAAGGCAGGGCAAGGCTAAAAAGGAAATTTAGCTAGGTTTTATCCATAACTGTGCCTTGAATCTCATTTTTTCCCAGCCCCCCAATATTTACACTACTACACCACAAATGCAGTTGTGTGGCTCACATAAGGTAGTGCCCAGACGAAGACCGGCCGCGACCCTGACTGCTTCGTCGTCCAGACGGAGGCCGCATGATGAGATTGGTAAAGCCTTGATCCAGTCTCCACTATGGGGGGCCGACAATGCGAGCAGCCGCGCCTTTTCTTGTGGCAAAAGCGGCTTCGCAAGGAGTTCCGTGTGCAAAGCAGTAGTGACCTTCGAGTCCCAAGCCTTCATGCTATTAGCCATCATACCGATTGGAGGTTCGGATGTGGACAGAGCAGTCCAAATGCCCTGAATCCTGGATATCTCCAAGTCGGGAATTTGAAAGAATCCGGAAAGGATTGAATCCTGTAGAACGCCAGTCCCCGCGGCTGAAGCCAAAAAGGCAGAAGGTGCCAGCGACGAGACAGAGCGTATACCCAATCCTCCGTAGCATATTGGCAGGCTAGCCTGAATCCATTGAGCTTCGTTAACATTAATATTAACGATGCTACTGAGCGACTTTCGCATGATGGAATCATAATTCTGCAATGCTGGATGACCCGCACATGGAGAGGCACGCAATATGTATATGAGTTTTGAAGAACCTACACAGCTCCGCAATATCGTTAGAGCGTCGTGTGCGGAGATGAGCTTCAACCAGCTCGCGGCTCTCTCTAGTTTAGAGCACTGAGTATTGAGAGCCAAATCCATAGCTTGACCCGTTTGCAATGGAGCTCCAAGTAGACTGGCTTCGACAGGCTTTACACGAATGAATGAATGTATTGATGGCCGGAAAGTTACTGTCGGATCGAGTGGTAATGAGCTCACATTTATTTATATTCAGGCTTAGCCCCTAAGCCTTTCCCGCAACCATCAGCCTTGAGATATCATCCGCCACGGTAGACCCCGCCCACAGTTATGTCGTCTAAGTAACCTATTTTCAGAGAAGAAGATAGCGACTGGAGCAACGGGTGTATTGTCAAACTGAACAGGAGAGGGCCCAAAGGGTCACCCTGTTGTACCCCTCGCTAGACATGATCACCCGTTGACCGAAACGTAGAACACTTGGGTCTTCATAGGACAGACGGCAGAAAGGCCCCAGCTCAGGTAATGAAGAGTCTACAGCTTCTAGCATGGGAACCCTTTTCAGGGAGTTGAAAGCGTTGCAAAAAGTCCAGTTTAGCCACTACCCAATCGTCTGGCATGCTGCTAATGAATCGTCGGGTGGCATGCAGGGCGGCTTCACATCCTCCTTTGACACCCACGCCTACCTGGATAGGTTGAAGAGAGAGCCTGTCTAGGGCGAAGGAATTAGCACATTTGGCAGCGATCCTGCGCCAAGAGTAGCCCATAGCAATCGGCGGTCTAAGCCCGCCTGTCTTTTTGTTCAGAGCAATCAGGTTGGCTCCAAAAAGAAACGGCTTGACTTCCTGGTGACATTTACCCAGCAAGAGGAGATTTACAAAACCGGTAATGGCTGTTAGAGTCTCCCTGCCCATTATGGGGCACGTCATCAGCTGCAGGATGTGCTGTGGCCTCAGACCATCCGGGCCCCCAGAAGAACCGGCGGGGAAACTTTTCACGGCTTTCATTACCTCCGCTTCAGTGACTTAGAGCGTATTCGTTTGGGGAGAGGCTGAGCTAAGAAGACTTCGGGGTGTACTGTCCGCTGATGGATGTTTCAGACTCAGCTCTCTGTATGTTTCATCATTATTCGGGGCCAGCGACTCTTCTGAGCACAGGATTCGCACGGCTGCTCTTAAATTTCCGTCTTCGATCTTTGAGGTCACTATGGATCGGAGGGATTCCTCAGGAGTACGCGGCCTGGAAGATTTGCGAAACTTCGCTCTTTAGTCATCTGAAACAGGAACGTCCACCCCGGACACTCTTTTGCGAATCAAGGACGCCATATTGTGCCTTTTCCCTGTTCTTTTAGGTGCTAGCAATATGTCTTCGC
Source organism: Enchytraeus crypticus (assembly GCA_905160935.1). Taxonomy (NCBI): domain Eukaryota; kingdom Metazoa; phylum Annelida; class Clitellata; order Enchytraeida; family Enchytraeidae; genus Enchytraeus; species Enchytraeus crypticus. The sequence continues at coordinate 435,779 of CAJHZI010000293.1, read as the reverse complement.
CAATGGCAAGAAGAGATTTCCATGCTTCTAAGTCGTCCACGCACTTAGAGATTCTATCAAGTATATTTATCAAGTAGGTGGCGCAAGTGGCTCGAACAGATTTAGGAATATGCTTGATAGTACCACTGGTAAGGTTGGGATGAGCAAATACTGTAGCTGCATCAGAAGGATGGCGTATCGGGGGGATGCTGTTTGATGGAAATACGGGTGGATGGTGGTCCTCATCCCTTACATCACTAGAGGAGCGTTGTGATGAGAATGTCCCCTGAGCTTCAATTGGGGGCTTGTGAGACCCTAGGCACCGGTTGTCACGGGGGCCATGTAGGTGAACAGACCCGTCTCTAATGTGCAACTGAAACACTTCTAAGCACACACTGCAAGTACCGTTTCTCTTGTTAGCATCCTGAGACAGAGACCATGTATGCTTGCGAGGCGGCATTCAAGCGTGAAGTTATAAACAGCACCGTGAATATCGAGTCTATTTATAGCCTTGGGAAATCCTGTAAACACATTCACACCTGTAGCTCATAACTGACTCCAAATTTTGACGAAATGGCAGAAAAAGCGAAAAACTCTTGGCGAGCGGATGAATTACTGAAGCTCAATCCTTCTGTTGGCAGAATGACGAGGGCTGGAGTTGGCTAATAAATAATAAAAATCGCGAAAAGCAATGTTAAGTGCGCGAAAGGTAAACAAACGCAGCCAGCAAGGACCTTCCAGATCAGAGATTTGTGATAATTTATTATTATTATTATTACTATTATTACTATTACTATTATTATTTTTCTATTTTTTCAAATTTTACCCCCGTGTAAAGAACCTGGGGTTTGATAAAAACGATTCAAGCAATACGTGCTGAATCGCCGCCCGGCTACTCGAGGTCATCAATCGGCTTAAAAGATACATTAGTAAATTATTATTATTTAATTAATAATATTATTAAATTAATAATGATTAATAAATTAATTATTATTACTATTATTATTAATTATTTATTATTCTTAAATTAATAATGATAAATTATTATTATTATTATTATTATTAACAAATAGTAATAAGAACAACAGCAACAAATAATAATAATAATAAATATTAGTAGCAAATGTTAAATTATTGATCTGAAACACTAACGCATTGAAAATTAAGGTTAAAATATAGTAGTAACTAGGAGTTGTAGTTCTTTGAACCAAGTAGCTCAAGGCTGCAATTTGCAATTCTAAGAACCTTCTTCGACATCTAGAAAAAATACTCCACAGACACAGATGTAAGACCAACAAACAGAGAGAGTCAACTTGATCTAAGGTTGAAATATGAGTGACTGCAAATAACCTGAATATTAAAGATAATTCATATTAAAGATAGATTTAAATACGATTAGTCACACAATGCTGCGTGATGATGCATATTGCCGTTTAATATTATTTAGTAGGTTGGCTACTTTACGACGACGCTAGCACAATGCTAGCACAATGCTAGCCAAATAGGTTCATTCGGCTGACAAACTGATTTTTTTATGAACGTCATAGACTACATCACTTAACTGCCATTTTAGTAATTTTAAACGCCTAAATATAGCTCAGTGTCATACGACTTTAAAGGATACTTTCAGAGGTCATGGAATCCATTCTCGGTGATACGATAAAAGAATAAATTATGATGATAATGATGATGATATGCACATTCCTGATACCTCATCGACATTTACTAAATTCGTTATAATTTTCAGTTTCTTGTAGGATATGATTTTTAAACGCTTTTGAAAAATAGTCAGTCAAACCTTTTCTAGATTGTTTCTCTTGTCCCTGGTGAAATTTAGAGCAAATTTACCAGTTATTTAAAATCTGAATCTAACCAAATACTTATTGAATTTTAGCAATTATTTCAACAAATATTGGTTGAAATAGTTGAGAAATCTGGGCTAATTTTATTCGGACCTATGTATAGAAGGAATTGAATCTCCAAAGTCCCTCAATCTCCACAGTCCTTTACTCTGTGTTCGTTTGCATTCACTAGGTCCACACAGTAATATAAGTTTTAACCAATTCCTCTCCGTACCGATTTTGGGCTTCTGACTTGAGCAATATCATCTATTAAACTATTGACTAATTATATACTAGTAGTTAATAAGTATTTAGAAAGCGACTTCAACAGCAAATATAATTAAGCAACATACGATTTTTATTCCACTAAGTTATCAACAATCGGTCAGTTGATAAATGATTTATGTTTTTATTTCACTCTCTATATAGAACACTCCATAGATCTACAAGTTAATCCTTTCACTAAAGGCTATGCCCTACCCATACCTTATTAAGCCTATAGCTTGAACAATATGGCTCCTGAGGTGGTTTTCCGTTGCCTTCTTCAGTCTATTCATTGCCCTTCGTCAGGGCATTCACTGAACTTGTTATAAGGAAAATGGTCTAAATTGCCACACGGTTTAAACATGTGGTATTAAAAGTGATAGATATCAACGCAGTTGATCAATTCACTATAATGCGTGTTTACTTTTTTACTATGCTTTGTCGCCTCTTGTGTCACGTGTAGTTGACGTGCAGTGTATTATCAAGTGTCATGGACACAACAGGTTAAATATATTTATTATATGCCAACATAAAACAAACAAAGAGGGACACCAAAGACGAACAGGAACAGAAAATAGAAACAGTTAAGTCTATCTCTATCTTAGAATATTTCATTGCTCATATATAGCAACGAGTAAAGACAACTAGACTTTTCACATACGAACAGAATTTTAAATACTGTAGCAACATTTTAAGGCAAAATTTATCAGTACAGTATCGGTATCAGTTTTTCAAATCGTTCAGAGCAGTTTAAGAATTAAAAGCAAAACAATATTTCAGTTCAGTTTGAGTATCAGTGTTCCAAATCCCTTCAGTTGCTTTGTTAGTTTTATTTAAACTGATACCGCAGTATCAGTTTAAATAAAACTGGTAAAAATATTTCAGTTCTGAGTCTATTTAAGTTTACAGAAATATAAATGCTATTGACAAATTTTAGACGAGTGTTTATTATTCGGTATTTAAAAATCGACTTCAATAGCAAAGCTCTTAAGCAGCATTGTATTCTTATTTCACTAAGGTACCAACAATCAACCATATCTAGTAAAATGATCAACAACAACTTTGTAAATACTTCAATGTTTTGCTACAGTAGAACCCTCCTCTATGGATGATGTTGAACGAGCGTGCTACTGATAAACACAAAAAGAAGTGGATTAAATTAAAACGTTGTCTTTTCATGAGTGGTCACGTTTTCAGTATCGACTAAATATCAATTTCACTGGATTCAAATTTACACTTTAAATCTAATAAAATGATTTTGAGGTCAATTATTCAAGGCAACAAAACAAAGTATTAGAGCAGAGCTACATAATTCTTGATCTTAGTCAGATATGTACATTTATTCTTCAAAATATATCACACTTTGCAGTTGTTTTTAGTAAATAAGAAACTCTTCCCGGACTTCAAAGTGCAGAACCTATTAAACATGACTGGCTATTCACATTTAATGACGATTTTTTTAATTTATGGAATCATACATTCAACAGTGACTACAGTTAAGAGTTCTTCGAAGGTATCGATGATGACATACGTTAGAACACTGGACCCTTATACAAGAAAACCGGTTTGTTTTGCAGACACCCCATCAACTACAGTACGTTCTGTATCACGCCTGCAATGTGCAGCGTTCTGCAATTTACATACTGGACCATGCACGTCTTTTAACTATCGATCTACTGAACGTATATGCGAGCTATTTGCTGATACTCCAACAAACTACGGAGAATATGCAACTTGCTCTCACTATCAGGTATTAGAATAACTTTTGAGACGTATTTTATCGGAAATACTTGTTTACAATTAACGCTTAATCTCCATTTTAAAATAATTTCAAATTATTTTTTCTTCGAATAAGAAAGGAGCATTTTGAAAACGATTATTTGGCGCTTTTAAGATCAAACTGCTAGGATCGACAATGCAAAAACAGCATTTGCGTGTGAACAAACTGCGTCCGGCCTTCACCTTCTAGTAGAGATGGGAATTTTATGAATTTCCAGAGTTCGGGTTCGGTTCGGTTCGTTGAAAATGAAAGTTCGGTTCGGTTCGGGTTCGGTTAGCAGTTGACAATTTGAGAGATCGTTTCGGTTCGGTTCGTTGAAAATGAAAGTTCGGTTCGGGTTCGGTTCTAACAAGGGTTCGGGTTCGGGTTCGGCTTGCTTTCCAACTCGCAAGAGTTCGATTCTAGTTCGAAATGGTTTGGTTTGGATAATGTTGCAATTGTTTAACTTTAATTATAATAATCATGGTTATGACAAACATGTTTAAAATGGTTTATGGTAAATATGTTCAAAAATTAATTAAATCATAATAGCTGCCACATTTTTTCACCTGGGTAAAAATATGACAATGAAAAAAGGAGAGAAGTGGTATTTATTCCTGTATATTTCTTAAAATAACGTTAGTTGACCAACAAATGTTCATAATATATACTGGCTGGAGCCAGTGGCGAAGTCGGTAAGATACTCGACCGCGGATGGTGCGGGGTTCAAATCCTGGGCTCGTCTGTCACTTACATCGCTTTCGAGTGAGGAAACTGACGTTAACCCTAGCTTTTTAGCTTTAATACAGATAATTAGCTTTATTACTGTATCTGAAATATTTTCCTTGATTATAACGAGTAAATAGAATGCTTCATCATTTTTTTAAAATTTGTCACTATAGGCATATAATTATATTAGATACGTTTACAATTAAGTGTAAATGTCTTGGATAAAATTTGATCCAATATTTCAGAGACAAAGTGCAATTTAGTAACATAAAAATGTCAAATGAAAATGATTAAGTAAACACGTGTAATTCCATAGAAAAATTATCATAATGAACACCGTTTGCTATCAACTGACCAGTAATAAGCTTCATAATTTACCATAGGGCTTCAAATTTTAAACTCTCAGATCAATTATGAAGTTACGAAAATAGTTATGAAATTATTGCATTGCTATGGTGCACAATTATTTACTCCAGATAGCCTTAATACAATCATATAGAATGACATAGATAATTATTTGTAAATCTGGCTGCAAAAATATTAAGGTAGCACATTAAAATTAGAAAAAATTCATAATTTGAATTTAACAAGAACAAATCCACCTAGATTGAGTCAAGCACTTTCAGATTTTTATGTGGTACTCTCATCACTTTAGTCGCTTTGATGTTAATCTTCATTCCATATTTCAATGCTGTATCATTCAAACTATCCATTATCTGCTGTAGGCCCGTCTCGATTCCCGCTACCATTCCTTTGTACCGCTACCATTTTAAAATTTGTGTCGGAACCAGCCTTTCCTGAATATATGCTGTTAGATACTGTAAGACATGTAAATGCAAAAAGTAATATATATTTGTATTGTTCTTACTATCTCTATTTAATGTCAGGCTGGCGAAAGAAGAGAGAAACTCCAAGAGTTTGGTTCAGTTCGGTTTCGACGAAGTCTGGGTTCGGGTTCGGCCAGAGTCTGGGTTCGGGTTCGGTTCGGCCTGAGTCTGGGTTCGGGTTCGGTTCGGGTTCGGTCAGATTCTGGGTTCCAGTTCGGTTCGGTCAAAATTCTAGATTTTGGGGTTTCGGTTCAGGTTCGGTTCGATTCCCATCTCTACCTTCTAGTGTCTCTTTACTTATTTCCTATTGGCTATATGGTTCAACCTTGACAATGAAGTGTCACACTTTTTACGAGGAATTCAGAGTCCTTGTTATGAAATGAAACAGATTTTCACAACTTTGACCAGAATAGCAGATAGTGTGCGAGTTCACAATTTTCTCTTTAGGAAATGAAGCTCTTTATAATCCGTAATGTGAAGAAAAATGCTAATTCTCTAGCACTGTAAATGTGACAAATTTTCACCTGTCTTGAAAACTGTGCTAATAGATGGGATGTTTAAAAATTCATTATTCTCCTAATTATTATATAAAAACCTATTTCGGGTTAAAATGTACAGGCCAATGTCTTAAATCTAATTGATATCAGCATAGGCCTAAATCAAAATTGTACATTTTGTTCGATTCTTTAGATTACATTTATTTACTTTAAAGTTAGCTTTCTACTGATGCATCGTTCTGAATACTTTATTTATTTTAGAATCGCCTGAGCTATGATTCCTATCCAATAACAGGTTTGTTGAAGCTATATATGTCACTTTAAAAAATTGAATAAAATAGGACCCTCTTGTTATTGTATCATGCATGCGGTTCTAGTTTTCAAAAGAACATCTTTCAGCATCATGCTTCCATTCTCTCTCTCTCTCTCTCTCTCTCTCTAAGTGCACTGCCTACAAGCAGATCCATTGTATATAACGCCTCCACTCTTCTCTGTCTTCCACTCTCCTCCTCATGTCCACATATGAGTGCATCTTTAAATTATCTAACTTTCCTGATTTCGGCCTGACCCTGCCTGATTTTCCTCCTATTGTTCCTTCTATGATCTCTCTATGCTTCCACTACGCTTCTTTTTTTATAACAATTCGTCACACAGTTTACATTGACTGTACGGAATTTTATTAAAAAAACAATAAAAATATTTTGTTTGTTAAAACTAATTACATATACACATATTCCTTGGAATCATAACGTAGCAATCATAATGTTAGGCGACATCAGAAAGGATTCGAGGGGGTTGTTCTTGTAATCCTGAATATTCAACAAAGGCAGAAAAGAAAGTAATTAAATAATTAAGCTGCCTTTCTCTGCTATAAGTGAATTTTTCTCTCGCTGGCAGTTAGTCATTTATACGGTAGGCCTATTCGGAAACGAGGGGGTAGTGTTGATAGAGACCTGTATATCAATCTCCTAAGTCTATTTGTATATCACGCATTGTATATGCATGATACATACAAATATATTCGAGTTGTCCGATGGCTCTTGACTAGAATATGCATCATTATCTCCATGCAGTAATTATGCTATGAGTAATGGTGTAATAAGGTAGTGATCATTAAAGCGATGAAATGAATTGGTGAATTAATAGTTATCGGAAAAAATTGCGGTAGTGGAGAAAATATATATGTGAGGTTTACTGATGATCAAGGTATGCTTGCTGGTAGTGACATAGGATTTCAAGGGATTACCGCGGTCTAAGTGACTCGGTAATGAGGTACTGCAAGAAGAATAATATAAAAATACAAATCAGTGAGAGTGTATAAGAATTACAGGATTGTAAATTTTACTTTGAGTAATACATTGTTATAACTGGAAAGAAAATTTAAACATCTGGGCCTCACCGTTAGAGATCAGGGAAATGTGTAGCAGAAATAAGATGCAAAATTGCACAGGCAAAAGAGTTTTTTAGATTAAGGAAAGAACTCCTACCAAAAGGTATTATTAACACAAGATGAAGATCGTGATAATTAAAGCAGGTGTGATCGACTCTTCCGTACGGATATGAAACGTGTAGTCATTGACGACACACGTACTGTTTTTTTTTGTAGTTGTACTTCCTAAAATATGCTTTGCAGTTTTATCCGAATTTGCGCATCTACTGATCGATATGCTTTATTTTATCATCATATTCTCGTAGCATAAGGGGCCCACCTCGTCATAAGCAGAATCCCCCAAGAATATTGGTATATCAAAAGGAATGTTATAGATGACTTAAAAATCCACTCGTATGTGGACATGAAGAGGAAAACTGAAGATAGAGATGAGTACAGGCGTTAAATACCATGGACCTGCCAGTAGGCAGTGCACTAAGAGAGAAGAGAGAGAGAGATTCGTGTAGCAGAGAGAAGCTGTTACTTAAATTGTAACTAATAATGTTAATACTTGATACTGTACATTCAAATACAATTTTGAATTCAATTATCATTTCGAGCATTAAAATGAAAAGTAATCTCAAACATTTTATCACTTGTGTTTTAGCCTGTATGAGTAGCTTCATCTATCTCAATGCCAGTAAAGGTTGTTATCATTTCTCAAATATCAGAGGAAACTTCACTGTAATGCGCCAATACTGCATGAAATTTCATTCTACTTCTGGTTTGGCAGTGATCAATAGCGCACTGGAACAAAAGGCTTTAACTGATTATTTAAAGAACACAGTTAGAGGTAAGATATTTGTAATAATATCCATCTCTAAATAGAAAGGAATTTTTGGTTTCTTTGAATCAGTTTTTTAAAATGGTTTCTGACGAGTGTTCCTGTGACATTGCTTGAGTTCGTAATATGCGAATATAGCAGCATCTGAGAAAGCTAGAAGTCATTCGCCTCACCCAAAACCATTTTTGTAAAACATAAAACAGGCATACGCAACTATACCGTAAAAAATTGTTTGAAAATTTCTCGCGAGCACAAAATACAATTTTATGAAGAAGGTCATAAGAATATTTAAGTTATTATTTGCTTGCATTAATGATTCATAATCATGTGACATAGAGACGAAACTGATCGAAAAATGAAGTTTCGATTCGCTATCAATCTCTTTCCAGATGTGTATTACTGTAATAAAAACAACCTAAATTTATAACATCCATCAACGATCTTTTCATTGTTTCTAGTAGAGCATTTGTATTGCATTTAATTCTTATAACAGCTTCGTACAAAGAGTTGCGTTCGAGAATTTCACCAGTGTCTATATTTTCCCATCTAACAGGTCTAGACTTATCTCTTAACATTCTAAAATATTCAGACATTGGGTCTATCATATGGTTTTGATCTCACTGGTTTGGTGGATATTTGTTCTGCCTTTCTCATTTTGGTTATCTTATCTTCTTCCTTTGGCGGATCTTTTTGATAGTCCATTTCAAAACAAGGTAATTCGCTTACAAATAAATTGAAAGTATTTTAGCTATGTAGCATGAAATAGCGAACTGTTAGGAAAATAATAAGGCGAAAAGTGTCTATTATCAAAAACATTTCTCCCCGCTATCGCAGTAATTTCCTTAATAATTTTAACAGCAATAATTTCATTTCATAATTTCGTAATCATTCTCTACAATCGCTACGGCTCTTGTAATTCCACTTGTTGCTATTATAGGGTTTCAAGCTATTAGCGGCACAATAATAGTCAATCAATCAATTAATAAGAATTTAAAGTACCGTTCCTCGTCATAAGGTAATGACAGAGACGTCTCAAGAACACTCTACATCAGCAGACGCCACAGCAAAACACGATAACTATTGAATATACAAAGACTATTAGAGGAAGCGAATTTCAAAGAACAGTCAATATTAGCAGCCTTCAGTAGTGGGTTTAATTTTCAGGCTTAACTAATCAAACTAAATGCAGAAATTGAAAACTTTAAAGAAATTATTAAAAAATAAAATTGTGTTGAAAATTTCAATGGTAATCTTACTGAGATATATCTCATAAAATGACTATATTCGTTGACTACGGAGCCTTATTGTCCGCAATTCGATAGGATAGTGCACAAATAGTATAATTTGATAGGCCTAATACCACTTATATCTGTTAGTAGATATAAGGCCTACAAAATTATACTTGCTATCAATTGTGATAAGACTAATCACAAATGTAGCGGGGCGGTCTCAGTGCTGTTTAAAACAATGTATTTAAAAAGTTATCAAATCGTACCTTAAATGCTTTTGAGTCTTGTTGCAGAAAACAACTATAAACCTGTGATTAAATTGCAAAAACCTTGGGGCTTCTTCATTGGTGGATTGCGCCAAGATGCAGCAAACTGTTCCTCGGTATTCTGGCAGCCAAGAGATGACTATGCCTGGACTGCAATGAACTACAGTAGCTGGCATAACAGAGAACCAAATTGTGTCCGCAATAGACTTGGAGAGAGAGAGTCTTGTGCACAAATCACAGAAAGTCTCGCCTATAATTGGAATGATTTCTACTGTTCGGACCAAGTTGAAGCCATTTGTGAAGCCGATGTTAGTGAAAATTAATGCAAAACCTTGTGAACCAAAAAGTGTATATTATATTGTATCTATAGCTTTTCTATACTGTATATATGCATGTGATACAGGCGATATGTAAAGTCAACAATTTATAGAATTTTCCTTAAATTTTCAAAACAATTTGAACTGTCTAAGACCGTCAGGCGTTTTACACATGGCCTGAACATGTCAGGCAATTTATAACTTGCCTGACATTGGCTTTTTGACGCATTTCCTGAACCAAAAATAATAATAATTAAAAATTAATTTAAAATTATATGAATGATCTTCGACTACAGATACCACATGTATTTACTTTTGCTATTCCATAATTTCTCTCTTTTGCTTTTGGTGTTGTGCTTGCTTATTGATGTTAGTGTTACTGTGCTTTGTCTAGAATCATTCTGACTGCAATTGAAAACCAGTTCCATAATTTTTGAGCCAGTTGATATATTAGCATGCACAAATTGCAGTGATGTCAGTGATGGACGAGCCCAAGAGCTGAACTCGCATATACTGCTTCGCGGTCGAATAACTTACCGACATCGTCATGATTGACTTGACGTTGTGCTATTTTTAAAATTAAATTATTATGCGACTTTATTGTGAATTTTGATTAAATTTAGTCATTTCGATTTTGATTGTTATTCTTAGATATGTCGCCAATAATTGTTGTGTGTTCTATTTAGGTAGTATACATGTATGTGCAGTGTATTGTGAACGTAACTTTCATAGTGACTTTCAACAAATTTTTGCCTATTTTTATAAATACATCTGATCCTTTTATCTAGCAGTTAATTCAAAATTAAAACATCAAAATTTGAGTATGAAATAAGCAATAGCCTACTAGATTTTCGCAACTAATTGATATCAAATGATCATATCGATAAACTATAGAGAAATAAGAGATATCTTATGTAGGCATATGCCTTAGCTAATTTGCAAAAAATAACTGCCACTTTTGTTGATTTATTTTATCAGGGCCTAGCCTTATCAAGAGATGGGCACTAACTTTTAGTTACTATCTTGCCACCTCTAGTTTTTTAGTAGCCATAAGGCCCATAACCTGTGACACTGATTGATTTTCTTCCATGCTCAGCTTTTGTTGCTGTATTTGCCGTTTGCTGGACGTTATAGAATAAATATGGCACCACTAATATGTATATCCCCATTTTTCATGAAACTCACAAGAATATATTAAAAACAAATTTCATTTTGCAACTCACAATTATTTCGGAAAGTAAAAATGTACCTGCAGTCCTGCAGATTGTCAACTTCAGAATTTTTAAAGAGTGTTATATGGCTCAGATAGTGGTGACTAAGAATCATGATCATCATCGTCATCATCAGCATCATAATCTTCCTTTGAATCCCAGCTAAATAGGTTCAGGATACGAATAAACCTTCTCTTCCATTCGTTTTAGAAACCATTGTAACAATTTCTGGATCCTAGTCGCTCAATAATCGAATATGCATTCTGACAGTAGTTTGGATCTAAGTGCGTTGTCACTTTTTAAGATACGGGCAGTCCACGGTTGGTATATTCTCCAACCCGGACACATTACGTATAAAAAGGAACATTTTAAAAGAGATTTTGATGAGCATTGAACTATCGCTATAAATATTCTGAATTGGTTGGCTGATCAAGGAGTAAACAATTCTAGGAGGTTAATTTCTAAGACCATTGAGGATTGCTGCATTATTTGAATTTTAAATAGTTTACTTCTAGGTGAACTTTCAAATATGCAAATTTCAATATATTTTATTCAAGTTCAATTTTAATTTTTTATTAAAGAATTTTAATTCTAAGTATATATATTTTCATCATACAAATTTATTATTCGTTAGAGGCATTAAAAATGACAAAATGTTTGTCTTTAGCTAATTATCCAGTACACATGATGCTCGAATTATCTAGGCAATTTCGCTATTAGGTGCTGTTTAGTATTATTTATGATTCCATGTGCACAATAAATAATGTGAAATTATATCACAGAGTTGTCTTACTCTTTCGGAGTATATGGGACAAAGTTATGATCGTCGTCTCTGAGTGTTCAAAAGTAAGTGGGGATGGATTATTGGAATATGCATTAGATTATATTATGAAAGGGCATAGATATAAGGGATGTTATACTATCTAAAAGTTAGATGATTTGAAAACAAATTAAAATAGAAAATACAATAGTATTTGTCTTTTTTTTAAATTTGACTGCTTGAAAACTTTTCGAAACTTCCGTCAAATTTTCATTTCTCATCTTGAATACAGTGTTCCCCGTGTTGTGTTCGGATTTTTTTAGAATTGACCAACCGTTGACTGCACGCGTCGTAGAAGGCGACTAAAGTATTAAGATCCAAACCAACGCCAGAAAGGATATTCGGCTGGTGAGCGCCTAGACTTCCGAAATTGATATAAAATTTTCCAAACGAATGGAAGAGATGATACATGTATGGGATTGACGGATAACATGGTATGGAACAGAGAGGAATGGAGAAGAGCTATTTGTATCCCGACTCCAGTTAAACTGGGAATAAAGGGAAGATGATGATGATGATCTTGAAGACACTGCTTCCATGTTCCTGTCCTGCTCGAAGGCCTCTCATTTGTGGCTTCTCAGGAAGCCACAAATCATTTTTCACTGCAGCAATTTATTGTTTGTTGTTGTGTTATTTTGTAAAATTAGTGGTTTGAAATAAATAAATAAATTTATTAACTTAACAGCAGATCCGCAAAAATCATATTCAAAACGAGAGTGAGAGTTTTTAACTTCCGAAAATGGAGACCTCAAATTGAGAAATATATTGTAAGGAGCAAATGCGCCAGTATAGCTCTATCATCTGATAATTAGTATGCCATAGTACAGGAGAATCTACATACGAAAGTAGGCCTTAGTATTGCATAGCTTGCAGCGGTACGGTATATCCTAATACAGCTTAGTTTGCAGCTAAACGATATGCCATTGTATTGCACTATATGCAATTCAACGGCATGCTTTAAAACAGCATAATATGCATCGTAACAGTAAGGCTTAATACTGCAAAGTATGCAGCCATACATTATGCCATAGCACAGCATAGTACGCAACTCTACGGTATGTCATATTACAGCATAGTATACAGCAGAGTGGTATGTCGTAGTAAAGCATTATATACAGCGGTAAGGTATGTCACAGTAGAGTGTAGTATACAGCGGTACGGTATGTCATAGTTGAGCATAGAAAACATTGGTACAGTATGTCATAAAAGAGCATAGTATACAATGGTACTGTATGTCATAACAAAGACATACAGCGGTATGGTATGCCATAATACAGCATACTATACAGCGGTACGGTATGCCTAGTATACAGCGGTACGGTATGCCATAGTACTGCATAGTACACAGCGGTGTGGTGTGCCCTAGTACAGCATACTATACAGCGGTACGGTTTGCCTAGTATACAGCGGGACGGTATATAATAATAAATCCATATAGCGGTACGGTATGCCATAGTACAGCATAGTACACAGCGGTACGATGTGCCATGGTACAGCATAGTATATAGCGGTACTGTATGCCACAGTACAGCATAGTATACAGCGGTACGGTGTTCCATAGTACAGAATAGAACACAGCGGTGCGGTGTGCCACAGCTAAAGAATTAAACATAGTACATCAGTACAGCATATTATACAGCGGTGCCGTGTGCCATAATACAGCATAGTACACAGCGGTGCGGTATGGCATAATTTGCAAGCGTTTCGAACTGCGGAGACCTCCTGCAATCCGCATGTCATAATTAATCAGTAAGCACAGATTTTTATTTTAAGATCAATATTTTTCAGTTTTCGTTATTTCCTCCTTTCCTCTCTATGGTTACTAATAATTGTTGACTTTGTTAATACACTGATGCAAGCCGGAAGGAACTAAATAGTAAACTTCCAATACCCATGAATTTTTTCGTTCAAAACTGTCAACATTCCCTCTTTCATGGTGGCCAACCTTCCATGTATTAACCGCGCCAGGCGTAGCTTAATTTTCGTTCATTGATGCATCTCTAAACCGAGTGCGCTAAATCCCACTACCTAATCGTATTGAAGTTAATTATTTTCCTATGTAGCTTAAGTTTTCTTCAATGAACTTCACATTGTATAGTAAAGGCATTGTATATTATACCAATATTAGCGATGTCTCCAGAGTTTCACTATCGTTGAAATAAAATGCATAGAAATAAAACCTTTTCATTATAAAATTCAATAGAACAAGCCATCAACTAAAATGCTGCTTTCAAGGAAATCAAAATGTGTAAATTTAGGTGTAATCAATAGCCTAACGTGCAAACTATGTGCTGACATGTAATAGATAACAACGACAAAAATTTTATCTATGATCTATCTCTTAGCTCAGGCTTTGCACTCATCAAATGATGACGGTGCATCAAATAATGGTGCTTCATGAAATGATGATGATGCATCAAATGATGTCGATGCTGAAAATGAAACTAGCCTTGATAAAACAGCGTCAGAGTATAGAACAAATATTAAACCTTTTAACCGTTAGTTCATACCACTTATTTTAACTAGTGTTGGTAGAGAGCTTATAGCAAATTGGTATTCTTTTTTGATCAACAAACACGCATTTATAACAAGGTTCACCATATTGTCAGGTAGAGTGTCGCGGGTTTCCAAAACTGGTCGATCCATTTGATTTGTCTGTCGAGTGAGAAAACGATAAGCGACGACTCACCGCGAGCACTGCAATGTCTGATGCATCATGTGACACTAAAAGAAAACAACATATTGAACAATGGTTAAGTTCGACATAAATCGAAGAATTTTTACTTGCTTTGTTTGTAAGAAAGTTGAAATGTTCGTAATTTATTAACATAAATTTTCAATTGTATTTAATATGCGCTAAAGTTATTTTATTACCGCTTATTATTAATTAGCCCTCCTTTTTGTCTTTACCTATACAGATATAAAGTAAGACACGTGCATAATATTTGCGCTAATGCCATTCTGTTAGAGTACAAACTACCTGCTGACCAATGAAGTTAAAAGTGAGTGACATTTCACCGGAAATAAAGCTCAGCTTTTAATCAATTTCCTCTTCCGCTGACATCAGACAACGATATTGTATTATTGTGGCGCAATTACTAACATCTTAAGCACGAATATAACTTCTGCAGACAATTCTACGTCTTATTTTTGTGCTGAATTCAGTAAAAAAAACTGTTAACCTTGACGGTATTAAATACTATGTAATTTCAACACTTTGCAAACATTTTCATACTCATTTGAACATGATACCACGTGCTATCATGAATATTATTATCATGCCTCGCTTAAAATTGATAGTGTCCTCTTTAATAGCTATGCTGTTAATTAAGTTAATATTTTTATTATTCCTGTTGAAATATTTAGCTATATAATGAGGAAGAAAATTTATATGCTACTGCGATTAGACTTAAGTGAGCCTTGTTAAATTAAATTTTTGCTACTTTGAAATGCTGTATCTATTCCGTCGCATATATTTTGCACCAAAATTGAAAAATTAGATGTAAAAATTCCTCCCACTGAAGCCTGAAAGTAAAAATTTTTTAGATTTGACAACATTATATATGCCCATTTATCTGGAGGATTGATGTATATGAATTTCTTCCTCCAATCTGTATACTCTCCTTCTTACGTCATCAAGAACAAAATATAATTTTAGCAAGGCTCTACCACTATATCATTCATTATATACTTATTAGCCAGAAAATTTAAACATCATAATGTTGATCACACCAATTAGTTAAAATATATATTTGAATTATTGTATAGTTGAAATTATTTCATTTAATTTCTGTCATATTAACTTTATTACGGATGATACTATTGCATTGTCAAGGTAAACATTCTGATTATTTTGACATCCCTTGCAGTTTAAACTATGATGGCGCATAACTTTCTGTGTTTTTCAACGATATTCGTCCATCACCAATCAATAGATCAAGTCCTGGTTTATATGTAATATTTCAATTACTCATACTGAACCAGAATGTCTAGCTTAATGTGCTCAATGTATTCGTTAATTACTGGATTAGAATTTCAATATATTTCATTAAGTCGCCTTCATTGGTGGACAATAAATGTTAAATTAAACTACGTCAACGAATCTGCATATTTCCTTGTGTAGATTTAAAATATCTAATTGGCATTTGTAACTCGCTTCTTCACATTCATTCGTGCGTATTGCAATCTAGTAAACCCTTTCAGATTAGCGCCAGTTTAATTAGGACGACGATATGATGTAGCCAATGCTTGTCGTTATTCACTGTATTATAACCCGCATCAACTGTTCGCATCAGCCTTACAGTCTACGGTGGCACGCAAAGATACGCGTTATCAAAAGTGAGCATTTCGTTCTTATTTTCGATATTCTGGGCCCACAGTGCTTGATCCTCAAAACCACTTGAAGATCTCAAAAAGAGGAAAAGTTCGTAAATGGCAGTTTACTTAGATAGCACACATTTTTAGCTTTCTTGTAGGGATATGGAAAGTCGTGCGCAGAAAAGTGAAACGCATATAATTCTGGCCCTGGACATTTTAGAAAATAGAGGCTTTATATCACAACTAAATTTAAGGGGTCATTTAAGTTTTAGTAGTAATTATTAAAAACTAAAATGAGAAGGTATTTGAAATCTAAAATGGGCCAGGCGATTAGTTTAGCCGAATGAGAGGGTGGCAGCTATTATGCTGTTTTAATTTACTCCTCGTCATTTAAAAGCTAAAAAGCTATAGCTAATGATAACGTCAGTTTTCTCACTCGAAAGCGATGCCAGTGACGGGCCCAGGATTTGAGACCACGTACATACTGATCCGCGATCGAATATCTTACCGACATCGCCACTGGCTCCAGACAGTGGCTCTGTCGATTTAGAAAAGAGTGATACAATTTTTCTATCAAAACTTCCGCGATTTCCCTATTTGCATGTGACTTCATATGTATCCGTTAGATTGAATTTCAGTTGTTTCCCTTAGATTTCTCTACAGGTATGTTAAAAATTAGCCCATAGATAACAATCTATTCCTAAAATTCGTGGGATCTGGGTACAAATCTCAGGTCAGTCAAATTTAACTAAACGCTACGTATATAGTCGCTAAACTGATCATGTGGCAATGCATTTATCTTAGTGCTATAGTGATAGTGCCAAAGCGCATATTGTAATGTTCTAGATAAAGTTGTAATCATTCCGTCAATTCTCTATCTCTCCGTTAACAAAGTAATTCCTTCACTGCGGATTCATATGCGCTAAAGTAACATTAACGGTTTAGTATAAACACAATTATTTATTTCAAGCCGCAGGTCACATTCGTTGCTAAACTTTCTCCTCTTCACATTTTCCGGCACTTTTTCATTCGTATGATAAAAGCTATTG
Organism: Enchytraeus crypticus; assembly: GCA_905160935.1. Lineage (NCBI taxonomy): Eukaryota > Metazoa > Annelida > Clitellata > Enchytraeida > Enchytraeidae > Enchytraeus > Enchytraeus crypticus. The sequence continues at coordinate 418,461 of CAJHZI010000293.1, read as the reverse complement.
TTAAAGTCAGTTTCCTCACTCGAAAACGATATCAGTGACGGCAGAACCCAGGGTTTGAACCCAGCATCTACTAATCGGCGGTCGAATATCTTACCACATCGCCACTGGCTTCAACCAGTGCGTATGGTTACACTTGACATACGCGTATCATAGTTTTTTCTTAGTTGCTGATTGTGTAATTTTCATTATTTATTCCTTGACTTAAAGTTTATTAGAAATCGCGGCCTTGTGAAGGCCGTATTATTAACAAACGTCTGCATAATTTATTTTAGGAGACCACTCTGAATTTTTTACTCTCTGAATTACTGGCCTATACGAAACTACAACAATCTCTTTTATCTCATATAGTTATATCACTAGAGGTACTGTATTCAGAGAGCACATGGCTCTTACAGTCACATTCCAGAAGCAGTTGACAACGCTTTCCCTTCTGATCTTCGTGACATCGGTATTTACAAGCGCCTGTGGAGAAGGAAAGAGCTGCCCTGCAAACTGCGGCAGCAGTAAAGTCAGTGGGAAGTGGGTGAATGCTGCGGATGTCCTGCAGGGATCGGACGCAGCTCCGGACACGTTTGTGGAGGATCTTCTACATCAGGACTTGGGCGGAAACCTGACTGAGTTCATTGCAACAGCGAGATGTCAGAGGGATGAGACGATGCCTCTATACTGTAGACCTAATTACGGTTTGTAAATTATGCTTCTCATTCTGTTATTCGATCAAAACCCGACAGACGTTTTTCTAAATACCTTATATTTAAATTCTTCATCAGTTATTTTTATGGGAAGGGTCCTCGTGAGTGCCTTGTGCCTGAGGTATAGCCTGATTCTGCACATTGTATTCTAATGCTTACTTGAATATGATATGATGCTCTTCTGTGCAAAACAAAGGATTCAACAAATAAGTAAATAAACAAAACAAAATAAAAGAGAGAGAGAAAATTTTTCTTTGCTGGTGAAAAAATGAGCACTCAAGCAGTTCAATCTGCTTCCATAAAGTGCCACACAGAGACCCAAGAAGATTTTAAAAAGATGCTTTATATTCAGTAAATCAATCAATCAATAAGAATTGAAAGTCCGGTTCCTCGCTACATGGCAATGTCAGGGACTTCTCTTGCAGAATCTACACAAACATGCGCCAAAGCACCACACGGTGACGATTTAAAGTACAGTGATCACGAGAGAAAGCGAGATCGAAACAGCTCAAGTTCAAAGTCTAAGGCAAGCTGGTCAAAATTTAGACCTATGGCGGAAAGAGATTCTATCATATCAAACCAAAGAATACACTTATTATGATGATCATATAAAACTGATCGATGCACACTTTATGCAGATGAAATTTTAAATCGTTTGCCTTCATTATTAAAAGTTATTTCCTATTACCTAAAGCCACCTTTGCTTGTGCAATCCTACTGCATATTTCCGTCTCACATTTCCCGTCATCGGTTATATTAGGCGTACTATAATAGTCATTACAAGTAGTTATACTTGACGTCTCGGACATCATCCCTGGATAAGGAAACGGACGTTAAACCTTTATTATTAGTATCATTATTGTTATTATTATTTTATTCATTTATTATTATTTTTATTACTACTATTTTTTATTATTACTATTACTATTATTATTACTATGATTATTATTGTTACTATTATCGTTTATAATTAAGGATATAGAGTATTATATTCTGAAGGATTAACCTAACTGTCTCATAATTCTAGTCCAATTCTACCTAACATAGTCACTCTCGTCTTGATTAATGAAGTTTATCTGAAAATGTCTCGTCAAAATTGGCCTTTATCTCAAACCATTGGTAAGCTGAATGGCGTCTGCCGGGTATGTCTAGCTGTGCGGCAAGTCCACTTGAGGGATGGTCTTATTCATAAACACGGTCCTCGTAAGTCTCCTTGCCCGGGTTCAGGTCAGCCGCCTCTGGCTCATAACATTTCACTCAACTCCCGTAGTGCTATACCTTCACCTGACCACTCAATATCCAGCCAACCAGACAACCTTACAGATAGCAGCAACGCTAAATTTGATCATACAGCCAACTGTAGTGCAGGCTCAAATCTCGCAGCTAATTGTAAACGTAAAAGCTGCAGAACAGGCAGGAACTCTACTACCAGCAGAAATTTTATCGTCAGCAACGCAGTTGGCAGCAGTAGTTACAACGCCAATTCTGCTAGCAGTAAATCTTCTGACCTCATATGTCCCCATGATACTGACTCATCAACTGATTCCTCTGCCATTCGCCATCCCACGCTGTCACAACCCATTATCAAACACATTCCAAGGTCTGCCAGAGCTCCCTGTGCTAGAGCTCTGATTGCTATTCTTACGAACATTTCCAGAAATTCTGAGAATTTAGTCAATTGGAACAATCTCTTTAATTTTGCTTTCTCAACCTTATCAGTTCCTGCTAAGGTGGGGAACAAAGTTAGTTTGGCAAATCTCATTCGGAATCGTCTATCTAAAGATCAGATTACTCACAACATTGATGTACCTCAAGAGGAGGCCCTTGGAAAGAAAGGGCTTTTCTGTAAATCGTCTCTTTCTGCTTCAGTGCAATCCAAGTTAGAGGAAGGTAATATACGAGCTGCGGTCAGAATTCTCTGCTCGGACGATTCTTTAGCGGAAAATAATGAAAATACTTTCAAACAGCTGTTGGATAAACATCCTACTAAAGCTGAGTCTCCTAACAATCTTTCATCGACTCCAACACCTGCTATCCAAGTCGAAGAAGACATTGTGTTGAAGGCCGTGCTAAACTTTACCGCCGGAACCGCTGGCGGCCCTGATGGCTTACGTCCTCAACATCTCAAAGATTTAGTTTCTTGCAAGGAGGTAGGTGCTCAGTTACTTACTGCAATCACTGCTTTTATTAACTGCCTAATTCGGGGGGGCTGCCCTATTCAAGTACGACCAGTACTTTTCGGAGCCAACCTAATTGCTATTCAGAAGAAGAATGGTGATATTCGTCCAATAGCCATAGGTTATACATGGAGGAGACTAGCGGCTAAATGCGTGAACATGTACGCTCTACCAAAGATCTCTGACTATCTTCGTCCCATTCAGCTGGGTGTTGGTGTATCAGGTGGATGTGAAGCTGCAATTCATGCTACCCGTCAGTTTATAACGAATTTGATCCCGGGTTTCTCTGTAGTTAAGTTGGATTTTGCTAACGCATTCAACTGCCTAAGTAGGTCAAAGATGTTAGAAACTATTCACAGACTTCTGCCGGAGATATTCAGCTTTTGTTCATCTGCCTATAGCCAACCGACCCTTCTCAAATTTGGGAATCAATTCATCCACTCTAGTGAAGGAGTTCAACAGGGGGACCCTTTGGGCCCGTTACTTTTCTGTTTAACTATTCAACCTGTACTTACCCAACTTCAAAGTACTTTCAGGCTAAGCTACCTGGATGATCTAACGCTCGGAGGTTTAGATAGTACGGTAGCTAATGATGTTAGGATTATTTTGTCTAAGGGGGCAGAGCTCGGTCTGAGGCTCAATTTAAACAAGTGCGAGATCATCTCTAAGACCATTACTCATGATGATCCTCTCCTAGAATCTCTCATGAAAACTTCAATCACTGATGCGGAACTTTTAGGTGCTCCTCTAACTGTAGGCCATGCCATGGATGCTAAACTTGAGAAACATGTTGCGGATCTACAGAGAGCTGCTGTAAGATTGAAGGATATACAGCGTCACAATGCTCTGATCTTGCTGCGCTACTCTGTTAGCGCTCCTAAGGTTATGCACACTCTGCGTTCTTCACCCTGTTTTCAACACCCATTACTTCAGAATATTGACAAGATTTTAAGAGACTGTTTGTGCAGCCTGATAAATGCAGATTTATCAGACTCTCAATGGCAGCAAGCAAGTCTTCCAGTTCGGAACGGTGGTCTCGGAATTCGCAGTATTTCTCAACTGTCTCCGTCAGCCTACCTGTCGTCTTATAATTCAACTCGGAGCCTTCAAGAAGAAATACTGAGAAGCAGTGTCTCTTCCATCGATCCTGTGTACATCAAAGCTGCTGAGTCAATGTGGTGCAGTGAAGTCGAGGCCAGCGCTCCAGTCGGTCCTGCTGCTGGAATTCAAAGAAATTGGGACGATTGTATTGTGAAGAAGAGCTTCAATCAGATTCTAAACTCACTTTCTGACTTGAAAGAGAAAGCTCGACTGATTGCAGTTTCGTCTCCACACAGTAGTGACTGGCTGCATGCGCTTCCGATTGCCTCCTGCGGATTACGCCTTGACGACGAATCTATCAGAATAGCAGTTGGCCTTCGTCTCGGCACCAAGCTTTGTGAAATTCACCAATGTGTGTGTGCGGTAGTCTGGTAGATCCTAAAGGTCATCATGGACTTACCTGCCGCAAGAGCGCTGGCAGATCGAGCAGGCACCACAACATAAATCACATAATTTGGCATGCCCTGATTAAGGCCAATATACCCTCCAAATTAGAACCGACTGGAATTTCTAGATCAGATGGCAAAAGACCAGATGGTCTTACTCTGATCCCGTGGAAAGGTGGCAAATCTCTGCTTTGGGATGTTACAGTAACAGATACCGTAGCTAAGTCTTATTTAAACGTGTCTTCGGTGTCAGCTGGTGGAGCTGCTGAACTAGCCGCCGACAGAAAAATAAGCAAATATCATGAATTGTCTCGTAGCTATTGTTTCATACCACTTGCTCTCGAGACTTTAGGTCCTATGAATAAGGAAGGAAGCGAATTTATTTCTTCATTGGGTCATCATTTATCCGCCGCTACAGGAGATAAGCGCGAAACCAGCTTCTTGAGACAGAGACTCTCAATCTGCCTACAGAGATATAATTCCATCTGTGTAAGGGGGACCTTTAGTGCAAATCGGACAGATAGCTATGTTACAACTGAAAACACTCTTGCATCTGATTATCTAATTCGTTCTACTTCTCTCTCCAGCAGATTGGCTCACACTCAGAATTTAATTTCACCTCGTCATTCTTCAACAGTCTACCCACATGCACAGCTCCGTTCGGAATATTATCATCATGGTCAGACTGATAATGAAGTTCTTCATGCACATCAACTAGTTTCTGAAGATCTTCATGAACTTCAACCCGAACTTACGGCACCTGCCAGAGGTCTTGCCAAGGCTGATGCAACGGAAGAAAGTGATGTGATTAAGAGAGTTTGGTCTACTAGTCCATCTACAGACGCTTATCCTCCTCAATCTGCGCTATTCAAATATGACGCTCACAACCCTTACAAGACCTCTGACTTAACTTCCACCCCAACTGTAACTGCTATCTACAAAGAGAGCTCCTTAGGTTTGTTGGAGAGTGACTCAGAGGCTATTCAGTCAGTGCGCCGAGGTTATAAGCCCATCTCACTGCGCCGTCTCGAACAGGGAGTCCTGGGCTACAGCCTCAGGGAGCGTTTCTCCGCCGCCTCTCAACCCTGTCCTCCTAGATGCTCGAAGGCCGAGACCCTCATGGGTGCCTCCAGGGATGGTAGGAATAAATTCCATTCGAGTAGGAAGGGGCAGGTATCGAGGCTGACATTGGTCGATCCTCGGAGATATTTAAGCAGTCAGCCTGTCGAAGGGCTTGAAGAGTCAGAGAGTGTGGTAAAGAGAATGAATGAAATTTTCACGAACCGAACGTGGGTCACTACATATCACAGCGACCAGAGGCGCGTTAAAACAGTGAAGGCTAAGAACTACGGGACTCACGAGAGGACAATGGAACAGAGGCCTGACGAATGCGGTGGCTCCTCTAGTACTCTGGCTGGCTACCCCTCCTCACCCAGCCATATGTCCAGATCTCCCTACAATCAGCGGCATGCCCCGTCCAATCCCAGTCACGCTTCCCCTCGACATTCCCTGCAGAGTTTATCACGGAATACGACAGGGGAGGCAGGGAGGAGAAGGGCGCTGGGACTTATGTCTGAACATGCAGAATCCGCTAATGGAATCGTGGAAAGGATTTATAGCGTTGCGGAAAGCGAGCCCGGTGAGTTGCAGTACACTGAATTGGAAGAGTTGAATGAACAAATTACTGGTGAACAGTTGAACCTCGACAATGAGATCACTGACGTGTTAGGTGACGGTCGCGATGTGGTTCAGAAACTATGTGGACGCTGTTAGTGTCCTGACGCTTGTAATAAGTGTTTTTTGAATAATATAATGACTGTTTTCTTACTATTATTATTATTATTATTACTATTATTATTATTATTATTACTACTACTACTACTACTACTACTACTACTACTACTACTACTACTACTACTACTACTATTAGTATTATTATACTTTTTGTCTTGATTAGTAAAATAATAAATAACTATTGTCATAGATAGTTATTATTATTAATTTTATTTTTATTTTTATTTTTATTATTATTATTATTTTCATCATCATCATCATCATCATTATTTTCAGATCTCTGCGCTAACGATACGACTATCAGTTCTAATCGCGGCACGATCAACTGGATGCTGACAGACATAGGCAGCAGGAGGTTCGTGCGCTGTATGTACGCCGAGCCCAGTGAGAAGCTGTACGCGACGAGGGACTGCCTGCTGGACGGCAAGGGGGCCAGACCCGCCTGGGTCTCCCCTAGGCTCTCAGACTGCCCCTACCCTCCCGTCTCACGCCGCATCGCCCAACTCCAGCAAGACATCGTAAGGCTTATTATAAAAATCCATATTATAAAAATGAGTATTCTTTTTAAAATATTATATAAAAATTATTATAAAAATTATTATAAAAATTTATTATAAAAATACTTATTATAAAAATTATATATTATAAAAATTATATTATAATATTATTAGAAATATTACTATAATAAAAATGAACTTATTATATTATTAACTTATTATTATTATAATAATAATATTAACTTATTAGCTTATTATAATAATTGAACGTTTTGTTCCTCGCCTTATGGTAATGTCAGGGACGAATAATATTACAATTAGTATTAATAGTCAGAAAAATATTACTCACATTATTATAGAAGCCTTATTGTGAATAAATTTTATTTATTCATTATTAATATTTATTTATATATATATATATATATATATATATATATTATGAATCTGATGAATTGGATCGACAATTTCATTCACAATAAATGATGTCATAATTCGTATTATTATTCATAATAATAGTAAATATAATTCATAATTTATCAAATGTTATGTTAAACATTTCTTACTTGTGTAGTGTTTAATTTCCGTTGTATGTGTTTCTAACTGCCATGATTTTGGTGAAATAAAGAATAAAGATTGTATTATTAATCAATAAATTATAAATTATTACTAAATAGTATTATAAAAATCACATCTTAATCATAATTTAATTTTGGCAATATCTTAATTTTGTTTGCACAATTTCATAGTAATTTTGTATGAATTTCTTAAATGCTCGACGGGTAGAGTTTGAGGTAGAGATGCTAAAAATTAAATGGCGGATCCTGAGGTCAAATGACCTCTAGTGAATTTTTTCTGATGTGCTGATCTGGGAGTGAAATCTCAGATATTCGCCGGACCGATGAATAGATTGTGATTGGCCCGAAATATTTTAAACATGAACATTAAAATCTTTGGAGTGATTTTCTGGATTTTGGAACTTGCATCGTATTTGGACTTTCATGTTGTTCACCGGCTTGGATTTGTCTCAATAGCCCTCAATGCTGTCATTGACGACAGTAGCACTCTATTATGTTATGTTATTAAAAGTAAAGAATATCGTCTTAAACCATCATTTCACTCTGATGCTTTATTAATAATTAAGAATTGATTTAATACGGTGTGGCTGACTATTGCAGCTTAAGGAATAGTAGCAGCTTAGACCCCTATATGTTTATAATTTGTGTAGTTTATGACTAATATTTACTCTATCATCAGCTTATATCACATTAGTGTCATCACTTTTACTTTCAAAGTCGAAATCCTTTCTGTGAACTATTTGTAATGATGCACCAAATCCAAAGCCAAGATTATCATCAATTTCTTGCTCGATAACATGTCAGTGACGAGAAAAGGAAAGGTTTTGAAGTTTTTGCACCTTGCACCAATTGATCCGCTGTCGAACAACATGCCAACAAGCCACCGGCTCAGCACTAATATCATTTTGGTCATTTTTTCTCGATGATTAAAATTTATTATCTTATCAGCAAATTGCAGGTTGGATTAACTTCGGCGACGAAGATTAAAACATTACTAACTTTATTGCACTACTTGGATGCTATTTAATGAGCTTCATGCATGTACAATAGTTCCCATTAGGGTGACCTATATAATTGCCACACGCCGACTAATGTGCGACATTTATGAGACAACTAAACCTGCATAGAGGAGCCTGACCCGAGGTGATTTATGATTTAAAGAGCTATAAGCGATAATTATAATATAGTGCAATGCAGCTTAATCAACTATCGTGAATCGCCACAACATTAGTTGTCTTTAATTAGAGAATCGTAAATTTATTAGTCAATTTTGAAAGGTTCTGATATTCTCGCTATTTCAGCAACGCCTGACCACTTAACAAACCGTTATTTATTATAGTTATTATCTAAACGTGCGTCCGTTAAAGCGCGGTTCTTAAATGAAAATGATAGTTTAATATTTACCAAATATTTTAGGCTTTCAGTAGCAAAAATGTTTCAGTGCAGTAGAGCTATTTTCCTTCTCTATCTTTATCCTTATTCTCTCTCTCTCTCTCTCTCTCTCTCTCTCTCTCTCTCTCTCTCTCTCTCTCTCTCTCTCTCTTGAAAGAGAGAGAGAGAGAGAGAGAGAGAGAGAGAGAGAGCGAGTGAAACAGCTCCTTTTTCCTTTCTTTTAGTACACTTTCAAACTACAGATTTAAAACATACCCCTAATCTCTTTCGTCTGTGTTCACATCACTTATACCATTTCCCCGTTCCATTCTTTAATTTACTAACTAAATCGTAAAAAGAGCCACAATAATTTTCCGCCATTTTCTAATGCTTATATTGTTCTTTTTCTTACTTTTGGATATTCTCTATTATTTATTTTTATCTTTATTTTAAATACTATATTTATTTTACTTATCAATCAATCAATAAGAATATAACATCCGGTTCCTTGTCATAAGGTATTGTCAGGGACGACCCAAGCAGACTCTGCATACTTTCAAATGCTAACGCGCAGCACGATAACGTTTAGGTATATAAAGACCGCAAAAGAAAGCGAGATTAAAACAGTGCAACTACATGAACAGAGGTGAGTTATAGGAAAGACCTATGGCGGAAAGAGATGGGGTTTTAGCTTTCCCATCATCATCATCTTCTTCCTTTCTTCCTAGAATCCCTGTTTAACTGAGGTCAGGATAGAAATAGAAAATTTTCATTTCGTTTTAGAATTTAGACATTTCTGGAGCGTTGGCCCTCACCAACCGAATGCCCTTTCTGACGTTGGTATGGATCTTAGTACTTTGTCGCCTTTAAGACACATGCAGTCCACAGTTGGTATATTCTCCAGCAACCCGGACACAACACGGGCACTTTCTCATAAAAGCGCTAAAACAATTACAAGATCTTCGATCTTGTGGCAGAGAATTCCATAATGTTCATGTAACTGTGTGTCTTGTGCATGTCTAACTCTATCGCAGACGACAGGCTCGATCAATCCTCACGACCACAGCTTCTGCGATCAGATACCTCCGAGGTTGGACGGGATCCTTGCTCTGAGACTATCCAGACCCCAGGACCCTCTCTTCGACATCGATCACTACAACCTAGTTGGTATCTGGATCACATGGTTTCAGGTCTGCATCCTTCAGAACGCCAGCTTCGTCAATACATCCATCGTTCAGGTCCCGCAGGTCATGTGGAGCGTTAGTGACTTCCTCATGGATTCCAGTGTATTCTCCTCGAATTGTTGGAGTTATCTCAATGACTACACTCCGTAAGTTTTACCTAATGGTCCATATCCATTTTTGGCTATTAATATTTAAATTATATTATTAGTATTTTAATGATAGAGTATAACTCTAGTATTAATATTTTAATACTGACACAATATTTTAATCTGATATAATATAAGAAATATTATAGTATGAAGATAAATAAATAATCGCATTTTTAATAATTAATTAGATCAACCATATTTTATTATGGTAAAAAGTCATAATCTTGTAATCTAATAACACAGACTAAAATATCGGCCATGGTTTAGATTCTATATGCCTCTAATTTTAGTTTTACAAAGCATAGGAGGACCATCCTAACTCTAATTATGGTAACCTGTAGAAACTGAACATTAATTATAGGTCAATTTGATCAAATTTCTTACATAAATTTATTTTGAATAATACTTTTTAAAATTATGATTATGTGGTGTAGGATACTTTTCGTCAAACGTGTACAAATATGAATTTCACATGCATTTTTGTTAAAACATTTGATTCTAGTATTTGTGTAGATTTTTAATTACGGACCCTTTAAATAATTAATTCCTCTTTATAAAATCATCATCACCTTCCCTTAAATTCCCTTCCCTCGGCTTTTTGTTCGTCTTTGTACGCTCAAAAGAGATACAGTAAAAACATTATAGCAAAAATTACAGAACATGCTTTACGGTAATTTAGAAAAATACCTTAATATTTTGACTTGTTAAGCTCTAAGTGCTTTGTTAATGAAATCACAATCAGTAGACTGGATGAAGTAGAAATAATGAATGATCCATAGATTCACTTATATTTAGATAATATTGTTTTACAGCTTAAAAATTACTCCAATATATCTTTACAGTTTTCTCAAGTCACTGCGGCGTCTGCTGGACTTCGCAGTTAACATTACATCTCTGCCAACTCTAAGCTTTCAAGGTCAAAACTTGTTAAGTTATTCTACACAGAGAACAAATCGGACGACATTTAATCTCAACTTTCTGTCTACAAGTGACATATCTGCGTCAGTACAGGTTGCCGGAGCTACAAGTAAGCTTTTTATGGTTTCCTATCTCCAAGTCCATCAGATGACTGTAGTAAAATTGGACAACGAATATGCATGTAATTAGGACGAAGTTCTACTCAAATGTGAAAAGTGTTTCTCAACCGTTAGCTTGTTCGAAGGTTAATCGTAATTCCGCAATAACTCCTTTGTGCTTTGTAAAAAAGCACATTGTGGATGAGCATCTATCGTGAACTGCGATACGAGTAGGAATCAGAAGTCAGAATCAGAAATAATCGGTAAACATGTGATACACTGTGTGTATATAGACAATCAAAACAAACATGAGACAAATGATAGAACCTGCGGGGCTGTTTGTTGAGTTTCATTATACTATGATCAGTATGTGAAGGGCTCAAATATTAGTCTAGCCCACCAATTATATTCTTCGCGAGATAAACCTAACCTAAATGACGCCAACCCTTGCAATAGACTTTTTAGTTCATTTAATATGGTCATTCTTCTTTATAATTATTCTATTATTATATATACTTTTGGAAGATTTTATGATAATATATTTTATTATCCTTCTTTATTTCAGATGGCACGAGAGTTAGCATCATAGTAATGTCTGTCAAGAACACTCAATGGTTTAACCATTCCAACATCAATAACAACTTTGCTTACAATCCCCCAACCACCGGTACCACAATGTTCTCCACTCCAGGAAATGATACCAGTCCCACGTCTTTCACAACCGGCCAGACTACTTCAATTCCTTCCACCGATATCCCATCCACAACCTTACCACTTGACACTTCATCGCCAACCTTCTTATATACTTGGAATGACACCAGTTCTTGGTACGACTTCAGTTCAGACTCATCTTTTAATCAAACCACATCTCAGCAGCAAACCACAACACAGACGTTTCCGACAACGGCAACAACAGCAACATCCGTCAGATCAACCGTGGTAACGACAACTAGAAATTATGCAACCACTATTGCAATGCGCTACAACTACTCGAGGGTTATAGCCGGTCCGGTGGTATACGTGAACTTCAATGTTACTCAACTACCGCCAGATAGCTACCCAACAACTACGATCAATTACAACGTTACGTCAAATTCGTCTAACGTAACGTCAGGGTATTACGGAAGTTGGACAAGTGATGTGAGTACGTTGTCAAACGCTGCAATTACTGCGTCATATAGTGTGGACTCCATGACAACATCGACTTTGTTGACAAACTCTGCTTCCGTTACAACATCGGCTGCTGTAGTTTCAACATCGTCTACTGGCGTTGATCAAACCAAGTTCCTAATCACTTTCAGAAATGTGAATTATTACAGGGTACGTTTCAATGTTTTTATTTTATTTTATTTTATTTTACAATGATAATTTAATGTGTATTTGCTGCACCGATTCACTATGAATTTTAATAAGCTTTTATTGCCAGTGTAGCAAGAGATGATTAACTAAGATTTGAGAAGGACAATGGAAAATCACTTAGGGTCACCAATTTTCTGGATACAAGGTTGCAGAAAGACACAAAGTAAACTGATCAGCTGAAAGCCAAATTCTTAATAACGGGAGTGACCTTGTTAGCTGTGAGTGATAAATACGAGTGCAACAATACGTTTCATGGACTTGTTATTTCTCAAACCCCTGAGTTTTTTATTGTACAATGTACATGTAGCATTATATAAAACAAAAACCACTGAATCCCTGACATTCGTGGAAGATAAAGATCTCCATTTACATCCTCATTGATTTGTAATCAGCATGTTGGGCTTTCCCGCCAGCATTATGTATTAAACAATTTCTTATTTAGTGGATCCAACTATGAATAATTTTAAAGGTACAACGAAATTTCAAGTAAATCTAAAAATTAGAAATTCCTTTGTTAATTTTGGTTCATTTAAGGAAATTTTAAAATTGTTTTGAACTTTCAGATAACACCCGGTTCTGAGATGGTCATAACAACCAATTCTACAGGTCTAATATCTCTAATAACGTATACTTTATCATATGTTTGTATTCAATTAGTGTATTTTGCAACATTTGTTGGTTTAACAAATATTCAAAACTTGAAAGGATTTCTTCATATTGCGCGTTTTACTGTTGTATCACTAAAAAGATTGCGAATCATATCCTGAAGGAAATAGGCAATATTTTTCAAAGTCATTATTTTGATCAAGGATTAACTTTAATATGTTTTAGTTCATTTTTGTATAATCGCATTAAGTTAATACATGCAAATTCGTCAATAAGAGAATTAATTCTCATCTGAGACTGTGGCATGTTGCCATGTTGTTCGACGGCGGGTCTGTACGTACAGGTTCAAATCCAGATCCTTTCATATCACTGACTTGCTAGAAAGCAGGGAACTACGTAAAACTTTGAATTTTAGCTTTTTATTTATCGTGTAATATTTATCGGACACTGACATTATCTATTAATGAAAAACATAATAACTATGAATGACAAAAAATAATTACTTTAATAATAATAATAATAATAATAATAATAATAACCACTGGAGTGCTACTGTCGTACATGACAGCAACGAGCACTATTCAGACAAATCCAAGCCGGTGAGCAAATAACGGTCCAAAAAGGTGCAAATGCCGAAGTCCAAAAAATCGGTCCAAAAAGATAAAGATGTCTAATTTTAAAGATTTAGAATAATAACCATGAATGAGATAGAATGATAACTATGAAGACATAGAATAATAACTAGTATAAATAATATTTCAGGAATAATCGCGGATATTTGGAGAAATGATGGATGCTCAATAGTCAGCAGGACCTTCTATTCAATCACCTGCAGTTGTACGACGTTCGGTTACATCACGATACTTGCCGAATACTCTGACGTAAGCCGCCAGAATATTTCAGACTTTTGTATTATCTAAATTTTTTATATTCTAGAAATAATTACCTATAGATTCACGTTGAATGGCAATTAACTTATTTGATGGGATTAAATTAATTTATTATTACAACCTGGTGGGCATTATTATTATTGGTTATGTTTCAATTAGTTGTTCTAATGTTTTGGCTATACATGTAGTTCTTTATTTTGATATTATTTTTCTCATCCCAAATATTAAATTTGTAATATTTTTTAAACATAAAAATATTTTTTGTTTCAGGATCCTCTAGCAGTGAGAACAACAACAACAGTAGCAAGGACTGATCCCACTATCATCGTGCAGCCTCCGGTAATCTGATAATAATTATAGTAATAATAATAATAATAATAATTATTATTATTTTCGCTAGAGGCGCTCGAGGTGGTTAGTTTGTTTACGCACACCTGTGTTTTTCTTTAGCACTTTTTATCGTTTTTCTTCACTTCTGCTAATTTTGTCACTTTGTCTTTTGTCATACTGCTTTTATATATATCCCTGTACGCCCAGGCCCTTTTATTTCTATTCTTTTGTGCGCATTCGGCTTATTTTACCTTTTATTAAATCTGCATTATGCTTTAGTTTTCACCTGCATTGGACTATTGGACTGCAGCTATTTGCAGTAGTGTTCCAGTTGTAATTCTTTTATCTCTCGCTTGCTATGCCGTGTTTGCCACATGCCTGCCAGACAGACTTGGCCACTGTCTCAGACTGCCAACAAGAAAACTGGCATCTGTTCGGTGTGTCTAGCTCAACGTCAGCTTCATTCGGGAGACGGAAAGGTCCATCTTCATGGCCCATTGGATAATCGTTGCCCGGGTTCCAACCAACCTCCCTTGCAGATCTCCGCACAGGCGGCAGCTTCGCAACCAGGTCTTGCAGTTTCTGATATAAGGAATAAGATCAGGAATCGGAGCTGCGACTCTGGTTCGGCTAGACAGAGTTCTCCTCCCACTGCTGCTCCCAATTCTGCTAACTTAGCTCGCAATTCATTTTCCTCTCAGCCGCTCATTCTTGAACATCCCTGCTTGTCGCGACCAACAATAAAACACATTCCCAAATCAGCCAGACCTGCTTGTTCAGCAGCCTTGATTGATGCCTTCCGTAAGATCGAAAGCGATCCCTCAGTTTTATTATACTGGTCAGATTTGTTGCTTTTCGCATCTTCGGTTTTGCAAGTCCCTGCTCGCACAGGTAAAAGGCATAATCTAAGCTCTTTAATTAAGAAAAGGTTGGAGGGCCTAGGTACTAGTGCTCCCACTGAGCCGGTCGTAGAAAGAATTAAAAGAGCTCATCATTCTCATGACTCCCGTGCCTCAGCAGTCAGGTCCAAAATGGAAGATGGAAATGTTTCGGCAGCTGTGCGCATCCTCTGTTCAGACGAAAGTCCAGCACAATGCAATTTAAACACTTTCAATATCCTGAAGGCCAAGCACCCACCCGCAGCTAGTAGCAGTATAATGGCACCCCTTCCGGACTCAATGGAGACTCCGCCCATTCAAGTCTCAGAGCAGGATGTTGTCAAAGCTGTACGTAGCTTTCCAGCAGGCTCAGCAGGTGGTCCTGATGGCCTTCGCCCTCAGCATCTTCTGGAGCTTGTGACTTGTAGAGAGTCGGCTGGGACATTTTTGACCGCTTTGACTTCTTTCGTGAATCTCCTTCTTAGAGGTGTTTGCCCCCCTGAGGTCCAACCGGTGCTGTTTGGTGGTAAACTCTTCGCACTCAATAAGAAATCTGGCGGCATTCGCCCCATTGCAGTGGGTTACACTTGGCGTCGTTTAGCCGCTAAATGCGCAAATCGCTATGCAGTGTCTGCTCTCAGCGAATACTTGAGCCCAATTCAACTTGGAGCTGGTATTCCAGGTGGCTGTGAGGCAGCTGTTCACGCTACTCGCCGTTTCGCTGAGTCAATGCCAGCTGATCACTTCGTGGTAAAGCTAGACTTCTGTAATGCTTTTAATTGCTTGAGTAGATCACGAATGCTCAGCGAAATACATCACAGGATACCAGAGCTGTATAGTTTCTGCCATCTAGCTTACTCAAGCCCTTCGTGGTTGAAGTTCGGAGACTGGTGCATTGAGTCACAGGAAGGAGTCCAACAAGGGGATCCCTTAGGGCCCATGCTGTTTTGCTTGACTATTCACCCTCTCCTTACTTCTCTCTCTAGCGATCTCACGGTGGGATACCTAGATGACATTACTCTAGGTGGTTGCGAGTCGTCGATTGCAAATGATGTACGGACTATCATCGACAGAGGCCAAGAATTTGGGCTTCAGTTGAATCGTACCAAGTGCGAAGTCATATCATCAGTTTGCAAATCTCCGGGCAACTCAGTTTTGTCATCATTTGTGCCAATGTGCCTATCCCATAGTTCTCTACTCGGCGCGCCACTCTCTGGAGAAGAAGCTACTACCACCGCTTTATCCAGTCGCCTTGAAGACCTCAAACGTACAGCATCACGCTTGAAGTCGCTAGCCGCTCATGATGCTTTAACAATCCTTCGCTTTTCTTTAAGTGCACCTAAACTTATGCACGTTCTGCGCTCTAGTCCGAGCTTCTCTAATCCGCGGCTTTAGACTACGACGAGGCTCTTAGGCAATGCTTGTGCGCCGTTATCAACGCAGATTTGTCTGTTTTGCAGTGGCAGCAAGCCAGTCTACCGGTGAGCATGGGTGGTCTTGGAATTCGTCTTGTTTCCCATATCGCGCCTTCAGCCTTCTTGGCATCAGCGATGGGAACGAGGCAGTTGCAAGACGCCATCCTTCATAAGTGCTCCCTTTCTGCC
The DNA here is from genome assembly GCA_905160935.1 of Enchytraeus crypticus. Taxonomy (NCBI): domain Eukaryota; kingdom Metazoa; phylum Annelida; class Clitellata; order Enchytraeida; family Enchytraeidae; genus Enchytraeus; species Enchytraeus crypticus. Next base: position 401,852 of record CAJHZI010000293.1, on the reverse strand, counting down.
GATAGTTCCATTGACGTTGCGTTGTCAGTTTGGTCCAAAAGCCTCACCTCCAGTGCTCCACCTTCTACCTCAGTCAGTAGCCAGAAATCATGGGACCGTCCTATAGTGGATCGGATTTATAACAGTCTGTTAGAATCCCAGTCCAATGCAGTAGACAGAGCACGACTCCTAGCTGTATCAACTAAAAGAAGCAGCGACTGGCTTCACGCTCTCCCTGTTGCTTCTTGTGGGCTATTTTTAGACAATGAGGCGATTCGAGTAGCTGTTAGTTTCCGTTTAGGGGCGAAAACTTGCGAGCCTCACATGTGCCCCTGCGGTCATGAAGTCGACGCTTTAGGTCTCCACGGTCTCTCCTGCAAACGAAGCTCAGGTAGAATGTCTCGCCATCACAATTTAAATGACATAATATGGCGAGCACTTTCGAGAGCAGGCATCCCTTCCTATAAGGAACCAAGTGGGTTGTCCAGATCAGACGGCAAGCGTCCGGACGGCATGACTTTAGTGCCCTGGTGCAACGGTAAATGTGCCGTTTGGGACGTCACGGTCATTGACACTATGGCAAACTCCTACCTGAATACGACTTCAGTCACAGCCGGTGGTGCTGCTGTTCATGCCGCCTCTAGGAAGTTGGATAAATACCGTGATCTGTCCTTAGGATATGAAGTTGTTCCGGTGGCCATTGAAACCATGGGCCCGATGAATCCCGAAGGAGTTGACTTTATTAATGGCATAGGCAGACTTATTGCAGAGCAAACCGGCGATAAGCGAGAGACATCTTTTCTTTGGCAAAGGCTTTCCATGACTTTGCAAAGATTTAATGCAGTCTGCTTCAACAATTCTTTTAAGCCGATTGATGACCTCGAGTAGCCGGGCGGCGATTCAGCACGTATTGCTCGAATCGTTTTTATCAAACCCCAGGTTCTTTACACCGGGGTAAAAAAAAAAAAAAAAAAAAAAAAAAGAAAAAAAAAAAAAATAATAATAATAATAATAATAATAATAATAGTGACTGGCTGCACGCGCTTCCGATTGTCTCTTGCGGATTACGCCTTGATGATGAAGCCATCAGAATAGCAGTCGGTCTCCGACTCGGCACCAAGCTTTGCGAAATTCATACATGTGTTTGTGGCAGTCAGGTTGACCCTAAAGGTCATCATGGACTTTCCTGCCGCAAGAGCGCTGGCAGATCGAGCAGGCACCACAACATTCATAACATAATTTGATATGCCCTGATAAAGGCCAATATTCCCGCCATAAAAGAACTGACCGGAATTTCAAGATCAGATGGTAAAAGACCAGATGGTCTTACTCTGATACCGTGGAAAGGTGGTAAATCTCTTCTTTGGGACGCTACGGTAACGGATACCCTGGCCCAGTCGTATCTAAACGTGTCTTCGGTGTCAGCTGGTGGAGCTGCAGAACTAGCCGCCGACAGAAAAATAACCAAATAAAACGAATTGTCGCGTAGCTACTGTTTTATTCATCTTGCTCTCGAGACTTTAGGTCCTATGAATGAGGAAGGAAAGGAATTTATTTCTTCATTGGGTAAACATTTATCCGACGCAACAGGAGATAAGCGTGAAACCAGCTTTTTGAGACAGAGGCTCTCAATCTGCATACAGAGGTATAATTCCATCTGTGTAAGGGGGACCTTTAGTGCTAATCGGACAGAAAGCTATGCTATAAGTGATAACTCTCTCTTATCTGATTATCTACATCGTTCTACTTCTCTCTCCGTCAGCTTGGCTCAAACTCAGGATATAATTTCACCCCGCCATCCTTCAACAGTGTACTCACATACACAGTTCCGTTCAGAAAATCATCATCATGGTCAGCCTGGTAATGAAGTTCTTCATGTACATCAACTAATTTCTGAAGATCTTCATGAACATCAACCCTGACTTATGGCACTTGCGATAGGTCTTGCCAAGGCTGATGCAACGGAAGAAAGTGATCTGATTAATAGAGTTTTGTCTACTAGCCTATCTAGACGCTTGTCTACTAGACGCTTCTCCATCTCAATCTGCGTTATATAAGTATGACGTCCACAACCCTACCCCAAATTCCGCTCGAATTTCTAAGCCCCTGACATCACTTCCATCCCAGCTGTGACTCCCATCTTCAAAGAGAGTTCCTCAGGCTTGCTTGAGAGTGACTCAGAGGCTATTATTCGTTCTCAGAGGCTCAGAATATACTTCCCACACAAAGAAGCTATCAATTGGCGTTCCTCAAGGCTCAATCTTAGGTCCTCTTTCATTTCTAATCTATGTGAATGATATGCAGTATGCTTGTTCAAATGCGTCTTTACAACTTTCTGCAGATGATTCAAATCTATTTGTAGCAGGTAAAAATCTTATTGAATTGTACCAATCAGCTAATTTGCCCTGCTCTCAAATAAGCCTCTGGTTCAAATTCAATCGATTAACAGTAAATGGCACAAAATCGGCGTATATACTATTCCATCCTAAAATTGACGACGACAGTTTTATTAAATCTAATGATCTTTGCATCAAAATAAATAACAGCCTAATTAATAGGGTTCATGTTACGAAATTTCTTGGAATACTACTTGATGACAAACTCTCCTTTAAAGATCACATTAATTTTCTAGTCTCAAAGGTGTCCAAATTGTATGCTCTACAGACGAAGAAACTTAATTCCCAAGAACTGTCGCAGAGATCTTTATTTTGCCCTCATTCATTCAAGAATTCAATATGGAATTGAAATTTTTGGTAAAACTTCTTTAAATCTGTTACGTCCACTCCAAATCTCTTGCAATAGAGTTCTAAGAACCTTGCAAAATCAGCATAAATTCTATCATGTTAATCAATTATTCATTAACTATGGCACTCTACCACTTTTTCAACTTCATAAATTATCTGTCTGTAAAATTATCTATGAGAGTCTCAATTATAATGGCGTAATGTCGATAGCCGTTAGAGATATTTTCAGCACTCTACAGTTAAGTCATCCTTATGATACCACGCTATCTAACACTAATTATATATATACAAATTCTAATCCTACCTCTTTAAATCCTATATTTATGATTGTATTTTGGAATGGAACAAAATCCCTACAGTGATACGTAATTCTCACTCGGTTAAATCGTTTGTAGCCAAATTAAAGAGCTACTTTAGTTCATTGTTACTATAAGTAACAATGAACTAAAGTAGCATTGTCATAAGCATTAAATTAATTTGTAATAATACAATATTATGAGATTGGATTTGTTGAGCGTTTCAACATTGAATATGTTGATTAGTTTGTTCGTTGAAATCGCGTACTGAGCTATCTTGTTTAATTATCTATGGAATTTTTCTTAAGTTGCAATTTTGAACTAATTAATTAAGTGTTACGCTGTGTTTCTGTTTAGTTCTCTGTATTTCTCTGTAGCGATTCTTTGAAGCTCAGATTTTTCGGCAGAAGCAAATTAATATTCTCTTTTTAAATTCCTGTTGCTATTATTGCAAACTCTATTAACTAAAATTTATTTTACTTGTATTTCAGGTTTATTTCGATTACCTAGTTATTTTTCAATTTGTATGATTGAGGGGTGGTCAACTAGATAGGTTACTTGTAACCTCTTTGACGGCCTTGCTTGTGTATGTCACTGCATATTTTGAGTGTATCGAAATAAACATAGTTCTCTCTCTCTCTCTATTCAGTCAGTTCGCCGAGGTGTTAAGCCCCTCTCACTGGGCCGCCTTGAACAGGGAGTCCTGGGCAAGGGCTACTGCCTCAGGGAGAGTTTCTCCGCCGCCTCTCAGCCCTGTCCTCCATGGCGCACCAACGCCGTATCCCCTACATGCTCGAAGGCCGGGAACCTCATGGATGTCTCCAGGGATGGTAGGAATAAATTCCCATCGAGTAGGAAGAGGCAGGTATCGAGGCAGATATTGATCGATACTTGGAACAATTTACGCAGTCAACCTGTCGATGGGTTTGAAGAGTCAGAGAGAGTGGTAAAAAGAATGAATGAAATTTTCACGAACCGATCGTGAGTCGCTACAAATCACAACGACCAGAGGCGCGTTAAAACAGTGAAGGCTAAGAAAGACAGGACTCACGAGAGGACAATGGAACAGAGACCTAACGAATGCGGTGGCTCCTCGGGTACCCAGGCTGGCTACTCCTCCTCACCCAGCCATCTGTCTAGATCTCCCTACAATCAGCGGCATGCCCCGTCCAATCCCAGTCACGTTTCCCCTCGATATTCCCTGCAGAGTTTATCACGGAATACGACAGGGGAGGCCGGGAGAGGGCCGGGCGCTGGGGCCTATGTCTGAACATGCAGAATCCGCTAATGGAATCGTTGAAAGGATTTATAGCGTTGCGGAAAGCGGGCCCGTTGAGTTGCAGGACACTGAATTGGAAGAGTTGAATGAACACATAACTGGTGAACAGTTGAACCTCGACTATGACACATTAGGTGACGGCCGCGGTGTGGTTCAGGAATACTATGTGGACGCTGTTAGTCCTGACGTAACCAGAAACATGGAAAACACCTCCATCAGTCTACCCGGATTTAACCTTAGACCTGCCATTTCAGCACCTATGCAGAATCTAAGCCCCATCCCATCTGTGCTTTCATCTGTTCCAACCCAAAATAAAAGCCAAATCCAAACAGGTGCCCGACCTGTGCCCCAAAAAACTCGAATCAAACCTGGGGTCCAGTCCACGCAGCCTCAGCCTCAGGTGCCGACTGGTAGCAAGCGGGCACTGGGGCAGCACGTGAGCACGAGGGTGATCGTCAACGGGTTGAACACAGCCCGTCTGAAAGAGAAGAGATGCGTCCTACGTCCCGGCCTCTCAATACCTCCCTCCTCCTCCTCGAGTGCGTCCATAGAGCCTGAGATAGATCAACAAGAGTTTTCTGGGCTGACCCTCAACAAGAAAAAGGAGATCCTCGAGGCTAGAATGGCCTCTGCGTCCCAGGGGTCCCTCCCACTAGGGCCACAGCACCAGGGTCTAGGGCTGAAACAGATGTTGGCCTCAGGGCAGGCTGAGGCGGAGAGGCAGAGTTCATCGGGTTTTACAAATCAGAGCCCTAATCAAGCGGAAACTAGATCCCAGAATTCTCTAGGAACAGCTATCCAGATTTTAGGGTTGTTGACTTCCAAAAGCGGTTCTCCCAACAGAGTTCTCACAACTGCCTCATCAAAGCCTATTCAGGGGAGTCACCGTCGTGGTGAATCGATAGCAGATGAAGTGGGGACGGGCGCTGCTGGAGCCAAAAGCAGTGGATTCAGGGCAATGTCACCCGCTGCTGCGATCAGCAACGTTTAACTTTCGCAAGAAGAGAGCAGATGTTATTTTAACCTATTCCGATATTTATAATAATAATAATAATAATAATAATAACCTTCGGACAATTGCTATACCGGTGTCACGGCCGGTGTCCGGTCTTCGAGACCGCTTTACAGGTTCCTGGCAATTTATTATTAATCATTTCCATGGTAACCTTTCTCTACATACTATGCATACATACATACTATACTCCATATAGTTAACAAATCATATCATACTATACATGTATATGATGAACAAAGATATATTTATTTAATTCTCTCTCTCTCTCATAGTGCACTGTCTACTGGCAGGACCATGGCATATAGCGCCTTCACACTTCTCTGTGTTTCGTTTTCATTTAAATCATCTATGATTCCTAATCTCAGTCTGCCTCTGTTTCTCTTTCCTTACATTCTACCTTCTACATGTATGACATCTTTTAATAAACAATATTAAGGACGTTATACATGTATAAATAAGAATATTTAAAAGCGAAAACTAACAAGTTCTTACAAATACAACAGTGATTAAGTAACTATGCAGAACTGGATACTCTGACTTAAATACAAAATTATCTGAAGTAAAATGGATGTACATTATTTACTCATGTAAAAAAAACCACATTACGCAGAAAATTGCCAGAATTGATCAATGCATCTGGCCAACGTTTTTGGCTAAAACACATAACTAAAACTTCACAAGCATGTTTCTTCCATATGCGTGATCTTCGTTGAATACGTCCATATTTGTCACGTGAGACAGCTGCTACAATTGGTGCTGCTCTTGTGCAATCGAAGTTGGACTACTACAATTCCCTGTTTTTAAATCTCTCTCGCTGTGAGATTGATCGGTTGCAGTTTGTTCAGAATTCTCTTGCGCGAGGAATTTTTTGTAGTTCCAAGTACTCACATGTTACGCCTATTTTGAAGTCTTTGCACTGGCTAAAGATTAAAGAGCGTATCATTTACAAAACAGCTTCGTTAACCTATAAGTCCATCACCATCCCTGAACAAACTTGTATGTCTCACTTGATTAAAGTGATGCAGCCTGCTATTACTCGGTCTTCTAAGTTAATTACTCTTGTGAGACCTAGCTTACCTTCACGCTCTAAGCTATCTAATCCTTCTTTCCAGCATGCTGCACCTCAGATCTGGAATTCTCTTCCATCCAATCTTCGGAAATCTTCATTTGAATCACATCAGCCTTTGCTTTCCTATGAGCAGTTCCATAAGCAGTTGAAGACCTCTCTTTTCCATCTCTCTTTTCCATCCAGTGTCTATGGGCAGCGACCTGCGCCTAAACCATCTTTTCTTTAACTCCCTTTACTTCCTGTACTTTGGACTGAATTTCTGGATTTTGGAATTTGCACCGTTTTTGGACCTTCTTTTTTTTGCTCGCCGGCTTGATTTTGTCTCAATAGTGCTCTATGTTGACATTGATGACTGTAGCACTCTAATTGTTGTTATTATTAATTGTTGTTAGCTGACCGCCACATTCTGCCAATCATGTAATCTCGTAAAATCTTGCAAAAACGTTCAAGTAACGGAGAGGACAATTTCTATATCAATTGAAGTCTTCATTCCCTATACTTACTTATACCGTGAAAATTAAACTGATGAATTTTCTACATTTTACAGGGATTTGTGTATTATCAAGAAATATTCATAGCAAGTCAAGCTTTGAGAGCTATATCACTGGCATGCTTGATTGTCACAATAGGATCCTTCTCAGCCTACAGGTATTTCATCCTAATTCATCGTCTCGTCAGAATATGGGCATGCCCAAAAAGTACAATTATAACATTAGCATGCCCTTGGCATGATTGTAACATGGACATGCCCTAGCCACAATCTATAACATGAGCATACTTGGGCACAATTTATCTATTCAAGAAACAGCAATTAATATATTTTTCATTTGCCAAACACATCAGATTTATATTTTTGAAATTCAACGTCCGTTATATAGCCCTTAGAAACTAAGAGATATATATTTCTGTTGAATTTTTATCTGATGAAGAGTTTGCCTATTATCATATTTATATAAATTTATTTAATTTAAACATAACTGTTTCCTCAGCTGCTTTAACTTCAGTTGCTTTTTCTTCCCATTATATTTCGTTAATTAATTAACTTAAACAAACATGCGCTATTGAAATAAATTTAGCATCGCTGAAAATATTTCCTTGATAGGTTTTAACAAAATCAAAATTTAAAGTTTCGTAACCACTCGCGTATTGAGTGAATTTTGTCGTAACTTAATCCATCAAATCGTAGTAAACATTTTTAATAGAAGATTAATGAATATAATTATAACGTGTTTTATCGTAAAAAAACAATTATGCAGACCATATGTAGTTACTAAAGCGAAACTGTGCGACTAGTCTGTTATGTTTCTAATCGCAGAAAAGCACGAAAAGGGTCCTCGACACAAATTCTTCTAAATCATTGCTGCTGTTTGCTGGCGATCGATATCATCCTGTATGTATCGGAGGCGAAGGCAGGAACGAGGTTGGGTTGTCGAGTGTGTAACGTGTTTCGATACTACCTCGTGTTGGTCTCACTGCTCTGGAACGGTATCGAGGCCCACAACATGTATCGTATGCTGGTCAGGGTCTTCAACGCTCCCGAAACAACGTCGTTCTATATCAAGACTGGCCTCATCGCCTGGGGTTAGTATAACTGTAAAGCTTGTAAAAGTCAAAATTGAATTTTAAGAAATATGTATGAATAATGCGAATGGTCTAACTAGCCATGCATTTAGTAGTTAATTTGGACAGAGGTAGACTATATATTTTCATTTTCATTTTATTTTTGTTTATTTCTAATGAGTTGTACTTGTTTTAATGCACTTTTTTATTTGTTTATTGCATGTAACTTGCTACCACGTTTTGACGGTGTAATAGAGATTCGTATATAATGGGTAGAGCCAAGTTTAACGTCAGCTCCATGGGTGGAAGGCATGTCAGCGACGGAGAAGGCATTGCATTTGAACTCTAATTCGCAGTATGAAATCTTGCAAAATGTTACTGGCTCATTAGTGTTTGCTATAAAATTGTAATTCTGCTATTGTGTTTTTATTACTTGGTAATAATAACAATCGTTTGAAGGCTATTACTTCTGAGCAGCTAATTCATGAATGACTATGCTTGACTTTTTCGTGTTCTATTGATACATAAAATGTTTATCCTAAATATGTATATTTCTAGCATAAAATGTACAAATATGATTGAAAATACATGAGAAGTAAGACTGATTGAATTCTCGTTCAATATATTAAGCAATAATCTAACAGTAATGGTATTCGAATACGAGTATCGTTTGGTGTGTATAGTTAGATTAGCCATAATCGCTAATGTAATGATATGTAGGTAAGAACATTACCTTAGCATTACTTAATTTCTACTCAATAATTTTAAATTATTTTTAAATTATGTTAAGAGTAAAACATTGTTTTATGCCTTAATTAAATAATAAGTAATCTAATTATAACATTGTTTTATGCCTTAACTAAATAATAAGTAATCTAATTATAACATTATATCATCCCTACTGATTTTTCTTTCCCATTCGGTGTTCTAGGATGTCCAACAATTCCAATAATAATCGCCATATCCAGTGATATTGGATCATTCGATGGGACTTACTTTGGTTGTGTGTTCAGGTTGGTACAGTTACATAATAATCGTTAAATCAAAACTATCATAATTCACTAGAGCTATAAATAGGGTGCAAGTAAAAGCTAAATAAAGCGAAGGTTAACTTCAGTTTCCTTACTCGAAAGCGATATCAGTGACGGGAAAGCCCAGGCTTTGAACTCCGTACATGCTGATCCGCGGTCGAGTATCTTTCCGACTCCGTCACTGGCTGCAGCCGAAAGTGACCCGTTTAGTAGGCCATCATCCGTCATACACTCAAATTTAAAATTATATGAAAAATAAAAAAGCTAAGTGAAAAAGAGCTAACAAAAGAAGCTTGTGCTGTCAATAATCTAATCACAAACACAGTTACTTTTATGTATTTGTGTATCGTAACCTATGTCATGATAAGCAAGCAAACAATATACATGTTGGTATCATGAATATTAGTGTTACAGTTAGAATAGCTAGTTTTTCCTTAACTTACTAAACTCTTACATTTAGTAAGCATTCTTATCATGTTTAGGCTATCTCTTAATCCTCTACCAACCTTCTCGTGTAGAACTAAACTTGTTTCATTGGGAGCCGTTCAACATACTAAAGATAATATTAAGCAAGAAGGAACAGAACTACAAATGCAATTAAAAGCAATAGTTTTAAAATAAATTAGGAGATCATAAACGTTAACAAATTCACGATATATGGTACGGATTAGAATGAAAAATTATAATGATAGTAAATAATTGAAAAAATTATCCTCTAATATTTTGATATGTTGTTGAGTATCTTTTGAAAATGTAAAACAATCGGCACTTTATGACCGTATACCTAAGAACTAAAATGATTTTCAAGGGTATAGAAAGCGTCAATATATTTCTTATTTAATGGTTATCCACAGATGCAGCCTTCGTAAGAACATCTTATACTACGGATGGGTTCTGCCATTCAGTCTAATCATTCTACACAACTTTGTAGTACTGCTACTAACAGCAAGGGCTCTACTGCGCAGAAAATTGGCGATCAGTATGTAATGGCTATACTAGCATATTTCATTGCTTTAAATTGAAAAAAAGCCAATAGAAGCTTTACTTTGTTTGGAGAGAAGTTTAGAATTAGAGTTTATTTCAAATTTGATAGCGTAACCATATTATCCTTAAATATGTAGTATAAAATACTTCATAAGCATACTAAATGATTGATTGAAAGTATATGTTACATACTATTCAATGATAGTATTACATTTTACTCTCTCTAGTATCCTATAAGCCAAGTCAGGTCCAAGGTGCATAATTATACTGAAAGTCTGCCTTCACGCTCCATAAAGAGCGCTAACAAAATCAATATATTATTACCTACAAAAAGGCTATTCTTTATCCCCACCTTATGTAACTAATAGATTGGGAAAAATATGTCTTCTAAAGTGGTTTCCCTTAGTCAGTCGCTTCTTGCGACAGGTGCAGTTGTTCTATTCTTCATTCTACATGACCCGGCCCCAACACGATAAATTGTAGTACAACAACATAAATTATCTGAATTTAATTTTAGTGTCGACTAATTATAAGTTGAATGATTCAGACCAGCCGGTGAGCGCCCAGACGACATGGTCTCAGCTGGTGGGAGCCATGATCATGCTCGTCCTGCTCGGCGTGCCCTGGATGTTCTGCGCATTTGGAGTGATCGATGCCGGGGACGACTTTGCCATCAAACCAACGGAAGGAATATTTAACGTAAGATCTTCGTCGAGTGTTTAAAAGTGTTTACAGGATTGTATATATATATATATATATATATATATATATATATATATATATATGTATATATATATATATATATATAGAAGTAATATATAAATATATATATATATATTATTATTATTATTATTAAGAGTGGAGGCGTCATATACCATGGACCTGCCAGTAAGCAGAGCACTAAGATATATATATATATATATATATATATATATATATATACAGACTGGGGCAAAAAAAATAATCCCCCTAGCGAAATCTCATTAACTTCGACAAAACTCAAGATATTCAAACCAAATTTTTAGAATTTCTAGAGGAAGAATTTCTACATATATTCTGCAAATTTGATGAAAATTCGCTAAGCAGTAACAAAGTTACAGCGTTTCTACGAAAAAAGTGAAAAAATCAATTTTAACAAGACTTATTGTAACAAAAGTCATAGGAACTTCGACAAAACTCAAAATAACTTTACAAAATTTTCGGAGCTTCTACATGATAACTTTCTACACCTAACTTGCAAATTTTGCGAAAATATATTCAGAAGTAACAAAAATACATCGCATATTCCGAATAAGTGTAAAAATCAATTTCAAGAAGGCTTATTTAAACAAAAGTACCGGAAAATGTCTTTAAAATTTAGAAATAATTTAAACAGAAGAACTAATGTTAAGCATCATTTATTGGAGCAGCTAACAAGGTAGTGTAGGCTTATATTCTACCACTTAAGTAAACGGCTCTTTTCAGGGTCGTTATTTTCATAAAAAGCAACAACTGACATTTCAAAAAACCTTGTTAAAATTGATTTTTGCACTTTTCTCGTAGAAATGATGTAATTTCGTAACTACTGAAAATATTTTCACCAAATTTGCAGGAGATGCGCAGAAATTCCTCTTCTAGAAGTTCTGAAAATTTAGTACAGATTTGTTGAGTTTTCTTGAAGTTATTCAGATTTAGCTAGGGGATTTCTTTTTTGCCCCAGTCTGTATATATATATATATACAGATATATATATATATATATATATATATTGTAGAGAGAGTAGTGTAGTTGGAGGAGATTTCTATGTAGGATCTTATCGGGTCAATGGGGCTTCACAAGAAATGTATGTCATTGAACTGTCGTCCATTTAAGTACTAACCAAGCCCGACATATAATTCTAAAGCTTTGTGTTTGTTGTGAATATTTCATTAAATTCATCTAACACCCTAAATTATATTAACTGAATGAATTGTTAAATCTGTTTCAGGGTATATACACTTCCTGCATCAGTCTACAGGGAATGTTTATATTTTCATTCTATTGCGCTAGACTTCAGGTTGTAAGAAATCAATGGAAAAGTACCTTCGTGCCTGCTGTAAATCCAGCCACAAATACTAGACCTTCACTGCGCACTCATTCCGTCAAACCCAACGAAGATCAGGGAAGAAATCCTGGTTCCGATGAACTCCAGTCACCGGAACCTGTGGCTGGCACATCGAGAGGAATTACACCAGCGTAAAACATGCTATATAAACAATGCAAAACTTTCGCTTTTCAAATATGAAAATTGTTCAATAGCTGAGCTGTGTATTTCGGCAGCAGTAATGCCTGTAGGAACATTAGCATTGAATAATCTATGGAATTTTCTGATTGAGACTACAGAACCACAGAAAAATATTAAATTGTTTAACTACTATACCAAAAGTATAATTTAAGTTTATAGCTTCTTTGATGAAGATCCAGGACTTCGTATTTACTTATCAATTACATAAAAATATGAATTTAAAGCCTTGAATTGTTTATCGACTATCTTAATCTAATAAAGCGCATATTACTATTATATTAGCTTTTAGCATGCAACCTTGAAATTTTATATCAAATTGACTTGTACCTAAACTTTGAATGAAGTTCCTATTTTATAAAGAAGTAGAGCCTTAAGAAACTTTATAGTTTTTATCGCAATAATAATTTTATAGATTATCTCAAATCTTCAGCTCCACAATCTGTGCGGTGGCATTGGGGTGCCAAAAATGTTAATTCTTGACTGAATTGAGAACAAGTATCATTTATAAAGATATAAAATAAGTGCGTGATAATTTTTTACGTCTTTGTAAGCATTGTGATAATTTTGTATGCTTACGTACTGTCAACAAATTGAATTAGCTACACTTTTAAGATATACTTTTCGATAAATGCCCAAGAAACTGGCTTAAAAAATCCTAGCGATAATTTCTAATATTTACTTAAATTTCTATTATTTACTTAAATTTTTATTATTTACTTAAATTTTTATTATTTAATTAAATTTATATTATTTACTTACATTTATATTATTTACTTAAATTTATATTATTTGCTCAAATTTATATTATTTACTTAAATTTATATTATTTACTTAAATTTATATTATTTACTTAAATTTATATTATTTACTTAAATTTATATTATTTACTTAAATTTATATTATTTACTTAAATTTATATTATTTACTTAAATTTATATTATTTACTTAAATTTATATTATTAATGGGAATAGGGTGATTCATATTAATAATATACTACAAATAATTAGTAATGCATAACATTTCTATCATTTCTTTGCTATTAGCAGCTGTATATAATGATTTCTAGGCCTCAGTTCTGTAAATGCAACAGCTTTACAGAGTCTACTAGTCTAGAACACAGACGTGAAATGAAATGATGAAAATTTAAACACAGAATTGAAATGAATTCAATTTAATTTTTGCCGACATCTTATTACAACCACCGCTATATTAGCACTGGTCGTATCTTATGAGCACATGCGGTTCTTGATCGATTTGACAAAATAATTAAATAATTAAAAAATTAATATTGTTACGTTTTGCAAACTAAACAAGCAATTAATTATAATACAAATATACATAGCAGAAATTTAATCACTCAGAAGTTCATGGTTTTAAATTTAATTTAGATTAATTACCATAGTTGATTATTTTCAGACTTAGTTCGAAAAAGTTCACAAAAATAATTTAGAAAAATTAAATTAATGCTTTTGGCTACTAATTTATCAAATACATTTCTTTTCGTGGAGATATGGGATGAGTTACTGGACACTAATAGATATTTAAAAAATATTGATGAATCAAACTTAATACAGTATTTCTAAATATTTTTAACTTCAATCAAAACTCACAGAGTACTGTTAACTTCAAATCTCTAGAACGCAATCAATTCTAATGCAGAATTAATAATCAACATTGTTTTGATTACACATCTAGATTAATGTTTATGCGAACTTTTAATTGGTACATGTACGTATAGAATCATGTTTACGTATAGAATCATGTATAGAATCATATGGTACATGTACGTATAGAAATCGTCGATCCACTACCGTTCTACATGTAGGATCATCAAGCTACTACTATAGGCTTTCCTTTTCGAACTAAAAAATAGTAGCTTTATTTTTGGTTAGACTAATTAACGGGAAAATAATGAGGCTATGTCATCCATAAAATACTGCGATCTCTGATAACAGATAGACTCAAGAATTTGGGTAAAAAAATATCAGAAATTAATTAACTCACATTAGAATAATTCCTCTGAAATTATTTCACTGAACCAAGAATTGACTGAGTCACTGTCATCATTTTCTTCTTCCCTTGAATCCCATTAAAATTATAATTCAATACGGTGCAATTCAAAACGATGCAA